>OX442315.1:10338000-10963309 GCA_949358305.1 Strigamia acuminata | reverse complement strand
AGGGTGTCTGCTACATAGACGGCGGAGCGCAACGCACATTTATTCGCGCCGACGTGGCCCAGAAATTGAAATTGAAGAAATTGGGCACGGAAAAAATAAACCTCGCCACTTTTGGTCAGCATCCCAAGATGGAAGTGAGAAACCGAGTCCAGGTGAAGATACAACCGATCAATGGAACATCTCCAGCCATATTAATCGACGCAATTGAAACGCCACGATGCACGACCACTCCAACTGAAATTCCGACCCCCCAGTTAAGCAGCAAATTAAAAGACTTGGGAATCCAAGTGAACTGCAGACAGGCCGCCTTGCATTCGAGCGAAGTAGACATTCTGCTTGGCGTGGATCATTACAACAAAATTACCACGGGTCAATCCAAATTTATCGAGGAAAATTTGGCTGCTGTAAACACAATTTTGGGATGGACGTTGCACGGACAAACGACGCAGGGGACACAGCTCATCGCGTCGCCGACACAAGCCAACAAAATAACTATTATTCCTTCCACAGACGACCTGCTACGAAAATTTTGGGAGCTCGAATCGATTGGAGTCCAGCACGAGTCCATGACCACCACGGGAGATGAGGAAATAATGAAAAAATTCGACCAAACCATCAACTGGACAGGAAGCCATTATTCCGTCCAATTACCGTGGACAGTGAATCCAGATGAGCTCGCTGACAACTACCAAATCGCCGAGCAGAGATTTCTCAATTTGATACGTCGTTTCCGTAAGCAGCCCAATTTATATCTCGAGTATAAAAAAGTCATTGATGAGCAGATCGAGCAGAACATTGTTGAAGAGGTGCCAAAAGGCGAAATTCCCGGTCCCGTTTACTACATGCCACACAGGCCTGTGGTCAAGGAAGATCGAGTGACGACCAAATTGCGAATAGTATTCGACGCTTCTTCACATAAAAAGGGCCAATTGTCTCTAAATGACTGTTTATCAAAGGGAGCCAATCTACTCCCATCTTTGATTTTTGTTTTGCTGAAGTTTCGAATTCATGAGTTTGCATTAATAACCGATATCAAGAAAGCATTTCATCAGATAGAGATTGCCATGAGGGATCGCGATGCAACACGTTTTTTTTGGGTCGATGAGCTGTGGGACGGAATTGGACGAGCAATAATCAAGATTTTGCGCCAAACTCGAGTGCTGTTCGGAGCCGCCCCCAGCCCATTCCTGCTGAGTGCGACCATAAAGCACCATTTGAGGAAATTTAAAGACGAATTTCCACTAGCCGTCGAATTCATAAATCGATTTCTTTATATGGACGATTTGATATCTTCCCTGGACAGCGAGAAAAGGGCAGAAGAAATTTTTCGACAGGCGCGCGTCATCATGGCCGCAGCGGGAATGGAGTTCGTGAAATGGCAGACAAATTCGACCAAATTGCGAGCAATAATACGACGAGAAGTCCCATCCGACCGCGACTTGATGAACGACGAGGAAACCAAGGTTTTGGGATTGCGATGGAGTCCAAGCTCAGACCAGATAGGCCTGGCTGTAGAAATTGCAGAAGACGTTGGAACCAAACAAATCACCAAACGAAGAGTCATATGCATAACAGCACAGATTTTCGACCCATTGGGTTTTGCGAGTCCCTTCACCATCACGGCAAAGATTTTTTTCCAAACTTTATGGCTAAGAAAATTGAAGTGGGACGAAAAATTAAATGAAGAAATGCAAGAAATTTGGGAAAAATGGGCGAAACAAATCCCCAATTTGAGAGAAGTCCAACTGCCAAGATGGATTGGATTTAAGCCACATCAAGAAAACGAAATTCACATATTCTGCGACGCCAGCCCGAGAGCTTATGGCACTGTGGCTTATATGCGCAGAAAGGAAGAAAATTTAATAATAATAAGTTTTTTATTTTCTAAATCTAGAGTGGCTCCAGTAAAACCATTGACGCTGCCCAAGCTAGAACTAATGGGCGCCCTTCTTGCAGTACGCCTCAGAGACCAATTAATAGAGGTGATGGACTGCAACCGATACCATTACTGGACCGACAGTCAGATCTGCTTGCATTGGATAACAAACACATCCAAGCGGCCACCAACATTTATAAACAACCGGGCGATCGAAATCAGAGAAAAATCGCATGTAAAGGCATGGAAACACGTCGCGGGCCCGGAAAATCCAGCCGATCGACTGACAAGAGGCATTGATGCAGCGGAGCTGACAAATGACGAACTGTGGTGGAAAGGGCCAAAATGGCTAAGTGAAGAACAAGAGAACTGGCCAAATAATAAGATGGAATTAACCATAGACCCAGACGAATTGGACAGCGAGGCTGACGAACACGAGGAGCCAAGCGGAGAAACCCACGCGAATGCAGTTCAACAAAAAAATAATCAAAATTTTGCATTTCCAATTTCCAGGTCATATTTACGCACATGTCGAGTGTGGGCCTGGTGCTATCGTTTTGCACACAACTCAAAACAAAAAGCAGACAGCGGACATCGTCAACAAGGGGTTTTGAATGCAGAGGAACTCGTGACGGCAAAGCAAAAATTGATCATCGCTTCACAACGGCAACACTACGCCGCAGAAATGAAGCAACTGACCGAGGGGAAACCATTGATGGCAGCATCCAAATTAAAGCTGCTCAACCCGTTCATCGATGCAAATGGAGTAATGAGACTGAGGACCAGACTACAAACCTCCAAAGATGAACAAACAGCAACACAACCTATCGTGTTACCACAAAAATGCGAATTGACCAAACTAATATTTTCGCATTCTCATTCCCAGGTTCTCCACTGCGGCTTGACAGCAACGCTCGCCCAATTTAGAGAATCATACTGGACACCAGCCGCAAGGAGAACCTTGAAGTCAACATTAAGTCGATGTATCACGTGCAAGAAGGTGCAGGGAAAATTGATGCAAGAATCACCCGGATTGCTGCCATTTGACAGAATCACCCGTTGCGAGCCATTTGCGGTCACAGGAGTCGACTTCGCGGGACCCCTGTACATAAGAGGACGCAAAACAAAGGCATACATCGCATTGTTTACTTGTGCTAACATCCGAGCGGTGCATCTCGAATTGGTGCCCTCGCTCAACACACCTGATTTTGTCGACGCGTTCGAACGATTTGTGAGTCGCCGTGGACTACCAAAGACATTATATAGCGACAACGGGACAACTTTTCGCCGTACCAACAAAGAATTGGCTGCATTATTGAACAATACCAAGGATGAGTCGTTCAAGAATTATCTATGCAACAAGGGGATCAATTGGAAGTTTATAGTTGAACATAGCCCGTGGTGGGGGGGATTTTGGGAAAGGATGGTGAAGACAGTCAAATCCTGCTTAAAGAAAATTATTGGGACTGCATCATTAAACTTTTTCCAATTGAACACTCTCCTCACCCAAGTGGAAGCTGTGTTGAATCATCGTCCGCTAACCTACGTTTATGAGAAGCCCGATGAACCTGAAAGCCTAACTCCTGCCCATTTCTTGACGGGAGAAAGAGTTACATTCTTGCCGGACCCTAGTTACATCAACCAAATCGAGCCGACACAAGAAGTTTTTATCCGACAATGGCGTCATCGTCAAAGAACCCTGCTTTCTTTTTGGAGTCGTTGGCAAAAAGAATACCTAACAGACTTGAAAACACAGTCTGGAAGGTCGGGACTCCTCGAATTGAAAGTAGGCGATGTCGTGTTAGTTGAAGAACAAGGCCGACCCCGGCTCCAGTGGAAGATGGGCCGTATCACTGAAGTGCGCGTTGGAAGAGATGGCAAAGTCCGATCATGTGAGCTTGTCACTTCGGGTGGGGCTAAGTTGAGGCGTCCGATTCAGCGCTTGGTCCATTTGGAGGTTCAAAGTGAGATCGGCGCGGGGGGAGTGTGAAAACTGGCGTTTTACTCCAGGTTCACATTCCCTTTAATGTGTTGATTTTATTTAATATTTGTGTATTTTATTTCCTTTGATTCTACATTTAACATTTGTGTATTTTTATTTGTTTTGATGTAATATTCAGTGTCATTTGCTCATTTATATTTCATTTGTATTTGCTGACCTTGCATTTAGTGTTGTATGGTTTATCCAATTATTCTAGTGTTTTAATGTCGTTTATTTGATTTTATATACTCCTTTTAATGTTCCATTGTTTTATTATTCTGTAAAACTCAATCTAATATTTTGTATTCAATTTTAACATGTTTATCTTTCACATTTAGTGTCATTAACCTTTTATTTAAAGAGGGTTAGATTATTGTCACATGACCTGGCTTCAGCTCTCCTTCTAGGAATGCAGCTGAAGCCAATTATCGGATTAGTGGTGCTCCAATAGGAGCGGTTTTGTATATATCTTTTTTGAAGACAATAAAGTTTAACCCCAGTGAGTGTACAAAATTCATATTGGCAACACGTCTCTTTATTTCAACTTGCAACATATTTTCAAACACATTTTCAAAGAAGCCAGGAACTTGAGATATACGATTTAAACGATTGGATTCTACATGCCGTACAGGAAATCAGCGTCGAGTCTCGAAGATCTGTGTTTGACCAAAGCGACTATCAATTTTGACAAAATTAAATATCAATTAACGCAATACCGCGAAATATTTATCGAAACAATTTACCTTCGACTCTGTCATCAGTTTAGACGAACCGATCGCCGTCTGCCTTCGACCATTTTTATTAATTCGGGCATTCGATTACTTCGCGATCCGCACAAGTTTGATCTTCCAATTGGGCCTCTATTGGAGAGAATATGCGACGTTTGTGAAAACCTTGTAGATTTAAACTTGGATCAATTTCAAAATTCAAATGTATCTGGTCTAAAATTCACCGATCTGATCAAACTGCTGCAACGTTCTCCGAAACTTGAACGTCTAAGCCTACGCAACAGACGGGAAATCACCGACCGAGTTGTAGCCGCAATCGGTGAACATTGTCCGCGTTTACAGTACCTGAACTTGGCGGACTGCCAAAACGTTTCTGATGATTCGGTTCCTTCATTTAGCAACATGAAACTGCAGTATTTAAACATCATGTATACAAGGGTGACAGCCGAGGGTTGTTTAGCCATTCTAAACCAACTGCCGCTTTTAAAAGATTTCAAACATCGTCACTGGTGTAAGTTATTTCGTTTGTTAAAACAACAAATCATTTCGAACGAACCACTGCGCACTTATTCCCTCGAAAAGTGTGGGTATTGTTCTTATGATGTCCAAACGATCGCCACCGTCACCGCCGCTTTCCCCAATTTATGCGAATTGCGTTTTACACAAACACCAAGTCTGCACTTGCGATCGGTATTTTATCACACACAACACAAATTGCTACGAATAACCAGTCTATGTCTACACGAATGTACAAATGTCAAGATTAGACTTATTGATCGTTGCTGTCCACTGCTTGAGAGTTTAGAATTGAGTCGTTGTCACATTTCTAATGAAAGTGACGATACTGTCTTTTTACGGCATTCGGCTGAGCATATTCCTTACAAGAACCTTCGTCGTCTACAAGTATATAGATCGTGGAATAGTGACATACGGGTAATCGATAAGTTATTGTTCCTTTGTCAGAATTTGGAAAGTTTAAAAATCGATAGTTGCGATGTAGTTTCTGACCAATTGGTTTCGAAACATCTTCGATTGGGCACGTTTAAAAATCTGGAGTTTCTATCACTTACTTCGCTTAACTCGATTACTTTGAGTTCAATCAAAGAGTTGTTGGATATGCACGGACCATTAAATGCGTTAAATTGTCATCGTTGCAGTAACATCGATGATTCAGCTTTCGTTGTAATAGACTCCTACGTCAAAATTAAAAACTTGGATATCCAGATTACGAACATAGACATTCCGCTAAGGTAAATTTTATCCTGGAGATAATGACAACTCAAATGAATTAATAATAAATAAAGAGAGAATTGAAATAAAATCTAACAATACGACGCAATAAACATTCCATTAATTTTCATTTTTTTTAATTTTTTTTGAAAAGAAAAGAGTACTTTTTTGATGCAGGGGGACAATCCAACACCATGCTCATTGGACAAATAACCAGAATAAACAATATAAAACAATTGCAGGAATAAACAGCATATCTCATCAAGAAATGGCACAACAACAAACAATCGTCTTCCCACATAGATCAACGTTGCGGCACAGTTACTACTCTGCCCCCGCTGAATCTTTTTCCAGAAAAAAATTTGAAATGTCATAGATCGAATTTATGATTATTTAAAATCATAACTGTATATATTTATGCTTTTTTACAGAATTTGCTTGCCGCTTAAAATAAAACACGCTTATGGGTGTAAAGACAAGTTTATAAACGGAAGTCGTGTTATTTGTCATATTTTCTCAATTTTAACCCTTTGTTCCTGATTTAAAAAATGTAAACCCCTTTTTACTTACAATAAATCTTGAGATTTAATAATTATAATTATAATCCAAAATACACGAAATGTATACAAATTGATGTCGCAGACTTCACAACATTACATCGAAATTATAAATAACATTTCGAATATGACCCATCGGTTTAAAGCCCCGCAATTCAAATAGTCGACACACTGCTCCATTCCCATCTTTTGCATTTGTAATGACTTATCAATCTCATTGTATTGTTTTACCTTTTTGTGACACTGCCTTCTGCAGCCCCTTTGCATGTGAATGAGCCACTCATTTCAATATCATTTGAACTCGTCATCATCCTAACTCATTCACTCCATTACACACCACGCAGAGAAGTAATGAAGGTCTGCACACAATTGCATTCAACACGGTAAAAATAAAAATAATGAATTCTTGTACGAGAAAACACATATCTGCTGAAGGAAATACAGATTTACACATGAAATATACACCTACAAGTTTTAAAATAAATTTTTTAAAGTTAAAATATGCAGCCATATTTGTTTATACTTAATTCTTTTCGTTTTGGCTAACACTTTAGTTACGGTAACAAAAATGACAAATTGTAGAAAACCCCGTAGCGTAAGCCGACCGTATACAAACGTTATCCCAACGTCTTCCACATTGTATACAGAAATGGTCTGTGCGCTAACAATTTTCAACGACGTCCTAATCAAGCACAAACATGCCGTACAGGAAATCAGCTTCGAGTCTCGAACATCTGTGTTTGACCAAAGCAACCATCGATTTTGACGTAATCAAACATCAATTAACGCAATACCCTAGCGTATTTATCGAAGCAATTTATCTTCGACTCTGTCATCACTTTACAAGTACCGAACAACTTCTACCTTCGACCATTTTTATTAATTCGGGCACACGATTACTCGTCGATCTGCACAAGTTTGATCTTCCCATTGGGCCTCTATTGTCGAGAATAAGCGACGTTTGTAAAAACCTCGTAGCTCTAAACTTGGATAAAATTCGAAATTCAGATAAATCGGGACTGAAATTCACTGCTGCTGCTTTGATCAAACTGCTGCAACGTTCGCCGAAACTTGAATGTCTAAGCCTCGTTGAAAGATTAGAATGCACTGACCGAGTTGTCGCGGCAATCGGTAAACATTGTCCGCTTTTACAGTACCTCATCTTGGCGGAATGCCGTACCGTTTCTGATTATTCGGTCCCTTCATTTAGCAACATGAAACTGCAGTATTTAAACATTGAAGATACCGGGGTGACAGCCGAGGGTTGTTTAGCCATTCTAAACCAAATGCCGCTTTTAAAAGATTTCAAACATAGTTGTTGGGATGGGTTATTTTGCTTGTTAGAAAAACAAATCGTTTCGAACGAACCACTGCGCACTTATTCCCTCAAAGAGTGTTGGTTTTATAATAATCATGTCCAAACGATCGCCACTGTCACCGCCGCTTTTCCCAATTTATGCACATTTTCTATTAGACAAATTTTGGACGTGGGATCGATCTTGAACCACACACAAGACAAATTTCTACGAATAACTAGTCTAGGTCTGTACGACTGTGCACTTGTCAAGATTGGACTTATTGGTAATTGCTGTCCACTGCTTGAGAGTTTAGAATTAATTAGATGTCTCTTTTCTAATGAAAATGACGATACTGTCTCTTTACGGCATTCGGCTGAGCATATTCCTTCTTACAAGAACCTTCATCGTCTACAATTAAATTACATGTGGAATTTTGAAAGATCGGTAACCGACAAGTTGTTGTTGCTTTGTCAGAATTTAGAAAGTTTAAAAATAGTTTGTTGCGAAGAATTTTCTGACCAATTGGTTTCAAAACATGTTCGATTGGGCACATTTAAAAATCTGAAATTTCTATCGCTTACTTCTTGTAACTCGATTACTTTGAGTTCGATCAAACAAATGTTGGATATGCACGGACCATTAAATGCGATAAATTGTTTTTGTTGTAGTAACATAGATGATGCAATCTTCGTTGAAATTGACTCCTACGTCAAAGGTAAGAACTTGGATATCCAGATTACGGACGAATACATAATATGAATTACATCCTGCACATACTCAAAGAAATTAATAATTTATACAGGGTGAATTGAAATAAAATCTAACGATAACACACAAGAAATATTTTATTCCTATGTTTTAATTTTTTTTACAAGAAAAGAGTACGTTTTTGATGTAGGGTGACAATCCAACACCATGTTTATTGGAACCTAGGACGATTACCTACAGGACTTCACATCCGCCATTTTTTTGAAATCTAAGTTGTCCCGTACAAATGCGAAGAAGGAGCAATCTGTCGTTGCATTGTTAAAACTTTTTGCGGACAAATGGCGGACAATTGACATCCCACATTTACATCTTTAGAGGATGTTATAACGTAGTTCAATTTTATTTAACGTTTGATTTAAAAATAATATCTAAAAATGTAATAAATAATTTTCAGATATTATTTTTAACTTAAACATAAAATATAAATGTCCTCTAAAAATTCAAATGCGCGATGTCATGTCAGTTGTCCGCCATTTGCCCGCAAATTAACGTCGTTTTGTGCCGTTTCGACTGGATGGCGCTACGATCACAAAACAGAATCGCTTTAAAGTCTTGTAATCAAATTGTGCTAGATGTGAAGTCCTGTAGATGATCGTCCTAGGTGATACGATAAAAAATAAACATTATAAGCTAACAAACCATAAATTTGCCACTTTCCCAAATTTAAGCTAACTTATTTATCTTTTTCAGAAATTGAGGACGTGAAACAGGTGTTGACCACAATCAAAACAAATTACAACAACTAAACGAGTCAAGTTTTAGGGATGTCAAACTTAGACGTATAGATGATTGCTGTCCACTGTTGGAGAATTTACAATTTCGTGGATGTCGCTTTTCTGACGGAACTGACGGTAGTGTCTCGTCAAGGCATTCGCCGTTCAAGGATTTGCGTTGTCTGGAGGTCGCGTGTACAACGACATTAGACATAAGCGAATCACAAGTGGACATGATGTTGATGTTATGTCAGGATTTAGAAAGTTTGAAATTTTTTAATTGCGATGGTTTTCTGACCTGTTGGTTTCAAAACATGTTCGATTGAGCACGTTTAAGAGTTTGAAATATTTACCAGTTAGGTTTTGCAAATCGATTAGTTACAAGTCGATCAAGGAATTAATTGTTGGATATGCAAAGACCGTTGAATTCATTCAATTATTTTCTGGATTTTGTGAGAGACAGTGAGACTTTTATTGAAATTGTCACTTACGCCGAGAGTAGGAACTTGGATATACAGATTGCGAACACAATTTAGCAGTAAACGTACATTTTTGATTTAATTAAACAAGAAAATAAACAAATAAGAATAAGTGGAATCAAAACAAATCTGTATGTAAAGTGCATCTTCACACATTAACCTTCGCTGTACAGTACGTGCATCAAGAAAAGATGGGATAAAAATAAGATGTACTTACTGTAAACTGTGTATTTCTTACTGGCTTCATTAAAATTCTCAGCTTTTGAATGCCGAACTTCATTTATTCATACGACGTCATTTCACATTCGACTTTCTCTAACAATGCAGTAACATTTTGAATTTTGGCCGCCAGAATGCGCCACTATCATTACAGTTGAGCTGCCGCCTGCTGTATGCCTTAAAACAACGTTAACCAAACGTCTCCCACTTTACATACACGAGGTATATACCCCATGGTCTGTTCGCTCAGAGTTTACAACGACGTCCTAATCAAGCACGAACATGCCGTACAAGAAATCAGCTTCGAGGCTCGAAGGTTCATGTCTGACCAAAGCAACTCTCCATTTAAACGAAATCGAACATCAATTAACGCAATTCCCCGAAATATTTATCGAAAAAATTTATCTTCGACTCTGTCATCACTTTAGACATACCGATCGCCTTCTACCTTCGACCATCTTTATTAATTCGGGCACTCGATTACTCTGCGATCTGCATATGTTTGATCTTCAAATTAGGCCTCTATGGGCGAGAATAAGCGACGTTTGTGAAAACCTTGTAGATCTGAACTTGGATGAAATTTTATATTGAAATAAATCAGGTCTAAAAATCTATGTTCTGATCCAACTGCTGCAACGTTCTCCGAAACTTGAACGTCTAAGCCTCGTGTGACCGTCAGGCCACCTGGGTGACCTGCGGCACTGCCACACACCACCATACGGCCCCAAAGGTCAACCCCTCTGTGGGTGATTGACCTAGCCCGGGGAGGAGGGAGGGGAGCGGTATGGTGAGGAGGGAGTGGAGTGAGAGAGAGAGTTGAGTGTTGGACACGGCCTGAGAAGGACGTGTCTGCAGCAGCTCCCAGAGAGGAGAAGTAGTCATCGAGAGGGACGAGAAGTGTCCCAGGTTGAACCCCACACTCCTCACCATTCACCACGTTGATCCTCAGTGCTATGGCGGAGTCCGTAGTGCAGCCTCCATGAGCGGATACGCGGGTCGCAGGTAAGCGCGACATGAATGTTAAGTCGAACCGACCACGTCACACATTGGACTTCTGCCCAGTGTGTGACGGGTCGGTTGCCGGTGCGGCGCGCCTTCGTGGCGCCCCTGCAACGGGTAACGGGATTCCCCATACCCCTAGACAACGACAATAAAGGCCAACCAACCAATATTGTGGGAATCTTGTTATTATTACGTGATGTATGCGTCCCTACCCAGTGTGATTAGTCCCCTAGTCACATTGGCGAGACCATACCAGTCACAATTGAGGGCCCTGTCCGAGATTTGAACTTGGAAAGTTTTTTTTTGATCCGCCATTTTGTTTTGCTTTGTGCTCAACCCTTTGTTTCATTGTGGTTAGCTTTTTTGTCTCAATTTTATCGTTGTCACGTATTGTTTTACTAGTTGTTTCAGGTTTTTGTGCATTTTGCTTTATTTTTTGGCGGGGGTCAATTGTATTGTTTTTCATTTTTCTTTGTTTTGGACTTGGGTTAATTGCTTTTTTATGACCGGAATTGAGGGGGTATTCTGTTTACCACTTTGGGTCCTGGTGGGTTTAGTTGTGGGAGGCGGGGTGCTTTTTCATTTGAAGGTTGTTAAATTGTATTTTTCTCAGTGCTGGTGTGGTTGGGGCTCTGAAATTAATTTTTTCAGACGCACTGCAACCAACCAAAACATTGTGATATGTGTTTCTCTAATTGGCTTTGGGAGATTTGCTCACCCCTCGGTCAGTCACAGGGGTGCATGTCACGGTGTCTTATCTTTTGTGTTTTTCTCCCCTTGTACTGACTTGACCTCGCAGTGCTTTTGTCTTTATTTTTCAATTGCACTGTGTGTCTATTTTGGTGCCGGGTTGGGAAACATTTGTTTTTCTTCTGCCACATTTTTTTTCATTGGTTTGAGCTGGGTATTGCTCAGATTTTTGGGAGATTTGTGCAATTTTCTTTTGTTTTATGGTAATTTTTCTTTTTGTTGGTCTGGCTGGAATTTGTTTGACTTGTTTTTTTTGTGTTCTAATTGAGGTCCACTTTACAATGGCGGTAGCCGACCAACACTTTAGTCTAATACCATTCTTTATTTTTTTTTGCAGGTATGTTTTGTATCTGTGCTTGGCTTCGGCTAGAGTCGACCTGGATGTTTCCTTTAATCATCTTGGGGCGACAACAGCTGACCAACACATGAGCTTGATACCATTTTTTATTATTTTATGATTTTTTATTTCTTGGTGTGCAACCTATAGAGGGAGGAACCAGTTGGGGGTGCTCAGTTTTTGTGGTTTGGGGTGTTGGAATAGATCTGTTTCATCATCTCAAGGGCAATTGAGAGTGGCCGTTGAGTGTCTTAGAGGGTCGACACCACACCGGACAATTGGTGGATTTGGTTCCTTGATTTCTCTCTCAGGGTCGGGCGATTTGGTGCCTTTTCCGAGTGTGTTTTTTTTTTGGCGGGAAACGTGGTTGTGGTGTTGTTGTGGTGGGCGGGCATGCTGCTGGGTGCAGTATATCCCAGTTCAGCCCTGTGCCTCGCCCGGACGATGATAAACTAATGCGGTATATTTAGGGGAGCTCTGTTCATTACTGGCCAGAGGTACATTCCTGGTTTCAGCGGTTTGAGTAATCTTTTGAATCACAGGCGCACGTACTTCCTTGGAGCACACGGAGACTGGGTTTCCAACCCTGTCCCGGGCACTGGTGGAAGCAGTTTGGCATGATTTTGGCTTTTTGTGTTTTTGTGGCCACTTATGGCACATTTTTGTCAATTTCGCTGCCGTTCTGTCGAAATTGGGTCTCGGATAGCGGGGAAGGCGGCCCTTGCAGGGGACTGCTTGGGTGTCGAGCCTAATGGTGTTCGCTCTCGGACCGCGCGTGGGATGTTTGCAAACACGAATTGGGTGGCTAACGGCTTTGAAAAGAGACCGTGAATCCAGCCCAACATCTTTTTTATCTTTGTTTTCAATGTGCTGTGTGTAGATCATTTTGTGATACACGCCACATTTTTCTCCTAACCTTTCTCTTATACTATTTCTACTCTATTTTCATATCCGGATTGGATTGGGAATGTGACACTCCTGGGGTGTGGACCTAACACATCCTGGCGTTGGGCCGTGTTCAACAGTACTCTGCCCGGTCTAATCCAGATTCAGTCGCCGATTTCTCTTCACTCTTTGTCTGAGGTGACTGAGTCGATTTTTGCCTCATCAGGGTTATCGCGACCTTGATGGTGTTTTGGGTGTGAATTTGGTGCTTGAGCTAGCTATGCCGAAGGAAGCCTAAAATACGCGATTTTAGCGTTTTCAGCAGGGGTTAAAACTGGTGGCAGATGTATACACCGGCGCAAAGGAAAACGTACGACCTTAGCATCGAAGCTGTGGGGCGCGATGAGAAAATGCCACGAAAAATCGATATACGCAGTTTTTTCTACTTGGTTCTGGCGCGAATAATTTAGAACACGAAGGGAAAGACGAACCATGCATTGTGTTTGTTAGTTTGGGAGTGTCAGTAAACTTCCAGTCGCCCATTTCTATCTTCTGGGGCGTGGATAAATGCCGGAAAGGTGTTCGCCAGTTTCTATCTTCTGGGGCGTGGATAAGTACCAGAAAGGTGTTCGCTAATTTTTTATTTTTTGAAGCGTGGCTTAAAAATGCCAAAAAGTGTTCGCTAATTTTTTATTTTGGGGCGTGGATTAAAAATACCAAAGTTTAACCGCTAATTTTATATTTTGGGACGCAGAGAAGAGCCAAAATTTGTTGTTGTTTTTATTGTTGTTCAATAATTAAAACTATCTTGTAATAATTTATTATGTTTTATTCTTTATAGTACATTTTAAATCAGTAGCAGATTTGCATGACGCAGTCAGGGTATTGAACCATTGACCTCGCAGCTCTTCTGTTCAATCGACTTTTAACCCTAAGAGCGTGAACTCTGATGAAAGAACAGGATGACACCCCTGGTGCATACCTTTTGTCTTCGCCAGATGCTTCATTGCCAAATTACTAAAAATAGCCTTGTAGATCTTTGAAGCACCGTTAAGGCGCCCGAAGGTCTAACACATGGCCGGTGGTTGGACATTCCATCTGAAGGGGAACTGGAACCTTTTTGCAAATTACGGTTGACCTAGTTGTAGGCGGCAGTGATTGGTTAAGGTGACCCTGACGTTTGTTTGTTTATAGGAAGTGGAGAAGTTTTCGAATAATTCCCCACTCCTGGCTTGTGCGTGGTCTTGATCACACTCACGAGATACCACTGACAAGAATCGGAAAAAGAATGGCAAGCACGGAACTTGACCCGGCTTGGGCCAGAGAACTGGCCATTCTGTGCGATGTTTATCCATGCGAGATGAAGACGCAGGATGACGTCGTGAGAATCATTAAAGAATATCAACGCGACAGGCGGCAGGCAGTGCTTGGCGCCGCCGCTGCCCGTAGCAGCGCGCGTTGGTCCAACTTTGCAGCGAAGCGGGCGCGTAAAGCAGCTGCTCGCGCTCAGAAGGAAGTTACCGAAATGGTGGAAGCTTGGGCAAGATCCACCGTTTCACTCCGGAACGATTTTTCAAAACGCATCTTTGAATTGTCCAGGAGAGCGGCTGTTGCTCAAGCCGTTGCTCAGGACGACTCGGATGTCGAGGGTGAGCAGGAAGATGCGCCAGATTTGATCGCGGGGAACGACGTGGTTGACCCCGCCGAACTCTACGACCGGATCTCGCCCTTCCAAGCTCTAAGAACGACTGAAGCAGACGAAGGCGTCGTAACAGACGACTCGTCGCCAGGTCAAGTTTGTTTTGTCGGTATTAGTATGCGATTAATTATTTTGTCCGTTTCCCCATGCATTTCTGGATAGGCATGGCAGATATGTGTGTTGGCATCCTTTGGATACCCGTGTAGCGCATATTAATGCTACTCTTGTGTGTTAACACACATATTCTATGTTTCTTGTGTCGTCTGCTTGGGAGAGCGATAAATGTTGTTTTCCGTGTTGTTTATCGGTTAATTATGCCTAGGTTAACAATTACTTATATTGTAAAGAACAAATCAATGCTTGTTGCTATTGATTTGTCCTATTGTCATATTTTGTACGGTTTGAGACCAATTAGCCTCAAACCCAGTTGCTTTTATGCTTTCATGTGATTAAAACATGGCGGGCGCGAAGTGCGAGCTCCCCGCACATTTTAAGCTGGTTTCAACTCCTTTCCGATGTTTCCTGGCCTCCACGGACTTATCAAATGGTAGCAGAGGTCTCACGATCGGGCCAACAGGTTATTGACGAGTTCGTGAGGTTTTTCGGGCGAAAACGAACGTTGGAAGTTCGTCGCAGATCGTCGCCGAGACGTATCGCCGAAAACCGGAATTTTTCGCGAAGGACAGCCGTGACGACGTGTGCGGACAATTCTACAGTGAATTTGGAGCAAAACGGTGTAAGGAACATTGCATTTCGTTTATTTTTCGCCGATATAACCGAGTTTTTCTCGGGCGGCGCCATTTTTGTTTGCGAAGTTAGCGTGTCTACGAGTGTGTACGGAACGACACACGCACGCCCAACGTTTCGACGAACGAATACGTCGATTAGCCGCCGCATTTGGTGTCTTTCCAGCGTGGGAACGTCTGGAAACCGTCATTTTGCGAAGAAATCGTCGCGAATCGACGATTGTTGCACCGGCAGCCATTTTCGTTGGATTTTTCGTCAAGAACGACGAGATTCAACTCGCGAATTTAATCCGGCGATCACCGAGAAGTCCTGCACACGATAAGCGTGTGTGCAGGCGGTTATTTCCGTGCTTCGCATCCAGGAAAGCGGGTACGAAGGCGTGGACGTACGCAACATCGATTTTGGCCGATACACGGAAGTGTGTACGCGGTCTGCACGTCAGCCCAGTTCCGTGCGAAGACAACGTGAAGCCGACGTTTACTGCAACGTGGGAACCAATTACGACGCAAGGATCCCGTAATTGGCCAACTTCACATCTGAAAAGTGTATTTTAGTTGCTATTTTCGTGAAACTCTGTTAATTCTTAAGGTTTTTGTTTTGGGGTCCTTTTGTTTATTCTGCACCCTTTAGGCAGTCGCCTACGTGCAGTCTCATTCCGGTCTGGGCTTGTCCGTGGCCAACTAGTCGTCCCGCGGCCCCCAGGTGGGTCGGTCGGAAGCTAGTAGGGCGACCAGATTCGGGTTTTTCACCTCACTTATTGAGGTGCCCAAAGGGAAGTTTGTGATTGTTTCGCCTTCAATTTTTGGGGGTGTTTTCGCTTCTCTGCACGGCATATTCACCGGAATTGTGAATATTAGTGTGTGTTTTCATCAAATTGGTGAATTTTTCGAGTGTTTTTCGCCGAAATTTGTGAATTTTGTGATTTGTGCATCGATTTTTCACCAAATTCTTCACCATGTCGAATTGGGACCGACATGATGATTACAAGGATGTACGCAAACTGGACGGCTCCAATTATCCCACCTGGAGCATGCAGATCCAGCTTTTGCTTCAATCATACAGTGTTTGGGGACATGTGACCGGCAAAATCAAGGAACCGCCTGCTGGATCGCCGGCAAAGGAAATTCGTGACTACGAAAAGGGCGAAGAAAAAGCCCGCTCCACCATTTGTCTGGCTTGCAACGAACCACAGCAAGTCGTGGCTGTGGCCCACCCAACCGCGAAGGGTGTGTGGGAAGCGCTGAAAGCGGCTTACCAGCCGACCACGCGCGCACGCAAAGCCCGACTCCGGCGGGAATTCCTCGATATGCGTCTACGGGAGGATGAAGAGATGGTCGTCTTTACTTCCCGTGTCGACCGGAAAGTTACACAACTCGCCGACGTGAAGATTGTGGTCTCGGATGAGTTCCACGCTTTCCAGTACTTGGACCTTTTGCCGCCCCAATTCGAGCCAGTCAAACAGACAGTGTATCACTGGCCCGACCCGGAATTTACGGCCGCTGCCGTGAAAGAAAGACTTTTAGGCGAGTATAATCGCCTTTACGAGAAGGGGGACGAATTTGGAGTGCCCAACCCGACACCGTTGGAAAACACTGGAGCCTTCTTTGGCGGAGGCAGTGGTCAACGTGGACGCGGCGGAACCGCGCCCAGTTCCCCACGTGTGTGTTTTACCTGCGGTGGGACAGGCCATTTTTCCCGCGACTGCCCTTCTCCACCTAAACAGCAACTTACTGGAAGAGGCGGATCAACAGGACAGTTTAGGGGCAATCCACGAGGAAAATCACGTGGAAAAGGCCGGCAAAAGGCCGCCGTCACCCAAATGAATATTTTTGATGACGTCCCCATCTCTTACTTCTCCGCAGCGATTTCGAATCAAGAGCAACCTCCTGTCGTATCGCTGGTGTCACATGCGAACTTTGATTCGCAATGGTACGTCGATACAGGAGCGACAGACCATTTCTCGTTCAACAAGTCCTGGTTCTCCGACTTCAAACCATTAACTGGTTACAGCGTCCAGCAGGGCGAAGGAAAGTCGAAAATCGAGGGCATCGGGACTGTGACATTAATATCTTTTTATGGACAAAAGAAACGGGAATTACAATTGAAAAATGTCTTCTACGCTCCAAACTTCAGAAAGAATCTGATTTCATTAGGTCGTGCAGATGAAGCTGGGGCTACCACATTTGTAAAGAATGGAAAAATGTCCATTTTTCATGACAGTATTGATGCGCCTTCTATCACTGCGACACGTACGAGTGATAGAATGTATAAAGTCAATTGTCAAGTGAATACTGCACACATTGTTAACGCTGCTGCATTACCTGCGCAACAGAATGCGGCAGTGGAGCCTAGTCCACCTTTAAAGGGTGAAGAAATTGTTAATTCATTACTAACTCATTTAGATTTTAAGACTGCATTAACCCAAAATTTGAGTAAGACAGGGAAACCTGCAATTGCGAATATGGGGCAAGTGACTGCTGCGAACAATGCGCCAGCGATCGTTGCGAATAATGCGAGTCCGAAACAGAAATTGAACGTTTTGAATAACACACACACTGGCCTGGTAGTCAACAATGGGAATAAATCAAAGACTGCGAAGATTTCCAAACAAGGTGTGCAAAACAGTTTGAAAGATAATGGTGGGAATAAGGCTCTTATTAAGCCTGACAAACCTCAAACGATGGATGTTTGGCATTCACGTTTTGGGCACCTTAATGCGAAAGGGATTGCATTGTTGGAGAAATCCGATGAAGTATTTGGGCTGAAACTTTCCAACAATGAATTGTCGGCTTGCGATGCTTGTTCGAGGGCGAAAAGCACACGTGCAAGCTTTCCTCCCATTATTAATATCTCCACTAAAGGGATTTTGGAAATTGTTCACTTAGATGTTTGGGGGCCCTCACCGGTTAAGAGCATTGGTGGGGCATTTTATTACCTAATTATGGTTGATGATTTCTCCCGACTGATGTGGATTATCATCATGAAAACGAAAGATGAAGTTTTGGGTCATTTCAAGAAGTGGTTGACGGAAATTGAACGGCTTACTTCTAAAAAGGTCAAAGCCATTAAAACTGACAATGGTGGGGAATTCATATCGAAACAATGGAATGCTTATACTGACAGCATTGGGTTGAAATGTATGAGGACGAATACATACAGCCCCGAGATGAATTCGGTTGCTGAGCGAGCGAACCGCACCATTCTTAATGGAATCCGGGCTTTTCTTTTTGAGAATAATTTTTCCCCAACTTTGTGGGCAGAACTTGCAGTTTCTGTCGTTTATTTGAAAAATCGATTCCCACACACGGGATTAGGAGGGAAAACACCTTACAATGTGTTTTACAATAAGAAATTGTCCCTGCGTCATGTCAAATGCATTGGGGCATTGACATATGTCCACATTCCTTCCCAGACAAGGGGTGGGAAATTGAAAGAAAGGGCGTGGGCAGGGGCATTAATTGGTTATGCGGCTTCCACCCGTGGGTATCGAATTTGGGACCCGAAACGGAACCAAGTGTTCCTCTCGAAACATGTCAAAATATTGGAACAGAATTTTTGGTATGAAAATTTGAAAATTCCTCCCTCGAGCCCCTCATATTTCGACAGCGTGTCTGATTCTTCAAACGAGGATGGCTCCTCGTCAGACGACGACAGCGTTCATGGTGGCCCCCTACCGGAAGCAGTGGTTCCCCCACCCCCAATTCAGGAACCTGCGCCCGAAAAGGCACCTGAACAAGTTGAGAACGCTGGTGTCGTGGAAGATGTCATCGAGGATATAGTGCAAGATGTCCTTAGAGATGCAAATGTTGATGAAATTGGTGGGGCAAAGGGGGACGATGAGAATTTCTTCAGTATTTACCCCGATGACGAGGATGAAATTGAGGATCCTGATGCGAGTCCTCAACTATCCCCCCGAACGTCACCTACACCTGTGCGTCGTAATCCCCCACGAAAAGGAAAGGATACAGGGGAACGCACAGTTCCAGCTGGTGGGTTATTGCCGTTGGACATGTCTAAATGGCAAAGACGGCAGTCTGTGCGAAAATCAGGCGCAACGGCTGGACAGGTTGATGTTTATTACATTTCACCAAAGCATGACAGAATTCGAAGTCGTGTTGAAGTTGTGCGGTGGTGTCGGGACGAGGGATACGAGTATATCTCGGAATTGTTCAACTTCAAAGACATCAATGTCGGTTTTGCTGGTTGCTGCTCTGTAGAGCCTGACACCTACGAAGAGGCTGTGACAGGTGTTGGGAAACCTGATTGGGAAAGGGCAATGGAGGACGAAATCGACATCTTTAAAGAACGAGAGGTGTATGTCGAGGTTGACAAAAGTGAAGTCAAGGATAAAACCTTGCTAGGATCAAAGTGGATTTATAAACTCAAAAGGGATCATACGGGTGCGATTAGCAGATATCGTGCTCGTCTTGTTGCACAAGGGTTCAAGCAGAAGCCCGGCATTGACTTTACGGAGGTCTTCTCCCCCGTAGTCAACTTTGTGTTGGTCATGATGTTCTTTTGTACTCTTGTAGTATTAAGGAGCTGGCGTGACTTACACCTTGACATCAAGGCCGCATATCTATATGGGGACCTCGATGAGGTGCAGTACATCAACATCCCCAAGGGATATCGAACACCTGAAAACCAACACAAATGTTGGGAGTTGAGAAAATCTCTCTATGGGCTTCATCAGTCTGGTCGTGTGTGGTACCAGCGCTTACACGACCAGCTGATTGAAATAGGTTTTGAACCGGTTTTGGGTCTTAACTGTGTGTATAGCTTGGGTTCGGACGCCATACTCATCTTTTACGTCGACGATATTGTATTATTTTCGAGGGATGAGTTGGCAGAAGAGTGCGTTTTAGAATGGATTCAACAATCCTTTGAGATTGTCAATTTGGGCCCCGTCACCCTTTTATTAGGGATTGAGTTTTGTAGGGACGGGGGGAATATCCTCATTCATCAACGCACCTATATTGCGAAGCTCTGCAAGCAATACGGTATTGACCCATCTCACCGTGTTAGAGTGCCTGGCACGCCCGGCACTATGATCCAAAAAGTCCAAACGGGAGAACGTGTTAATTCGAGTTTTCCATATCGGTCTCTTGTCGGAAGTTTGCTCTTCATCGCAAGTCGCACAAGACCCGATATCTTGTTTTCTGTAATTGTATTGTCTCAATACAACGAGACTCACTCGACACGACACGTAAACATGCTGCTTCAAGTGTTGCGTTACCTGGCTAATACGCCGAATTTCTCCATTAATCTTGGGAACTGTCAAAGTGACAAGTTAACTGTTTACACAGATGCGTCTTACGCGCTGGACCAAGACAAGCGCCGAAGTTTTGGCGGGCACATTATCTATCTGGGTGGTGTCCCCGTCTCCTGGAACTGCCATAAGCAGACCATTACCGCTCTTTCCATTATGGAAAGCGAATTCTTGGCGGTTGTGGACGGTGTGAAGGAGATAATTTGGTTAGAACGCATATTTGACGCGGAAGTGATGATTGACGGGTTTGACCGGGAAATACCATGTGTTTATGCCGATTCGATGCCTGCGATTCAATATGCGAAAAACCGCATAGAAAATCGCGCAAACAAACACATAGACGTGAAATTGCATTTCTTGCGCGACTGGTTCGAGAAAGGTGTTTTTCGAATCAGGCACATCCCAGGGACCCTCAACGTCGCGGACATTATGACAAAGTGGTTGTCCCGCGCAAAATTGGACGCGTTGTGCGAGCACATTTTTGTCGCGACAAATTGATTAATCGAAGGGGGATTTATTAGTATGCGATTAATTATTTTGTCCGTTTCCCCATGCATTTCTGGATAGGCATGGCAGATATGTGTGTTGGCATCCTTTGGATACCCGTGTAGCGCATATTAATGCTACTCTTGTGTGTTAACACACATATTCTATGTTTCTTGTGTCGTCTGCTTGGGAGAGCGATAAATGTTGTTTTCCGTGTTGTTTATCGGTTAATTATGCCTAGGTTAACAATTACTTATATTGTAAAGAACAAATCAATGCTTGTTGCTATTGATTTGTCCTATTGTCATATTTTGTACGGTTTGAGACCAATTAGCCTCAAACCCAGTTGCTTTTATGCTTTCATGTGATTAAAACATGGCGGGCGCGAAGTGCGAGCTCCCCGCACATTTTAAGCTGGTTTCAACTCCTTTCCGATGTTTCCTGGCCTCCACGGACTTATCAGTCGGCTTAGCCGTTGGTGCGGTCTGGGATACTGTGAACGTGGCCGGACTGGGGAAGGATCTGCCTCTCCCGTTCGTTGACATTCACTTTTCCGACCGCAGCGCGGTGGCACTCATGGATTCTGGTGCTTCTGGGCAGTATATGAGTAGTGCCGCGGCCGAGGAATACGGACTAACAGCCTCGATTGAACCCTGCGATGATTTTGTTAGGGTTATGACGGGCGGTAGAGTCACCAGTCCCGTCGGGACGATGAACGTGCATGTCAGCTGGCAGACGGGAGCTGATTGGTTACGGTTTGCAGTGCTACCTTCCGCGTCTAACTTCATCCTTCTCGGGTGCAGTTGGCTCGGCGAGAATGGCATCGTAATTCGCATCGCCCGGAATGATTGGTATCATATCGACAATCCGGGAGTGACGTTTCCTTTCGCCCCTCAGCCTGATCAGCTGGACGAAAAAGGCGCGGATGTTGACAAGTGGGCAAGGGTCACGCTGGAACACGGCGTTGATGCGGCCGCACTATCGATGTCATCCAATCAATTAGATCTGTTGGAAGCCTGTAAAATAGAAGACATGCGGAAAGTGAGACTGACTCGTATTCTCGACGAGTTTGGACACACCTTCAGCGAGACGGGAGGTTGTCATCCAACGGTGGAGGGGAGTATATTTTTCTCGACGTTAGATCTGGCGATGGGGTGTTTCCAATTACGGATTGCGCCGCTTGACAGACCTAAAACAGCATTTTATACACCCCTTGGTACTTTTCAATTTGTGAAGTTACCTTACGGTTTGTTGAATACTCCTATGGCGTTTCAACGACTGATGGACAAAGTACTCGGCGAAGCGAAGTTTAAGTGGGCATTGCCCTACCTGGACTCGATCGTCGTGTTCAGTAAAACATTCGAAGAACATTTAACACACTTGTCAGATGTGCTAGGCAGGTTGAGCAAGCATTGTTTGACCGCCAGCCCGTCTGGTTCGTGTATTTTATCAACCTCTTGGGATTTTCTGGGCTATTCGATGACTCGGTACGGTTTCCGGCCGAACGAACGCCGCGTTCAGGCGATTGTGGATTATCCGCAACCGAGGAATGTCGCTCAGCTGCGACGCTTCCTTGGCATGTTCGGCGGGGACACACCGGCGATCGAGGGCCTCGAACATCTCTCGAATCCACTGGAAGCGCTGCTTAATGACGGCGCTGCGTGGAATTGGTCTAATGAGTGTCAGGGTGTGTTCCAGCTCTTCAAGGATCATCTTGTTCAACAGAACTTTTGTCATCCAGGCTGCCGCAAGTAGAGTTGGGCTCGGAGCAGTCCTCACACAGATGGATCATCAAGGAGTCAAAAGGCCCGTTGCCTACGCGAGTCGTGCGCTGCAAGGCGCCGAGACAGCGTTCAGCCTGTCAGAGTTGGAATGTCTGGCAGTTCTGCAGGCAGTCGCTTCCTTTCGACCATTCATCGCGTACTCGAAGTTCGTCATCGAAACAGGTTGTATGGCGTTGCTCTGGCTTTTGTCATCAACGAGCGCGTCAGGTCGCCTGGTGCGATGGGCGATGCAACTGCAACAGGTGAGATTTTCGATTAAGTTTAACAAGCGTGCGGACGACAGGATCACGGTCGCTCTTTCAAAGGTTGGCCTAGATGACGTGGAAACGACATCGGCGGCTACGCCCGAGGAAGAAGCTGCAATCATGCTGGCCCACACGCTCGTTACGGAGAGCCTCGCTGGTACGATCATGTCTTACGACGAAGTTAGACAGGTCCAGCGAGATGACCCGGACTGTGGCGCTGTCATGAAATGGTTAGATGAAGGGCAAAGAGACGACCGTCTTTTGTCCCAACTCCCACCATCCATGGCGCAATACAAACCAAATTTTGTGTTCGGTGGGTGCAGAGAATTGTGCATAAATACCCTGTTCTCACCCGACACGCCGCTAAGCAGAGCGGAGCACGGCTCGGATGTAAAAATCTTGATGCCTGCACCACTGCTTGATCGCTGCCTTGACGTCATTCGACTGCATCCTCGTTATGCGCAGGATAACGCGGCCGGAATGGTGAAAAGGTTGCGGCGAATATTTTTCTGGCCAGGAACGTAGTTTTCCTTGTTCCGGTCGGATTCAAAACTGATGAAACGTTTATCAGGCGTAGACACGACGATGCTCTCGTTACTGTCACGCCGACGAACGTAATTTCGGAGTGATAAATTGCCCTGGAACGGTGACTGATTTGTAATGGTTGTATGTTTTTTTTTATCACACTCACCCATGTTCAAACACGCCACCTGTTGCTCGGCCAAATTGGTGTGTCGATCGGGTGATCCGTGACTAGTCGCAGTGGCCGCCGATCGACCCGTACCAGTCACAAGCATGTGATGCTGCCAAAATAGGTAGAAAAAATTGCTAAAATTGGTCGGAAAAGTTGATTTAATTACCGACTTCCCGAGGCCAGTTTCAGCGGTCACGTGCAATCTTCACCGATGAGCTCGCGACGCTCTTATGACGTCACGAATATCACGGCAGATCGTAGCCATGGCGACGGTCTTAAACAGCACAGCCGCAATTTTTGAGCGTGTTTTCTTTCACTGCCCGAAAATCGTGAGAATTTTTTTTTTTTTTTCACTGAAAAATTCGAGAAAATGCTGTGTTTGTGAAACAATTTTTTTTTTATGAACTTTTATGGTGTTTTTCTCCACATCTGTTGCAAGGGATCGTCTTTCAACTAGGGGATTGTTTATTTCACCAATTGGAGGGGTGAGGGTGTCGTGAGACCCAATCACAGGTCACGGGTCGGGGATTGTTCTATGTTTAGACAAAGTTTCTTGTTTCTGGACATCACCCCGTGTGTCACTTGTTTTCGTGAGAGCGAGCCGACAACATCAGTTTGCTGTTCTTGTCTGCGTTTTTCTTTCGAGACGTTTTTTTCGTGTGTTTTCTGATCGATGAAGGTAGGCTGCAATTTTTTACATCATTTGCTGTGCTCTTCCCTCGATCTACGCCCGTGACCGATTGTTTTCTTACACCCGGACCCCGATCTTGTATAAACTAGCGCGCGGGCTGGCAGCTTTTGGCCGCCGCTCACCGCTAGAGATGCTGGCGAATTGAATGGTTTTTCGACTCGCCGCATCCGAATATCTTCACTGAAACACGGTTGATTACGATCAACATGTGTTCGGCGAGTATTTCAAAGCAACTTTTGTGTGAGGAAACCCGAAAATTTTTGCTGTTCCCTCTCACAAAACACTTCGTAACAATTTCTTTTGCATCGGTTTCGATTTACCATTCCATTGTTTCCCTGATTTTCTATCACTTCCGTTTCATTTTCTTGCTTCGTTTTCTTCCAATGTTCCTGTAAAAGTTTTTTTTTTAAATTTTTTGATTAATCATTTCTAATTTTTTTTTTTGCGCTTAATTTTTTTTTGCTCTTATCTTTTTTTTTGTTTTTTACCTCCATTCGCCGTGTCCCCGGTTTTTTCTGTGAAACAGGTGGGTATCGGCGACAGATTCACGAGTAGAGTGGCAAAGGTTAATTTTTTTTTTTGGCCCGCGCCTAACCCCTCGGAATCTGTGCATCCCCATTTCTATTGTCCCTAATTGAGGTCAAAGACCCGCAGCTGGTCACTTGAGTCATCGGCGGCTTGATCAGAGACTGTCAGTCTAGGGGAACAATAGCATGTGGCGAGGGGTCGACGCCGCGGTAAAAGGAGCCGGGAAGTTCGCTTTCCGACTCACTCGTCACTGCGGCGCGACTCGAAGAAATCAAAGTCCGCATCTGTTTGGAGCTTTTCGTTCTTTTCTTTATTCTTCGACCCCTTCTTTGCTTATTTTGCCCCGAACTCGAGTTTTTCGCTCTCGTTCGGTTTGGTTTTGTTTTTTGTTCACGTTTAAATTGGAGTTTCATTATTTCTTTTCTCTTTTCGCTCGCTCCGGGTTGAGAAGGTGTCTTTTCACTTCTTCACCCGCTCGCGTGCTTTCATTAATGTAATCCTCTTTGTCATCATCGATGTTCTGCTCGTGTGCTCGCGACTTGACTGGGTTTTGGTGCCGACGCCAAGGACTACCGGCATGCCGGGCCGTTGTGCAGAACGGTCCGCCATGTTGGTTGCGATTTACGTTGGAGTCACCATCCCTTGCCTTGTCGTGTTTGGAACTCGAGCAACCATCGTACCGTTAACCGAGCCCTACGCTTCGGTCAGGATTCCATCATAATCCCGGTTCAATTTTCTTGAACCCAGGAAGGACTTTCGCTCACGTCGTCGGAGCGCCGAGGCTAGGCTTCCGCCAGCTCGGTACCCTCAACGATTGTGTAACGTCCGGTTACGTCACGCGCTCTGCGCATGATCAGGCACTTGGCGCTGCGAGGCCGAGTTGGTCGCCCCCGCGTGCCAAGTTTTGTCCCCATTATTTCCTCAATTCTCATTCTTTACTCTACGCTATTTTTCAATTGTTCTTTTTCAATCCCATGCGTTTTTCAGTAGTTTTGACGGTTTTATTAATTGATTTATTTTCTGTTTATTCTTTAGAAATCAGGAGATTCTGGTGATGATGGTTCGGACCAGTGGCGCATCTGTCCCGTTTGCCTCGGCGAACGGTGTCAGGTTGCGGCCAGCGGCTGGGAGTCCCCTTGCGGGAATTGTTTGGGACACGGATTAGTCCACTTCTCCGTGCCCAGACAAAGATGGTTCGTGCGACATTTGTCGAGGCAGGGTGGAGATCGCCATCACACCCGCCCGACAACGACGTGGATGCAGGTGGATTCCTGGGAGTCCAGGACGCAGACGTTGGTGCGGAACGGTTTCGCGCTTCTCCCGCGTTGGCTGACAGTCGAGGCGGTGAGGATTCGGGACCAGCAGCCTGCCCCGTCGAGCATCCCGCAACCAGCGCGCCGGGTTCAGGCTGGACGAGCAGCGTCTGCAGAGGCGCCAGCCCAGCCGAGCCCGAAGCGCCAAAGGCAGGAGCCACCGCCCTCCACTTGGACGGAGGAGATGACCGTGCGGCACGCGGCCGCGATGGTGAATTGGCGTGCCACTCACCCCAAGGCCACGCCGTTCCAGGTGGAGTGCGAAGAAAAGCGTCTGCGTTGCCGCTTCAAGGAGGCGGCGAGAAGGGCGCGTGCCGACGCCATACGGGCCAAGGCGTTGGAAGAGGCCGAGGCTGCTGCCGTATCGGCAGTAACCCAACCGGTCGGGGAACCGGGAGTCAGCGAACAGGCCGCACAGGCCGTGTCCGTTGCTCTGGATCGCCCCGACAACGTCATCGAGCTGCCAGCGGGGGAGCCCGGAGTCGAGGAACAGGCTATTGCAGCTATGCCACTCGCTTTGGGCCTTCCTGTGGTTTCCGACGAGCCTGTGATCGGAGCGTGCTCGGAGGAAGCGATTGCTTGCGCGTCGTTTGCTCTCGGCCTTCCAGTGGACTCGTTCAACGGAACAGGCGGCCTTCCGCACCGTACCTGGGGTAGCCTCGCATCGCTGGCAGGATGGTCGACTCAGTCCACGCCGCGGGACGAGTGCTCGGTTCCCCAGGAGATGCAGGGCGCTTGCGCCGAGCTGCCAATGGAGCAGTGCGAGTCACCTGCCTCGGTGGAGGAAGAGTTCCAGTTGGCTGTTTCGGAGGACGACGTGCTGGAGTTGTCCGTCTTGGAGGGCTTGTCTCTCGAGGCGCAACTTCTGCGACTCGCCGACTCCGAGACGGTCGGCATGGAAGTAGAAACGGCGGCGGGGAGTGAGGAACCTGCCCAGGTACCACACCCCCCTGAGCAGCGGGAAGGAGCGGAGTTCCTCGAGCCCGTAGGGGGCCCGACGCCGCTCGAGATCGCCGAATTGCCGCCCGGAGCCCCAGTTGTTTGTGCTGAGCTGCTCATACAGGGTGTTCCCCGTCTTGAGCACGCGCACGAGCAAACATTGGCGCTCTGGGTTGCGGAAGCGAAGCGTTGGAGGGAACTCCATTTACGCTTCGAGGATGCCAGGGGGAGTGACATCCGAATGACCCGAGCGGTGGCACTGATAAGACAGAGAATGTGGATCATTCTCAGCATCCCCTCTGTCGCGTCAGCAGCAGCAAGGAGGCTCAGGTGGTTCGAGACTGTCCGGATCGTCGCGTGGACGGTCGGGGCGGCCATGAACGCCTGGTACCTCCATCTGCCGTCACCGTTCGCGGTTCAGGAATGGACGCTGGAGGAGACTGTCGGGGCGGATTTCGCCGACATCGACCCATCGGTCTGTCGCGGCTACGTGGAGACGCTGGCGAGTTTGCCCAAGCTGGTGGACAACCATGGCCATCAGCGGGTGTTCAGACCGGCATCCCACGTGCCCGTCCCGATCGAGATGCCTCCGGAGCTGGCAACACTATCGCCACCACCCCCACCTACTTACGAGGAGGTAATCGTCAAGCGGGTGCATAGGCGGAAGGCCTACAAGGACGACTTTAGCGCCGAAGTTTGGGACCCGGTGGAGGCCGAGTACGATGCGCACAAGAAGGAGGTGGAGCGCGAGCGGAAGAAGAAGGGGAAGGGGAAGAAGTCCCGCAAGGCCGCGCCGGGTTCCACTCCAACGAAGGGCGAGAGGGGAGCGCGCTGCGCACCACCTTCGCCAGTGTCGACGGCTGCTGCACCAATGGTGGAGAAGGTTCGATCGCATCCTTCCCCATCAACGTCAGCAGCCGCAGCGGAGGACAAGCGACTGATGCCACCACCACCATCCATACGATCCGTGCTGGAGGCAGCGAGAACTTCTCCAGCCCCAGCAAGGCCCGCACGAGAGATCGCGCCGGAGGTCGCGGCTGCGTCCGAAGAGGAGCCCCGCGGCCCCTCTCAACCGCAACCGCCGTCCGAGGATACGCCGGAGCCGTGAAAAGCCCCGATCGTTGTCCTTAGAAGCCGGAATTGTACAAACGACGGACCTCTGGTCCCGATAATATCTTTTTTCCCCCTAAACAGGATTCCATGAGATGCCTGTCCCAAGACATGGACGCCGAGCCAGTGCGAGTGACGAGACGGTGACGCCGCGCCACGCGCTCAGACGCCCGACGACAGAAGACGTCGGAGGTTTCCCACGTTCCCGGAACCTCCCATCCGTGGGTCTTGGTCAGATCCCGGTTGATGTACAAAGTTATTTATGTTTTTCTTTTTTTTTTTCGTTTGTTTAACGTAATTTTTTTTTAACGTTCTTGAGAGGCTTGACCAACCTCCCGCATCCTTGTTTTACCTTTTAACTTAATTTGTTTGTTATTGTTTTGTGTCAATATTTTTCTTTTGTTTTATTTTATGGTTTGCTCCTGGGCTTGTTACGTTCAGGCCCGGTGAATTATTTTTTACTTTGTATAACCTCAATAGTTTGTTTTATTTTTCGGCCAATCTAGGGTTGGGTGTTTTCCGTTGCCCAACGTTGCTCGAACATCGTGGACCGACGGTGCGGTGATCCTTGGACAACCGGCACCGGAAGTCAGCGCCGGTAGCCCGACAGTGTGTGGTCTTTGACCGGCACTATTGCCGCGCTTGCCTCGACTTGCGTGTCCCCGTTGGTGTTGTGTGTGGCCCCTTAGAACCTACCTTCTTCGAGGGGGGGGGAGATGTGACCTTCAGGCCACCTGGGTGACCTGCGGCACTGCCACACACCACCATACGGCCCCAAAGGTCAACCCCTCTGTGGGTGATTGACCTAGCCCGGGGAGGAGGGAGGGGAGCGGTATGGTGAGGAGGGAGTGGAGTGAGAGAGAGAGTTGAGTGTTGGACACGGCCTGAGAAGGACGTGTCTGCAGCAGCTCCCAGAGAGGAGAAGTAGTCATCGAGAGGGACGAGAAGTGTCCCAGGTTGAACCCCACACTCCTCACCATTCACCACGTTGATCCTCAGTGCTATGGCGGAGTCCGTAGTGCAGCCTCCATGACCGGATACGCGGGTCGCAGGTAAGCGCGACATGAATGTTAAGTCGAACCGACCACGTCACACATTGGACTTCTGCCCAGTGTGTGACGGGTCGGTTGCCGGTGCGGCGCGCCTTCGTGGCGCCCCTGCAACGGGTAACAAGATTCCCCATACCCCTAGACAACGACAATAAAGGCCAACCAACCAATATTGTGGGAATCTTGTTATTATTACGTGATGTATGCGTCCCTACCCAGTGTGATTAGTCCCCTAGTCACATTGGCGAGACCATACCAGTCACACTCGTTAAAAGATTAGAATGCACTGATGAAGTTGTCGCTGCAATCGGTGAACATTGTCCCCATTTACATTACCTCAACTTGGCAAAATGCCAAAACGTTTCTGATGATTCGGTCCCTTCATTTAGCAACATGAAACTGCAGCACTTAAACATCATATTTACCAAGGTGACACCCGAGGGTTGTTTAGCCATTCTAAACCAACTGCCGCTTTTAAAAGATTTCAAACATGGTCGCTGGGGTAAGTTATCACCCTTGTTGGAACAACAATTCCTGACTATCAAACCAGTGCGCACTTATTCCCTCGAAGAGTGTTGTCGTTATTCTTTTCGGTATGATGTCCAAACAATCGCCACTCTCACCGCCGCTTTCCCCAATTTATGCGAATTATCTCTTTTACAATTTCTGGATGTGGGATCGATCTTGAACCACGCACAAGACAAATTATTACGAATAACCAATCTATGTCTGTGCCAAAGTAAACATGTCAAGATTAGACTTATTGATCATTGCTGTCCACTGCTTGAGAGTTTAGAATTGATTGAATGTGACATTTCTAATGAAAGTGACGATACTGATGCTGTTTTACGGCATTCGGCTGAGCATATTCCTTACAAGAACCTTCGTCGTCTACACGTACATTGCAGGTTGTATTATGACGTACCGTTAACCGACAAGTTATTGTCGCTTTGTCAGAATTTGGAAAGTTTTATAATCGCTGATATGAATGATTTTTCTGACCCTTTGGTTTCAAAACATGTTCGATTGGGCACATTTAAAAATCTGAAAAATCTCTCACTTACTGCTTGTAACTCGATTACTTTGAGTTCGATCAAAGAGTTGTTAGATATGCACGGACCATTAAATGAGTTAAATTGTCATCGTTGTAGTAACATAGATGATGCAGCCTTAGTTAAAATTGGCTCCTACGTCAAAAGTAAGAACTTGGATATCCAGATTACGGACAATCCCATTTGAATTTTATCCTGGAGATACTGACAACTCAAAAAAATAATAATTAATACAACGCAATAAACATTTCATTCACATTTTTTAATTGTTTTTATAAGAAAAGACTACGTTTTTGATGTAGGGTGATGCTCTTTGGAACTAATAACCAGAATAAACAATATACCACAATATAAAATAATTCCTGAAATTAACAGCAAATCCCATAAAGAAATGACAAACAACAAACAATCTCATTCCCATATACCGTAGTTTAACATTGCGGTACAGTTACTACTGTGCCTCCGCTGAAGAAAATTTGAAATAACAAATTTATGATTATTTAAAATTATAACAGTATATTGTGGTGTTTAAGATATGCTAATTGTCTATGCTAGCAACTCATTGTAATGAACTAAATTGATTGTTGTTGTGGTTGCTCATTGATTGTTGTTGTGGTTGCTTTTAGCAACCACATGAAATAAAGGTTACTCTGTGTCAAGCTTGAGTGAGAGTCGGATGGTTTTCCTTTCGGGCCTTGTTCTGACAACTAGGCCCGAGTATCTTGGTGTGATCTTTGGCATATGAAACAGAAACACCAAAATATATTTACATTTTTTTTTTACTGAATTTGCTGCTGCTTAAAATAAAACATGCTCATGGGTGTAAAGTTAAGTTTATTGTAACAACTTTGGGGTCTACATACAAAAAAAAACAGGATAATAAACGACGAAATAAGGGGCTATTTTGAACGATTCATGACACTTTGGACATTTCCGGTTCCGCGTCATCTATTCTCACTAAAAAAACTCTAATAAATCCATTTTTGTTCAAGAAAATTTATAGTTAAAAATGTGGTATTAATTTGATAAATTCCTTGCTGCACGGCTTTTGTTTCACCTTACACTCCTTGACCGAGAAGCATTTTCACAGAATTGAATCTTTTTTTCTCCAGGAATCAGAACTTCTCAAAGGCTCTTTTTATACCGATGAGAATGGAAGAGGATCTGGGAAATTCAATTGGTAAATTAAAATCCATGTGTACAAATCAAAGCTAAAATATTTGTTTTTAGAATGGCTTTGTGGATGACACCTTCGTAATTAATCATTCCCATTGGCAATGACGTCGTACGTATTCGCATGGGCGCGCCAAACGTCGCCCTGGTGCCATTAACCGACCGTTAACTGCCAACAAATTCTCCTCACGGGCCGTCAATGCACACTTAATAAACGTTTTATCTACATAAAATTCTCACTCTATCTCGATTCTTCTCGAATTTCCCTTTGTGGGTCGTATCGGGTATTCGGCGGTTACTCACACTTCTCGTGGGTCGAATCGGTCCTTTTTCTTCTATATTCCTTTGTTTTATCGCTCTTCTTCGATCTCTTTGTCGTTGTCGTCTGCTTCTTTTCTTCCTTTTACTGCAACTCACATTAGTTTCGTCCGATTTTGGTTTAATTTCGTCTGAATCCACATCATCCCGTTTCGTATCGTTTTCGTCTAATTCCGTCGCAATCCCGTCTAAATTCGTATCCAATTTTATTTCCTTCGCTGTAGTTTCTACCTTTCAGGCTTCTCCGCATGGCATCGATTCGTCCGGTTTGTTATCGTCGTCTGCAACAATTCCGTCTGGTTTTTCGTCCAATTTAGTTCTTTTAGCTTTGATTTCGCTAATTTTGTCATCAAGCTTGGTTAGTTCCGCATTCAATTCGTCTAATTTCGCGACTAGTTCCGCTTGCTTTGCATCTAGTTTCGCTTGCGTCGCATCAACGTCTACTCGTTTCGCATCTAGTTCCGCTTCTCCGCCCGAATCGTCCAAATCGCTCCACGTGTGTCCTTCACTAGGCCCATCGTTGTCAATTTCAAACGCCCACATGTTGCCTTTCTTCGGTTTTTGATTATTACGTCCTCGTCGATCTTGCTTCGGTTTGGGGCATCGATTTGTGCCCTGTTCCTTGGCAATTAAAACAAAAAATCTGGTTTCGGCATTTGTTTGCCTTGTGCCCGGTCATTCGTCATTCGTCCCAGGCATTCTCAACTACGTGAAATTTACCGTCGTCCTGCGTCCCTCCCATGTGGCTGTTTTTCACAACTCTCGTCCCTCTAAAATCGCCTTCAATTGAAATATAATTCATATAATTCAATCCATTAAAGTCAAATTGTGAAGTTAGTCGTTGAAATAAAGTGACCAGCGTGTCATTTTAAATTTATTCACACACATGAAGCGTCTGTGGTCAAACAGAAACAAATGGCAAAAAAAATAATGATTTTTGTACAAGAAAACACATATCTGCTGAAAAAAATACATATTTACACTTGAAGAATTCACATACAAGTTTTAAAATATATTTTTTAAAGTTTAAAATATGCATACGTTTATATTTATTTCTTTTCGTCGACGGCTCGACGCACCACTCTAACACTTTAATTACCGTAACAAAAATGGCAAATTGTACAAAACCCCGTAACGTAAGCTGACCGTTAACCAAACGTGTCCCACTTAACTAACTCATGGTATATATCCCTGATCTGATCACTAATAATTTTCAAAGACGCCGTAATCAAGCACAAACATGCCGTACAGGAAATCAGCTTCGAGTCTCGAAGAACTGTGTTTGACCAAAGCAACTATCCATTTAGACGAAATCAAACATCAGTTAACGCAATACCCCGACGTATTTATCGAAACAATTTATCTACGACTCTGTCATCAATTTAGACGTACCGATCGCCGTTTGCCTTCGACTATTTTTATTAATTCGGGCACTCGATTACTCCGCGATCTGAATAAGTTTGATCTTCCATTTAGGCCTCTATTGGAGAGAATTAGAGACGTTTGTGAAAACCTTGTAGATCTAAACTTGGATCAATTTCAACATTACAATATACCGGGTGTAAAATTCGCCGCTCTGATCAAACTGCTGCAACGTTCTCCGAAACTTGAACGACTAAGCCTCGCTGAATGTACTGACCGAGTTGTCGCTGCAATCGGTGACCATTGTCCGCGTTTACATTACCTCAAATTGGAGAACTGCCAAAACGTTTCTGATGATTCGGTCCCTTCATTTAGCAATATGAAACTGCAGTATTTAAACATCATACATACCGGGGTGACACCTGAAGGTTGTTTAGACATTCTGAACCAACTGCCGCTTTTAAAAGAATTTCAACATAATGGTAACGGCTGGCGTAGATTATTTCGTTTGTTAGAAAAACAAATCATTTCGAACGAACCACTGCGCACTTATTCCCTCAAAGAGTGTTTGCGTCATCCTTATCATTATGATGTCCAAACGATCGCCACTGCCACCGCCGCTTTCCCCAATTTATGCAAATTATCGATTTCAGAAATTCTGGACGTGGGATCGATCATGAACCACACACAAGACAAATTTCTACGATTAACCAGTCTAGGTCTGTACGCATGTGGAGGTGTCAGGATTAGACTTATTGATCATTGCTGTCCACTGCTTGAGAGTTTAGAATTGATTGATTGATTTTGGCACGTCATGCTAACGTGTTCCGAGACGAAATCGGTTGCTACAATGTCCACAAGGTCCACATCGACATCGATCCGGCAGTACAACCGATATTCCTGAAAAATTATCCAGTTCCGCTCGCGATGAAGCCACGACTGGAGAAAGAGCTGCGCAGACTGCAGGATTTAGGTATCATAACTCCTGTCGCTTCTTCCAAATGGGCGACACCCATTATGCATGTCCTTAAATCAGACGGCACACTAAAGATAGCAGGTTGCTATAATAGAACCATGAATAAGGCGGTTCTCCCCTTTGCCTCTGTTTGAAAACGTTGCAGCGAAGTTGTCGGGCGGTGAGACGTATTCTACATTAGATATGAATCACGCCTACAACCAGCTGGAGTTGGATACAGAAAGCAAACAAGTGTGTACAATTAATACCCACTTGGGTCTCTTTACAGTGAATAGACTTTTTTACGGGATATCCAGTGCGCCGGCAATCCAACGCGAGATGGCAATCCAACGCGAGATGGATAAACTGACAGCTAAAGTCGAGAGTACGCAGCCGTTTATAGATGATTCGGCTGTGACTGGTGCCACAAATGCAGCGCACTTATGCAACTTGGATCAACTCCTGGGCGCATTTAACAAAGCCAATCTAACATTAAATAGAAAAAAGTGCAAGTTTTTGCGTGCATGTGTGCAGTTTTTAGGGCTGAACATTTCCAAGCAAGGAATCACGCCCGTGGACTCAAAATTGGCTCCACTCCGCAACGCCATGCAGCCCACCGACGTTTTATCGCTCAAATCGTTCCTGGGGCTTATAAACTATTATGGCAAATTTATTCATAATTTATCCACTTTACTACAGCCACTCTATCGCCTGACACGTGACGACACTCCGTGGACATGGGGACCGGAACAGCACAAGGCCTGGACGAAGGTCAAGGCAGCAGTGACTGTCGATTCGGCGTTGGCGCACTACGACGCGAAGAAACAACTTTATTTGCCCGTTGACGCCTCGCCCGTTGGTGTGGGCGCCTTCATCTCCCACTTGGAAGGGGGAATCCATCGTCCAATCGCCTTTGCCAGTTCCCTGTTGTCCAGCGCACAGAAAAATTATGCGCAAATTGACCGCGAAGGTTTGGCGATCGTTTATGGCGTCCGCAGATTTCATCATCACCTATTTGGAAGAAAGTTTATTTTGCGAACTGACCATAAACCGCTCGTGGCAATTTTCGGAGAAAAGAAAGGATGTAATCAAATTGTGGCAGCTCGTTTGCATCGGTGGGCAATATTCCTGAGCGCCTACGATTATGCTATCGAGCATGTGCCTGCTGTCGACAACCAAATTGCAGACGGATTGTCTCGCAACCCTCAACCCGTAGTCGACGGTCGAGAAGACCTCGATATGCACGTTAACGAGATATTTTCTGTTTCTCTTTCACAGTTCCCGGTTTCGCAGGCAGCCTTGCGTGCAGCATACGACGCAGACGCCCAGTTGCAAGCAGTCCTGCAGTGCATTCGAGACGGCTGGAAAGCGAGAACGCCCGAATTAATGAACTTTTACAAGCACAGGTCCGCCTTTTCAACACATGGACCATTCTTGTTCTTGTCAGAGCGTTGGGTCGTGCCAGAGCAGCTTCGCCGTGCAGTCCTGACGGAATTACACGCAGGACATTTCGGAATTGTCCGCACGAAGTCACTTGCTCGCGCGACAGTTTGGTAGCCGTCAATCGACCGTGATGTCGAGACGATGGTGCGTTCGTGCGACGTGTGCCAGCGCGCACTCCCGGATCCGCCAAAGACGTCCGACTTGCGTTGGCCCATTCCCGACGAAATTTGGGAACGCGTTCACCTCGATTTCGCCGGCCCCTTTCATGGCAAAATGTTCCTGCTGGATGTGGATGCGCGCACCAAGTGGTGCGAAGTCCGAGCAATGACCACCACTACCTCGAAAGCGACGATTGCCGTCCTAAAGTGCTGGTTTAAACGCCACGGCTTGCCGATTCACGTTCACTCCGATAACGGGTCGCAATTTACTTCGGCGGAATTTGTTGACTTCTTGTCACGAAATGGCATTCGACACACGCGCTCACCGCCTTTCCACCCAGCCACCAACGGAGCAGTGGAAGGCTTCGTCAAGACTTTCAAAAACCAAGTCAGAAAGTTTCTAAACCTGAACTTGAATATTGCAGAAGCCGTTGACCAGTTCCTGATCGCCTACCGCTCGACGCCGCATGTCTCAACACGAATTACGCCGTCCGAGGCTTTCCTGCAACGAACTGTTAGAACAAGGTTACACCTGCTCAATCCGCGCTTAATGCCGGAACCAACAAATGTAGAAACGAGACGTTCCTTCGAACCTGGGGAATTGGTGTTTGCACGCGACTATCTGCACGCCTCAAGATGGGTTCCTGGCGTAATATCTGCCAAAACTTCGTCCACCACTTACGATGTGACCGTCGGAAACGCCGTGATGTGGAACAGACACGCGGATCAACTCAGAAAGCGCCAGACCCTGAGCACTCAGCCTTCGGAGGGGGGGAGAAATCGTGGGTATTTTCCACTCCTCGACTTGAATTCAGATCCCGAAAACACACCGCCTGTTGTTCAACCGCTAGTGTTTAATTCTCCTCCAAATTCACCCAATCCACCAAATGTTTGAGACGTGAGTCCAGCTCCTACACCTCCTCCCGTCCCTGTCCGTACTCCTGTTGCTCCGTACCGCCATCCTCAGCGTACGCGCAACCCGACACAATTCTACGGATGCGACGCAAGAAATTGAGTGTATTGTTTTGTCATTTATTTACTTGGTGCATTGTCTTTTTTTGAATTGTTTTTATTGTATTCTTTAATTGATTAATGTTCCATTAATGGGGAATGATGCTGTGTTCGGCTTCACTGCATATCTGTGTAGTGACCGCCAGGTTTTACTTGGGCGCTGTACCCCCAGCGCCACCTATGTATTTTGCATATTAAATAAATCACTTGTTAGTTTAACCTTACCAAGACTGTCCGTTATTTCTGACCACCATTCACATGAATAATTATTAGTAAGATATATACTAGTACAATTGTCAATTCCAATTGTTGTAAAAACAATGCATTAATCGCCCAAAAAATTAAAATTCTGAGTGAAATATTGCACATCAGGGTCTGCTGGTGAATCAACAAGATAACTATACTGTACATTAGTGCATTAAAAATAACAACTACAAGAGGAATAAGTGCGTTAGAATATTTTTGGTGTTGGCATCATTGATGCATAATTTTGTTGGATCCTTTGATCTTAACATTCCAACATATAGTTGGCCATATGAGAAGAATTCATCTTTCAAATTTAAGCTCTTTAAGTATTAGAACAAATGTATGCCATACAAACTAAGAAATGGTGAACACACAATACCAGCATTAAAACTAAGCTACTCATGGTAGTTCCGCTGCTGATTATCCCACAGGAACAAACAAATCGTGTTTGCATGTATAATCTACACGCTTCAAATAAATAACATAAATTTATGATAAAAACTTGTATTTTTCTCATAATTTTGTAAACAAAGTTATATTTGAAGATTAAAAAAGGATGAATAATAAAAACAGGAATTAAAAACAGGAATTAAAAACAGCTTTTATAAGCCTGGAATTAGAGCTCAAGTTAGTCGATCTTCAATTGCGAAATGACGTCGGTTCGATCTATTTTCATCGTCTTTTCACTGATCCTGTGGAACCAATGCAGCTCTCATCTGGTAAAGACTAATGAGAAAATTTAAGTACTCGCTTTTAATGTAAAATAATGCTTGTATTTTGCACTGTTAGGTATCACGAGACATCGGTACTGATGATGAAAGCATTGTTGAAGAGTTAAAAATGGCTAAACAATTTGATGATGATGATCTAAACTTGCTCCAGTTTTCAATGTTCGGAAAGCCTTACTCTTTCAAACTCGCTCCCGCAAATTCCATTTTTTCACCCAACTTTAAGATCATGCAAAGTGGACGTCAAATCGACTATCAAATCGATTTACAAACACTTAAGGTATCAAATCTTAACTACACAATATATCTGACTAAATTTTCACAGAATTGAGTCGTTTTTTTTTTCCAGGAATCGGAACCTCTCGAAGGCTCTTTTTACACCGACGAGAATGGAAGAGGATCTTTTTACATCCAGCATAAAAATGGGGAAATTCAATTGGTAAATAAAAATCCATGTGTACAAATCAAAGCTAAAATATTTGTTTTTAGAATGGCTTCGTGGATGACACCTTCGTGATTAATCATTCCCAAGGACGCCACACAGCGTTAAAAATACAACATAAAAAAACCCAAATTGACCGAATTCTCGATTTCAAAAGTAAATTTCCAAAAAAAACAATCAAACTAAGACATCCATCTATCTAAGATTGTTTTGAACATTTATTGCAGCACCATCGTTTAAGCCTTCTTTCGGCAAAAACAAACTTCAACACGAGGTAGCAACTGTTGAAGTGCTGGTTTTCATCGACCCTACTGTCCACAAAAACCTGGTTGACAGAAAAGCCAACATAAAAACATACATGGGCATATTTTGGAATGATGCAAGTCACGAATTAATACAATTCAACACACAAATTGATCTTTCCTTTCTAGGTACAAAACAAATACAAAATTTTTTCAAACCCTAAAATCCAATTTTCATTATCCGGAGTGATCGCCATAGGAGTAAGTGCACTAAGCATTGCGTCCACAAATAGATATCCCTAATACCTTGTTCGCACCAGAAAGTTTGGGCTAGCCTAAAGTTTAAATCTAGTTCTGGCCTGATATTAGCTTAAAAAGTTCAGGCTAGAGTGTTTGCACCAAAAAGTGAAAAGCCACATGTCTAGGCTAGCATGCAGCCAATAGACAATCAACTGACCATGTTACGCACAGAATTGTGGGAAGTGACCTTGGCAGTTATCTAGTTCTTTGGCAATTATCTAGTTCACACAACTGGATTAAAATTATCTAGTTTAAACATTTTTAAACTAGATAATTTTGGGCTAGATGCGTTCGCACCAACAACCAGAACTAGATTTAAACTTTGGGCTAGCCCAAACTTTCTGGTGCGAACAAGGTATTATACCTTGTTCGCACCAGAATGTTTGGGCTAGCCCAAAGTTTAAATCTAGTTCTTTTTCTTGGTGCGAACGCATCTGGCCCAAAATTATCTAGTTTAAAAATGTTTAAACTAGATAATTCTAATCCAGTTGTGTGAACTAGATAATTGTCAAAGAACTAGATAACTGTCAAGGTCACTTCCCACAATTCCATGCGTAACCTGGTCAGTTGATTGTCTATTGGCTGCATGCTAGCCTAGATATGTGGCTTTTTGCTTTTTGGTGCGAACGCTCTAGCCTGAACTTTTTAAGCCAACATCAGGCCAGAACTAGATTTAAACTTTGGGCTAGCCCAAACTTTCTGGTGCGAACATGGTATAACAACCAACATTTTCTTTAGGATATGGGATGGATGGGTGATATATTCTTAGCACCCAACGAGCCAAACGACGATAAATTCGTTGAAAGTTTTGCTTTTTGGGCATACAAACAGAAACAACAGAAAAAAGACCTTCCGAAATTCGATGTTGCTGTGCTGCATACTGGGTAAGCATCAGCATTTCCTGCCAGATACTCTAGAGAAGATAGTTTCTGTTTACGGATTATCTTATTTGTAGTTTGGATTTATCTTATGTGGACAAGGGTGAAATCACAACGGCTACACTTGGGGTAGCACCAGTTGGACAAATATGTGTTGAAATGCCACAAGAAAAAGCCACAGCGAGCATTTGTGTGTTTGAAGATTTTAATGCTCCAACGTTCTCAGGAGCAATGACTGCTGTCCATGAAATCGGACATTTGTAAGCTTACGTAATAAGAATAATGCAAATCCCTGGCTGGACCGTAACCTTTACAGTCTCTCGCTATCTAGATGCAATAGCTTCTAGTTTGTTTTGCATATCCCATAAGAAATGCAAATACTTTAACAATATTAGGAGCTTAATCACAGCTCTTTTATTTTATGTATCGTTTCTACACACACACTTTTCATGTCAAATGATTTAAATTTGGCTTCAGGTTAGGGGCAGATCATGATAGCGAAAGCGACTGCGACAACGATGCCATAATGTTACCAATCTTGCAACCCATTAGTCCGAGCATTAAATTATTTTGTAATTCAAGCATAGAGAAAATCCGAACCCTCCTCAGGTAATGTAAGTAAATAAAAAATCGAACAATTTCGTCTTTAAATTAAATAATTTTACAGTTCTGATGGAGCGTCTTGCCTTTTTGATTCGCCTCAACCCCATCTACCGCTGGGACCAGAAGAGTCAACAATGACAAGAGATGCCATTTGCAAAATGGCGTACGGTGCCGATTTCTATGCAATGTCATTGGTAATATAATCAGTTAATTTTCTCAAAATGCATCAAAGAATTTTATTTACTCTTTTCTGTCAGGATATGTATTCTCCAGTGGCAAAACCTTGCGTTTTTGTGCTTTGTGAAAGAAACGATCCCAAGAAGGTAGAAGCACTTATGTGGGTTCCCGAAGGAACTCCTTGTGGGGATGATGAAAAGGTTTGTTGTAATAACACGGTTTTCTGTGAAAATCTAAATATTTCTAAGACCACATTTCTCTTCTCGGTAGGTCTGCATCAAAGGAGAATGTATCGCTCATTAAACATTTTCAACTAATTAGCATTTCTTATTTATCATGCTTTAAATAAATCACAATTGCAATTATTGTAATCTACAAATGAAAAAATAAAGCAATAATATGAGAAAAAATGAGTGTGTTTTTTTAACACAAAAGCCTGAGTTTAAATATTAAATGTCAACAAAACAAACTAATGAAAATATTAGCACAACTAATGATTGAAATCGTTTGACCAACCAATCTCTTTTACCCCCACTCATTCAGATTATTAAATCTCTAGGAATACTGTATCCGTATGCATGTCACATTAAGCTTCATGACAATATTTATTTTTTAAATCAGATAAGAACAGTCAAATTCAGAAAAGTGCAAATTATGACCAATGCAATAAATGCTTGGCGCAATGAAAAGCATCAGAACAACCGCCATTATTATTTACCGAAAACGACCTCCGCACACGAGGCGAAATATGCGAAATATGCGAAATATGCGAAATGGATAAATTTAGGGTTTATTAAAAATTAGAAATGTACTTACAGTTTGTTGTCTTGATCTTCATTAAAAATGACAGCTCCAAAATGCTTAATTTCATTTATTTATTTGATAGTTCACTGGTGCATGAACTGGTGAAGCTTTGAATTGACGCCGCCAGAATACACATGGCTCGGCTACCGCCTGCAATATGCCGTAAGTAATACTTTAATAAACAGATTAAAAATTATAACAATTTATGATCTACAAACGAAAATACAAAGATGAGTGATTTTTTTAAATCTTCACAACACAGGCTGAGTTTAAATATTAAATGTCAATTGTTAATTGTTAATTGTTTTGAGTTGTATCTCTAGGATGGAATTCAAATTATGTCTTTGTTCATAATCTCGATATCCAAGTTCTTACTTTTCACGTGGGAGCCAATTTTAACGAAGGCTGCAGCGTTTATGTTTCTACAACAATAACAATTTAACGCATTTAATGGTCCGTGCATATCCAACAATTCTTTGATCGAACTCAAAGTAATCGAGTCACAAGCAGTAAGTGATAGAAATTTCAGATTTCTAAACGTGCCCAATCGAACATGTTTTGAAACTAATTGGTGAGAAAATTCATCGCACCTAGTGATTTTTAAGCTTTCCAAATTCTGACAAAGATCCAAAAACTTGTCGGTTAACTCGTCACTATTCCACCAGGCATCTACATACAGACGACGAAGGTTCGTGTAAGGAATATGCTCAGCCGATTGCCGTAAAAAGACAGTATCGTCACTTTCATCAGAAATTTCACATCGAATCAATTCTAAACTCTCAAGCAGTGGAAAGCAATGATCAATAAGTCTAATTTCGACATTCCAACATCGGTTCAGAGTTAGACTGGTTATTCGTAGTAATTTGTCTTGTGTGTGGTTCAAGATCGATCCCAAGTTCAGATGTGGGCGTGTAATAGCCAACTTGCATAAATTGGGGAAAGCGGCGGTGACAGTGGCGATCGTTTTAACATCATAAGGACAATACCCACACTCCTTGAGGGAATAAGTGCGCAGTGGTTTGTTCGAAATGATTTGTTGTTCTAACCAACGAAATATCCGAGGGGTGCGACATTTGACCGAATCTCTGACAATGGCTTCCGAATCTCGCCCGAATCTTTCCGAATCCCGCCCGAATCTTTCCGAATCCCGCCCGAATCTTTCCGAATCCCACCGAATCTTCGAATCTCGAATCTTTAAATTGTATACAAATCGAGGAAAATAAAGTCAAAATTTATGATAAAAAAATGTAATAATATTTTTACAAAAAACTGGAATAACCAAGGGAATAACTGACAACTGTAAATAAATCGAGAAATAAATGTTCCACATTGAAATTGTCGGAAATTGTCGTTGAAATTGTCCGTATCGGAGGAAATTATACCTGCGCACCTCGCTGCGCGGTATCTGCGCATGCGCATTTATGATTTAGCGCGAACTTCAAATTAATCCCGGAATTCAACATTGTTCGCAATTGTGATTGAGTTGGATTGCGTGCTATTTTACCTCGTATTTTACTTTATCCTATTAAAGGTAAGACTTTTGCGGATTATTATTTTCTCATTGATTATTTTTATGATGCTTTTCGTTCCAACTACAGGTTCCTCTGGCAAGTTCCATTCATACGACCATACGAAAATTGTTACGAAAGTCGACGATTTTTTTAGCGCTACGGTGAAATTCGAGTCAAACTTGAATTGAAATTGAATTGAAATTGAATAATTAGTACGGTAACAGATTATGAACTAAGTGCGCGTTAATTTGATATTTCGGAAAAGCTATTTCTATTGATATCGGTTGAAATATACGTATGGCGACGTATGGGCTATTTCGGGCTATTTTCACCGATTTTGGTTGAAATGATCGCCAAATTCCTACTAAAAAAAATGTTCCTTATTCCACAAGAAAATATATTATTCGTTTTTTTTATTCTAATGAAAAAAAAATCTGATTTGATTTACTACTAACTTGTAAGTTATTAATTTAAAGGAAAATGAAACTCTTTAAAATTTGTAATTAGCAAAATAAGATCTTTTTTTTTTGTTTTTTTTTATTAAATTTGAGTATGGATTATAAATAAAACAAAATAAATAAAATATATTACCTGATTCTTTTTTTATATTCCATACACAAATGTAATGGAATCGAATGGAATAATGAACAAATTTTTTTATAATTTACCTTACTTTTACTTATATTGGCCAATGATAGAGGTGTCTCGCAAAGATATTATCGAGGATATTATTCATTTTTTCGACCAAAAATTCATTTTTTGGACGAAAAATTCATTTTTTGAACGAAAAATTCATTTTTAGGTTAAAAAAAATTCATTTTTTTGACAAAAAATTTATTTTTTGGACGAAAAATTTATTTTTTGGACCAAAAATTCATTTTTATGTTAAAAAAATTCATTTTTAGGTTAAAAAAAATTGTTATTTACACCCAAAAAATGAGCCGGCAATAACTTCGCAATGCGTCTGCAAAAGGGCGGTTTTTTGATCCGCTTTCCGGCTACAATTACGTCGTTTTAGGCCCGCAAAAATAGCAGCTTTACTAATAAATAATGTTTTGCTTCAGATTTCTTTTTCTGTGGGAAGGATGTCGGATGGAACGGTTTGGCAATTCGCAACAGAGAATGATATTTCGCCACAGATCCAAGCCTGCTTGAAAGCTGCAGGATATTTCACATTAACTGGAATTTCAAAAATTGAAAGCAATGAATTGATTGAAAAATATCTGCAGGATACAGCTGATCTATACGAAGATGAGAAAGAGCTGAAAGCGATTTATGGAAAATTCCATAAAAAGCCCGAGAAATTTCGTTTTGCACCTGGACAACATGAAGAAATAACACGATTTAAAGATATCTGTCGAAGGAAAATCGATGACAACGAGAAAACCGTGGTGAAAACACATAAGCGGCTGAGACTGTCAGACAAAGCTAATGATTCTTGTGGTCAGAAGTTTTGCAACTATGGAACTGAAAAAAGCACCACATCAAACACCAATACGTCAGAAACCGACACTCATGAATCCATAATTTACACTGATGTGAAATTAAAAATGAGAAAATGGCTTGCAAAACAGACTGATCCAGCGCTAAAGAGTTTAAAACACGAAAAAGATTTTAAATTTACCGTATCCTCCAGCGAATCAAGCAGTGACAATATATTTGAACATTATGAAGTTGTGGTGTTGTGTTTGATGTGTAATGGGAAAATACGATTGCACATCAGAGATAAACACTTTACTGTTTTCAATGCAACAAGACATCTAGAAAAGTGCGCTAAAAGGTGTAAATTTGGAAACATGACCCAAAAAAGTTTGCCATTATATTTCCGTGCAACAGGAGAGAAGAATGGGGAAGAAATAACCCACAACGATGATAATGATAATGACCAGTTTAATTATGTTACAGAAAATAATGACAATGTAAGCTTATGTACGAATGAAATGCAATTAGATCTTGAGTTGGGTGCAAATCAAGATATTGTAACAACCACGCCAATAGGTAATGAATAAATAAATTGTTTTATGCCTTTTACAAATGATAACAAATTTTTATAAAATTGCAGAAATGTACTCCAGAGCTTATTACAGAAAAGAAAAAAGCAAAAAGGAATTGTTACAATCAAGTGCGATGTGCCAAAAGATTACCAATTTTTACAACCCTCTTGATGAAATTCGACACTTGTTAATTGAAAACAAAAATTTAAACAACTTTATAACGCATTTGCTGCAGCAGCAAAGTACGGCAGTTACTGAAGACCACTCAAGCCTGGAACACACTGTTGAATCCACGGTTAAACCCAGCAATTTTTTGCAGCTAATGTGGGATGCAGCTATCTCAAATACCAAACGAAAACGAAATGAATACGACTCAGATTCGATAAAAGAATTTGCTATGTTGTTATTTATGTGGCTTGGACCATCGAAATACACAATTTTATATGCGAATTTAAATTCCGGTATACCAAGCAGTCGCCAGGTTGAAAGATACCTAAAAAAATTCCAAAACGATATTACAGAGGGAAAACTAAGAATTGGTTATTTGAAGCAACATATGGAGAGGTACAACTGTACTAACAACACTGTTTGGTTAAGTGAGGATGCAACACGCCTAGTGCAATCAATCAACTATGATGGCGATAAAAATGCATGTGTTGGATTTGTCTCACCGATATCAGCAAGTGGATTGCCGGAAATTAATACGTTTCCATTCACATCCATACCAGATGTCAAAGCTTACTTCAAAAATTATAATTTTGCTAATCAAGCATACGTTATTATGGCACAACCAATGTGTCCAAATGTTCCAGCCATTTGTTTTTGTTTATTTGGAAGTGATAATAAATTCACATCTACTAATGTTCTGAACCGATGGAAAACAACACTTGATGAGTGCAATGCAAATGATATTGTGATCGCAGGTTTCAGCGCTGATGGTGATCCGAAATTATTAAGGAGTATGCAGTTATCAAGTGGTCTGTTTTGTGAACCAAAAACAGTCTTTCAAGAAAAAGAAGAGGATCCAAACAGGATTTCTTCAACTGAAAACAAATGGTTTATTATGAATGGAAACATAAAGTTTTCTCTCATTCAGGACACTATTCACATTGGGGCAAAGCTACGTTGTCGTTTGCTTAAGAAAAATCGTTTACCAATTGGACACCGTTTTATATGCATTTCACATTTACAGCATATAGTGGAAAATAATTCAAAGGATTCACATCCATTAAGACTTTCTGATCTTGATTGCCGAGACAAGATGAACTATGCAGCTGTCGAGCGAATGGTGTCCAAAAATGTTCTTGAATTAATTGAAAAAAAAGAAGAATTTAGAGGAACATTATTGTATCTAAAAGTGATGAAATTTGTGTTGGATTGTTTTTTAGCAGACGACTTGTCTCCTCTCAAACGAATAGAGAAAATTTGGACTGCGATTTTCATCTTACGAGGATGGAGATTCTGGTTAAAAAACTGTACCACTTGCAAGCAACTGGACAGTTTTATAACTACCAATGCGTATCAGTGCATCGAATTAAATGGCCACAGTTTAATACGTGTTATTGAAACTTGCAGAGAAAATTCATTGCCATTTTTACCACAATTACTTGGATCGCAACAATGTGAACAACTCTTTCGTATTGCCAGAAGTTACTCTGTTGTGAATTCAACAATTGTTAATTTCAGTCTCAGTGAGTTGATAAAAAAAATTTATCGAATTGAATCCGAATTAGCTGTCAGAGCTTCTGCCAATTCGAATAACATTCTAAAGATGCCAAAATTAAAAAAATATTCATCTAAGATGGGTGAAATGCCTTCGACATTCCAAAATGTTAGCTGTCCAACAAAGAATGAAATAATCATAGACGGTATTTCTAAGGCACAACGAAAAGCTGTGCTATTATTGCACAGTGTGGGGATCGGCTTTTTATATCCAAACAACATATTCAATGATAATTTACTTGTTAAGGATGTCATTGTCAGATCTGACCATTTAAGTCAAAATGAAGAGGAAGAATCCGAAACCAACATTGAACCAAATGAAAAAGTAACTCCGATATTAGATGAAGATGAGGAAACACAGGCAAATTTAGAAGTTATGACACGAAATAATTTAACTAGAAAATTAAAAAAAGTGAAAATAAATGGACTGTCATGCTTTGTATATGCTGACCAAGAAGAACCATTTTCATTTGATGATATTCCAATTGAAAGTCTGTACGTGCCGTATATGATCAAACAAAAAAATGTTTTAATTCGAAAAACAACAGCTCTTAGACTTATCCATGAAAGAGGATTCTTGTCATCAGATAGACAATTACGTGTACAAGGAAAATTTTGATTGTAAATTTTAATATTTCAATAGTCTCAAATAAAACTAAATAAATGTTCATTTTATTAAATGTCTCAAATAAAATGAAAAAATATCTCCCACTTTACTAAATTTATTTGAAAAAAATCCGAAAAAATCATATGAATCTTTCTGAATCCCATCCGAATCCCATCCGAATCCCACCGAATCCTACCGAATCCCGCCGAATCCCTTCCGAATCTCCCCGAATCCCATCCGAATCCCCCGAATCTTTCCGAATCTTTCCGAATCCCATCCGGATCTTTCCGAATCCCCCGAATCTTTCCGAATCTTTCCGAATCCCATCCGAATCTTTCCGAATCCCATCCGAATCTTTCGAATCCCAAAAAAGATTCGAATCTCTGACAAGCAGATTCTGATTGTCGCCCCCCTCGGAAATATCTTATCCCAGAGATGATGTTGCAAATCTTTTAAAAGCGGCAGTTGGTTTAGAATGGCTAAACAACCTTCGGCTGTCACCTTGGTATACATGATGTTTAAATACTGCAGTTTCATGTTCCTAATTGAACCGACTGAATAATCAGAAACGTTTCGGCAGCACTCCAAGTTGAGGTAGTGTAAACGCGGACAATGTTCACCGATTGCAGCGACGACTCGGTCAGTGCATTCTAATCTTTGAACGAGGCTTAGACGTTCAAGTTTCGGAGAACGTTGCAGCAGTTTGATTAGCGATGGGATTTGTAGGTAGTGTCTGTTTGCATATAAAATTTCATTTTGAATTTGATCCAAGTTTAAATCTATAAGGTTTTCACAAACCTCGCTCATTCTCTCCAATAGAGGCCCGAGTGGAAGATCAAACTTATACGGATCGCGGAGTAATGGAGTGCCCGAATTAATAAAAATGGTCGAAGGCAATTGGTGATCGCGTCTAAAGTGATCACCGAGTCGAAGATAAATTGTTTCGATAAACATGTCGGGTAATTGCGTTAATTGATGTTTGATTTCGTTTAAATGGATAGTTGCTTTGGTCAAGCACAGATCTTCGAGACTCGAAACTGATTTCGTGTACGGCATGTTTGTGCTTGGTTAGGGCGTCTTTTAAAATTGTTAGCGAATACACCATGGTTATATACCATGCGTTTGTTAATTGGGAGACGTTTGGTGAACGTTGGTATACGGTCGGCTTACGTTACGGGGTTTTGTATAATTTGGCAAATTTCTTACGGTAATTAAAGTATTCGAGTGGTGCGTCGACGACAATTTGAGCAGTAGGTTTTAAGTCAATCTGGATTTCAATGCCATGTAGTGAAGTCAGCCATAAGTTGACTTATATTTCGGTAAAAACGAAAAGAATTAAGTATAAACAAATATGACTGCATATTTTAACTTTAAAAATTTTATTTTAAAACTTGTAGGTGTATTTTTCATGTGTAAATATTTATTTCCTTCAGCAGACATGTGTTTTCTTGTACAAAAATTCATTGTTTGTATTTTTTATAGGTTTTTCGAGAATTTTGGGTGGTTTCTGTGAAGATTTTAGAGCATTTTGTAGCTTTTGCTAACCTGTGTTGTACTAGTATTGCAACCAACTACACGTTGGAATTGTAATTAGCAAAAATTGAAAAAAAAAATTGAACAAATAAATTTGGGAACAAACATTTTTAGCGAGCTGATTCCGAATATGTATAGTAGAAGTGCCAAATGTGTGCGCAAAGGCCTGAGAAATATGTTTTAAAGTTAGGACTTAGGTTTGCGCCTAGATTCCAAACTTTGAATTGACATTGTGTAACAACCAGACTGGGCATATCCCCCAAAACCTTTTTGGTAGTTCATTGGTTCCTCCTTGGCCACCACAACAAATTTCAGACCATCAGGTCTTCGGGTAAAAAGGTTACAGACACCCAAACATTGGATCTTTGCCCAAAATTGCACCCAACTTCAAACTGCCATTGCACAGGAACCAGGCTGGAGATATGTCCCAAACTTTTTTTGGCAAGGCTTTGGTCCCTCCTTGGCCACCACAACAAATTTCAGACCATCAGGTCTTCGCATAAAAAAGTTACACACTTCCAAACATTGTATCTTTGCCCAACTTCAAACTGCTCTTCGGGTCAAGACTTTCAGAAAGCTAAAAAACTTTCTATTTTAATTTCTTGAATTTTTGTAGGTATTTTTCGAGTTCAAAACAGTACACGGCGATATTATTATATTTGCTGCGTATGTAAACAAACTATTACCAGCATATTGACTGAACCTAACATCCTTGTTCGACCTTGTCGTAACTCGTTATTTCTTATTTATGTGAACATCCCGTTCCAGTTCTCAGCGGAAATGTTATCGCTTCACGCGTCACAAAATGTAAGGTTATTGGAGTGTGTATGACGCGTAAGCATCCGCCGCCACCTATGTTAAATTTTGTTTTAAATTCAGTTATATTAATTCTGTAACAAGAATAGCTGCTTCTTTTACATCGTAATCGCAATCTTCAACAATCGAGGCTATAAAACACAATAGTTATCATCCTGAAATACCATACTGCTAAACATGAATTAATGTGGTACAAAATCCGTTGCGGTGAATCGTAAGTAAAATTTAAAAATTATAAAAAATAATTCAGATCTCATATCATTAAAAATGGTGGGCACTTGAGCTCATTGCTAGCAGATAAGAGCGCAATTGTTTAGGGATCAAAATTTAGAAATCTGTCAATATAATTCCTATGAAATCAGAGTAAAAACGAATTTCTTTTTTTATTAAAAAAATAATGATAATCTTTTATATAAAAACTATTGCAACATTGTGAAACACACCTGCTCTGCTAAGCAACTCTGATAAATAAAAATTAACTGTTTATTATCAGTAAATTGATATGGATACAACAAAAAAAAATTTTTATAAAACACTTCAAAATCAATTTTAATTCCAATTAAAAATAAATACTAACCAACTTCAGGTAACAGTGACCACCCTGTAGACCCTTCTAGACTAGACAAGATAGTGAAGGAAAATCACACATGACATTTTCTGATTTTCTTGTACGAAAGAGTTTGAAAGAAATGGCAAATTAGCTCGCTGGAGAGCATCGATCATTTATTTGGTTAAATAACATTTAACTAATTAGTTTATTATTCTGCGTGATATTGTTGTGGCACTTACAATGTTAATGAATGCAAATTTTTATACAAAATTCAGAATTGCTAACTAAGAAAATTAATTACTCTGAAAAGGACATTGAAGGAAATAAAAATATTTTTTTGGAAATATCAAAGGATGATTTATCATTGAACTCATGACTGGCTTGTGCATACATTGGTAAACATCCGGTACTAATCTCAGTTTTCAGCAGAATTTTGTTATCGCTTCATGCGATCACAAAATATATTAAGTTTGATAAGATTAAAATAAAAAGGTGCTAATACAGAAAACATTTCTCGACATTGTGTCAAAAAAAACGACTCAGACGACTTCATATTGTCTAGATTATGTAAGTTAGTGTAAATCCATTTATGGGTGAATCGTGAGTATACAGTAATATCAATCACGTTAAATCCATTTAAGCATTACCAGAAAAATATTAGAATTTAGAAGGAGCAATTCAGCATAAGCTCAATCATTAAAATAATGGGTTCTTTGAGCTCATTATCAGCAGACTAGAGCTCAATGCTGCGGGATTAAACCGTTAAACTATTTAATAAGTTCTGTGTGCAGATGGCGGTGTAATAAATGGTATGAACGAGCCGAATTGTTGAAAATATTGATCACGTTCAGCTCATTGCTAGTAAACTACAGCTGAATACTTTTTAAGTCAAAATTTTGAATTGAAACGGCAGATGAGAAAGGTTATAGCTTACTCCATAATTCCCATAGTTTGCTATGAGTAAGTTAAGATCAATTGCTCAAAGGTTGTGGCTCATTGAGTTGCTTACTAGCACACTAGAGACTCAATCAATTTCCATAAATTCAGCTAGGGTTAAAGAGCCAGCTTTACACACCTTTCTGATTTTCTAATCCTAGAACTGCATAACAGTTGTATACCATTTATAAAAACATAAGAATTCGTTTAAAATGTTTCAGATATTGCTCTGCGCACTATGGATCCAAGTACTAGTGGTAGTGATGACATTGGATATGCAATTCAAAATGTTGAAGCCAAGAACTTACCACCACAAACACATAGTTAGTATTTTCTGATTACTATTCATACAAAAATACGTAACATAATTAAATGATGAACTGTACAAGATGCTTAAAAACTTGTATTATTTATAGCAACCACTAGTGAACCGAGTACAAGTTATGAATGTGGTAGCGAAAGCAGTGGAAGTGTGCATTTTAATATTGAAGACTCAAAAGTCGGAACAATTAATGCTGGACCAAAAATATACAAACAATGTACTATAAATAAATATTTTCCAACAGTTGCCAAAGGTTAGTATTGTCATTTTCTTATTCAAACTCATATCTATAACAGTAACATTTTTTTTAAAGCAACCACTAGCGAACAGAGGGAAGTGATCAAAAATTGTTGCACAATCGTAGACTTCAATGGGAATAAACAATGTGATATTCTCAAAGCTAAACTTCAAGCATTCTACTCCAAGTTAAAATTACCAAAAACTGCATGGTTAAACCAAGGTTTAAGTGAGTTGTCGTTAGAGAAACATTTTGTCCAGCTCCAACTCCACAAGTCAGGAAAATTTATACAGATTGATGAGATTTTCCACTCGATCAAAGGCAAAAAACCGCTCAGAATTCTGATTGAAGGACAACCTGGATTTGGAAAAACAACACTGGCGACAAAATTGGCTTTTGATTGGGCGACAAAGAAAGAATACATCAACTTCAAATTGATTTTCTTCATACCATTACGAGAACTGAAACAACGAACTATAAAGGATGCAATTATGAATATTGGAAAACGATGTGATTATCAAGGAAATGTCAACATCATGCAAATACTGACCAGACACAAGGGCGAAATTCTCTTTGTGCTCGACGGTGTGGACGAATTATCATTGGAAGACAGATACGAAACAATGGAAGTATTGTACAGTCAAATGTACAGTGATTCAACAGTACTTGCCTTCTGTAGAACGAGCTTGTTCAAGTTAACTGAAAGTGAACATGCTAAACTGTTCGGGCAAACTAACCACAGTTATGAGTTTTGCGACAAGCGGATCGGCATATTGGGGATTCAGAGCGTCGACAGTAAACGGAGATTTTTAAGAAATTTCATCTCTGAAGAAAACGTCAATGATATATTTGAACGTATGTCATCCCGGTTGGAGTTGTTTAACTCGCCGTTATTTTTAATGATGTTGCCGATAATAATGAAAAACGAAAAAAATATTGGATATTTCTCATCTAAAACCGACTTATACAGGGCGCTATTTAATTCCATTCTGCGACACACTTGTGTAAAACGTGGGATGGATATTGACAAAGATTTCGACCTATTTGATTTCAACTCACCATCCAACAGAATTTGCGAACAAATGAAAGAATTTGGAAAATTATGCATTCAAAAAATACTCCAAAATGATTTGAATTTCGACATGAATGATTTGACAACAGAGATATATCATCTTGGACTGTTAATCAACCATAAGGAAGTCACATTCTTCACATCAAGAAATTATTACGAAGCATTCCATTTGTCTTTCATGGAGTTTGCAGCAGCATTTGCTCTTTCGATTCACCTGAAATCCAATGAATCTGCTCTCATAAAAGGCAGTTTAGAATCAATTGTAGATTGTTCACTTGAAACTGGCAGTACAACTCAAATTATGCCTTATCTCGCCAATTTAATGGATGATGAGTTGGATCTTCTGCTCGTCCAAATCGAGTCTTTCAGTGGCTGGTTTTCTTTATATTTTGATTTAACTGTGAGACAATTTGCAGAATGTTCGTCAACCAATCTCTCAAAAAGCAAATATCTGAAAAATTTTATTTCTTCGCACATTCACTTGTACCGCCAGTTTTCCATCTACAAAAGAAATTTATCCTCGTACAGTAATTTACTTAAATATGGATTGGAGTGTGGTAAAATTAAACAACTGAAAATTAGTGAACCGGTTCCTCCAGAAATGTTCTCAGATAATTTCACAACAAGTTTGGAAATAATTATTAAATTACCTAGTAATCAACAGGTGATAATGCACTCAACAATGTCGCCTAATTTGCAAAAATTTTTTTCTAATTCGATCCCATTTTTTGGAACATTTATGGCATGCGTCCGTTTTGCTGTATCACCAAACATCAAATCTTGTGGTTTGGAAATATCATTCTCAAAAATGGTGGAAAGTATAATGACCGAAAAAACATTCAACAAAATCAAATATCATTGTTTACGTATTAATATTTTCAGTGAATTCGAGATTACTAAAAAATAATCAAGTTCAATATCTCAAAGCAATTATGCAAGCTAGATGTGAGACGATGGATACAAATGACCTTTTGAGTGCGGTTGCTCAATCGACTAATTTGACATGTCTACACTTGAACAATACTACCGTTGATTTTTACGATATTACCAATGGTGGAACCAAGAAATACGATCTCATCAATCTGGATAATTGTACTATCACTTGCAGGAAATCTCTAACAGAAAGAAATTGTTGTAATTACCTAAGGCTAAGCTGTCCGAAGAATATTGAAGCAGTAACTGAGGTGGAGCCATCTAAGTTTGCTTGTTCCATGGCGAACATTAATCATTTGATACAGAATTATCCAAGATGGGTTGGTTTTAACAGTGTTAAACATTTAATAGTTAGCTTTGCAAATGGGGACTGTAACGAAAGGTTTGTAAGTGCCTGGACAAATCTACAAACATTAAATCTTCAATCGAAAAACTACTCTAAAGATGGGGAATGGACCGCAAAATCCATTCATGAAAGTTCTATTGTAAAGTTGGTGATCGAAGTAGCCTCTATGCCCTTAAAATTATTCACCTGCATGAACTGTTTATGGGGCAGTAGAAGCAAATCACATTTAAAAACAATAGAATTTGTCTCTCGCAACCCATGGGAAGCATCAGGAAATACTGACGTAAAAGCAGCTTTAGAATTGATCGAAGGACTTAAATGCAGCCATTGGGATGAAGTGCGTTTAGTATTAAACGTGGTTGGTATGTGTGACATTAGAAAGTATTTGTCTGATTTTAGAGTTGATCATATCAATTATGATTATGATGATATTTATTGGGGGTATTTCAGCAATAGTTTGAGATTGAGGAATCCAGATTTTACGTATGTCAAGGCAATATCGATATCAAGGTCTAAGTAATTTTCTAATTATTTAATATGCATTGAAAACCTTGTTCTATCATCTGACTTTACTGAACAATGTTCTACATCTATATTTGTACATGTAAAATAAAGTATTATGCTTAAGTAATCATTAACACCATTTAATAAGACAACTGGGAAGCAGAGTGTGGCAATCAAACTAAAATAAATTGTTGTTTATCAGTAAATTGATATGGATAAGAACAGGGTTGCAAAGTTGATGCTCAGAGCATTTTATAAAACACTTAATACATTTTGTAAATAAAAACCAATGCTAAATTGCAAATTTGAAGATGACCTTCAAATTCAGAGTAACGACTGGATGGCTTTGACTTACTAATCAATCTTTCCAGATTTGTGTTAGGAAGCTCACAATTTTTACGCAGGATGTGACTACAGGGTCAGCCAGACAGAGCTGACGATTTTGTAAATGTAATTATACCATAAGCAATGAAATTACTATTTTAAACTAATACCTGTATACAGAGATTTGAATGGCATTTTTATGTATGGAAAATGATGTCACTGAGATGCCTGCACACACATTTCCAATCTGCTTTCCAGATTTCCCACTATGCACTGTAACATTCTATAATTGCAGAAACTCATCGGGTGAACCAGAGATGGGAAACATTTTTGCTGAACATTGTAATTGGCAAACTAATTGCCGAGCATATCCCAGGCACTGAGAACTGCCTGGCAGATGCAGCCTCCAGAGGCTCGATATTCGATTCCGGCGACTGAAAACATGATAACACAATTTTTGAAAAAATTAGCTCAAAATGGAGCCCGTTTAATTGAGATCTCTTTGTGTCCAACAGCAACTTTTAGATCAAACTGCTCACGGTTTGTTTAGGAGAAAGTCCTCTATCTTTTCGTGTAAAAACCATTGATATCCGTAGTAAAAAAAAATTGGGATTTGTTCTATCTGTAGTTTGGACGAATGTGAATGTGGTGCCAACTTCAGCCTGGTATTATTTCTGTGTAAATATAAATAATTTCTGTGTTAATACAAATTATCACTTTTTTGATCATAATATTGGAAAATTGAGGGTCAAAACTCATCTTTTTGTCGCGGACTGTATTAAAATAGTCATTTGCAAAGCCCATTCTCATCTTGCCTTCTGATGACCACTAGACAATTGTTAAAATTCGACGCGAATTTTCAAACCACGGTTTTTTGGGTTACTGTGAAGTGTCAACCATATCCAAGCAACTTGCGCACCAAACAATGAACCCATATCGACTAAAGCTTCTCCTGCATGATGACACGCACAAGTAAGATAACTATTGACCAATGTGGTTTGTGACCGGCTGTGTGTACAAAGCAATTTGTGCACTTTGGATGTAGTATCGTAGCGTTGCAGTCGGACTAAAACTGTAAGTTCCTATTGTATTGTATTGTATTGTTCTGTATTGAAACACTTAGCTTAGCAGAGTGCCCGTCTGCAGATTAGGCCATGCAATCCGCAATCTGTGGGACGACTTGCATTTGCACCGAGAACTGGAAGAACCAATTGTTTTGCCAAAGTTCTTATTTTTACGTATTAAGCTGTTAATGTTATTTTTAGATTATTTTTTTTGCCTGGTTACCTAATAATCTAAATAACTGTACCAAAACGTAAGCCTTCTAACAATAAGTGTAATAATTTATAGTGTTCCTAGTTGACTACAATATTAATTCAGAATTTATATTAAATGTTTAATTGGTAGTCATTTAATAAGATTCAGCTGTGGAAAGAATTGGAATCGATTTTCTTTAATTCTACTGGCCTAGAAGTTGATTACTTTTTTGTTTTGGACAGCAAATCATACTAAATATAGTTTATGAGCGGTAATAAAATTATTCCAATTTCTACTTTCATTGCTAAATTTAGCATGTTATGGTCGTCCGGAAATGTCATTTCACTTTTATTAATCCTCCCCGGCCCAACTTAGGATCAATTTTGATCTCTAAATGCGTTTTTAATTATATCTTTAAAACTAATGGGATTTTCTACCTGAAATTTCATCAAAATGAACAAATAAAAAAATAATAAATTCAAATTTTGTTGAATAAAATTCCTTTGTTTGCACACTATTTTGGAATATTCATAAATTATAAGAAGTAATTATTTTTGTAATACATTGCCCCTTTACAATTTTTTTACACTAATAAAACATTTTCTGACATTTGTGTCAATCTAAATTTTTCTTATTTCAGTTTATATTACAGAAATTGAAAATTTCAACTATGCCACCCAACCAATTTTTTGTCATCTCTGTTATGATGGTGATCATATTGATAGTGAATGTAAATTCAAAACGAAGTAAGTCAATAATTCATTTGGTCTTAGCATCAGTTAGCCTACCACAGTTTTAGGCAGAGAACAGCTAGTTGGATGCCGGCATCACTAATTGTTGACCTGAATTAAGTAAAAAAAAATAAATTAAGTCAACCTACTGACTACTGATGGTCATATTTTTGACCTAATGTAACTGGGCAATAGTATTGAAATGCCTTAACCTAGAAACCAGAAACAATGCCTTGTAAACAGTTGCGAGCATTGTTGCCTTAAAATGTGGTGGTGATGGAGTACAAACCTTGACAAAAAATTATCTTCTTCTTTTGAAACCAGAAAAAAACAAACCATTATATAATACATCTCACTGTGATGACCAACTTCATTTGCAAATATCTAACTTTGTTAATACCATCAATTCTAGAAGAGTATTTATTATGAATGAACATAATTATGGTATTGAATATGCTAATTTATTTTATGTATTGCTTGCACACGAAAATATTTGTTATTTCAGCAACAAAATGTTTGTCAAAACTGATATCTGACCACTGGATTGGAAAAATTGAAGTAGCAGCGCAAGCAATCAAAAACATGCCATACATCTTCGATTACACTCCTTATCAGCTAATTGTGATTTGGGTGGATAACACTGAAGTACAAAAAAGACTTCCAATTCTTATTTCCTTCCACTAATGATTTCACTTTTTCTCAATTAAATTTCTGCAGATTATTAAAAAAATTGCAAAGTACAGAAGCTTGAAAAATAAATGTGTCTTATTTGTTATTGAGGACACACTGATTCAACAGAATGAAATGATTCTGTTAAGATACTTACAAGAGCAGATTACAGTGAAACAAAATAAAGCTTACGTACTGGTATATTCTCAACATAAAAATGTAAGAATCGAAAATACAACTAAAGTATAATAAATTCAAATTAAAATATTAATTAAATTGCAGAGTTATAACCAGTTTGCATTGACTTATCAGCATCCACACAACAAAACGTTTAATCTTTTGACCAAAAGGAGTTATGACATAAACTGTGCATTACTAACAAAATGTGAATTTGAAATAATTTCTGAAAAAAATATTTTTTTGGAAAAACAAATTTTTACAATTTGCTGCTTTAGAAAGGTAACAAAAACTGACATCACATTTCAACAAAATGATTATAACCTGCATGTTATTTGCTAAATATATTAATAAGCAGCAAGGCTTTTCAAAAAAACCAGAAGATCTGCACATTGCTATTCTATCTGTTGTTATTATGTACCTAACGAATGATTTGCGGTAAGGTTGTAAAATGGAAAATCAAATCCAAAAATGAATAAAAACTAATTTATTTTTACAAAAAAATTATGTTTACAGCTCGGTTTTAAAACCCGAAAATAAGAATAAACTAAGTGGTGCAACTGTGAGTATCAATTTTATACAGATTGAAATTATAATACGGTATTTTATCGATTAAGAGCCGCGACTCTTATTCAAAACTCCCATTTTTGTCAGCAATTAAAATTTTGGTTTTTCGTTTGTTACGTTTGTTTAATGTAACAAACGAAGTCTGAACATCACGAACGAAGCGTACGTTCATCGTTCGTGAGGTTAAACACGGAAACAATACCCTACTTTTGCAAAAATACGGTATTCTTGGTGTCTCAGCCGCGGCTACTATTCGAGGGCGACTCTTTTGAAAGAATTGCTATAATACAGTATTTGTTTAATGACCTGCAGTATCTTTTTCTATACTTCGTCAGAAAGCTGATATGAGAAAATGGACACTACATTTTGATTCAGCTGATATTATAAAGAAAGATATCACCAGTTTTCCTTCAAAAATAGATTGTTGGGGATTTATAATCAGACAAGACAAGAAAGAAGCAGAATATTTATGGATGACATATTTAAATCCGTTTACCATGCTTATTTGGTTGTGTGTGTGTTCTATATATTTGCTCACCGTTTTATGTTCACACCTAACAATGAGAATGAAGACCGACACATCCAACACATCAATTTCAGGTTGCCTAATTTATAATAACAAACATCAATTTAATAATACGACCAACCTAACCCAACCTATTACCATGTTCACACCAAGCTTTTGGATCTCATCCGAAGCTGCGGATCTAGATGGTAGCAGCATGAGTGGAAGAACGTTTTGTTGGTGTGAACACTGAACTCTGTTCACGGATCTAGATCCATGTGCCCAACAACTCCGTTCGTCAATTGAGTTCCCACAACTGGATTCGACGATAGGATTCGGATTGGAATTCATTAAATAATGTCAGCAGTCTGTAGCATTCCATTGCTGCGCATTAATCGATAATAAAATGGGAGCCATTGCAGTGAGGTGTTTCTAAAACCTGTTGCTACTAAAACCCGGTTTGGTTTGATTGAATCATATTTTAGTGTGAACACAACTCCATCCAAGTGAATATTGGAACTCCGTTCAGTTAGATCTGATCGGGCGGATCAGATCCAGCCAAACCCGATCCGTTGATGTGAACATGGTATTACCTAACCAATTTCATTTGCAAGCACGTAATTTCACATCACTAAAGCAATGAACAAATAACCTACAGAAATATAAACTCTATATTTTGCATTTTTTGCAGTTTCTACTTTTCTTTATACGAAACGCATGTTTGTTATGATCATCTTCTTCAGCTACAATGCTGTAATATACTCATCACTAACAGTCCGTCCAACTGGCTTTCGACACAATGACATTCACGAATTACTATCTGACGACAAAGTTAATTTATTTGCAAGCAATCGTATGCATTTGGCGCATTTGGAGGTAATATCCTGGCTTTTACAACTTATTTAGTCATTGGGTATGGTTCGGACAGGTTTAGAGATCCCGATCTACACCCAGCAATGTAAAATCCCCTCTCCCATCCAAACAGCTAGTGATTATACTGTACTTGTAATTTAATCAAAACATTCTATCTCACTTGTTTACAGAAGTCAGACACTGACCTAGCAAAAATGATACGGCAACGAATAAAAAATAATCCCAACAAAGGAACATACAAAGATAAACTAAATGAAAAACTTCTGCTTCAGCGTGCTAACAATGCCATAATTCAAAAATACTCAGCACTACTGGAGACATACAGTTATAGACGCAAATGTCAATTCAACGTTAAGAGAATTCCAATACGTTATTCCAGATATTTTTCATTTGCAAAAGGATCGAAACATTTGGAAACATTTAATCAAAAGTAAATACTATATCCGAATACCATTTTCAATGTTATGATGAAAAAACCTTTTTCACAGACTTTTAAAGTTAAACGAACGTGGAATCCTAAGCGAAATAACCGAAGATGGAACTCTAGAATCATTATGTAGACAATCAGAGCGCACTGTCAATCCCATGTCTATATACCACACGATCACAGCTTTCCTTGTCATTGTTGGTGGTATATTATGTTCAGTAATGGTGCTCATTCTGGAAATATTTGCGCATAAGACATTTGGCAGCCATCATTAACATTTTACATCAATATTCTCGACGTTTCAAGCTATTATTACGATATTTAAGGCTGAAGTGGGCATACTAACACGTGCAAACAATGTCTGCGGCCAGATTTACACCTAGTGTTATTAAATTTCAGAATTATCTGAAATTTTAAGTTATATTGAAAAGTACATTGTGGAAGATCGTAACAGAATTTGGATAATAATATCATTTCTGTACACGTTTAAAATTCAATAAAACCGTTTTGTTATGCATTCTCGATTGATGTTTCCATAGTTATCTCGATTGACAACTTAATTCACAAACAAAGTAATAAAATACCTCTTGAGAATTTTCAAAACAAAATGCCATTAAAATTATATTACCTCAATAATTGTTGGCATGGTAACACAATTTTTGTACATACTTCTTCATATTTTTGGTGAGGTAAGTCCTAGATAAGTTTTCCTCTGCGTTTGTTCAACCCAGCCAATTGCTCTTACTCTTACACAGAGTAGTACATTACTGAATAACATGAAAACATCACAGTTTGACATAAGTAAGTAGTTCAGAAACCGTATGCTAATTTCTTAATGTGGTTATTTTTTTTAATTCTTTGCAGAATATGCTAACAAAAGAAATGGCAAAAGAAAAGTCTTTGTTTACAAGAATAATAGAAAACGTGATCGAGTGAATGCTTTCAACAATGCAGTTCCAGGCATACGTTCTAAAAAAAGCTTCGTCTATTATTTTCTGTGGTTTGTGGTTATTTCTTTCAGTGCTCTCACATGTATGTATCAAACTTACGAACGAATAAGCTTCTTTTTATCACGGCCCACTGATACACGAGTTAGTTTAATACGCAATTCGTCAGTGAAGTTCCCATCTGTAACTGTATGTGTTGGAAACCAAAACCACGTTCCTTTGGTATATTTGCGACAGAAAAAAGCTGAGGAAACTGGAAAGGCAAATTTTTGCGATGTTCACCCTTTTAGTTTGATTAATGATCCCCTTGATATTTCTACCTTTTGGGATGACATGTCAGTTAAGTACACATTAGTAGATGTTGTTACGCATAAGGTAAGAAAAGTTTTTAAAAAAATCTAAAAATTACAGAAAGTCAGACTTTAATTTTCAGGAATCCAAAAATGTAAGAGCAGTCCCAAAATTCTCTAATAAGATGGTGAAATTGCCTTATCCGAAAAATAAAGCGAAAACCGTGCTTGGCACATGTCACACAGAGATTTTTAGTAAGTTGTAAACAGATATTCATTTTATTATTTAAAAATAATTACAATGTTGTATTTTAACTGATTTTCAGAAAATCTCCACCGATTTGAAAAAGCTGATTTTATGTGGGTATTCAAGTTTAGAAACCATCAACGTTGTGACACAAATAACATTGGCTTTGTATAAAAACTATTAGTGAGCGCCCTCTATACCCAATCAACAATATGTTCAAGACAACAACAAGCATAATTAGTTTTGAATATTTTAAAAGAATAAGAGATATATTTGTTATAAAATTACAAGAAAAAAAACCCGATGGAAACCAGTGTAAAGGCTTAGTAATGCCATAAATCAATGCAGGCAATGAAATAGTTTAGCATTGTATACAATTACAAAACATTTTGTTTGAATTATGCTAGTTAAATTTAAAATGTTTGGTTTTTTTTTATTTAAAAAAAAACTAAACATTTTAAATTTTAAAATAGATTTTCTCCCCAAAATAATTTATGTTTCAATTCTTCAAGCCTTACTTAAAGTTCGGCGACTTCAAAGAAGAGTTGACATCTGGTACAAACACACAGAAACATTAAAACAAGTCATGTGTGTTGTATTTGGGAAAAGACTGGATGACTTCGGATGAAAAGATATGAGAGGTTTTATTCGCACGGCATATACAGGGCACGCGTCTCCAGAAGAACAAGTGACCGGAAGTCACGTTTACGTCACGTCATCCGCCGTGACCCGAAAATACAACCAACTCCCCCTAGCGGTCGGAGACCCTCATTCGGGATTTATACATATTCGGCCTGGTGACACACACGATTATAACATACACCTTCTTCACCTGGTCAATGTGTAAAAACAAACAAATACAAAATCAATGAATGACATTACTAAAAACTAAAAATGGGCAAGTAATAACAGAAATACACTAATACAATCGAATAATAAAAGATCAAGAAATATAACATTGCTGCAAGACATATGAAATACGAAAAATATTAATCCAGTCCACACATCTTTGAACACCAGCACTGCTTCTGCAAAGTCACCGCCTTCGTCAGCATATCCGCGACCATCTTGTCGGTTCCCGCGTGCAGCAACTCCACTTCTCCGTTCTCGACCTCGTCCTTTATAAAACAATAGCGCAAATTAATGTGTTTCGACCGCTGATGCTGCGCCAGTCCTCGTGCCAACATCTCGGCCGACTCGCTGTCGGTGTACAGCCTCGCAGCGTCCCCCATCAATTCGTTCAGCCCCAGCTCTTCCAGAAATTTCTTGAGCCAAAGTCCTTCTTTTACCGCCTCGCTAATGGCGATGAATTCGGATTCGCAGCTCGACATCCCGACACACGTTTGCTTCGATGACTTCCATACTACGCCGGCCCCTGCAAGTAGAAAAATAAATCCGGTTGTCGATTTTGCATCCTCGGTGTTGCAATTCCAGCTCGCGTCCACGTATCCCGTCATCTGTTCCTCGTTTCGTACGAATCGCAACTTCTTCCCCTTCGTCCCCTTCAGGTAACGCAAAATCCTCTTTCCCATCTTCCAGTGGGACAATCCGTGGCTGTGATTGTATCGGCACAGGTAGTGAGTTGCGTAAGCGATGTCCGGTCTCGTTCCCTGCACGAGGTACATTAGCGACCCCATCAGGCTCTGGTACGGCACCTCGTCTGGATCTACGTCGTCTTCGGGCTTCGGTTGGTCGTGTTTGACCATCGGCGTCGACACTGGTTTGCATGGCCCCATCTGGAAACTTTCCAACACCTCCTCGATATAGGCTTCTTGCGACACGGTGATCGATCCATTTTCGATGTCGCATTCCACGTCAAGCCCCAAAATTCTCGTTGGTGTGCCTAAATCCTTGATTTCGACCGATTTTCTCAGCAAGTCCGCCGTCCAATCTTCGATCCCGATATTTGACGTCACGTTCAGCATGTCGTCGACGAAAATCCCCAATATTGTTGTCCCGCTTTGATTGTTGAGCACGTACACGCCTTCATCCGCGTATAGTCGCCGAAATCCATTTTTTCTGAGTATTTTGTCGAGTGTCAGGTACCATGTGCGTCCGGCCTGTTTGAGTCCGTAGATGGCTTTTAGAAGCTCGCACACCCACTCTTCTCGGTCTCGTTCCTCGTTCCCGGGTGGCTGCTCCATGTACACCTTCTCAAGCAGTTTCCCGTGCAGGTACGCTGTTTTCACGTCGTATTGTCGTACTCGCCAATTTTGTTGGACAGCAATGGCTAGAAGTAGTCGCAGGCTCGCAAGTCGCATTACAGGTGAGTATGTGTCCTCGTAATCCAGTCCCGGCCGTTGTCCGCATCCGACGGCCACCAATCTGGCTTTGTAACGCTCGATCTCGCCCTGCTGGTTCTTTTTGATTTTAAAAACCCATCTTGACTTCAGCACATTTGTTGCAACGGCTCTTTTCACCAGTCTCCACGTCTTGAATTCCTCGTGAGATTTCAGTTCCTCCTGGATCGCGCTTTCCCACTTCTTGTGTTCCGGAGAGTCCTGTGCTTGGACCACGGTGTTTGGCTCGACGTGCTTCACGCTCTTGCAGTATGTGGCGCCTCTTGGCTGCACCACCAGTCGGTCTGGCTTCCTCTTGATGCGCTTTGATTTGCGTGTTGTCGTGTTTTCGTTAGCTTCTTCGTCGTCTCCGTCTCCGTTTCCAGTGGTGGACTCCTCGTCTTCGGTGGCACCGTTGTCCGTTTCGTTGGGCTCTGGATTGTCTGTTGTCTGCTCCCCAGTCTCTTGCTCGGCGTCGTACGGCGACACGAAATTCGAACCCTGAGGCGAAGTCAGCATTTCTCCGCCCCATCTCGCCTCGTTGAATTTCAAGTCGCGTGTCGGCTCTAGCTTCTCAGTTTTCGGGTCGTAGACTCGGTAGCCCTTTCTGTTGACGCAGTAACCCATAAAAATGACAGGTTTCGACTTCGCGTCCAATTTCTTTCGTTTGGAATTATGGATCCACATCTGCGCAGCACAGCCAAATATTCGAAAATAGCCAACTTGCTGCTTCCGTCCGCTCCAAAGTTCTTGTGGAATCCTGTCCCCGTTTCCTCTTGTCGAGCATCTGTTGCGCACGTGTGCGGCCGTCGCGACTGCCTCCGCCCAGAATTTGGAAGGCAAAGCCGCCGCCGTCAGCATCGTGCGTGCTGCCTCCATCAGCGTTCTGTTGCCGCGTTCAGCGATGCCGTTTTGGGCAGGTGAGAATGGCACCGTAAGCTCGTGGTGGACGCCGTTCGACTTCATGAACTCGCCCATTTCGTGGTTGACGAACTCGCCTCCGTTGTCGGATCGGATACGTTTAAGTTTCGTGTCGGTTTCGCGTTCCACAGCCGCCACAAACTCCTTAAAGTTCTCGAAAACGTCCGACTTCGACCTAATAAAATAGACAAACATTTTGCGACTGAAGTCGTCTATTAGCAAAAACAAATATCGGCTGCCGCCAATCGTCTCTGTCAGCGGCCCGCACAGATCCATGTGCACGAGTTCCAATATTTTGGTCGATTGGTCGCTCACGATCGTTTTGAATGGTTTTCTGGCCATCTTCCCGGCTGCACACTCGTCGCATGCCCGCCCGTCCTTCTGTATTGGCCCCAAACCGTAAACTGCACCCGTTTCGTGCATTTTCGCCAGTGTTGCCGTGTTCAAATGGCACATTCGGTTGTGCCACACATCGATCTCGGTCGATTGTTGGCACGTGTTTGCCTGCGCGGCCACCACGGTCTCCACGTTCAGTCTATACACGTCCCCGATCTTCGTAGCAGTCATTATCACTCGGTCCCCGCTCGATATCGTACACTTCCCGCTTCCGAAAGCAACGAGTAAACCCGCGTCGTCGAGTTTTGGCACCGAAATCAAATTGTCATTTAAATCAGGAATGTATAATACCTCCTTCGCGATCAAGTCAGCGTCGTTCGTAATGAATTTCACGTTTCCGCAGCCCATGATTGGGATTTGGCGCCCATCTGCCAGCGTCACCTTTCGACTTCCGTCATCTGCCACGAACGATTCGAGAAAGTCCCTGTTCGCCGTCATGTGCCTCGTCGCTCCGGAGTCGAGGTTCCACTGCCGTCCTTCCGTTTGGTCGATTCTGACCTGAAATGCAAACTCTGGTCTGTCTTTCACAGCCCTGGCGGTGGCGTCTGGCTGCTGTTCCTTCTTGGCATTTCCTCTCGACTGCTTGGAATTGTTATCGCGACGTCCCTCGCTCTCCTTCTGGCTGCGACAATTTCTGGCCATGTGCCCGAATTTTTGGCAATTGAAACATCTTACGTTTTTCAGGTCTCGTTTTCCGTCGTGGTCACCGTTCCGTTCGCCGCCCCGATAGTTGTTCTTCGTGCGGCTGGACAGGTTCACTTTATGCAGTTTCTCGACCACTTCATCGTCTCCAGTTTGTCGCGATTCCTCCTGTATGATCATGTGCCGCAGCTTGACCATCGTCACCTCATCTTCGTCGCACATGTCAAACGCTCTCTGGATGCTGTGGTATGGTTTTGGCAGGTTTTGTATTATTAAAGTTCCCACCTCTTGCTCCGAAATTTCGCCGCCAACAGCTCGTAACTGGTTCACCGTCGACTCCACACGTTGCAGGAACTTCGTGGCCGTCTCAGCTTTTTCCCATCTCGTTTTGGTCAGCTCTCGGCGCAAAATAGTCTGTCTTTGGCGCGCTCGCCCTCGGTGGATTTCCTCCAATTTCTCCCAGCATTCGCGTGCCGTGTCTTTGTTTATCACGTACACTGTCTGTGCTGGCGACAGGGCCTGGACGATTGCGTTCATGGCTTTTTCGTCCTTGCCACGCCACGCGTTCCTCGCCGCCGCTGCTCCGTTCACTGGTGCTTCGTCAACGATGACCGTCCACCATTCCGACTTCTTCAGGAATACTCGCATTTTGAACGCCCACGTGGCGTAGTTTTCATCCTCCAGCTTTTCGATCCTCATCGCATCTCTGTCCGCCATTTTTGAAGGTTGATTGGCGATCTACCACGCGTTGGAAATTAGGCCTAACGTCTCGTGGTCCGGTCAGTGGTCACTCCTTCGTCAAAACGCCCGGAAAATCGATACGAGATGTAAAAACTCACGCAGTGTTAGATGCTGTGGCCCATAACCCTTTGTTGTATTTGGGAAAAGACTGGATGACTTCGGATGAAAAGATATGAGAGGTTTTATTCGCACGGCATATACAGGGCACGCGTCTCCAGAAGAACAAGTGACCGGAAGTCACGTTTACGTCACGTCATCCGCCGTGACCCGAAAATACAACCAACTCCCCCTAGCGGTCGGAGACCCTCATTCGGGATTTATACATATTCGGCCTGGTGACACACACGATTATAACAATGTGAGATTGAGTCGAAAGAGTTGGGTCTACTGGGCAGTTCCGTCGATATAAATATAAATAAATTTGGAATTAACCTGACATTAATTTAATACCACCTTTCATTATAGTTTATGCTGCATAACGATGATGATATTGTCACTTACAAAGTATCACGAGAAAGCAAAGCTCTGAAACCGTTTACCAAACTTGTGTACGGCTTATCTGCTAAAAGAGTTAGTTGGTTACTTTTAATCAGCAATTACGAGTTAACTATGACATTTCATTTAGTTCAAGCTCTTCAATACAACCAAAAGACCATGCGATACAACTAAAGTTGTCAACGAGTGTGAACTAAACTGCTTCGAGGCTAATCTGAAAAAAAATAATCATTGCAGGTGAGAAATGATAAACCATTTTTATTTCAGCTTGTAATTATTCATCCCCAACCACAGGTTGCCTTTGACTACTCCGTCGGAAGTGCCACTGTGCACGAATCCAAACAATTCGCTTGATGCTTACAACGCACTGTTGAAATCTGTCATCTCATTTGACTATTCAGAAAAATGCAAATGTCCTAAAATATGTGACGAAATTTTGTACGCTGAGCACTTCAAAATGATCCAGAAATCCGATGACGCATTGTTATACATCTACTTTGATGATAATGTAATTGAAATAGTTAATGAAAATTACCTCTACAGTTTCATCTCTCTTATGTGCGATGTTGGTGGAAATTTGGGTCTCTTCTTAGGGTTAAGCATCCCTGCAATGTTTCAATTTGGAGAGGCCATCGTTATTTATTCTTTAAGAAAAATGCATTTCTGAATGAATTTAGCACGCTTTTATCAAAGTATTAATCATACTCGTTGAATATATGTAGTTCTAGAGCTGGTGTCATTTAATCAGCTATCAGACAAATTTTTCCTAGACTGAAGCTTAGTTAAGTTTAATATAAAATCAACATTTCTATTTACATGTAGGCCTACCAAGTTTTTCACAAAAATAATGTCTCTTTTCACCATAAAAATATCTTTTTATATAAAAAAAATGTCTTTTTTCACCAGGCCCGTTTGTTTTATCGTTTTTGCATCATTAGCGCGAGTACATGGTGCAAAAAATTTCTTCTTTTTATTTAACCAGCAAATTGTGGTTGTGGCCCACTTATTTAAACATAATTTAGCGAACTCACATTTTGAGAAATGGATGCATCACCGGAAAGTGATTATGACACATGAAAATCCAATCCGTCGATCTAACTATCAAGGCGGCCATTTTGAATTTAGGTGTAAAAATGCAAAAATGTGTAGTTTAGCAAAAATATATATGTAGTTTTTAGCTAAAATATGCAGTTTTTAGCTAAAATGTGTAGTTTTTAGCTAAAACATGTAGTTTTTAGCTAAAACATGTAGTTTTTAGCCAAAATATGTAGTTTTTAGCTAAAATATGTAGTTTTTAGCTAAAATATGTAGTTTTTAGCTAAAATATGTAGTTTTTAGCTAAAATATGTAGTTTTTAGCTAAAATATGTAGTTTTTAGCTCAAATATGTAGTTTTTAGCTAAAATGTGTAGTTTGTAGCAAAAATGTGTAGTTTGTAGCAAAAGTATGTAGTTTGTAGCAAAAATGTGTAGTTTTTAACAACTGTTGCTTAAACAATGTAAACTGTCGTGAATTCATTTTTCTTCGAAGTAATAAATCTCAATTTTAACGTGATTTTATGGATAAGTTTTCATAAAATAATTATTGAACACAGCTTAGAAGTCTGTTCACACTGTATGGCACGTGTGAACAGAGCTTAGACAATTGATATTGCATCTGGCCAATCAGATGGTTTTAATGAGACCTGGAATTGGATCTAGTTCAAAGATCAGATTCAACATACGAAAATTAAATCAGAATAGTACAATCAAAAATGGGTTTTAAGATCCGAAAATACATACTCCCTCTGTCCCAAATTATGGTATACATTTCTACTATTATTTTTGTCCCAAATTATGGTATACATTTCAAGTTTTATTTGATTTTTATCATTATAAAAATGCAAAATTAATATAAATAAGTTAAATTATAAATAAATTAAGTAAACAATAAATAATATGGAGTAAATAACAACAATAAAAAATAAAGAGTAAGCAATAACAATAAATAATACTCCATAACAATAACTTGTAATGATTGCTCTGAATTTGTGAATTTTGTAATTGTTGCCATTCTTTGCTATCATCCCTGACCCCATACAACATTGCAATGTCAAAAATACATTGTTATGTTTATCTTTTGGCAGGAATATGTCCTTCATTGTATTGGTTTTTAACTTCTCGCCGAATTCGTGAAATAGTTAGTGGAGTAATTTCAATTTGCCTGCAAATTTCATTAATGGTGCCTTATTCCTAACAATGCTTTGTTTCAGCTAGAGCTGTTGTATACAATTTCGCTGATTATCAGTTAATTTATTCTATTTTGTCATTTTTCTTTGGAAACAGCCATTTTTCGAATTCATTTTCACTTTACTTTAAGCAGAACAGGTGTCACTTAATTTTGACTGCATTTTGAGAAGATGCAACTCAGCAATAACGGAATGATAAAACTAATTACCCATAATGCAATCCATTGGTTAGCAAACACACTTAATTTTGAAGGATATTCAGTTAAAATATCGTAGAAATATACAAAACCAACGATAATCAAGAATTTTTTAGAGAAATGTATACCATAATTTGGGACAGAGGGAGTATATTTTAACCCAAAAGCTGTTTTAAGATTCAAAAATTTATTTTTTAGACTACAAAAATAGTTTTTAGACTCAAAAATGGGTTTGTAAGACCCAAAATACATTTTTAGATATGAAAGTGGGGATTTAAACCAGAAAATGCATTTATTTAGACTCTAAAATGAGTTCTTAAACCCAAAAATAAGTTTTTAAATCAGAAAATTGATTTTTTCGTCACTAGTTATGCTTATTTGATGTGCTGGCATTTTTAAACAGCAATTTGCATATATCGCCAAATCTCACCAACTGAGACGACAATCGACGAGTCGGGGTCGATTCTGAATTGTTAACCGCAAGACCTTTCCGTGTGTTGCGTTGTGAAAACCGTGTGGTTTTACAACTTTTTTGATTTTATTTACTATTTAGTTGTTGAAATTCTTTATTCTTACATTAATTTGTAGTTGCTAAAGTGTTTTTATATTTCATTTGTTTTAAATATTCCAAATAATATTTTTACTTGTTTTATTGTATTTGGTTTTATTTTCACTCAAATTGAGGTCTGTGACCCCAGAGATGACCTCGGAGACACTTCCAAGTTTGGAATGTGTTTCCATCTTTAATTACCCCCACCTGTTGGGTTTGAATCCATTGAACCAATGGGAGCGTCTGTTGTATATATGTTAGGAATCCCCCACCCAGTGAAATAAAACCTTCAGTATAACTTTGGACTCAAAACTGTGTGTGTGCTTTATTTTCTACTCTAGCTGCCATCTTGGAATCTACAAGAAACATCAAATTTTAAACTTCAAATCAACATTTGCAACTAGGACTTTGGAACTCACTACTTAAATTGAGAACTAGTGTCAGCATTTGACATGCGTCGTTTACTTCAACTTGGAGTTGAAGCAGAAATTGGCGTCAACGTCAGGAATTTAAGGACGCAAGCAGTTTGGGTTGCATTAGTTTTCTTATGTTGCGTCTAGTGTGAACACAAGTGTAAACCTACCTTAACACAATGTCACTTAACCGGACACTAGTTTTATCACACTATGTTTGAATTTGATACATTTAAATGATTTGTTGTACTGCATTAAAAAGCAACAGAAGTTTACCATGCTTAAATCCTATATCCATTTAAAATTATCTTAATAAAATGAATGGGAATCATCCCTCAAGTTTAGATATTCAGCTTGTCACAGGCACTTATTTTAATTTGGGTATTATCTCTGTACCACCAATCTTCTTCAATTTTAAGACTGTGGAGTGACTCCACTAGAGCTCGGCAAAAGACAACCAAATCATCAACAGAGCCAACAACACTTTAAAACTACCATTCTAAAATGCCAAGCCTTACAACAAAGAAACGAATTGACATAGGATATGGTACACATCATGTGTAAGTTGTTTCTCGCTGAAATACTTCCACAGTGTACTAACTGCGAATCGATGAGTTTTCCAGTAACCTGGAAATTTGTTTGTATTGTGACTGAATATGGTCTTACCCATGGCGGTATGGGGATTACCACCTTCGGAGGGACGCATACTCACGTAAATAATAAGACAGGGACTCCAGATTGTCGGGTTTTGGCCTTTAATCCGTTGTCTAGTGGTGGGGTCCTCTATCGCACTGTGTGGCAGTGCTGCTAGACACGCTACACCAGCAACCGTCCCGTCACACACAGAACCTAAGTCCCATCCATGTGTGATGTCTCATGTCTCACCACACCACTCAGTTCGCCTCCTCCCCTGCTAGGCCGGTCCACTCCGTGAGGGGGATGGCTTGGGGTCTCTGGGTGGTGTGTGGAGTGACGCAGGTCACTGAGGGTGGCCAAGCGGTCACAGTGTATTGTTCAACACCATCAGCATAGTAACCAAACAGTGAGGAAACTTCCTCACAAAGTACTCTGCTGATTCGTAGAATACGAAACCCCCTAGACCAGAGGTTCACAAACATTTTAGCATTGCGACCCATTTTTAAGAAAGGGGATCTTCCGAGCCCCACTTCATCATCGGTGCATTAAAAATTTTCAAAATGAACTACGACATAGGTTGTTACTATTTTTCAATCTTTCAAAATTCATCACTTTGGGGAATTACAATAACTACAAACCTCCATTTTTGAGAGTTTTGGCTGGATTTTGTAGGTTTTTGAAGAATTTGGGTTGTTTTTGTAAAGATTTTAGAGGATTTTATAGCTTTTGCTAGCCATTGTTGTATTGCAACCAACTACAGTCAGTAAGTTTGAATTGAAATTGGCAAAAATTAAAAAAAAAAATTTAATAAAAAAATTAGGAAACAAAAATTTTAGAGCCACAAAATGATTGAACATTGTTGCACCCCACCAAAAGTCAGCTCACGACCCACAGTTTGAGAAACGCTGCCATAGACAACACGGCCATCAATATAAGACTCAGACCAAGCATTCACTCGCGCAAACAAGTGAATACCAGGACCAAGACAAATATCGAGTACCAGGAACAGAGACGACATCAAGACGACCGAGAGGACCACGTGAAAGAGGCGAAACAACTACGCAGACCAGGACACCATCTTGACTTGACTTTGTAAGAAGACACAGTGATTGTTTATTGTATAGCATTTGGCTTACTAGTAAATAAATAACTATTACTATTTAATTATACAACTATTATATTTTTTGGCTACTAGAGTAATCGGGTGTAAAGGTAAGTGGACTCGTTAAATACGTTCGTAAACGACGGTGAAGCAGCTTCCTAGACACCTAAAGGTGAATTAGGATATAGAAAGGAGAGAATGGGGGTCATCCATAAAGAATGTCACGCTAAAATCGGCTTTTTTTAGACTCCCCCTCCCCCCATGTCACACTACTGTCACGCTAAGCTTCACCCCCCCTACCCCCTATGTCACAGTCACGGTTTATTATCATTAGGTCTTTGTGGTTTGCGTAGGTTTACATGTATGTACATGTGTGCAAGCAAGCAGAGTTTACAGAACAATAAAAATTATATAAAAAAATATGCATGATTAAAAATATAACTATGTCACGGGCAGGTTACCCACCCTTCTTTTTTGTTTATTTCCCACTTGGTTTGATCCATCTTTAGTTTTATTATTTATCCCACTTTATCTTCTCATCTAAAATCGATGATTCACCTTCTTAAATGTATGCGCCGATTCACGTCGCGCATTTCATTATTTATAACAATCAGACTTAGTTTATACCTTTCACCCCCTCACCCACTTACCTAGACCCGATCATATGACTCAAGTTTACCTCGTGACTGTTTTCCATCTAACAATCACTTCTCATGCCTCTCTCGACAGAGTCACATCTCTAGAGTGAGCTGGGAACGTCACTATTATTTAAACATCGCGTCCTCAACAGCGCACCTCCATTTTAACCGTAATAGCGCCGCTTTTTGCCCACCTTTTAATTCGCATGCCTGTGACATTTCTCGCCCACCTGCTTGTTAATTTCTCAGTGCATACTCATTCTTTTTAAATGTAAAGACCCACAAAGTGAGATTGAGCCCGTCGAATACAAATAATGGTGTTACAGCGAGTTTAGGTTTACTTCCCGCCCGATGTCCACATTTGACGGCGGTAATACCGAGTAAATCTACGAACGAGCCCACTGGTTTGCGCTACATTCCCATGCGCGCAAATTCAGATCAAATCAACCAATACATCTGGGTTGATTCGTAACAAACATGGCGAGCCTGACAGGATTCGCTCTCACCTATAAGGCATAAATGCGAGAAAAGGTTAGTTTTTTGTTTAATTATTAATCACTTTTCACATTTTTTTCACCCTATCGAGTACGATGGAGAGAGATGAGAATATTTTCATTTCATGCGACTCGTTTAGCACGAACGAGACTGAGATTGAGCAGAATTGGCAACAGTTTGGACGGTTGGAGGAATTAACCGTATCGCGAACCAATAATGCTACTAGTGATGTGCACATTACGACGCTAGAAAATAATGTATTTGCGACGCCATCTTTTTTCCGTTTGACCTCGCCAAGGACATCAGCCCATCCTCATTTATCATTGGAATACAGGTTGATGTTCAATTTTCTCGATCAGGCTCAAGGTTTGCTGAACGAAATGCGCAACATTCTTCAACAAGGCCCCAGCCCTACACAGCCAAGGACTACCCAGTCCGCGGATGGTGGATCCCCGCATAGATTCATTTGGGGGAATGGCGACTCGATTTCATCAGGATCTGGATTCCAAACAGCTTGTACGCATCGATATCTGAGTTCAACCACGGAACGAAGATTAATAACGCCAACTATTACAACAATAGCGCGACCAACGTGTGTGACAACTGCAAAAACGTCCGCAGGTAATGAGAATAACAATTTTCAGTGGAAAAAGCGCCAACTATGTTGCCAGACGACGCCATACGACTCATGCGCAACTGGAATGCACCATCCATCGATGAAGCTATCCAGAGAGAACGTGACGCCAAAAAGCAACTACAGTTTGAAGCGCTACAAATTCACGAATATAAACCTCGGGACTACGCAGACCAACGAATGCCACACCCCAAAGAGTTATTTTTACCAACGATGCTGAACGCTGCGAGGAAACACCAGAAGTGAAGTAGGTGAAGAAACCAAAGCCGCCCATGTTCTCCAGATCTAGATGCCTTGCGCCACCATTGGAACAGTTGGTTGTAGCTTTAAAATGCAAGTACGTTACGACTGGAACCATTAACCCCGGAAGTAAACAATACATCCAACATCTGGATAAATCCAGTAATTGGAAGTTAATGATCAGCATTGACAACCCAAGAATGGAGTAACCGGATCCAACATGCGCAAGACTCCTGGAAACTCGGGAACATGTTACATCATCATCTGATCTCTTGTTGCTCGAGCCCAAGAAGATCACTGATTAAAAGACATTTGTCAGCGGAGATTAGAAATCCCACAGTGCTGCAGCTTTCCCAGGAGTTGAACAGTGTTTTTAGTTCAAAGTATTTTCTTCCTTTCTGCGGGATTTACTTTTAGGACTTGACCAAAAGAGAGGAGAAAACCTCTTTCTGCGGGATTTACTTCAAGGACTTGATCAAAGAAAGGGAGGAAGCACGTAACCAGGAATGGTGAACTTAGAGAGCTAAATCAGGACCCAATGGCCTCAATCATTCGAGGACACTGCTTAGCAACTCCGGAAAGTATTAATTAATTGTTAATTTTATCATTTACTAGAAATAGTAAAGTTTCACCAGTGTCTAATTAACATTCATTATGTTTAATCTCAACTCCTTGGGAGTATAAAGTTATTAATCTCATTTTTGAATTTGACTTTGTTAATTTTAACTTCTAATTTTGATTTTTAATCCTAATTTTTAATTCTGATTTTGACTTTTCCCGAATTTGACTTTAAATATCAGTGACTTTGATTCTATTCTTCACTTAGTAACCGGTGCTAAATTTGTTGAATTTGAATCTAACTTTATTTCTTAGTCTGATAAAGAAATTGTTAGTGCTAGGATTAAAAAAACCCGATAATTGTAAATTTGTTCCTAAAATGTCTAATTCGCATAGCCTTATTTCCAGAGAAAGTGTTTAGTCTTCCATTCATAAGGAACCAACTAACTGCTCTGGATGATGTTGGATTTGTGAAGTTTTCATCAAGGGAATTTTCTTCATCACAAAATTTAAAACCAACTGATATTGCTTCATTTATTAACATCCAAGGTGAAAAATCAGTTGAATATCCAGTAACTAATTCTGTTCCCAGTGACAATATTGCAGAGTTTGGGCTAAGGGAAGTAATTACCCCTTTTGCCACTGATTTTGTTGCATCATCACTGGAAGAATTCGAATCCATCCCCACACCAACCGCCTATCATCGGGATTGCTTCAAGAAATTAGCAACAGGACAAGGCACCATACATCAAGATTATGTGCACGGACATTTCTTGTGTTGCACTGTTTGATCCTCGTGTTTCAACCTGTGCCATGTCTAAACAACTCTTCGATGGATTGCGCAACCAAATGGAACCTTAAATGATGCCTTTACATGACTCCATTTGCAGGGATGCGAATGAGTTTGGACTAGTCATTGGAAGTGTAGTATTGATCATTCAAACATCTTTAACTTTTGTTGAATTTGTATGACATATAACACCAACAACAATACCAAACATTTTGCGCACTCTCGAAAACGTTTTTCTTCCGATTGGACCGCTTTAGGCCCCTGGACTGGTCAACCAGTACAGTTTGAAGGAAATGAAGCAAACAACAGCTATTTTGGAGCGGAATTAGTTAACCAACAACAATCTCGCTGCCCTGACTGCTACGGAGTGCTAGAGAGGTCAACATTAAAAATACTGAACCAATCAATCGCGAAATGTATGGAAACCGATGGACGCGCTTCACCAACATTCAACCTTTCCAGAAGAAATTCCGTAAGGGTTACATCTTTAACAACACCTTTGACTTGTACTCTTTTAGAGTCTAAACCGAAGAATGCTGTTTCAACTTCATCACCATCCTTTTTATCATTTCCAACGGGGACAATTTCAAAGTTTGCAGCCCGGCAACCTGTTGCTTTTGAGTTTTGCCTCACAGACCATTTCGAGGACTGCAACGTTGCCAACTGCAGTTTCGAACCAGATTTTGACACCTACTGAACGGAACATCAAGTGCAAAGTATGACAACTTCAAGGACGCTGCCTAGATTGAAGATAGAAAATTCGCAACAATCTCTAGACAGACAACACAAGAACGTGACACCTCAAGCGAGCTCTAACCGTTCAGATTGTTGCCAACTAATGCTGAAATTGTTGAAGCCCAATTACAAGACCCCTGGTCGCGTAAGTTAATGCAATATTTAATAGCTAATATTTTGCCTAGAGATCTTGGTAGGGTTGAGACTGTTAAACTTTGCGCACAACAATTTGAAATGTATGACAGCATACTGTGTCGTTTTTTGTTAACTCACACAGATGCAACTAAAAAAAGACGTCAAATTTACCTCCCATTATCTTTAACCCTTCCAACCCTGAGATGGGTCATTTTGTGACCCTGTTTTAAAAAAATCATTATTTTTATAAGAAATAATTTTTTTTTCTCTCTGATTTTTGCTGACTATTCCTTTGAAACATCACTAGACACTATACCACAGTTGAAACTTTTTTAATTTTTTAAGTTTTTCTATAATTTGAACTCAAAGTTTAACTGGGTCAAAAAAGACCCATCTTAGGAGTCCAAAGGACATAAATCATGATCATCAGCAGGCTCCGCTAATGTCAACCATTGCCACCAGGTGTCGCGGTGGCCATCTTTGTTGTTGTCAAAAACACACGTGTTGGCCAAATTCCTTCGGAAATCTTTAAGACCCGGATTTTGCGCATGCGCAGAATCTGGGTCATATAATGCCCATCTTAGGGAGAGATGGGAAGCCAATTCTTTCGGGTTGGAAGGGTTAAGAGAACAATATTTTCACACGCTACACTGCCCTCCCATTGTAGAACACATTAGTGTTGAAAAAAAAAAAAACCCTGCACAGATAAAATGCGTGTTTTCTGGCCAAAGATGCGCAAAGACGTCCAAATTTGGGTTTGAGAATGTAGGGCATGTGAGCGCGCAAAATCCTATTCTTGATATTTTTAATATTATCTTCCATTTCATTTTCTTTTAATTACAAAAACAAAACAAAAAAAAAATACAAAAAAAAAAAAAAAAAATTACCAATGTGGTGTGCAGTGCGTAGTTACATTGGGTCATCTAATTCATTCATTTTATGTTTGTAAAAAATTATTTTTAATTTATGTTTCATGTTTTATGTTTATTTTATAGTATTTGTTTTATGTTATTGCATAGCGCGAGTTAGGAATAGCAAAGTTTACTGCTTTGGCGAGCGACATGCTCACGAGATGCCATTCATGTGATTTACTTTTTAATTTAGCGCTTCCTTTAACGTAAACACATTTAAATTCATGTTGTTTTAATTTAAGTACATTCTATTTGATTAGCATAGTTTGTGCGAATTCCCGATTATATCTAGTGCAACTATTTCACCACTCATTAATAGACCAGAGTTACGTCACTCCTACCATCAATAGATAGTGGAGAATAATCTTGAACCATATGTTTTCTAACACCTGTTTGAGAAAATTATAGAAGTGTCTATCGGACGATAAAAAATCTTCACTAACATTTTTCATTAAATTGTTGTGTCGTGTCTTGTGAACGTCTGTGAGTACCGTGGGTGTTACGTTTTTAATTGTTTAATTGATCTATAAATTCAACATTCAACCTAGTAGGCACATAAGATCAGAACTACATCCGCCACCGGACGTGCCTTTGATTGGAAGCTTTCCCAATTGTGAGATGCCCTATCTGTTCAGGTTGCGGGATTGAAGTTCTTCTGTTGCGTCCGACCTTTCGTGCCATGCCTGCCAGGGACTTGGAGATTTGCGCCGAAAACTATTTAAGTTCCATTCCGACCATTGAATGGGAGTTCTGCTGCAGTGCACCGTTTTCAGAACGAGGTTGTTTTGATACTGGCAGCGCGTACAACGTGTCATGCCCAAATACCGACAGGTCGAAGCGGAAAAGACGTCGCAAGGAGAAGAACGAAAAGCCGAGGAAAACCGCCAAGCTGAGACAAAATGCTTCAAAATATCGCGCCTTCTTGTTATCAAATAGATTGAGACATCACCCCGGCCATCACTTTAGAACTCCTGCCGAGTTTGCTGCCAGCCGCTGGTGTGGTTTGCAATTTTGCGAATTGAATTGGGACATGCCTTCCATTTGGGAGGTTAATACAAGCTCAGCGTCAGCTATTTAGATTCTTAGCCAGTGCTGATTTGCGCATCCCAAGGGAAGAGGCTGAACCACTCTTGAATCTACATTTCCGTCGGTATGGAAAATTGTTTCTGGATCATAGTGGGACTGAAATGAAACGTCGTGGTCCTATGAATTTTCGAGATGTGCGGCTAAATATACCAGAGTATTTCCGAGTGCCAGCTCCCCGGAGGTTTTTGGAAAAACAAGTACCATCTTCAAGAGTTGAGTGGACAGCATGCATCTTTCGAACTTTTGCGGGATGCAAGCAAGAATTTCAAAGCGGAATTTGAGATCCCGGGTCGCGTGAGACATTGTTATGTTAGATTATTCTAGTGTTTCCATTTAAATTTTAAATAAGCCAATAGTATAAAAATTTGCCTGCAGAATTGTAGTATAAATAGGGGCACTTTATGTCGTTTTCTTTCCTTTTAAATTAATGAAATTCGAAAAGAGTGATTGAATTAACTTCCCCTTGTAATTGCAAAAGCATTCATTTATTTCCCCTGTTCACTAATGTGAGAATAATATCCAAATATAGCTTTAGACTTGCTAACAAATTGAATTTTTAAGATCCTTTAAATTAATCAACCCTAATATTATTATTAGTGGATCACAATTTTAAAATTTCACTTTAAATATTTTCATTATTCTTTCTAATTATTCTATTTTTCTTTCCTTCATATTTTATTTTTCATCTTTTCAATATCACACAAAAAAAAAAAAAAAAAAAAAGAAAGAAAGAAAGAAAAAAAAAAAAAAAAAAAAAAATGGAAAATAGTGCTACCCACCAGTGCTATCCACCTATATTTTTGTTTAGTATTTTTGTTTCAAATTATCTTTATTGTTTTTATTATTAATTTATTATTTCACGTTTATTTTTCAAATATTTATTTATTCATTCATAACCTAAATAGTTTGTGAGCATTGTTGTAGGCCGGTAAACCACCTGAGATCTTTTGCATGCAAGCAATGCTGCGGAGTGCTTGGTGTTGCTGTGCTTTTAGATCTCTATGTAAAGCAGTACGAGCACGTGATTGGAGACAGGATTTAGATCTTTTCCTGTTTAAAGCGCAATCTAAATCGCGCACACTATCCGGTTTAGAGCAACACCATATTGAAGCACAGCTACTTCACCTTGAAGGAAAACTGGTACTAAGAGTCTGGATTGATAAGTATAATTTCACCAAATGATGTCTATCCAAGATTATGAACATTAATTTAACATCTAGACTTTATAAATTGACTCTTTATGATAACTGCAATTTGTCAAGTGTGTTTGGTGTTGTGTTCAGTGTTGAAGTAGTGTATCATCGCCTTTCAACATCAGCAAACAGGTGATCCACTGTCTGCAGTGATGCCTGAACATTAAGAACAGCTAGGAAATCGTCATTATTTCTGTATTAATACTTGTGATGTCCAAAGGTCTGAATATTCCAGATACCACCACCATTTTGAGTGTGTTAAGTTGATGCCTCATCTGAGCCGGACCAATGGTAACCACAACTCCGCCTATAACAGTTTACATTACAGCTTGAACAGCAGGGCTAAGCACATGTATGCGCAAACACCATCATGTTCATATGTGATCAAGTCCACAGTGAGTTTACCAATTTAATCTGCTGAGCCATCTTCTACAACATTAACCACGGTGATACAAGGGCGAATATGACTTCTCTGCATACTCACGGTGACTGACTACTCGTATTCCTGAACCTGAATTACATCTAGGCACAGTTTAGCGTAACTATGCAACTCTGACTTTTCTATTGTCTAATTTGATTCGGAACTTACAATATCAATAACCGTATTTGCTTATAATCTAACATCATTGCAACGTATTGCCAACATGGAAAATTACATCTATAGCAACCCACACCTTTATATGTTGCTTTGTTTAAATGGTTTTGTGTCCAGTGTGGTGATTGATGTCAAAACAGTTTAACAACTAGCTTGGAATGAACGGACACCCTGCTTACAACGTTTATCACTGGGAAGTAGCTGTGGAAGCACACTTCAAGAGCAAATTACAACATTGCGAAGCGATGGAAGAAAAAAGAATACCCTCGAAGAGTCACGACGACAACTGGACCCGGCGACGTCAACCGAGTGTTGGAGTGTCAACAGACTTTCGTTGCTCGACAATATGGCGGTTTATGTGCCGGTTCAGTGTTGTGGATTGTTGAAATGTTACAATTGGGCAAATATTTCTTTAATACTTTTATGTGTTTGTGTTGTGACTTGCGCAAAATTCTGCAACGATAATCCAACGTCGTGGACTTTAATTTATTTTTCAATGTTACCAAAATAACTAAATCTTTTCTACTTTGTTTTTGAACTATTTCTCTTGCCCATTGTCCCATCATCTTAACTAATTCCCAATGATTCCAACATGAATTCTACTATAGCCTATGTCTGTTCCAACATTAATGTTAGTAATTTCGTGTCTTCTACCACCCGATGCCCAGCTGGACCTGGTTATTTGGACATTGTCAATCAAGAAGCCAGTGCTAGAGATCTGACAGTCGGAAAATGCAGTGGATTTGGATCCCAGCCAAAGGTGTTTTGCCGGCGTCGACGTTACGGCGATCAACAAGCCATACTGAGTATTTTGTTTAAAATATTTATGATATTTTTATGTCAAAATAAAACAAAACAAACAAACAAAAAAAAAAAAAAAAAAAAAAAAAAAAAAGAAAAGAAAAAAAAAAAAAAACCGAATGTAGTGCACCATGCGCAGTTTTCATTCGAGTTAACAAAAATTATTTTCGTTTTATGTTTTATGTTTATTTATGTTTTTATGTTTTATGTTTGTATGCGCGAGTTAAACTGACTAAGTCTTAACATCTAGTGTTTGATATGCTCTAGAAATGGCATGTCCAGTAAATACTATCTTTAACTCAATGCGCAATAACTTTAACCAGTAACTAACAATTAATGGTTTATGACAACTTTTGCACATCTTAGTTTAAAATCATTTTATGTGTTCTTAGTTTTTATTACAAGATAATTATTTTCATATGCATTCAATTTATGTGTCGACTCTTACAGTTAAACAGTCTTTGAGTTTTTACATCTTCTTGCTAGAGGTTATTCTTCTGTATTAAATTATAGAAGTTTAATCTTGATATTGACCTGTCTATGACTGTCTCTTCACATATGCGCTCTTGATAACACCTATTAACTCATTGAAGTTTCTCGAAGCGTTCGCGCTGGGAAATGTGTGATTGTTCTTTGAACTACATATTGTATATGTTGTGTACGTGTTGTTTGTGTCTCGTTCATCATGAGTGGCAAGTGTTATTTGTGGTTGAGCAAATAGGTACATTCAAACCAAAACCAATATTGCCGACAGCAATCAAGTGATCCAACTAGGCATGCACACGCAAGCAGTTTCCAAATGCCGCCTTTGTTTGTAACCGGACCAAGGACACCGCCAATGGACAGTATCTTTCACGACCATCTGTGACTTAAAATTGAAAGTGCAAAGTACACAACCATGCACCTCCTCTGTCGTACGTTTGGAAATTGGTAATATCGAGGAGAAGAACTCTGGATGTCGGCCTCAACTTCTAACTTCTAGTTGGTCTTCCAACCGACTATTTGTGTATCAAAACCAGTGCCAGACCTTAGATACATTCCTGGAAGGACAACGCTAGGAACAATGGTTGCGCAATTAAATGTGCAGCAGATCGAGGCCGACACTATTTATAAGCCAGTCCACCCGTTGGCTAAAGCAACCAGCAACCAGCAACGATCAAAGGACCATCATCAAGTGCACGAATGCCGGCGCCAATGAGAGATTGATTGGCCCCGCCATAGGCAGCAAAGACGAGTGTGATCGCCAATAATCATCGTTCCATGAGTGGTTGAGACACCACCGTGTTTTGACAACCCCACAGTGAACCTTCCGAAATCGACACCTGGACCTATCACCTACGCGCAAAATTCCATTGTGCAGTATTCCAGCGACTTGTAGGGTTTCCACCACAGCAACAACAGTGTAACCATTTTCCGATACTCTATGGACTGCCAGGAGATAGTCTTCGTAATCAGAATTCGGAATCTGAATGTTGGCGCTGGAAGCTCGAATCAAGTTTAAAAACTATTGATGAATTTATGGTGTGCCATATTATGAATATTTGCACCAGCTGTCAGATTATTACAAGGACAACCAGGTTGGGACAACGCGCCTCCGACCATCACGTTTGAGCTATTGCCAAGGTTAATGGCGCCTGCTGCGGTGGTTTGTAATTTCACCAACGGCGGAGGTAAGTGCCTTCAATTTGGTATGTCTGCGCCAGTTATTCCGATCACTGGCCATTGCCGATTTGCGCATGACGCATGCCGAAACAGAACCCCTTCTGAATCTTCTCTACCGACGCTATGGAGAACTCTTCCTCGACCACTGTCGCAGCAGAGTCAACCGACAAGACGCAGTGACGTGTCGTGATGCGCAACGAGTAGTTGTCGAACTGGTCTTTAACATGCCAAAATACTTTCGTATTTCCCGACACCATCAAACCTTGGAGTTTGAATAAAATCTCTACCTGAATGTGACTTTGCGCCGGACCGATTAGTTTTCTGCTTCAGTAAAGGTAATCCTGTTAGACACTGTACCCTGTCGAACATCTCCGCACACCCGCCGAGTTTGGGCCCGTCTGACAGTGTTTCTAATATTTAAGTGAGAATTTGCTGTGTTCGCGTAAAAAATTTATCATCCTTCATCTTTCTAAACATGTCACCGGATAGTGGATCTCCGGTAACCCCTTCAATGCACACTGTGCCCTGGTAAAATATCTCCACGAAAGTGTTGAGTTAAGGCTGTGTTGTATTTCAAATTTTAAGGGTATCCACAACAACTTTCATTATCACCTTTATGTTAAACTTTCAGGTAATTACTCCACAAACTGTGCAGATTCATCTTTAATGTTCCATGTTTGATGCGCAAATTTATTTCATCACAAGTGATAAGGACTCATAAGTGAAGTGATTATTATTATTATTTTCCTTTATTTCTTAAGTTTTAGTGCTTCGAAACCGAACGGTTAGTCAGACATTTAAATTTTTAAGTGTGTCACGTCGTAGTCGACTTTTTAACAATAGTTTCGGAAATTTAAGAATTTCCAGGGATTGTAATAACCAGAAAATTTAGGTTCGCAGGCGCTGCAACTCTTAAAACTTTGCCGGGGGTGGTAGCTAGGTTAAGACAGCGTCTATTCGTGAAATCTGTATTTTATGGGTGCAGGATTCAATTCGGGCGCCGTACAAAATGGCGAACGTTGATACTTCGAATTTAAGACCAAAATATCGCTCTTCACTAGGGAAAATGTCGTCATATGCTAGGCGTACTTACGAAGAGTATATTTCTTCTCCTGGACACGCGCAAACGTTGGGTGAACGCGCAAACAGGTACCAAACCGCAGACAACGTCGTCGAACCGTCGATAATGAAATGAATACGCAATTGAGACGAGTATAAGTTCAAAATGTCTAGGCTGAGGAGGAAGTCACAGTCGTGGCATAAAATGTATTGACGAATTAAGACCGTCGAATACGCCGTTTTTCCAGTAATTTGTACGCAAATAATGGGCAAATAATAAAGGTTGTGGTTAGATAGCCAACCATGAGAATTCGGGCTGCAATGTGACCGTATGCGTTGAGACGCAACATAAATCGCACTTGGAAATCTTCTAGTTGAGACAGAAGATGTTGACTAGTCGAAGGCGAAAATTATTCTCTCTGTCAAAAATGTCTTGACAGAACAAGTCACCTCTGATCACATGTCAAAGGCCAAGTCAATTCCCAATGGGGACTGGGCAGAAAACAGGCGACCAGGGGTGAAATATGCAAATTTAGAGCGCGATTATATCAACTTATTGCAGAATTCTCATGAATTGTCTGGATGGGGTGATTAAAACCAGGCCAAATTAAAGATAAATATCAAAAATAAGGAAAATAATACAAAATAAAATAATAAATTTAGATTTGGGAAAAATAAAATAATTTAAAGAAACTAAAGCAATTTTTCAATAAAATTGGGAAAATTTAAAGGAAAGGCGCAAAATGCGCTTAAAATTTCGAAAATTATTACTGTCTAAAGTCAGGACCGTGACATTCCCCCCCACCTAGATGTTTATTATATGGTTTTTATATAATCAACATCTAAATGGAGTTAACAAACATGATTGATAAAAATTTGAACATATAAATAAATAAAAATAATGAATCAATAACATTAATCTCATAATAAACACATAACACAGGTAGGGATTTATTTGGACAGACGCAACAGGCGCACAACTTGGCGCAATTACAGACAAAAACAAACAAACACAAACAAATGGGTTTAGGAGAGGAATATTGTAAAAAATCGTTTGATTAAAAATTAACAAAATCAATAGACGTTTAGGCGCTAATTACGACTAAATTCTAAATAAAATTATAAAATTTGTTAAATTATTTGATAACACTTGAAATTAACAATGGTATTTTTGTTATGACTAGGAAATAAAATAATTTAAGATTAATTAACAATGCTTATGGGTGGCAAAATTTCTATAAAAATGTAAATTATTAGCAAATAAAAATATTGATTAGGCGCTGATTTGGCGTCAATTATCACAATATAAAGATAGCAAAATTTCAATGATCACAAATGATTAATAAAAATGATTAGCAAAAAATGATTAGTAAAATATAAATATCAAAAAATAAAAAGTTCGCAAACGAATATTATCTTCTTTCGTAGGCGTTTGAGTTTTCACGGAACTTTACGCAAAAAATCTTCATCGAGGCGTATAACAATCACATTTTAAACAATTATAACACTTATCGTTTGTATCACAATTATCACAATAAAGTCCACACACACAACAGTTCGTATATGGGTTTTAGAAGGCGCAAAGTCACTTGTAGGTTTGAAAGTCAATTTCAGGAGTTTTATTTTCTTAAAATGCAGACGCGCCCTGACCGTCCATCGCATAATAGACCAGTCTAAGCGCTGTCTTTACGAGGATCACTCTCACCTGTTGTTTAGAAGTCGCGTAACACTTTTGGCTAATTCTGTTCACTCGGTACAGGAAATCTCCGACGTAATATTGTTTAATGATGGACAACAATTTCTCGCCCGCACCGTGGTCAAGTTGTAAGTCTGAAAAGATGATCGTTTCGAAAAGGCGCGTCAGAATACTCCAATCCACGACCAATTTGATTTTAGGTTCCCACGGCAATGAGTAGAAAATATTATCTATCGGGATAATCTCCTCCATGATTGCTAACGCGCAAGTTGGCTCCACGAGACGTTTCTCCTTAGGCTTCGGCTCGACCGGTTCGCGCAAACTCTCAGGTGTGACAACTTCGCCTGGATCGTCGTCCTTTTCCTTTGGTGGTGTCAAAATCATTTTTGGCATCCTCGACATCAATGGCGATCGACGTCCAGCCCTTGCGCCGCCCCGTCCAACTCCAGGAAGTCTGAAAGGCTCGTCGACCTGAATTACTTCAATTTTGTTGTGTGCTTGCGCCGCCAGGAATGCTTTGTGGTTCTCTTCGTCGCCCGTTGACTCGCGAAGCGACTCGACATCCGACATTGAATAATCCACATCCGACGATAACTCCGAGGCGAGTATTCCTGTGTCCGCCACAATTACGGGGTCGTATCGGAATGAATATTTGGTTCGAGGATCCGCCAATTTCGGATTTTCGGCAATTGCGTCCTCAAATTGTTGCACCAATTTCTCAGGCGCCAACTCGATGAGAATCTTTTCTGAAAAGTTCTTAATTTCATCCTCCGTCATGATCAATTCTGGATCCAATGGTGGTTTGGCGGGCGCATTTCTCTCGTCCTCCAGTCGCTGGACCTCCCTGAGCGCGTCGGCCTCACGAAATCGTTTAACGGCGTCGCGACGACTCTGATGCATCTGGGTGATGATCTCTTTTAAATTAAAGTGCACGGCGTGCACAATGAGGTGATGCACCGCGTGCTCGTCTCCGGTACAGTCCTTTGTCATTTTCGCTTCAATTTCCTTCGCGATGTTCCCGAGGCGTCCGAAAATCGTTCCGACGACCGTCTTGAAGTCCGAAGCGCTAACGTTGAAATCCAAATTAATCGACATTTTAAAAAGCTCGCTCCATCCCTCCGATCTCAGGTTGATTCGTCCTTGACCTCTGTTTTCCATAGGGTACAGTATCTCAAGCTCATGGCGCCGGAATATTTCGGACATCTGAGTGAAAATACGGTCTGGGCGCATCGTACATCCATTTCGGTCGAATCCCTGGAGATAACGTGGCTTCAGAGATGCGCATCCTTCAGACGACGTTGATCCGTTCGAGACCGCTGAAATGGCCTTAGCAATTGGATTAGAAATCTTGCTTTCCAATTTCTTGACGTCGTGGAACTTTGCGCACTCCTCCGCATCTCTCGCAATTTCGGCAGCGATATTCGCGATGGACGAAGACGGTGTGAAATTCAACAACGCCTTAATATCTTGGTCAACCTGTGGGGAAAAATCAGCTTTAATTAGTTTTTTGTTAAAATCAGCAATTGTGTCCATTTGTGTGTTTGAAGTTGTAATTTTGGAGTACGTAATCGGCACCGATGTCGCAGCAACTGAAGTCATCATCTTGGGCGTCACATTCGATTGGGTCACAGTGGTGACATCGACAGGTTGAGCAGTTTGGCTTGACTCGGACGTCTCAATCGAAGACGATTTGTTCTTTACAACATAGAAATAAGGAATGACGATTGGCGCAGCAGTGGTCACCGTTGTAACGTTGGTTGACCTCGCTTCCGCTGCCGTCACACTCGATTCCGTTTTGATGATCGGGGTCGACATCGTGTTGATATTGCTAATTTTTTCTCTTTCTTTTCTATTTTCTTCATTTTTTACTACCTTTTTAGCCACTTGGTCGTGTAACGAAAGTTCTTTAGTCGATTCGATGACAGGCGACGCAATAGGCGCTCCACCAACCGCTCCGTTTTCCTCGATGATGACTGAAGAGACGTTCAATACTGGTCCGGATCGTCCCGTCACAAAGTGAGTGTCTCGATTCGCCTCCGCTCCGATCCTTTTCGTTACTTTCTGCGTATATTCCTTCAAACGGTGCGTGCTTCGCTCCTCGTACGTATGTCGTGGGCGCAGGTTTGAATGTTGAAAAGGCAAGTCGGCCGCAACTCTTTCTGGTTCTGAATATGCTCTTTTCGCATCCGCGACCACATTGGGCGCCGTCAAATACAGTTCTATACCCGATTCCACATCGTAGGTCTTTCCTTCAGGCGTCACAAACTGGTCCGGAAGTTCGGCAGGTTGCTCGCCGGCAATTATGTAGGCTCCCTCTGGATATTCCCAAGTCAAAGGCCGGATTCCCTTCTCTTTTGCCAATTGCTTTATGCGTGCCAAATATGACGCGTGCGCATGACGAAAACGAGCGATGGCGTTTGCACTGCCAAATGGAATCCTTGGCGGCGGAAAATCCACTCCAGCCAACGATGTTTTGTCTATCGACTCATAACCAAGTACATACGCGAACATAAGGCGCATCCATTTCCTAAATTTGCAACGGCGCAAATCACCGCCGCCCCGACACGCTCGGCATTCTCGTGGCGCCCGCAGTTGGTAAATCTCAAATCCGGTCCCGCTACAAACTGGACAAAGTTCATAGTTTGGGAAACTTTGGTCGTTTGGGTGGTCCGGATGAAAGCGTGGCACCAGTCCTTCGCCCGACGCTTCGATTGGTGGTATTGGCAGGTACTTTGGATAACCTTTTTGTGTTGGTTTTGGAATCGTAATTGTTACTTTTGGATCGTAGGACGCCATAATAAATTATCGTAAAGTGAAACTAAAAGAAATGGAAATTTTCCAGGAAAGAAAAAGTTATTTTAACGAAAATATTCAATTAAAAATGAATTGTTGTGAAATAGAAAGTACTTACGGGTGATAGACGCACAATTTCTAACAATATTAATCCAATTTGGGTGATTGTTAAGTTTTTGAGGCGCGACTATTCAGACGCAAATTAAAATGTGGCCAAGTCGTGCCCTCACATGTCTTTAATACACGCGGTCTCGCTACGGGGTCGCCTCGTCATAAAATATGACACGGACCTCTCGCGTGAACGAGATTTAATCACGCACTTCGAAGAAGCATGAGTTTGGACTTAGTAAATCTTCGTATCATCATTTTAAATTGATGAATTTCAAATTCCTAAACTAATCTTTACTTACTATTTTCAGCGTCTATCCTCCGTAAATATTTGGTTTAAAGCAGGGAAAATTATAAACACAGGAAGGAAAGAAGGTTGGGTAAAGTAAAGAAAGAAATAAAATTATAAAATGAAAAGAAATTAAGTTATTTTATCGAAAATGAAGCGATGATGGTTTCAATTTCCGATGTAAACGCAGCAACATGTTTTTCAATCATTGTTGCGTCTGTTTGGTCTAGATCATCATCATTATTGAACCAATGGCGTAATTCCACGACGTTATACGGCAGCATTCGACGACCATCCTTGTCCATAAGAATGACAGTATTGGGTCCAGTTAATTTATGGATTACGTAAACGCCTTCCGTCCTCTGTCGAAGTCCTGCAGCAAACTGTCGGTCCGCTGATGACAATTGTCGATTTTTAATAGACACAAAATCGCCTGGTTTGAAATCATGTGGTCTTCTTTTTCGATCGAACCAACGTTTATGTCTAATTTGAGCTTTTTGTAAATTTGCAGTGGCATTATTTCGCAATTCTCTCATCAATTCATGCGTCTCTCGCGCTCGTGCTGGCGGCAGCGGCTGTCCATCGTCGGTGTCCGAATCGAAATCACCTGGATAACGCGCCTCTTGTCCCGTCACCATTTGATAAGGAGAATATTGAAGCGAAGCTTGATATGCTGAGTTGATTGCTAACACAAAATATCCAATGTGAACGTCCCAGCGCACATGCTCCTCAATATAAGCTAAAATGCAGTTTTTTAATGCTTGGTTTAATCTTTCGGCTAAGTTCCCTTGTGGATGATAAACAGCCGTGTAGCGATTGATGGCGCCAAAACTCTGACACGCAGCCTGGAATTCCATTGATCGGAAAGCTGGCGCATTATCACTGATGATAACTTTTGGAAATGCCCATCGCTGAATAAATCCTTGCAATTGTTTGATTGTTGTTTTCCAGTCAGATGTCTCGGTCAATCTCACATCCAACCATCGACTGGCGGCATCCACAATTACTAATGCGTAACAATGTCCTCCAATCGATCTGGGCTTTTTACCATAATAATCGATGTAAATTGTGTGAAACAAATGTCGTGGTTTGGCCATAATCATTGGTCCATATGGAAGGCGATTTAACGGCTTAGCTCGTTGACATGGTTCACATTTTTGAATCCATAGCAAAACGTCTTCCTTCATTTTTGGCCAATAAACTCGGGCCCGGAGTCGATGAAGTGTTTTCTCAACTCCTAAATGTCCGCAGCTCGGCGGGTAATGCAGAGCTTTGAAATATTGTTCGCGTAACACCAGGGGCAAATAGATTTGTCTTCTACGGCGAATTTTATTTATGTCGATCGGTGGATAACGACACAACATTCCTTTATAAATAGCAAAATCTACGGCACGATACCTGATACGCGCTGCTTGCACTTGGTCGTTGGGCAAATGTCCTTGATCAAGATATTCGATTAATTCGGCGCTCCACGTGTCCTCGTGTTGTCGACGAATTATTTCGTTAATAGTTGGTATTAGACGAAATGGTTGGTGGTCTTGCGGCGCCTCATGGAGTCGCTCGGCCTCATCCTCTTCTTCGTCTTGTTGTTCATCAGCAACAGGGCGTCTTGTCGCATTTCTTTGAAATTGTGATCGATCTTGACGCACTTGCTGTGGCATAAATCCTGCACGCCCCATCCATGCTGGTTGATAAGTTGTCGAATCGTCCGACGAATCCGAATCTGGACCTCCATATCCGTCAAAATTCGGTCGCACAGCTCCAGATGGTCCTGCAGGTGGGCTCAACACATCAGGAGTTGGAAACGATGCAGTTGGCACATTTGGTGATGGCAGAGGCGACATTATAGGTGGCAATGGTACAACAGCTCCAGGAGGCGTCGAAACTTGTTTCTGTTGACGCGCTCTGGCTCGAGTTAATACCTGATAATTTGGTGGCGGTCTTTTCTTATTTTTAGAACCCTTTGGCCTACCCAATTTTGGTTTAATTTGCTGCTGTCGTCTTTGCGCTCTTGTCATCACAGCTGCGTTATTTTGTTGTTGTGCCGCAGCCAATCCAACTCCAATAATGTTGATTATTGGTAATTTTGGCCAATCATCTGGGTCGTCAAAATAGGCGATGTAGCATGTTTCATCAACGAGAGGCGAGTCGTCTGCATCCAATGGTTCCGATGGTTCCACAGGCGCACGGCTAAGGGCATCCGCAACACGATTCTGTGCTCCTGAACAGTAAAGAAATGTAAATTTGTACTCACTGAGGGACAGAACCCATCGTGCCAGGCGTCCTTTTGGTTCTCGCTGCTGGAAAAGCCACTTTAACGACAAATGATCGCTTTCTAAATAAAAATTCATCATCTCAAGATACACACGAAATCTCTTGACCGCCCAAACCGCCGCTAAGCATTCAATCTCAGTAACGCTGTAATTCTTTTCAGCAGAATTCAATGCACGTGATGCAAAGGCGATTGGTGTTCGTTCACCTTGATCATTTAATTGCATGAGTGCAGCGCCCAAACCTGAATAGCTGGCGTCTGTTTGTAGTATGTATGGCTTGGTCCAATCTGGGAATCTTCGATGTAGAGTTGGTTCAGCCAATCCTCTCTTGAGTGAATCAAATGCCTCTTGGTGTTGAATTGTCCAATTCCACTCAGAATCTTTTTTGAGTAAGGGGCGAAACACCTCGCATGTTTTTGAATAATTTGGGAAAAATGACTGATAATAACCAATCATTCCTTTGAATCTTTGTAATTCTTTGATGTTGGTAGGCGCCGGAAAATATTGAATTGCCGTCACCTTATTTGGATTTGGTTTAATGTGTCCAGCCTCTACTATGTGTCCTAAAACTTCGAGCGATGTTCTGCACAATTCCGTCTTGTTGGCGTTCATCGTGAATCCCGCTTCATCCAAGGCTTGAAGAATTATTTTGAGATGTTGTACATGCTCCTCGAAAGTCTTGCTGAAAATTATGACGTCATCGAGATAAACGAACACGAACTTGTAAAGATATTTCGACAAAGTTTTGTTCATGGCTCTCTGCAGAGTTGCTGGGCCATTAATGGGTCCAAACGGCATTCTCACATATTCGAAAAGTCCTCTGTGCGTAATAAATGCGAGAAATCTCTCGTCACCTGGACGCACTCCAATCTGGTGGAAAGCTTCTCGTCCATCTATGATCGAAAACCAATTTGATCCTCCTAAATAAGAAAATATATTATCGATGTCGGGTAGTGGGTAGACATCGTGTAAAGTTTGAGCATTCATCGGCCTAAAATCCATAGCTGTACGCCAATCTCCAGTCTTCTTTGGAACAACAACAGGCGCCACCGCACAATCACTTTTTGATCGACGAATAATGCCTTGTTTTAGTTTTTGGTCCAAATAAGCGTCAATTACCATCTTTTTTGCTGGGTTAACGGGTCTTACAGGCACATGAATTGGTCTAAAGTCCGGTTTTAAATTTACTTCAAACTGAGTGTTGTTGCATAATCCAACCTCCTCACGAAATACTTTTGAAATTGGTCGAAGAGTCTGAATTAATAAACGAATTTGGGGTACCGTCAATGATGACCACAGCTGGTCGTAAATCCAGTCCAGTTGTGTTGGATCACTGCTTGGTTGATACTGTAATACATTAACATCCAGAGGCGGCTCCGAAATCGTCGAATGATCGTGTACTCTGGCCATGAGCGCATTTTCATCCACACGACGCAAAAGCCGTCTTCCCTGCGTGTTAAGTTGTTTTATTGTTGGTGACAATTCATAAAGGCGTCTCCGCTGTCGTCTTGCACGTCTGCGTTGGCTAAGCGTCGAAAACAATGATGAATTGAATTTTCTTGATTTTTTAATAGAATCCTTCCTCCTTGGTGACCATATAAATGACCACTGATCCCGTGCACGATTCCGAATCCTCTTGATTTGGTGCTGAGCATCGTCATTTGGATATTCGAAAATCTCTTGCGACAAAGGTCGATGTTCTAGAAGAATACAATTAATGTTGTTAATTAATACCTTGGGTACATCCCTAGTGCTGTCCCTTGTATCATCGGGTTTCCTGATGGGAAATAAAAGAACAGATTCTGACTTGTTAGCTTGTTCTAAAGTCATGAATTGTCTTCGCTCTTGTGATCCCTTTAAATACCACTGGCACAATTCAAAGTCTGTGCACAGACCAACCGCTCTGCAGAAATCTCTTCCCAGCAGAAGGTCCTCTGATGTTTTGGGTATAATTAAACAAATGAAAGAAATAACGGCCAAAGGTGCGCGTACCGACAGTTTAACAGATCCCTTAACTGGAATTTTGTCATCGGCCGCCGTACGCACTGTTTCGTGAAGTTCGAGCAATTCCAAACCCATATTGGCTTTAAGTTTGTTAAATAATGACTCTGACATTACACATGTCTGAGCGCCTGAATCCAAAAGTGCGACAAAACTCACGTTGGCCCATGTTATCTTGATATATGGTGCTTCTCTATTAAAGCGATCAATCTTCGTAATTTCGATTCTTGGCTCTTCGGTTTTTTGCAATTCCTCGGGCGACAAAAGAACGAAGTTTGTCTGCAACGTCTCACTCTGCGTTGTCAACGAAGTTGGTTTTTTGGGAGTTTCCTTGGCTTTCACAGACGAAAGTTGCGCTGATTTTGTTGGTTGTGGTGTTACGACACCGGGTATTTTTGTTTTTGATTTACTTGAATCTGATTTGATTAATGTAGTTAATTTAATGTCAGTAGACGGTGTTAATGATTTGTTGTTGTCTTCTCGAACAGCAGATGGCGCCTCTGGTGTCGGAGTAGACGGTGTTGTACTTCTATCGACGTCTGGTGATTCTTCAGTCTTCTTCTCAGTAGAGTCCTTGATGTTTATATCCGACCCGCTCTCTGGACTCATGCTTTGAGCAGGCCGCTTGCGTTTCCCGACTGACGACTCCATTCCTTGCCACAAACGGGGCACACAGGCCTCCATGATTGCCTGTCAGACATGTACCATTTGTCCGTTGGTGTTTTTCTCCACATAGCATTCTTCGGGAGCTTTGGCTCTGAAGGCGCTTCTTTAGCGGCTGGAAAAATGACAACGTCCTTGGGACATGTGTGCTGTGTATCCGTTCTAGGTGTTGGCGCAGTAGTCGCAGTCATGGCGTGGACATCAGACTTCTGTGCTGCCGCTGATGCAGACTCCTTTGGCGGGTCCTTATTGGTTTCCTCGCTGTTGGGATCTTCTGGATCGAGCGCGCACGCCGACATGTCCTCGAGCAATGCTGTAAATACTTTGTTGAATCTTGAAAAACGACCAGACCTGGACGAAGTAGATTGTTGATTTAACTTCTCCTCCTCTGTTCTGGTACGTGTGGCAGGACCCACTCCTGCGGGTAAAGGCATCTCCTGGTCCGAAACTCCGCACTGCTTGTACTCAAAAGTCCGCAACGAATCCAACTGAAGGCGATTATCGACATCGTTGCCCATTTTGACTGCGTCGTCGATTGTCCTGATGCACCAAGAGCGCATTAATTGTACGACCTGAGTTTGCATCATGCCCTGAACTCGTTCCCACTGCAAGCCCTTGTCCTTGTATCCAGCAATATTTAAATAATGAATCATCTCGCTGAGGAACGACATAGTTGATTCCCCTGGCTTTTGTTTGCGCTGAGACAACTTAACATTAGCTAAAGCTGAATTAATGGAAAATACCTGCCTGAAAACTAATTCAAAGTCCTCCCAATTGTTTGGTTTTGGAGTCAGAGCCATCCACCAACGTTGCGCTCTATTTCGGAGCGCGAGAACCACGTATACTTTCAAATATATTCCCTCCGGTGCTCCCATGGTAAACATGTGCGCATATAGCTTACCTAGGAACAAGTCCACTGTGTCGAAAGTAGCTTCATCCGGGTCAAAGTATGGAATTTTTTCAACTTTAAGTTTATACCTTCCAACCTGAGCGGCTTGACGCTGATCTTCCGACTCCAACGAGAGTTGAGATCTCGTGTGAGGCAGTTGTCTTGAGGCGCTGAGTGGTATGCCTTGACTACCTCCTTGAGCGGAATCCGGGTCAGGATTCGGTGGTGGGTCCCGTGGAACATTGGAAGTCGTGTCTCCCTGTTGTGAATGTTGTTGGCGTCGTCTCGGAGAATAAGAGCCAGTGCGTCGTGGTCCTGACGCACGTCCAGTATCTCCAAAAGAAAAGTCGGCTCCCCGAGCGCCCTCTCGACCACGACGTGTGGCCCCTGAACCTGCTTCTGGTGCTGGTGGTTCAGGCTGAGTTCGCTCGTTGTGCGAATGGATAAATTCCTCCACTCTGTCGTTCAGCTCGCGCCTAATTTGCCTCATCGATTCGAGCAACTCCTGGCGAAGTTCGTGTTGTAACTCCCTTCTATCCTCTCGTAATACTCTCATCAATGCTTCCATCGTCAATGCAGGTGGATTCCTTCGATGTTGCTGTGGTTCCGGTTGCATAAACGCAGGTTGGTAAGGAGGCGGCGGTCCTCGTTGAATGTCTTCTCGAACCACTCGCATCCCGTCCACAATTTGTCTTCTTTCCATGAGTGAGTCCTGCAAATGGCGTCTATTTTCCTCCCATTGATCCCGTGCCGCAGCCGCTTCCCGTTCATGTTGGAGTTGATCCGCTTCCATTTGAGCGTATGTCCTCCAAGGATTGGAAAATGGCACGTCTGTGGATATTGGTTGTACTAGTAGTTCCTGCTGCTGGTCCGGCTCATGTGTTGGTGAGTCTGGAAGTGGCAAAGTATGCGCTTGTTCGGCTTCTACGTCCGAAACACTGGATTGTGACAAAGTGTCGCGTGAAGCCATGTTGAAATAATAATATGTGTGCCGGCAAAAATAAGTAATTAATTAAATAAATATAACGACCTATACTTGCGTAGTCTTCACTGAAGAAAATGGTGGTTTGTGTTCTCTTAGAACACGTTTCGAGTTGAATCCTGTCTAGCTCGCCAAGATTGTCACGTCGTAGTCGACTTTTTAACAATAGTTTCGGAAATTTAAGAATTTCCAGGGATTGTAATAACCAGAAAATTTAGGTTCGCAGGCGCTGCAACTCTTAAAACTTTGCCGGGGGTGGTAGCTAGGTTAAGACAGCGTCTATTCGTGAAATCTGTATTTTATGGGTGCAGGATTCAATTCGGGCGCCGTACAAAATGGCGAACGTTGATACTTCGAATTTAAGACCAAAATATCGCTCTTCACTAGGGAAAATGTCGTCATATGCTAGGCGTACTTACGAAGAGTATGTCTCTTCTCCTGGACACGCGCAAACGCTGGGTGAACGCGCAAACAGGTACCAAACCGCAGACAACGTCGTCGAACCGTCGATAATGAAATGAATACGCAATTGAGACGAGTATGAGTTCAAAATGTCTAGGCTGAGGAGGAAGTCACAGTCGTGGCATAAAATGTATTGACGAATTAAGACCGTCGAATACGCCGCTTTTCCAGTAATTTGTACGCAAATAATGGGCAAATAATAAAGGTTGTGGTTAGATAGCCAACCATGAGAATTCGGGCTGCAATGTGACCGTATGCGTTGAGACGCAACATAAATCGCACTTGGAAATCTTCTAGTTGAGACAGAAGATGTTGACTAGTCGAAGGCGAAAATTATTCTCTCTGTCCAAGTTGTCTTGACAGAACAAGTCACCTCTGATCACATGTCAAAGGCCAAGTCAATTCCCAATGGGGACTGGGCGGAAAACAGGCGATCAGGGGTGAAATATGCAAATTTAGAGCGCGATTATATCAACTTATTGCAGAATTCTCATGAATTGTCTGGATGGGGTGACCAAAACCAGGCCAAATCAAAGATAAATGTCAAAAATAAGGAAAAGAATATAAAATAAAATAATAAATTTAGATTTGGGAAAAATAAAATAAATTAAAGGAATTAGAACAATTTCTCAATAAAATTAGGGGTAAATTAAAGGAAAGGCGCAAAATGCGCTCAAAATTTTGAAAATTTCTACTGCTCAAAGTCAGGACCGTGACAGAGTTAACTATAACATTTCATTTAGTTCAAGCTCTTGAATACAACCAAAAGACCATGCGATACAACTAAAGTTGTCAACCAGTGTGAACTAAACTGCTTCGAGGCTAATCTGAAAAAGAATAATCATTGCAGGTGAGAAATGGTCAACCATTTTCCTTTCAGCTTGTAATTATTCATCCCCAACCACAGATTGCCTTTGACTACTCCATCAGAAGTGCCACTGTGCACGAATCCAAACAATTCACTTGATGCCTACAATGAACTGTTGAAATCTGTCATCTCATTTGACTATTCAAAAAAATGCAAATGTCCTAAAATATGTGACGAAGTTTTGTACGCTGAGCATTTCAAAATGATCCAGAAATCCGATGAAGCATTGTTATACATCTACTTTGATGATAATGTGATTGAAATAGTTAATGAAAATTATGTCTACAGTTTCATCTCTCTAATGTGCGATGTTGGTGGAAGTTTGGGTCTCTTCTTAGGGTTAAGCATCCCTGCAATGTTTCAATTTGGAGAGGCCATTGTTATTTATTCTTTAAGAAAAATGCATTTCTGAATGAATTTGGCACGTTTTTACCAAAGTATTAAACATTCTTATAGTTGAATGTATGTAGTTTTAGAGCTGGTGTCATTTAATCAGCTATCAGAATAATTTTTCCTACTAGACTTAGTTTAGTTTAATTTAAAATCAACATTTCTATTTACATGTAGGCCTACCAAGTTTTTCACCAAAAAAATGTCTTTTTTCACCAAAAGAATGTCTTTTTTCACCAAAAAAATGTCTTTTTTCACCAAAAAAATGTCTTTTTTCACCAAAAAAATGTCTTTTTTCACCAAAAAAATGTCTTTTTTCACCAAAAAAATGTCTTTATTCACCAAAAAAATGTCTTTTTTCACCAAAAATATGTAGTTTTTAGCTAAAATGTGTAGTTTGTAGCAAAAATGTGTAGTTTGTAGCAAAAATGTGTAGTTTGTAGCAAAAATGTGTAGTTTGTAGCAAAAATGTGTAGTTTTTGGCAAAAATGTGTAGTTTTTGGCAAAAATTTGTAGTTTTTAGTAAAAATTGTAGTTTTAGCAAAAATTCGAATTTTTTAGCAAAATTTTGCAGTTTGTAGTTTGTAGTTTGTGTTTGATACATTTAAATGTTTTGTTGTACTGCATTGAAAAGTTTGGGGAATATGCGTTGAGAAAGAAAAAGCAAAAAGCGTTATTAGTATTATGGTTAATTGTAATTGATGTCGCTTGAGTTACCAAGCGAAGTTTTTGTTGCTGCAATGGCGACGTACGATGTAATAGTGGTGTATGTTTATGTGCGAGCGGATTAAAAATTTATGTTTTTGTTCACCAAACAAACCGAGCAGTTTTATTCTCACAAAAAGCACTATGAAGTTCACCACGATTAAATCCTACACTCATTAAAAATTATCTTAATAAAATGAATGGAAATCATTTCTGAAGTTTAGATATTCAGCTTGTCACAGGCACTTCTTTTTATTTGGGTGTTAACTCTGTACCACTAGTCTTCTTCAATTTTCAGACCGTAGAGTGACCCCACTAGAGCTCAGCAAGGACTTTCGCTCCATGCTGGCCTTGAAGGGATGAGCAGAGTTCTTTGCCCTCCCCCCACCTGCACTGACGGCCATAATTGGTTGAGGGGTGCTTTACTACCCATTGGGTACCTAGAGTCACCTGACGGGAAGGCCTTTGTGGTGAGGAAAACCAGGATTTGTCTCTTCTAGATATTAAGTTAGATCGTCACTTTTCTTCTAAGGACTATGCGCACAACAGAACCTTGTTTAACACCAAGTCAACTGTTCACACCAAGCTTTTGGATCTCATCCGAAGCTGCGGATCTAGATCCAGGATTGGTGTGAACACTGAACTCTGTTCACGAATCTAGATCCGTGTGTCCAAGAACTCTGTTTGTCAATCCAGTTCCCACAACTCGATTCGACGATTGCATTCGGATTGGAATTTATTAAATAGTGTCAGCAGTCTGTAGCATTCCATTGTTGCGCACACATTTTGGTGTGATCTAAACTTCATCCAAATGAACATTGAAACTCTGTTCAAGTTGGGTCTGATCAGGCGGATCAGATCCATACAAACTCGATCCGTTGGTGTGAACATGATATTAGCGTATGCCAAAGGTGGATTTCATAACTGATTTAAGCCTCTATCTTTTCCTTGCACCATAAACAGTGCATTTCATTACCAAACTGACCAATTCGAGTTATTGCCAACTATTTTAGCCATGTTCAGTGAGCATCTATATTGAAGTTGAAATCTGAATTATCCATTTGTGACCGTTTGGGCACCGTGGCCACCCACGGTGACCCACGTCACTCCACACACTGCTCTCTGGCCTCTGGTCACCCCTCTTGCGAGGCAGACTGACCCAGTGGGAAAGGAGGGAGCTCAGTGGTGTGGGGGAAGAGGATGTGAGTCAGAGAGAGAGTTTGGACAGCACAGAGTGAGGACGTGTGCTAGAGAGGTCCCTCAGCCAGCCTGGGCAGTGCAGTGCCCCAGTTGACTCTGCTCTTCTCCCATTCACCACTGTTACACTCAGTGACAGGTATATGTCCCTGTTGCAGCCTCCATGAGCGGCTACATGGGCTGTTAGGTAAGTACCACAGCAGAATGGATTATGCCAATCGACCACGTCACTCACGGGCAAACCGCCCTGTGAGTGATGGGACGGTTGTAGGTGTGGTGTGCCCTTTGGCACCAACACGGGTGATGGGTACTCCGACCGCTAGACAATGGATTAAAGGCCAAAACCAACAATCCGGAGAGCCTGTCTCCATTATTACGTGAAAGTCCGGTCCCACCCATGGTAGTCAATCCCCAGATTGCCGTTAGAGACGACCCGTCAACATTTCTTTTTGAACTACTTAACCCCTGAGTAATAAGGAGTCTTGCGAATGTAAATAGTTGTTGGCATCTAACGAGCCGGGACTTCCCACTGCCCAACGCCCGAGTCGAACGATGGCCAATTAAGGATTTCCCACAAACCTGGACCCAAGCGCGAACAACTTAGCGCGTAAAAATTTGGCAATTTTATTCTATCAAAATAGGATTTCGAGACAATTATACATCCATATTACATTTTTGGGAACTTGAGTAATTGAGTGTAAAGGTGAATTAGGATATAGAAAGGACAAAGAGGACGAACCAAGCGCAATAACCTATTAGGTTTAAATACTTTTCGCTCGTCATCGCAAAATTACCACTAACTTGAAAAGTACATTGTGAAAGATCGTAACAGAATTTGGATAATAAGGTGCGGCACAAAAAATTAGAACCACATAAAATTTGTTTGTTTTGAAATGATCTTTTCATTTTATGGTTTTCTAACCTATTCCAATCGTTTTTTCACATCAAAATAAGCAAGAAACCTTGTTTTTTAACATGGAAACTTTTAATTTTCTCTCGTAATCAACTAAAATGAAAAAATACCTAGGTCCAAAAAATTTAGTATGTATCTTACTAATAACAAATTATGTTGAGGATGGTTGAAATGAGAGGTCAAGCATGTTGAGCTAAGAACTAACAAGTGAAGTTTATTCGGGGTCAAGCTACAAGGTGGCGCTGGGGGTACAGCGCCTGAGGCAAAGATAACGTCACTACACAAAACATGCAGTGAAGTCCGAACACAGCATCATTCCCCATTAATGGCACATTAATCAGATAACACAAGATAATAAAACGAAATCATGATAATGGACCAGATCAATTAATACATAAAAGCAAGTACACTTAATCTCTAGTGTCGAATCCATAAAATTGTGTCGGGTTACGCGTGCGCTGAGGGTGGCGATACGGCACAACAAGAGTATTGGTCGGAACAGGAGGCGGTGTAGGAGCCGGGGTTGCGACACGAACATTTGGGGGGTCAGGTGAGTTAGGAGGAGCATCCAAAACCGGCGGTTGTGTCACAAGCTGTGTGTCCCTCTGGTTTGAGTCGTCAATTATCAAAGGAAAATGTCCGCGATTCCCTCCCCCCTCCGGAGTTTGAGCGTGCAAAGTCTGGCGTTTTCGGAGCTGGTCCGCATGTCGGTTCCAAATTATGGCATTTCCGACGGCCACATCGTACGTGGTGGACGATGTCTTTTGCGATACTATTCCAGGAACCCATCTCGCGGCGTGCAAATAGTCGCGCGCGAACACCAATTCCCCAGGCTCGAAGGAACGACGCGTTTCCACAGTTGTTGGCTCCGGCATTAAGCGGGGGTTCAACAAATGTAATCTAGTTCGTACAGTTCGTTGTAGAAATGCCTCGGACAGCGTAGTCCGTGTAGAAACGTGCGGCGTCGAGCGATAGGCAATTAAAAATTGGTCAACGGCTTCTGAAATGCTCAAATTCAAATTTAGAAATTTTCCGACTTGATTTTTAAATGTCTTCACGAAGCCTTCCACTGCTCCGTTGGTAGCTGGGTGGAAAGGCGGTGAACGAGTTTGTCGTATGCCGTTCCGTGACAGGAAGTCAACAAATTCCGCTGAAGTGAATTGCGGCCCATTGTCGGAATGAACGTGGATCGGCAAGCCGTGACGTTTAAACCAACATTTTAAAACTGCAATTGTTGCTTTCGAGGTAGTGGCGGTCATCATACGAACTTCGCACCACTTGGTGCGCGCATCCACAGCCAGCAGGAACATTTTGCCATGAAAGGGGCCGGCGAAATCGAGGTGGATTCGCCCCCAAATTTCGTCGGGAATGGGCCAACGCAAGTCGGACGTCTTAGGCGGATCCGGGAGTGCGCGCTGGCACACGTCGCACAAACGCACCATCGACTCAATGTCACGGTCGATTGACGGCCACCAAACTGTTGAACGAGCGAGCGACTTGGTGCGCACGATTCCAAAATGTCCAGCGTGTAACTCCGTCAGGACTGCCTGGCGAAGCTGCTCTGGGACGACCAAACGCTCCGACAAGAACAAGAATGGTCCATGTGTGGAAAAGGCGGACCTGTGCTTATAAAAATTTATTAAGTCAGGTGTCTTTGATTTCCATTCGTCTCGGATGCACTGCAGAACTGCTTGCAATTGGGCATCTGCGTCGTATGCTGCACGCAAGGCTGCCTGCGATACTGGAAACTGCGAAAGAGAAACGGAAAATATTTCGTTAACGTGCATATCGAGGTCTTCTCGACCGTCGACTACGGGTTGGGGATTGCGAGACAATCCGTCTGCAATTTGGTTGTCGACAGCAGGCACATGCTCGATAGCATAATCGTAGGCGCTTAGGAAAATCGCCCACCGGTGCAAGCGAGCGGCGACAATTTGATTGCATCCTTTCTTCTCTCCAAAAATTGCCACGAGCGGTTTATGGTCAGTTCGCAAAATAAACTTTCTTCCAAACAGGTGGTGGTGGAAGCGGCGGACGCCATAAACGATCGCAAGTCCTTCGCGGTCGATTTGCGCATAATTTTTCTGCGCACTGGACAAGAGGGAACTAGCAAAGGCAATTGGACGATGGATTCCATTTTCTACGTGGGAAATAAAGGCGCCCACACCGACCGGCGAGGCATCAACGGTCAGATAAAGTTGCTTCTTCGCGTCATCGTGTGCCAGCGCTGAATCGACAGTTACTGCAGCCTTGACCTTCGTCCAGGCCTTGTGTTGTTCCGGTCCCCATGTCCACGGAGTATCGTCGCGCGTCAGGCGGTAAAGCGGCTCTAATAAAGTGGATAAATTATGAATAAATTTGCCATAATAGTTTATGAGCCCCAAGAACGATTTGAGCGATAACACGTCGGTGGGCTGCATGGCGTTGCGAAGTGGAGCCAATTTTGAGTCCACGGGCGTGATTCCTTGCTTGGAAATGTTCAGCCCTAAAAACTGCACACAAGCACGCAAAAACTTGCACTTTTTCCTATTTAATGTTAAATTGGCTTTGTTAAATGCACCCAATAATTGAGCCAGGTTGCATAAGTGCGCTGCGTTTGTTGCACCAGTCACGGCCGAATCATCAATGAACGGCTGCGTACTCTCGACCTTGGCTGTCAACTTGTCCATCTCGCGTTGGAAGATTGCCGGCGCACTGGATATCCCGTAAAAGAGTCTGTTTACTGTGAAGAGACCCAAGTGGGTATTAATTGTGCACACTAGTTTACTCTCTGCATCCAACTCCAGCTGATTGTAGGCGTGATTCATATCTAGAGTAGAATACGTCTCACCGCCCGACAACTTCGCTGCAACGTCTTCAAACAGAGGTAAAGGGTAAGAGTTGGGGAGAACCGCCTTATTTATGGTTCTATTATAGCATCCCGCTATCTTTAGTGTGCCATCTGATTTAAGGACATGCATAATGGGTGTCGCCCATTTAGAAGAAGCGACAGGAGTTATGATACCTAAATCCTGCAGTCTGCGCAGCTCTTCCTCCAGTCGTGGCTTCATCGCGAGTGGAACTGGATAATTCTTCAGGAAAATCGGCTGAACAGTCGGATCGATGTCGATGTGGACCTTGTGGACATTATAACAGCCTATTTCGTCTCGGAAAACGTCGGCATGACGTGCCAAAATCTCGTCCAATCTGTTGGACGACGGTGTATCGAGTTTCTCGGGCGCAGGCGTCGATGTGGACAGCGAGAATACTTCCGCTCCCACCAAATCACCAGTGGCTGACAACAAACCGAATGCCTCGAGCCAGTCGCGGCCAAGAAGAGGAATCGGGCCGTGAGTTGCCACACACAACGGCAAACGAAAGTCGCGATCACGATGACGAACCGGAACTTCGCACACCCCTTCCATTCGGAGTGTCGTGCCGCCGTACGTGTTCATCTGGATCGGAAGGGGCTGCAATGAAAAATTTGAAAAATATTTAGTGTAAGTTTCGAGATTTATAAATGTAGCGCCTGCTCCCGTGTCCATTTCCATTAGGAGATTGACATTCGCAATTTGTATGGCCATAATAATTGGCTGCGTGGCTTTAATGCCAATTGCATTCACGGTCGTCGACAATTCTGGCTCCACGGCGTAATATGTCAGCTGTTGGGGCATCTCGATCGCGTGAACTGGTGCTGGTGACTTCTGCGTCGATCTGCAAACTGGTTTAATGTGGCCAGTCTTCCCGCATCCGTGGCACGTGGCGTCGCGAAAACGGCACGCTTCGCGCGTGTGCGACTTACTGCCGCAAGCAGAACACACCGACGCATTTCCTTTCGAATTGGATGGTTGGCGGACTGCTTGAGATGAGGTAGTGCCCCTCGAGGAGCGTTTTCTACCCTTAAACGCATCGTGACGTGGCCTGGAGTCGTGTTGGAGTTTGTGCACCGGCAGCGCCGACGCATTTTGCGTCGCGATCGTCGAAAATTCCTTTTGCGACACTTCTGCAGCGGCAGCGAACTCGACCGCGTCGTCGAACGTCAAATCTTTCTTCAACGTGAGCGCCTGCTGCACTTGCTCATTCTGGAGGCCGCAAAGAAAGCGATTTCTCAGTTCATTGGTTTTGTCGGTAAACTCACAATTTTGGGCCAGGTCCTGAAGAGCGAGAGAATATTCCAACACAGATTCATTCGGCAGTCGATCACGGCGGTGAAAACAGCGAATTTCTCCCAGCACGAGCGGCTTCGCGCGTGCATTCTTCTGCATTAAAGCCACCAGTTCCGCGTACTTCAATTCGGCAGCTTCCTTCGGCGCCGCGAGCGTGTCCAGCTGCTTAAACGTCGGCATGCCGACGTACGCCAGCAGCGTGTGGACCTTCTCCTGGTCATCGACGATTTTATTACAAGCAAAAATACTTGTCATACGCTTGCAATATAGGCCCCAATCCTCTGTTGGATCGTATTCCCGCGGCGTCCCTTTTAGAGCTGACATTTTGATGGCAAAAGTCGGCGTTGAGTACGAAAACGCGAGGAAAACGTGACAATGGAACATAGGCCTAACGTCGGGACGGCGTGGTCAGCAACGGGCCGAAAAAGCGCTCAAAAAGTTCGAAAAACACGAAAAAACTTGCGTCGCTACTGGATTCATTAGTTGCACGTGGATTTCGGATCCTTATCTCGTCGCCATTTAGTATGTATCTTACTAATAACAAATTATGTTGAGGATGGTTGAAATGAGAGGTCAAGCATGTTGAGCTAAGAACTAACAAGTGAAGTTTATTCGGGGTCAAGCTACAAGGTGGCGCTGGGGGTACAGCGCCTGAGGCAAAGATAACGTCACTACACAAAACATGCAGTGAAGTCCGAACACAGCAAAATTATGAACAGTTGGTTAACAATGATTTATGACAATGTAGGCAATGATTTAGTATCATTTAATACAAATAAAGTTACCCTACTTTAGTATAACTATGTACACCCTGTCTAACATGGAATTAATTAGTGATTTTAATGTGGAAACAACATGGTCTGCAACGCATTTTCCATTTGACTGTAAATAAAAATCAGTCTGCTCGAAAAATTGCTAATGAATTGAGTGTAAATGTATAAAATACCACATTTACTTGAGTTTTGAAGAAGAAAGGCAATAGTAAGTAGATGAATAAGAAGGCAAAACCCTTCCTAAAAAAGAAGCACAAAGAAGACAGATTAAAGTGGGCAAAAAAATATCAAACCTGGGATGCAGAATGGAGAAAAATAATTTTCTGTGATGAAAAAAGGTTAACCTTAATGACCCAGATGGCAATAAATACTATTGACATAATTTAAATAAAGAAGAAGAGTATTTTTCAAAAATGGAGGAATTGTGATGGTATGGAGTGGTTTTAGTTTTAAAGAAAAAAAATCTTTAGCCTTAATTTCTGGAAGAATGCATGCAAATGCATATCAGGACATGGTAAAGAAACATTTACATCCCTACAAAACTAGACTCGAAGGCAGAAAAGCCACCTTTCAGCAAGACAATGCCCCAGTCCACAAAGCTGCGGCTACTTTTCCACATTAAAATCACTAATTAATTCCATTTCAGACAGGGTGTACATAGTTATCCTAAAGCAGAATAACTTTATTTGGTATTAAATGGTACTAAATCATTGTCATAAATCATTGTTAACCAACTGTTCATAATTTTTTGGACCTAGGTATTTTTTCATTTTAGTTGATTACGAGAGAAAATTAAAAGTTTCCATGTTAAAAAACAAGGTTTCTTGCTTATTTTGATGTGAAAAAACGATTGGAATAGGTTAGAAAACCATAAAATGAAAAGATCATTTCAAAACAAACTAATTTTACGTGTTTCTAATTTTTTGTGCCGCACCTTAATCTAATTTCTGTACACCTTTAACATTCAATAAGACCGTTTTGTTATGCATTTTCAATTGATGTTTCCATGGTAATCTCGATTGACAACTTAATTCACAAACAAAGTAATAAAATACCTCTTGAGAATTTTCAAAACAAAATGCCATTAAAATTATATTACCTCAATAATTGTTGGCATGGTAACACAATTTTTATACATACTTCTTCATATTTTTAGTGAGGTAAGTCCTAGATAGGTTTTCCTCTGCATTTGTTCGTATAACTAATTGCTCTTACTCTTACAGTACTTCACTGAATAAAATGAAAACATCAGAGTATGCCAGAAGTAAGTAGTGCAGAAACCGCATGCTAATTTCTTAATGTGATTTTTTTTTAAAATTTCTTGCAGGATATGCTAACAAAAGAAATGACAAAAGAAAAGTCCTTGTTTACAAGAATAACAAAAAACGAGATCAAGCGACTGCTTTCAAGAATGCAGTACCAGACATAAAATTTAAGAAAGGCCTCGTTTACAACTTGCTGTGGTTTCTAGTTATCGCTTTCAGCGCTCTCACATGTATGTATCAAACTTACGATCGAATAAGCTTCTTTTTATCCCGTCCCACCGACACAAGAGTGAGTTTGGTACGGAATTCATCCGTCAAGTTCCCATCCGTAACTGTATGCGCTGGCCAGCAAAACCACGTTCCTTTGGTTGACTTGCTAAAGCAAAAAGCAAAGGAAACTAATGAGTTAAAAAATCCGACAGCAAAGCCAATTAAAGTGTTTGGAAAGCACAATGCAAAGGCAAATGAGAAGAAAACATTTTGCGATGTTCACCCTTTTAGTTTGATCAATGAAACCACAACAATTTCTACCTTGTGGGATCGCATGTCAGTTGCTGGAACAATAAAAGAAGTTAAAAAACATAAAGTAAGTTAAATTAAAAAGAATTGAATTTTGAATAGAATGAAACTAATTTTTTTCAGGAATCCGAAAATGTTAGAGCAGTCCCTTATGGATTTGGTCCTCCTCCACCTATCTATTCTCTCAAACGTCCCAAAACTGTGCTCGGCACGTGCCACACGTATGCTTTTGGCAAGTCAAAAGATTTAAATTTATTTAACTTGAAATTAATTTTGTGTATAAAATAATTTACAGGAAAACTCGTTCGATTTGAAAAAGCTGATTACGCATTGCTGTTCAAGTTCAACACTAATTTGGAACTTTGCGAAAAAAATAAAATTGCCTTGGTATAAATTATCAATTTGGGTCAAGTTAGTTAGTTAGTTAGTCCAGACACAAAACAGGCCTGCCAAAAATTGTCTAGTCTATAGAGAAACACCAAACCTATTAGAAAAATCAAGCAGGCAGTGCGGTCTGCAGTGTGTATGGTATACACTACAGAGCTTTCATCCACTAGCTGTCTTTTACTGTAAATACTCTAATAGGTCGCAAGTGTTCTAAAATCCACTTTTACCGCACAATTGACCAATTTAGACATTTATTTTAGTTGATTTGTTCAATTTAGATACCGTATTTCTTCAAATTAAAGTCGCTCTTGACAAAAGTTCAGTATTTCGAATAGAAGTCGCCCGCGAGTACAACCCATGCCTAATATTCGAAAAATGTTGAATTAAATGTCGCCCTTGTATAGAAGTTTTGGCAAAAAAGTGCATTTGTAATTATAAGCTGCGACTTTAATTCGAAGTAATACGGTATGCAGTTTGCAGTTTGCAGTATGCGGTTTGTTCAATTTAGATGTGTAATTTAGTCGTTTTGATCGATTTGGATATTGAATTCAGTAGTTTTGTTTGGTCAATGTACACCCACGTTGTAATGGAGACCGCTTTTCATACGGAACCCACAATCAATGAGTATTTACGGTAGTCTTGTTTCTGTTCCTTCAACCAGTAAAATAGATTTTTTAAATCAATAGCCATTTAAACTAAAAGAGAGTCAATTTGGAGTTTTAAAAATGTTCTTTTAAAAACTGATTCAATCTAAACAAAATTTCGAATGGCTGCTCTGTAAATAAATATTCAATTAACCTTTCGACGCATTTTTTCCTAATAGTTTATGCTACACAATGATGATGATATTGTCACCTACATAGCGTCGCGAGAATGCAAACCTCAGATGCCGTTGACTAAACTTGTGTATGGCTTATCTGCTAAGAGAGTTAGTTTTACAAGTAACTTCATTCAATTGTATAACATCAACAAATAAATGATGTTACTTATGGCTTGTCCAATTTAATGTACCAAAATCAGTACTTTTAAAGAAAAAAACCGTCAGGTGGCGTGCCCGATAATAGGGCTACTGCCACTACTGACCACCAGTCCAATTTTTACTGACCACTGGTCAGTACACGTTTTTTAAGTCTCCGACTTTTATTTAAATTATCACTTAAATTTGGTAATTTCTTCATTGCTTTTGAACTAATTCGTCACATGGCAGAAGCAGCTATCGTAAGAAGAAGGAAAATGGGTAACGATGCTTCGAAAAGCACACCACCAATTACCCGACCACGCGGAGGAACCAGAATCGAGGCGGCCATTGATGTTCCCAAAACGTCGCGTGGGCATATCATCAACAATTTGGTAACATCGCATCCGCGTGCTGAAATCATTTCGTCACGAACACGTTCCGGACGCAAAAAATCCGTGACCGAAGTTGCGGCAGTTACCTCCGCCGAACTCCATGTTACCGACAAGTCTGCAGCGGGCGAGGAAAATGACGGCCACGATGAGGGAAACATTCAGATCAATCCAGCAGACCATAACAGCTCTACAGAGGAATCGGACAGAGAGGTGGATAGTAATATAACCATCTCCAGGGAATATTTTGACAATCTGAGACATGAGGCGGCAAAAGCTAAAGGACTGCCTGACTCCCTTTTTTCTACCCAAAATGATTTGATTGATTTCTCGCAAATGCCCTGCTCTAGCAAAGACAGGTGGAGCGGTGATAGAAATATCAATTCTGTTCATTATGATCTTCCAGACTATGATGGAATTTCCCCATTGCGCGGGAAGTTTGTCAGAGATCAGCATGGCTCATGGTCCATCGCGGACAAGAGAAGCGATCTCAGTCAGGAAAACGTAAGTATTTCACATTATGTTGTGGGCTGAAACCACTTATACTATATGCAAGATTTTTTATTTTTAGTCTCGTCGATCATTCGATTTCAATGATTCGGGAGCTTATTACGATGGTCAAAAGCACCACGAGGGGCGAGGTTGTGGACGCAACTATATGGAAACCGATTGGGACCGCTCCCGTGAAGAATTTGGTTCTCCCTGCCGACGCAAACCGTACGATCGTGTCGAAAATGGATCGAGTGAGATACGTTTTTTGTCTCCTAGTCAAGAGGGGGACTCGGACGGATCCGAATGGGGATCCGAGGAGGAGATTCCATTTCTAGCTAAGGAATCCGCTAATCAGATTGAGAAACAATTAACAGTACGACCTAGTAAAACTTTACGAATTAAGCTGGCCAAGATCTTCCCTTGCCCGACTCATCAGGTCCCGGCCCTAAGAATGACAAAAATGGACCCCGATGTGGAAGCATACGTAAACTCCAGGAAGACTTCCTACTCTGCAGCCCGAGAGAAAGTATTTAAAGAGATTGGTTCCTCAATCCTACGCATTGGTGCAGTTGCAGCCAAGGTTTTTGACAGGGAATTTGCCAATAACCCTCTGTCAAAGTCTGAAGCATTAACAGCTATGCAGGCAATCCTACTACAAGTTAGTAGTCTGTCATCAAAAGTAAATGACGAGAGACGATTTAATGTTGTGAACGCGCTAGCGGGACGTAATACCAACATTTCAAAGTCTTTCCGGCATAGCCATCACGAATTCTTGTTTGAAAACAAGTTCGCCGAATACTTTAGTAACTATAATAATGTGCCTGAAACAGAGAATATTATCTAAACTATTACAAATTTCCGTTTGTTTCAGAAAAACAATCTGACGAGTTTTTTGCCCTGGACAAAGCAAGAACGCGATCTGGCGGCAACAGAGGTGGAGGGTCACATTTTCGATCACACCCATACCAACAAAACTTCAGGGACAACAAGCACCAAAGTTATCAACAGAAAACGAATTTTCAGGCTAGAAGTAACACCCAAGGAACCGACGGTCGTCCCAAGCCTTTTTACAAGAAACCTTTTACACGAGGGCGTGGCGGATACACCAAAGATCATTCAAAAAATAACAAATCGGGTGAGGAGTCGAATTTACACATGCATGAATCTTCTCCTCTTATTTACGAATCAGGGGGGTCCAGTTCATCAGCCTTTATTGAAATACCATTTACACAATCTTCGGCTCGTTCGAGCCGGTTACCTCTGTGCATCCACAATTGGAAGAAATTAACTAGTGATCCCTGGGTCCTATCTACAGTTAAAGGATATCAGATTGATTTTGAATCTCATCCCATTCAGTCCCCTTTCACTCATCCGGTTTTTTCAGAGGAAGCAACATTATTGATTGATGAGGAAGTTAAAAATATGGTTAGAAAAGGTGCAGCTTATGCCGTTAACCACAGACCAGATCAGATTATTAGTTTTTTGTTTTTAGTTCCAAAAAAGGATGGAGGTTTCCGACCAATTCTAAATTTAAAGCCATTAAATGAACATATTACCTTTCATCATTTTAAAATGGAAGGAATCCACACAGCACTGAGTCTTATTGAACCGAATTATTTTATGATAAAAATTGATTTATCTGATGCCTATTTTTCAGTGGCCATTGATAAGAATTTTAGAAAATTTCTTAGGTTTATTTGGAAAGGAGTCCTCTATGAACTGGGTGTATTACCCTTTGGTTTAGGTCCGGCCCCATACATTTTCACAAAGATATGTCGAATAATAGCATCATTTTTAAGGTCATTGAATGTTCTTCTTGCAGTTTTTATAGATGATTGGTTTTTTACATCTGAAAACAGAGAGCTTTTGATTAAACAAAGAGATTTTTTCATTTCCTTAATTCAAAATTTAGGTTTTATAGTTAATAATAAAAAATCAATCTTAGAGCCTACTACAAAATTAATTTTTTTGGGTTTTGAAATAGATTCAGTCAAAATGTTAGTATCCTTACCCGAGGAGAGGGCTAAAGGAATTCAGATTTCCATTAAGAATTTACTTAACAAACAAAAAGTGTCTGTTCGAGAAGTAGCTTCAGTTATTGGCAAACTGAATGCCACCGCTCTGGCGATTTCCTCTGCACCTTTGCATTATCGAGGACTTCAGCAACTAAAGACGCGTTTCTTACGTAAGGGTTCGTATGAATCTGAATGCTATCTTAACAAAGAATCCCGTAACGAATTAAGATGGTGGATTAGAAATTTGAATTCATGCAAAGGTAGATCTCTTATTCCAAAACCAGTTGTTCTAACTTTAGAGTCGGATGCTTCATCCACAGGATGGGGTGCAGTTTCGGGAAACACAAGCATTGGAGGTGTATGGACAGGAGTTTACCTTTCTAAACATATCAACGTTCTTGAGCTTGTAGCAGCTTTCTGGGCACTAAAAGCTTTAGCTAGGGACCAGTCAGGAGTGTCCATTCGAATTAAAATGGATAATACATCAGCCATAGCAGCAATAAATAATCTCGGTAGCCCACGATCATCAGAATTAACTGCGGTAGCTCAGGACTTGTGGTCTTGGGCAATGGACAGAAACTTAACAATTTTAGCGGAACACATCCCAGGTACAGATAACTGTTTGGCAGACGCAGCTTCACGAGGTAGTCTGTTTGATTCGGGTGATTGGAAATTAGATCAAGAGGTCTTTAACCTTATTTCCAACCTGTGGGGTCCATTTTGTATCGATTTATTCGCCTCTAATCATAATTTTCAGCTTTCACCTTATTACAGTTGGAAGCCAGATCCTTCAGCAAAGGCTTTTGATGCTCTAATCCAAAACTGGGGTTCTGGAATTCCATATGCTTTTCCCCCATTTGCACTTATTCCTGCTTGCATTCAACGACTGAAATATGCTTCCTTCACACAGGAATTGGTGTTGATTGCCCCAGTCTGGACCGCCCAACCATGGTTCCCTATGCTTTGGAAGCTGTCGACAGACATTCCCTGTCTGCTACCGAACCACCCTCAATTGATACTCAATCCAAAGGGAGAATCTCACCCTCTGATTCTGAATCAATCACTACTTCTAGCTGCATGGAAACTCTCCTCACCAAGCTTAGAAACGAGGGACTTTCAGAAGAGGCTTCCAGGTTGGTGGGATCTTCCTGGAAAAAATCATCAGCTAAAAACTATGAACGTTACTGGAGAAGCTGGTGCGAATGGGCTCAGAAAAAACATGTTAACCCTTTTTCGCCATCTCACTTCCAACTAGCTAATTTTCTTAGTACTCTTTCTATTTCTGGCTTGGCTTATAATACCATAAACTGCTACAGATCAGCAATTTCTCAGACACTCTGTGTGAGTGGGCATGAAGCTTTAGGAACCCATCCTTTAATACATCGAGTAATGAAGGGTATTTTTCTTTCAAAACCCCCTAAACCAAGATACTCCCACATCTGGCATGTAGGCCCAGTTCTAATCTATTTAAAAAGCATTTCCTTAAATCAGTCATCCCCAAAATTAGCTGTGAATCTCAAAACAATAGGCATTCTAGCACTCTGTCTTGCGAGTAGATCTTCTGATTTATGTGCCTTATCTTCCGAGATAACATTTTATGAAAACTCATGTAGCATTCCTTTACTTAAGACCCGAAAATCTGGGTCCCAGGCACCTTTTGTAGTCAATTCTTTCACGGATACTGATTTATGTCCTGTTTCAGCAGTAAAATTTTACTTGAAATTTTCAACACCATTCAGGGGCCATCATAAACAGTTTTTTCTTTCTTCATCTCAACCCTTTCAACCAGTCTCCATCAGTACCATCGCTAGATGGGTGAAAACAATTCTTACTAATGCAGGAATAGACACTTCTATTTTTAAAGCGCATTCCACAAGAGCAGCTTCGACCTCTTTTGCATTCAGTAAAGGTTTACATCTCTCTCATATTATGAAAGCTGCGGATTGGTCCACAGCAAGAACGTTTCACAATCATTATAACAAACCAATTGATAATATAACGCATGAATTTTCCTCAACCATTTTGAGTGGCTACGAACAGCCATAAGTAACATCATTTATTTGTTGATGTTATACAATAGTAAATTTTGCAAAGTAATGAAGCAAAATATTAATTGTATGAATAACAAATAAATGATGTTACTGTCCCACCCACTTTCCAAGATTGGAAATCCCACCCTGATTCGTTAATACAGTATATATTGATAAATTCACATATATTATAAAAAAATTTTAACTTGTTTTTGTTATTTAGAAAATTGATAATGTCGCTATCAAGGATGGAATCTCGTCTGGATGTACGATTTGAATGTAATAAAATAAATTTCATTTCAAATAGTAACACATGTGTATGATTAACTTTATTACCAGTCTGATATATTATAAAAATTGAACTGGTGGTCAGTAGTGGCAGTAGCCCTATTATCGGGCACGCCACCTGACGGTTTTTTTCTTTAAAAGTACTGATTTTGGTACATTAAATTGGACAAGCCATAAGTAACATCATTTATTTGTTATTCATACAATTAATATTTTGCTTCATTACTTTGCAAAATTTACTATTTTCAGTTACATAATTAAGATATTCAATTGTAGTTCAAGATTTTGAATAAAGCCACGAGACCATGCGATACAAATAAAGTTGTAAACGAGTGTGAACGAAACTGCTTGGAGGCTGCTCTGAATAAAAATAGTCATTGCAGGTATGAAATAGCGAATCATTTCTGGCAACTTGTAATTATTGCTCTAAATCAACAGATTGCCTTTGACTACTCCGTCGGAAGTACCAATGTGCAATAACTCAGACGATTCATTACAAGCCTATAACGCCATGTTGGAATTGGTCATCTCTTTTGATTATTCAAAAAAATGCAGTTGCCCTAAAGTATGCGACGAAGTTTTGTACGCTGATCATTTCCACATGATCGAGGAATCAAATCAATCGTTGCTGTACATCTACTTTGCTGACAACGTGATTGAAGAAGTTGGTGAAACTTACATTTACGGTTTCATATCTTTAATGTGCGATGTTGGAGGTAATTTGGGTCTCTTCTTAGGGTTAAGCATCCCTACAATGTTCCAACTTGGAGAGTCAATGGTTGTGTACTCTTTCAAACAACTCCACACCAAAAAGAATTTTGCCACTCCTATATCAAAATATTGAAAAATTTTGTTGAATTTAAAGCAGTTTTTTCCAAGAATAGTAGTTTATTTTTCCCAAGAATAGTAATTTTTTTCCCCAATTAAAGCAGTTTTTCCCAATTAAAGCAGTTGTCCCTATTAAAGCAGTATTTCCCAATTAATCAGTTTTTAACAATTAAAGCGCTTTTTTTCCCAATTAATCAGTTTTTAACAATTAAAGCGCTTTTTTCCCAAATAAAGCGCTTTTTCCCAATTAAAGCGCTTTTATCCCAATTAAAGCACTTTTTTCCCAATTAAAGCACTTTTTTCCCAATTAAAGCACTTTTTCCCGATTAAAGCACTTTTTCCAATTAAAGGAATTTTTCCAATTAAAGGAATTTTTCCCAATTAAAGCACATTTTTCCAATTAAAGGACTTTTTCTCAATTAAAGGACTTTTTCTCAATTAAAGGACTTTTTCTCAATTAAAGGACTTTTTCTCAATTAAAGCACTTTTTAGAAAAAATGTGTAGTTTTTAGTAAAATTATGTGTAGTTGTAATAAACTTATGTAGTTGTAATAAACTTATGTAGTTGTAATAAACTTATGTAGTTGTAATAAACTTATGTAGTTGTAATAAACTTATGTAGTTGTAGCAAAAATGTGTAATCTTTAGCAAAAATGTGTAGTTTTTGGCACATAATAAGTAAGTTTGTAGCAAAAATATGTAGTTTGTAGCAAAAGTATGTAGTTTGTAGCAAAAATATGTATCTTGTAGCAAAAATATGTAGTTTGTAGCAAAAATATGTAGTCTGTAGCAAAAATATGTAGTTTGTAGCAAAAATATGTAGTTTGTAGCAAAATATGTAGTTTGTAGCAAAAATATGTAGTTTGTAGCAAACATATGTAGTTTGTAGCAAACATATGTAGTTTGTAGCAAAAATATGTAGTTTGTAGCAAAAATATGTAGTTTGTAGCACAAGTACCTACATTGAAAAAATAGAAGCACATTGGTATTGTAATTTACTAAAAATCTGCCCTGCAATTTTAAAATATTGAAGTAAGGAGTGTAACAATTTTTTTGAAGGGATAAAAAGCAAAAAAAAAGGTTTACTCTTGATTATCTTATTCAAACCATTTTATTTGAACAACAATGATTGTATAAAGTTGCTTTAATAGAATAAAATATAATAAATTGACTAGATGGGACCCGATTCAATTTTTGACCTAGAACTATCTCTTTCTCCGCATTAAGTGTAAAAACTGTTGTTTTAAAGTGATAAATTGGAGGCAATGCCATGTTTGGTAGCCAGGGGTCGACTCATTGACCCACGATGTAAATGGGGTTGAGTCTATTTCGATGTAGAAAGGGCGGAGCAGTGAGAGAATTAGCATATCCTGTTTAATAAAATATTTTAGTGTTCGATGTTAATCCAATGCGTATGCATGCTTTCTTGTTAATCCACACGAATCAGTTTAAATCCTGTAACATCGAGTTTCTCAAGTAATTTTAAATATCTTCAAATACAATTCTGAGTTGCAACTCAATTTTGTATTTGGAATTGTTCGAAATTACTTTAGAAGTTGGATGGTAATGGATTGAAACTGATTGTTGAAGATTGACAAATAAAGCACGTGTACACACAGGGGTTACATTGAACAGTATTTATTTCAGTTAAAACCGGGTATGTATGCAAATAAGTTTCCCCCCCTACAAACACAATAACTTGACCCATTTACATAGTGGCCCTGGCGACCAAACATGGCGTCGCCTCCAATACCCCCCAATTGGCGCGTCCCTTTAAAACGCCAGTTTTTACAATTAGACGAGATAAACAGCAAGACTACTATAAATTGAAAGGGAAATCGACAGAACAAAAATAAAGACAAATGGCAGTTGCAACCAAATTAACAATAAAAAACAAACCAAGAAAAAAAATAGAAAAAACTTAAAACATTCCCCTCCCTAAGCCGAGCGCGAGTCTACAAGCGAACATGAGGAGTACTTCGCTAATCGGTCCCCTGACCAGTTGCAAACCCTTTCCCTGTGTAGTTCTACATTGCGGCAAAGTTACTACTGTGCCCCTTTATAATTTTTTTAACACAAGATTGATTGAAGGGTATTGCAGAAATGGATGCCAGTTTGTCAGGTTATGTTTAGAACAGGGGTGTCCAACATCCTGCCTTCCCTTGGCCACATTGGAAGAGGAATTGACTTGAACCACACATAAAATACACTAATAGGCACTTTGTGTCGGCGGCTATCTTTAGCTCTTGTGCACCCAATTGTTATCTCTAGGTATATCGCTGAGTATGTCGATATACACTTGATTCACCGAGAAGGTAATAAATTACTTACGTTGAATTTTCAAAACAACACGCGACTAAAAAGATCTATATCAATATTTTTCTTGGCAGCAGAATTGTGGTACACAATACTTCGCGCTTTCAGAGTAGTAAGTCTCAGTTAACTTTTCTTGTGCAAATGTTAAGACAAAAATCAGCAAAATGTTTTCGCATATGGAGCTTCTCCAATCCTATTCAAAAGATACAATCGCAGCAATTAACCCTCACAGCCCCAACATAAAAAAAATCCCTTACTCACCCAACCCGGGTCTTTTTTTACCCCAAGCCAAAAAAAATTTTCAAAAAATGAGTGAAAATGATTTTATTCTCTGAGTATTTCATGTTTCTGAAGAAATTTAAGCAATTCGGTATTTGTCAAAAAAGAGCGACAAAAATAATTAACATTGCATTCAAAAGTAGCGAGTAAACAAAGGAATTTTGTAAAAAATTTTGTTTGCGATTTTTAAATCTATTATTTTTTTTATTGTTTGTTATGATGTTAAATGAAAATACATGAAATTTCAGAATGAAAATCCCAATAGTTTTTGAGAAAAAAAATAAAAACACTTTTGGAGATCAAAATTGACCCTAGGTTGGGGTGGGGAGGGTTAAACTTACCGTACTTAATTAGACTTATAAGTAGTTCAATAAAATAAAAAGATTACAGTATGTCAAAACTAACACGTAAGTAGTTTCGAAAACAGTATGTGGTGTCCTCCGTACGATTAATTAATGTGAAAACCCGAGCGTTTTAAGAACAAAGGGACGCGGGTTGATGTGCAGAGTCACACGGTGAAGCCAACATCGGGGCGGTGCTTTTAGATTCAAGATCGTATGACGCGGAAACGAAAGTCGTGTTTTTTGTCATGTTTTCTCAATTTTAACCCTTTGTTCCTGTTTTAAGAAATGTACACCCCTTTTTATTTACAGTAAATTTTATCTTTACTTACAAAGCATGGTTTTTTTTCATCTCAGCACAATTTCATAAGTTTAGTCGGTTTTCAACAAAATTTCACTTCAAGTTAATTACGAGATTTCAAAAAATATGTGCCAAACTTATTCAACTTCTTTGTATCTCGGCCCACAGACACTTCTATTAAATCAATAAGTATTTGTATAGTATTAGGTTTTATCAGAATTTTCAAAATTATCTCATTTTGTTATGAATTGTCAATCATTGTTTCCATAGTTACATCGATTGACACTTAACCCACCAACAAAGTAATAAAATACCTATATTGGATTTTCAAAATAACACGCCACCAAGAAGAGCTACATAAATCATTTTTGGCTTGATAACAGCCTAATCACACACAATACAACGCGCTTTTGTCCAGGTAAGTCTGTGTTAACTTGTAATATGCATTTGCTCATATATACAACCAATGTATTCTCACACACAGCTTCTCCAATCGTAAAATGAAAAGATTAAACCATGTCAAACGTATGTAGTTAAGAAACCGTACAACCGTACAACCGTACAATCAGGTTAATTTTTAAAATCTTTGCAGGATATTTTAACAAAAGAAATGGCAAAATCAAACTCTTTGTTAACAAGAATAACACAAAACGCGATCAAGTGCATTCTGTCAAGAATGCAGCACCAGACATAAAATTTAAGAGAGGCCTCGTTTACAATTTCCTGTGGTTTCTAGTTATCGCTTTCAGCGCTCTCACATGTGTGTATCAAACTTACGATCGAATAAGCTTCTTTTTATCCAATCCCACCGACACAAGAGTGAGTTTGGTACGCAATTCATCCGTCAAGTTCCCATCCGTAACTGTATGCGCTGGTAGGCAAAACCACGTTCCTTTGGTTGAGTTGCTAAAGAAAAAAGCAAAGGAAACTGACGAGACAAATTTTTGCGAAGTTCACACTTTTAGTTTGATTAATGATACCACAACAATTTCTGCCTTGTGGGATCTCATGTCAGTTGATAGAACAATAGAATCAGTTACAAAACATAAAGTAAGTAAAATTTAAAAGAATTGAATTTTGAATAAAATGCAACTAATTTTTTTTTCAGGAATCCGAAAATGTTAGAGCAATCTCTGGATTTGCTCCTCCTCCATCTATCTATTCTCTCAAACGTCCCAAAACTGTGCTCGGCACGTGCAGCACGTATACTTTTGGCAAGTAGAAAGATTTAAATTTATTTAACTTGAAATTAATTTTGTATCTAAAATAATTTACAGAAGAACTTGTTCGATTTGAAAAAGCTGATTACGCATTGCGGTTCGAGTTCAACACTAATTTGGAACTTTGCGAAAAAAATAAAATTGCCTTGGTATGAACTAGGACGATTTACTACAGGACTTCACATCTAGCAAAATTTAATTGTTAGACCGTCAAGCGATTCTGTCTTGTGATTGTAGCACCATTCAGCAGAAACGGGACAAAATGACGTCATTTTGCGGGCAAATGGCGGACAACTGACATGACATCCCGCATTTGCATTTTTAAAGGACATTTATATTTTATGTTTAAGTTAAAAATAATATCTGAAAATTATTTATTACATTTTTAGGTATTATTTTTAAATCAAACATTAAATAAAATTGAACTATGTTATAACATCATCCAGAAATGTTAATTTGGGATGTCAATTGTCCGCCATTTGTCCGCAAAAAGTTTTAACAATGCAACTACAGATTGCTCCTTCAACTTAGATTACAAAAAAATGGTGGATGTAAAGTCCTGTAGGTAATCGTCCTAGGTATGAATAATCAATTTGGGTGAAGTTAGTTACCGTAGTTAAGCTAAGTACACATGACCTAATTCCGTGCACGGAATGGTCACTTTCCGTGCACAGCCAGATGTTTTGGTCGACGTGGTACACATAGTCCCACTTACCACACAGGGAAACTTTCTGGCGACCGGAATTCTATTCTTTCCGGCAGTGGTGGTACATGGAAAAATTCAATCGTTTCGTGCACAAACAAATTCTGAGTACCCAGAAAGCATTGTGGTAATGTGATCGATCGTGATCGGTCGTACCTAAGGTGGAGGTGGATACGGAATACAATGACATAAAATACTAAAAATGTTTGATTAATTTATTTAATCATTTATTATTAATTATAATTTAAAAATACTGTAATCCATTTAGTTTGCACAATCAAACTACAATATTTTGTAAAAGTGGTCGCCATTCGTAATTACAACAAGTGCACGGATTGTGTGCACCAAACAATATTCGCACACGGAAAGACACAGGCAGTATCATTTGGTTTGCGGCAATTTGATATAAGAGCCGCCCTCGAATAATAGCCGGGCTATTATTTGCGGACAGCTACAACAAGGTTATTATTAATAGTGTAACGAAAAACAAATCAAATGAGAACGAAACGCACAAAATGACTTAAATATATGATAAACTACCGGTATGAACCTAAAGCATACGTAATGAACGTTCAATGAACTTAACATTGAAAGATCAGACACTATTTAAAATATGAGCCGTCCTCGATTAAGAGCCGCACTCAATTAATAGCCGCGGCTGAAAGTGGCAGTTTTGAATAAGAGCTGCGGCTCCTACTCCGTAAATTACGGTATTTATTTTAGTCGATTTGTGCCTTCGAAATGACTGTCTGAGAAGTGAAATTCGAAGAAGTGACCCAGAATCGATTGGATCTATTTGGATATTGAATTCAGTGGTTTCGATTAATGTACACCCATGTTGTAATGGAGACCGATTTTTACACGAAACTCACAATTGATGAGTAATTTTAGATCTGAAAATGCATATTTTGGATTGAGTTTATTGTTCACAAAAATGCTTACCGTTACCGTACTTCTTTTGGAGGGGGTGGGAGGGGCGCCTGCACGCCCAAAAAACACTAGTGCACTATAAGGTTAGTATACCCTAGAAATGAGCCTGTAAAATTGTAAATGTAAAATAATTTTTTTTAAGCCCAGGGGGTTAAAAAGTGAAAAGATGGCCCTGGGGGTGGAGGATATTTCGCGACAGCCGACGACTGACAGCTGACAGCTGACAGCTGACAATTAGTCCATCCCAATTGCTGTTTTATTTTTCCAATTTCGCGTTTTTGTTTTTTTTTATTTGTTTTTTACACGATTTGTTTTTTTTGCGATAACTTTTTTCACGCTTGTCCACTTGGCGCCGGTTGGAGTTTGCGCTTACGAGTCAACTACGGTATATTTTTTAAATTAACAGCTATTTAAACTGAAAAAAATTAATTTTCAGTTTTAAAAATCTAAACAAAATTTCGAATGGCTGCTCTGTAAATGAATTTTCATTTAACCTTTTGACGCATTTTTTCATAATAGTTTATGCTACACAATGATGATGATATTGTCACCTACACAGCGTCACGAGAATGCAAACCTCAGATGCCGTTGACTAAACTTGTGTATGGCTTATCCGCTAAGAGAGTTAGTTTTACTAGTAATTTCATTCAATTTCCAGTTACATAATTATGACATTCAATTATAGTTTAAGATTTTGAATAAAGCCACAAGACCATGCGATACAAATAAAGTTGTAAACGAGTGTGAACGAAACTGCTTGGAGGCTGCTCTGAAAGAAAATGGTCATTGCAGGTATGAAATAGCAAATCCTTTCTCTCAACTTGTAATTATTGCTCTAAATCCATAGATTGCCTTTGAGTACTCCGTCGGAAGTATCAATGTGCACAAATAATGAGGATTCACTCGACGCCTATAATGCCATGTTGGATTTAGTCATAAATTTTGTTTTTTCAGATTGCAGTTGTCCTAAAGTATGCGACGAAGTTTTGTACGCTGATCATTTCAACATGATAGAGCAATCAAATAAATCGTTGTTGTTCATCTACTTTGCTGACAATGTGATTGAAGAAGTTGGTGAAACTTACATTTACGGTTTCACGTCTTTAATGTGCGATGTTGGTGGAAATTTGGGTCTCTTCTTAGGATTAAGCATCCCTACAATGTTCCAACTTGGGGAGTCAATGGTTGTGTACTCTTTCAAACAAATCCACACCAAAAAGAATTTTGCCTCTCCTTTAACAAAATATTGAAAAAATTTTTGTTGAATTCAAAGCACTTTTTTCCAGAGATTAGTAGTTTTTTCCAAATTAAAGCAGTTTTTCCGAACTAAAGCAGTTTTTCCGAACTAAAGCAGTTTTTCCGAATTAAAGCAGTTTTTCCCAGCTAAAGCACTTTTTAAAGCAAAAATATTTTAGTAAAAATATGAGTTTTTAGTAAAAAAAAAAAAATATATATATATACTAGTATATAAGCTTATGTACATTTTAAAAAAATATGCATTGTTAAGCAAAAACATGTCGTTTTTAACAAAAATATGTAGACTTCAGCAAAAATATGTAGTTTTCAGCAAAAATATGTAGTTTTCAGCAAAATAATGTAGTTTTCAGCAAAAATATGTAGTTTTTGATGATAATAAAGATGATCGAACCGACAAGTTGTAGAACTTTACCATCTTGCCCTCTTGATGATAAATAAACAAGGCAGAGAGGTCTTTTGCCTAAACTCTTTCCTCCATCTTCACTAACAGAAGATGGAGTCTTTATTTCCTGTTACCTGATCAACCATTGCTAGAGAAAAAGATGGAAGCTGCATGATACTTTATACATTGAATTGTTGGCAATACAATGTACTTTCTATCTAGGCTTGAGCCTGCATAATCCCATGTGTTGCAAATACACAACAAGAACGAAACATGCAACACAAATTTTACTACACAAATAAGTTTTAGTTTTGATTTACAAAAGCACGATACAACACAGAACATCTTTGCCATCTAGTGGCCTAAAAACTAACTAAACCCAATATGAACTTTACAAACCCTTCTTTAAAGTTATATTGTACAGAACAAACATTAAGAACATTGATTAATAAAAACAAAAGAATAATTATGCTGTCTTCTCCTTGAGTCCAACGTCCGCTTGGCTGGACTCCATCTTACTCGAACTCACGGGCTTCGTTAAGAAGTCTGCAACCATGTCTTCTGTCACCATATGCTTCAGATCAATGTTACCCAGCTCTGCTTCATCACGAACAAACATAAAATGTCGATTAATATGTTTGGTTTTGCCAAATTGGTTGGAACCGCTGATGACATGAATTGCAGGTGCGGTGAACTACAAGTATAGGCACACTCACTTTTGCACAATCACTCATTCCCAATTCACACAATATTGCTCTGAGCCACTTAATGGTTCGCAAAAGTTCCCCCAGTGCAATCAGTTTACTTTCACATAATGACATTGTGACTAATCTTTGTTTCTTAGTTTTCCAGCTGACTGTTGCGCCTCCAATCTTGACAATAAATCCCGTGTAGGATTTTGCGTCCTTAGTACTGCACCAACTTGCGTCAGCAAACCCTTTGAGATTTCCCATCTCTCTTCAGAAAAATAGGCGCATGTTTCTAGTGAACGTCTCTTTTCACAGTTTTGAAATGAATTTCTCCCTTGAGAAACTTGCCAGTCGACTCACGGGAAAAACCAAATCAGGTCTGGAGACCTGCATTAGGTACGTGATCATGGCAATCATTCTTTGATAAATTGTTTGGTCCACTTTTGGAGATTTTTCAAATTTTTCTAATTCCTGTCCAATGACCATTGGAGTTTCGACTCCCTTGCAATCAGGCATTCCACAGGTTTCGAGAATTTCATCAATATACTTCTGTTGTCCTATCAATTTGCATACCGAGTATGAAATGTATTTCACCCAAATCAATTACTTCGAAAACAGTTTTCAGTTTGTCGATCATCCAGTTCAGAATTGGCGGGTTACAATACCTGGCGCTTATTCATGCGTGCTTATTCAGTCCGCAGCTGCTCACTCCGCGGCTGTTCAGCTCCTGTCATGATAATTCGGCGCTCAGGCAATTCCAGAACTGCCAATTTGAAAACGTAGCGATGTATTTGTGTGGGTGTGCAATTTAATTGAACTTTTAATGAATTAAAACATTTAAGTTTCACACAGACCAAGAAATTGACTCTTTTCTGGGAAAAAAAAATCGGAAAACGAAGTTTCAGATTTTGAATAAACATGTTTTACAAATAAACTGCACCAACAATTACTCAATTTTAAGTAAGTTTTGCTCTGATGTCCAATGTTTATTGAAAAAAATTAAATGTGTAATTTCTGGGCACTAAATCCTGCAACATCGATGTGATAAATTTCCTTTCCTGTGATTACAATTTTTCTTTTTCTTTTTTAGATTACCGCTTATGGAAAAGAGCGAGTTACCTCTGTGCACAACTCCAGAAATGGCTGTAATAACGTACAGAACATATTGTGGAGTTTTTCGGGTTCGAGACCGAGGACGGGCGACAAAGGTCGCCAGGGGGCGAGCGGACATACGCAAATATGTCCAGTAGACGTTTTGGAGTAAAACAGCCAATCGGGGCTGTTCGTTTGTGGTCAGCCAATCAGAGCTGACCAATGCGATATATAAAGAGGAATTGTTTGATAATAAAATTACTTTGACTTGAAGTTAACTAAGCTTGTAGTTGTGTCTTGGTAATTTCGGGTCAGCTAGTCTCAGTCTTGAGATAGTTTACATCAGAAGTGGGATAGACGAATTCGATGCGACGATAAAGTAGATGAATAAGTAGAAGATGTAGAAGTGGCGACGGGAACGGAATTCGGGTTAGCAAATAACGCGTGGACAGTTTGGGAAACGAGAAGAGTCGATTCGCCGGGACAAACACGTGTTACGAAAGTTAGCCGAACTACGAGATGGCCGGAGCAAAAGCAGTTTTTGAGAAAATTCTACGTGGAGAAATTCCAACATCTAGCGAATGGAAGAAGTACGAAGAGGAAACGGCACGACTAGCAGCAGAAATAACGGCGATTTTGAACCCGTCGATGGAAACAAAGACGAAAGAGAAGAAAGAAGTGAAGAACGCGCCAACATTACCACGTGTTGCGAGGATTGCGAACGAAGAGAGGGCCGAAGCAGAAGCAATCGTAGCAAAGATCCGACGTGGAGAAATTCCGAGCTGGGTTGAGTGGGCGAAGTTGAGAAAAAAAGATATCGAGCCATTGTTACAGGCCCGTAACATTGTGCCGAAGAAGTTGAGATTTGATATGAGGTGTCAATTGGAAGTAGCGCTGCGTGAGGAGACGGGGAACTACGACGAAGAAGATGACGAAAACAACGTAGAAGAAACGGTTGAGACGGTCCGGAACAAAGATGAGATCGCGGCGGATCGCAGCAAAGATACGACCAAGACGGATCGAAGCAAAGATGAAATTGCGAAGAAACCGGAAGAAGAGATGAACGAGGAATCGGGCGATAAATTGGACGGCGACAACGATGTGGTTAAGGACGAGAGTGGCGACAATCCTGGTGAAGAGAGCGAAGAAAATCAAGATGCGATTGAGTCGGAGGAATTGGATGCGCCGAACGAATTGGATGATGGAGTTGAATTGGATGACGAAGACGAGATAATTCGAGATGCGAAGTCAAACAAATTTGGTGCGAGTCCAGACAAAGTTGATACGAAGTCGGAGGGATTGGAGGCGCAACCAAGCGAATTTGTTGCGGATTTGAAGGAGATGAGCGATGAGGTGAGCGATAAACAAAATGGCGACAAACCAGAAGAATTTGACGGGAACAACGCGTTGGACGAACTTCTGCCGGGCAGAGAAGCGCGACGCGAGACGTTCGAGGGCGACAGAGATAGATGCGATTTCCGAGCCGAAGAAGACAAGCCGAAGGCCGAATTGGTTAGGACGAATTCAAACGCAAAGACGAACGAAATGAGCGCGTATTTGAACGAAGTCGCCAGGATTAACGCAGGCCTGGAGATTTCTACGACGGGGATCGACGCGAGATTGAACAGCGACAGAGTGATAAAGAACAGACGAGTTGGAAACAAAACAAATCGGAATTGGCGTGCGAGACTCAAATCAAGTGATCGGGTGAGAAAATAGAGGTTCAAAGACGACGCAATGTCGGGAGCAGAGGACGAGGCGTCGGCGAGGACGCCGACGTTTAGTCGGATGACCGAGTGTGGAGTTTTTCGGGTTTGAGACCGAGGACGGGCGACAACGGTCGCAAGGGGGCGGGCGGACATACGCAAATATGTCCAGTAGACGTTTTGGAGTAAAACAGCCAATCGGGGCTGTTCGTTTGTGGTCAGCCAATCAGAGCTGACCAATGCGATATATAAAGAGGAATTGTTTGATAATAAAATTACTTTGACTTGAAGTTAGCTAAGCTAGCAGTTGTGTCTTGGTAATTTCGGGTCAGCTGATCCCAAGTTTGGGATAGTTTACAATATTTAGAGAATCAATTCAAGACAAATCCTCAGAAAGACTGTTTTTGTGCAAAACGATGTACAGAAACTATATTCTTACTTTCCATGATAATGATAGACAATTATCAAGATTTTATGGTTAAGTACTCGATTAAACACAGCATGCTAGAAGTAATTAAGGATAAGATCTTAATTTCTATTATAAAGTTGATGTGTAACATTGGTTTAATTGTTTGTATTTTAACTGGTCTCTCAACTATTGCGTTTCTTGACTATTTTCTATTTTTATTTTTTTTTCTAATGGCAACAAACAAATCAAAATGGATTTGAAATGAAAACTCTTGGTTTTCAATCACGTACTGTAAGCTTATTAGATTTTTTTAAGCCAACATTTAATGCAATGGTGTTTACTACACATGTGCAGCCATGGTTGGTCATTTCTGCCTTCTTTTAAAAAATCCTTCTGCACATGTGCACAATCACATTTTTCCTGGTGCAATGACATTTTTCCTGGTAAAAGCACATGTTTTAGGACTAATTTTAATACGCCACCTAGTGCAAACAGATGGCAAAGTGGTGTATGGCGCTCCCATCAAGGGTGTTTTATGTTATAAATATTAAATTATCTTAATAATAATTGAAAAACTATTCGTATTTAGACATTATAAAATACGAAAAAAAAGTTTTTGAGGAATAAAAGTTAGCCTCATTACTTAATTTTCAGGAAAAAAAGAATTACAGTGATTTTTACACTTCTGTAATTTTTTTGACCCATCATGGCTTTGGGAAGGTTACTACTCACTGTTCATCATTACATATTGTAGGAAAAAAAAAAAAAAACAAAGGTCGCTAAAATGAAGCAAAAAGAAGAAAGGTCGTTATTAAAAATTTTGAGAAAGGGACCTATTTTTTTTTTGAATTTAAAACTCTAATTTTGCCATCCTCCAATTTCGGTTGCCTATAAAATGATCAATTAGTCGCTAAAATTCTACAAAATTAGAGTAGTGAAAACATCGGAATGTGAAATTTTAAAAATAAATTAAATTTGATTTTTCTTAAATGTAGCGCCTAATTGGTTACTTTAAGGCACCAAAACTCAAATTTTTCAAGCCCTGACAGCGCTGAGCACCTAAAACTACCCTTTTGGTGTGAGGTTGAAGGTGGTGGCATTTTCAGTGCTTGCCTCACCTAAAAATTTACCAAGAAATGGACACAAATGAAATAGCAAGATTTCAATGAATCTGGTCAATAAATTGATCGACCAGCAAAGGCTGCATTCAGTAAATTATAATGTATATAAAAATAATAAATTAATTAATGAGAAAATGGTTGTTTTCTATACATAACAACATAGTTTCTGAGAATCTTACTGCTGACATGTGATTAACCAAACAAGCCTGAAGAAACCATTCTACATGATAATTGTAGTTCATTTCCTCAGTGTTCTGTCACTCCCAACAGCGGAAAAGAATTATAATGTTTAAAACGAGAATTTATATTTTTCAAATAGCAGTTCTTGAGACCAAACTGCTGACATGTAATTAACAAACAAGACTGAAGAAACCATTGAAATAGTATTCATGAAACTTAATTGTAATGTTTAAAACAAGACTTTTACAGAGCTGTCATCTGATATTTTTACCTGATGGTAATAAGCATTCCATGTTTTGGTTAATTTTGATGTCAGTTTTGCATTGCCGTATGATTAAGTTTTGGTGCGATTCGGACCACCATTGAGCCAAAATTCTGCCTCAAATTTGAAAAATCTCATTTACAAAATTGTAATGTATTTTTTTTAAATTATAGCTGGATAAAAGAACTATCAATCTGCAAAATTTTATTTCTGTCCATTAATCTGTTTTTGAGTTATGTCTGATTGAAGTGAGTAACTAGTGATAGGCTGAATAATTTTTTTACACACTGCCTATAGATTCTGCAATCCTTTTCAAATGATTTAATTCCAGCTAAATATCAAATATCAATTTCTTCTTTTTTCAGAAGTCCTTGGGCAATTACTATTCCTGTTACATCGTACTTCAATAAAATGAAAAGATTACAGCAAATCAAACGTATGTAGTTGAGAAACACTAGCTGCATTCAAAAACTCTAAAACGCCTCTAAAACCCGTCTCGTGTCTGTACGTGTGACGTCATTCCCATTGAATAACATGGGAATAACGTCGCATGTACAGACACGAAACGAGTGTAACAGGCGTTTTAGAGTTTTTGAATGCAGCTAGTACCATAAGCTGTGTTCTAAATGCGGTTAATTTTTAAATTCTTTCCAGGATATGCTAACAGAAATGGCAAAATCAAAGTCTTTGTTAACAACAAGAACAGAAAACGAGATCAAGTGCCAGCTTTCAACAATACAGTACCAAACATACAATTTAAGAAAGGCTTCGTTTACAATTTCCTGTGGTTTCTAGTTATCGCTTTCAGCGCTCTCACATGTACGTATCAAATTTACGATCGAATAAGCTTCTTTTTATCCCATCCCACTGACACGAGAGTCAGTTTGGTACGCAATTCATCCGTCAAGTTCCCATCCGTAACTGTATGCGCTGGCAACCAAAACCACGTTCCTTTGGTTGAGTTGCGAAAGCAAAAAGCGAAGGAAACTGGAAATGCAAATTTTTGCCACGTTCACCCTTTTAGTTTGATCAATGGTACCACAACAATTTCTACCATATGGGATCGCTTGTCAGTAGAAGGAACATTGATGTACCCAGACGTTAAAAAACATAAAGTAAGTAAAATTAAAAAGAATTGAATTTTGAATAGAATGCAACTAATTTTTTTTCAGGAATCCGAAAATGTTAGAGCAGTCCCTCCATTTGGTACACATCCGACACCTTTCTATTCTCGACAAAAAGCCAAAACTGTGCTTGGCACATGCCACACTTATTCCTTTAGCAAGTTGAACAATTTAAATTTTTTTAGCTCTAAATTAATTTTGTATTTAAAATAATTTACAGAAGACCTTGTTCGATTTGAAAAAGCTGATTACGCATTGCTGTTCAAGTTCAACACTAATTTGGAACTTTGCCAAAAAAATAAAATTGCCTTGGTATAAGTCATCAATTTGGGTGAAGTTTGTTAGTTAGTTCATACACAAAACAAGCTTGCCAAAAACTGTCCAGTCTAAAGAGAGGCGCCAAACCTATTGGAAAAATCAAGCAGGCAGTTCTGTGTGCAGTGTGTATGGTCTACACTACAGAGCATTCATCTACTAGCTGTCAATCCATGTCTTTTACCGTAAATACTCTAATAGGGCGCAAGTATTTTTAAATCCAATTTTACCGCACAATAGATATTTATTATAGTCGATTTGTTTAATTTAGATACCGTGTTTCTTCGAATTAAAGTAGCGGCTTATAATTGCAAATGCACTTTTTTTGCCACAACTTGTATACGACGGCGACATTTAATTCGACCTTCTTCGAATATTAACCCAGGCTTCTACTCGAGAGCGACTTGTATTCAAGGACGACAATTTAGCTGTTTGTTCAATTTATGTTTAATTTAAACGTTTTGATCAATTTGGATATTGAATTCAATGTAAACCCACGTTGTAATGGAGTCCGCTTTTTATACGCAACCCACAATTAAAGAGTATTTACGGTAGTCTAGTTTCTAATCCTTTAACCAGTAAAATAGATTTTTTTAAATTACAGTCATTTAAACTAAAAAAAAAATCAATTTGGAGTTTTAAAAATGTTCTATTAAAAACTGGTTCAATCTAAACGATATTTCAAATGGCTGCTCTGTAAAATATTCAATTAACGTTTCCACGCATTTTGTCTTAATAGTTTATGATACACCACGATGATGATATTGTCACCTACAAAGTGTCACGAGAAAGCAAACCCCAGATGCCGTTGACTAAACTAGTATATGGCTTATCTGCTAAAAGAGTTAGTTTTACAAGTAAATTCATTCATAGTTATCTAATGATGACATTCAATTGTAGTTCAAGATTTTGAATAAAGCCCAAAGACGATGCGATACATATAAAGTTGTAAACGAGTGTGAACGGAACTGCTTGGAGGCTGCTCTGAAAGAAAATGGTCAATGCAGGTATGAAATAGCGAATAATTTCAGTCAGCTTGTAATTATTGCTTTAAATCCACAGATTGCCTTTGACTACTCAGTCGGAAGTACCAATGTGCACAAATAAAGAGGATTCATTAAACGCCTACAACGCCCTGTTGAAATTGGTCATCTCTTTTGATTATTCAAAACAATGCAGTTGCCCTAAAGTATGCGACGAAGTTTTGTACGCTGATCATTTCAACATGATCAAGCAATCAAATAAATCGTTGTTGTTCATCTACTTTGCTGACAATGTGATTGAAGAAGTTGCTGAAACTTACATTTACAGTTTCATATCTTTAATGTGCGATGTTGGTGGAAATTTGGGTCTCTTCTTAGGATTAAGCATCCCTACAATGTTCCAACTTGGGGGGTCAATGGTTGTGTACTCTTTCAAACATATCCACACCAAAAAGAATTTTGCTACTCCCGTAACAAAATATTGAAAATTTTTAAAAAATTTTGTTGAATTTAAAGCAGTTTATATCCAGAAATCGTACATTTTCTCAATTAAAGCACTTTAACTCATTTAAAGCATTTTTACTCAATTAAAGCACTTTTTTTCAATTAAAGCACTTTTTAGCAAAAATATTTTAAAAAAAATATATAGTTTTTAGCAAAAATGTATAGTATTTAGCAAAAATGTGTAGTTTTTAACAATAATGTGTAGTTTTTAGCAAAAATGTGTAGTTTTTAGCAAAAATGTGTACTTTTTAACAAAAATGTGTAGTTTTTAGCAAAAATGTGTAGTTTTTAGCAAAAATGTGTAGTTTTTAGCAAAAATGTGTAGTTTTTAGCAAAATTGTGTAGCTTTTAGCAAAAATATGTAGTTTTTAGCAAAAATATGTAGTTTTTAGCAAAAATATGTAGTTTTAGCAAAAATATGGAGTTTTTAGCTAAAATATGTAGTTTTTAGCTAAAATGTGTGCTTTTTAGCAAAAATATGTAGTTTTAGCAAAAATATGGAGTTTTTAGCAAAAATATGTAGTTTTGAGCAAAAATATGTAGTTTTGAGCAAAAATATGTGCTTTTTAGCAAAAATATGTAGTTTTGAGCAAAAATATGTGCTTTTTAGCAAAAATATGTAGTTTTAGCTAAAATATGTAGTTTTTAGCAAAAATATGTTGTTTTAGCAAAAATATGTAGTTTTTAGCTAAAATATGTAGTTTTTAGCTAAAATGTGTGCTTTTTAGCAAAAATATGTAGTTTTAGCAAAAATATGTAGTTATTAGCAAAAATGTGTGGTTTTTCCAAAAAGTTGTCTCGTAAGCAAAACTGTTTTTTATCTTCTGATTTTCCTTACTTCCAACTTATTTATTTATTTATTTATTTCCTGATCAACAACTTCTCCTCTACAAGTGAAAAAATAGAAGCACATTGTTGTTGTGATTCACCAAAAATCGGCCCTGCAATTTTAAAACATTGGTGTAAGGAGTGTTAAAAGTTTTTTTTTAAAGGCTTTTATTTAACTTGACTTGAATGTTTGTCTGTGTGTTTCAACTTCCGGTTTGTCTAATTTTGGGTGTTTTTTCCAAAAATAAATTCGGCATAACAAAAAATTAAATTTTGGCCGACGTCAAGCCCTAGAACAGGTCATTTCACACATTATAATACAATAAAAGAAACAAAACGCTCATTTTTAAACGCTGTGGACTGGAAGTACGAATGCTGAAAACTCTGATTTACAGCAAACTGTAAGCATACCGGGGCGCCACCTGGCGGAACCCGTGTTCTTTAATGTTCGCCCGATACGAATTTTGATGTTTTCGGCACTAAAAAAAGATTTAAAAATCCTGAAACCACGCTCATTTGATTGGAAATTGCATTCTGCACAAGCCTGTATCTTTCTTTTTTCAATTCGGTAGAAAAAAAGTACGTTTTTTTACGATCGTAGCCAGCGACCGCATGGTCAATTTAGTAAGAAATTTGAATTTGACCACAAAAACAAAAAATATGAAAAATGAACGGTTTAAAAAATTAGAAATATGTTTCCTGTGCAGAATTTGCCGCTCTTTCAAATGGTGCTGATAACTTTTTGATCTGAGCTACATTTTTTTTTATTTGCTAAAAAACGATTTGTCATTTGGCAAATTTTGTATGGATTCAAATTTCGCAGGGATACAGGCATAAAAGCCTTTTTCAAAAACGTAGTTTTTTTGGTTTACTTGTTAAAGGATGAAAAGCAAAAAAAAGGTTTACTCTCGATTATCTTATTCAAACTGTCTTAATCGACACTATTTTGTTCGTAGGCAAGAATGCAAGAGCAGACAGCTGGGTTACTAGGAAAATCATCATCTGCCACTTACAGGGCATCGAGATGTTAGTGTTACACCCGTCGGTAAACACACTGTGTCAAATGGAAGTAGCATCCGTGCAGGATTGTGTCCGGGAAAACTTCTTGCACAGCATTCAGTGCACCTACCTAGAAATCGCTGATAAAATTCTTCTTCAATCAACTCCTCAATCAGAGCTTTAACCTTTGAAACCATCATGATGTATGCCGCCTTTACTCTGCGTTCCATCAAACAGTACACAATTGACAGAACTCGTTTGGTTACGTCTGATACGCCTACTTGACAATGGAGTGTGTACAATTGGACAAAGAAGCTGGGCAGTCCGAAAAGTTCCATCAGCAAGAACACACACACTCGCTTAAATGTATCAAGTTCTCCTCTGTCATAAACAATAGCATCTTTGCTCCGTAATTTGTGGTAGAAAAATTGTTGTGATATAAAAATTGTTTACCCTCTAAATTACTGGAGAACGGCTCAAAGGCATCCCATCCCAGTGGGTCCAATTTAGCAGGCTCCTTTGGTAGCTCTTTGCAGCGAGCACGCTTGACCACTTGTGTAAGTGCACTCCGACTTGTACATCAGTTTTTCATATGACGATTTTCTGTGTCCAGAGTGGCCTGTACAATTACTGATAGGTTTTCACTAGTCAGCACTGCCCGATCCTTCATGGCCTGTGTAAGGTGGACGACACATGTGCTTTCTGGATTTAGCAAGTGGCTGTGTGCATATGCTGGCTGGATAGGGTGTGGTTGGATTATGTCGTTATTTATTCTAATTCGTCTAGCGCTTGGCTTTTGGAATAAATCACATTTCTAGTAAATCAGACCTTCTCTTCTCTTGTCAATGACATATGCATAACCATCCAGACAAAGTTTGGGATTTCCTCTTATGGTCTTTTCCATAGTAATTGCCATTGTATGCCCGTTGCTGTAGCCGCAGCTGTTTATACTGAAATGCAGAAACAGCTGCAATTGTAGTGCCTATAAGGCGACACATTTATGTGACGTAACTGTTCGACGTTTATTCTAAGTTTCAGTGCAAAATTGGAATTTTGATAAAATGAGCCATTCGGGAACCGATTGTCGGAGAAGTAAACCATTCGAGAACCGATTGTCGCAGAAGTGAACCATTCGAAGAAATGAACATGGGAGAAATAGTCCCCTTGAAAATGGTCCTTAGAATTTAGATTCGAAGTTAAAAATGTCGAAGAAACAACCCGACATTTCGAATTTTCGAAGGAATGAAATTCGAGGAAGTGATGGGATACCGTCTTAATTAACATTTTGTATTGCCATTTTTTAGTTAAACAACAAAGATTGTGTAAAGTTGCTTTAATAGAATGTTTAAATAAATTGACTAGATTCATTCTTTGACGTAGAACTACCTCTTTCTCTGCATTAGGCAAGACAAACAGCAAGACTAGAATAAATAAAAACAGAAATCGACAAAACAAAAATAAAAACAAAGGGCAGTCGCAGTGTCATCTCGTAGGAACTACAGTTCGCGCACGGCATCTTGATGCTAAATTCGTACTGCACATCCCATTCTGCGCAGGCGATTTTCTAATTCCAGTTGTTATTTAGCAGTATTAACCCTATTATTAGGCCTAATAATGCTAAAATAAAGTAAATATAAATAAATGTTTGTCCATGTTTGACCACCAGTGGTCTGCAGCTACCGTGTCATGGCCACTGCGCAAACTGAGAGTAGGATTCCAAGGTGCCCCTACTGTAGGGAAAATGTTTATTCATTCAACACTACAAATAGCAACAATATCCATACCAATATCCATAACAATACCCATATGAATAGTAAGGGCAAGAGCTATGTCGCGCCGATGAATATTGGCCCCAGTACAGCGGCCCGGGAATACACCTCCAGATCCATCCTGATTAGATTAGGATCAACTCGGACCAAACACCAGCTTGAATTTGCCCTCTAAACGAAAGCGGACAAAAATTGGCATTTCGAGTTGGCTATCTTTCTGCACAAAATTGTAATCGTTGTGTACAAGTATATCGGTACTTATGACTCGTGCATTGTATTAATCGTGACTTTGGGGCTTTGTGGGATTGAAGCATTACCATATTAGTCATTTATTTAAATAAAACATAATCTAATATTTTTTCTTCATTACTCTCACACTTAAGTGTCATAATAATTATGTTTCATTCAAATATAACAAGTTTTCTTTTTTTAAAGTACGTAATGAAAACCATTACACAATAATTTACCTCGATTAAATCAATAAGTATTTGTGTGGTATTAGGTTTTATCATAATTTTCAAAATTTTCTCATTTCTTAATTCAATAAAATAGTTTTGTTATGAATTGTCAATCATTGTTTCCATAGTTACGTCGATTGACACTTAATTCACTGACAAAGTAATAAAATACCTATTTTGAATTTTCAAAACAACACGCCACTAAAAGAGCTATATTGTTACGTGGATTCCGGGCCTGATCAGGTTTCCACGCAACTGTGTTTAATTGGGGTTTTAATGAGTGTGAAAAGGAAGGAATGAGATTCATTTATGCTTTAAATTCAATTCAGATTTATTTGACCGGACAAACAGAGTTTGTTCGATCCCTTTTAAATTCAGTTACATTTATTCTCAAACAGGTCAGAATGTTATTTGGATAAACTATCATTTTACATTTATCAAATGTACAACCTTTATTAATTGGGTTATAAAACAACTGTGTGATAATCTAAATGTAATGCAATCAAATTGGTTTTATAGTCATCAGCCGCGCTCTTTATTGAGGCGACATCAGACTCTCTAGTTCCTGAAAAGCAAAAGTGATTAGAGAGCTGTCTTAGTGCGGGCTCCTTATTTATAGCAAATCTGCCATAAACCCCATAATTGAATTGATCGGTCCATCACATGGCGATGACGGAGTCCAACCGTCAGCGCCATCTGTGGCCGAAATTTAGCAACATTTAACCTAATAATGATTCGAATTACGTGCTACGAATCGCGCATCAATTGGCACGGTTCGTACACGTGACAACTCCCTTTTTTGCTGTGTTTTGGACCCCAAAAAACAAATTTCGGTACCAGACAGGTGTCTTTTAAATCGGACATTCTTTAAGGAATGTTCGGCTACTTCTACCCTTCATAAGTTATCACTCAGTTGTTTCATTATTATCACACAAACTTAAATCATTCTGGAGTTAACTTTACTCCCTTTTATTCCAATGTTACTATTCCAATTAAATCATAAAATAATTCAACTTAAACTAACTTAATATCACTAATACAATTTCTGCTTTTCCATTTTTTCATTTTTACATGTTTGAAAAATCCAACAAAAACATAAATCAAAAGAAAAATTTTTGTCAAAGTTAAATTATCAAAATCAAAATTCATATTTTTGCACAATACTCAAAATCATTCACACTACAAACAAGCATTTTCATAATCAATTACAATTCTTAACAATTTTCAAAGTGGGAATAAACAAATTCAAAAAATATTTTTCCAATTTCTCTAATTTTCTTTAAAATTAACAATACCGTTAAAACATCAACACATTTCAATTATTTACAACAATTAACTCTTATTTACATTCAATCAAAATTATGCCGTGAAATATTTACATTAAATTTATCAAAAAATTTCATCACAAAATATTTACAGTTTGTCAAAATCAATTCAAATTTATTCATTTTCAACAAAATTCGCAATTATTTATTTTCATCGCATCCTTCGAACACTCGTGTCATTACTATTAATTTTTGATTATTTCTAATTTTTATCCTATTTAATAAACCCAATGAAATTCAGTGCAGATGGCGAAGGTTGCGATGGGTCCTTTCACATTCCCAGCCATTCGCACCATTGTTTATCTTAATTCCTTTCATATTCTAAAATTATTTTATCTCACAACAATATTTTATTAAATTTAATCTTCAACTATTTAAAATTTAGTCTAGAATGTCTTCACCTAATTAATATTTGACACAAGTGAGGAAAATGGCGGTGAATTTTATTTCACGAAATTCGTTCATAAGGACGTTAAAAACATCACACTTCATTTCTAAAATCACCTAAAAACATTCATAACATGCACACAAACCTTTTAACACACAATTTAACACAATTTATCAACAAATAATCCGTAGAAGACTTTGTTTCGGGTCACGCTATTATCTGCGTTCACCGTTGCAAAGAACTTTAGTAGCCATGACGATAATCTTTTCGTTTCAACGGTCTGAGTCTGCGCGACCGGAAATCATCATTTTTTGTGTTTGCGCCATCTGGTGGCGGATTTTTAAGTTGGTTTTTATCATTTTCGTTCGTGGGCTGTGATTCAAATAGCGATTTCAATGAAATTTGTTCCGTATCATCTATATAACGCTCCTTTGGCTTGATTCTTGTTGTTTTCACTGGTTTTTCTGTGTTTTCAACCACAATTTCACCATTTTTACTGATTTTTTTCACTTTTTCAGCAAATTTTACTTTCTTTTCTGGCATATCTTTCAGAACTTCATCTATTTCTTCTTCAATTCGTTCCTTATATGGCTTTAACCTTTCTACATTCACTATATCACTTTTCTTTCTTGTAGAATTGATGATTTCATAGTCATTAGGTGCAGTTCTTCGCACAATTTCATACGGGCCGGAAAATTGCGGTAAAAGCTTCTCTGACAAGCCAACTTTTCTGTTGATGGTTTTCAGATAAACCAATTCACCTGGTTCAAATTCTTTGTTGACTCTATCTTCATCAAATCTTTTCTTACTTTTTACAGATTGTTTTTCAAGTCTCTCATTTGCAATTTTCCTGGCTGCTCGAATGAATTTTGCTGTCCTTAAGGTAAATTCTTTCTGTGGCAGGTCCAAATTAACATCTACTGTCAAATCCACATCATATCCACGAAGTAAATAGTGTGGTGTATATCCTGTTGTTTCATGAACGGCCGTGTTATACGAAAACAGGAGAAATGGAAGAAATTCGTCCCAGTCAGTGTGTTCTTCATTAACATAACTTTGCAACATTTTTGCGAATGTCGCATTAAATCTCTCAGTTAATCCATTTGTTCTTGGATGGTATCCTGACGTAGTTTTATGCAAACTTTTAAACATATTTGAGACTTCCTCAACCATTTTATTCCTGTATTCGGTTCCCCGGTCGCTTAGGATTTCTCTTGGACTGCCTTCTTTCAGAATAACTTCATAAAGCAATGTTTTTGCTGCTTCTAACGCTGTAGCTGCTGCTGCTGGTCTAGCTATTGCATTTCTAGAAAGGTAATCAGTTACAACAAAAACATGTTTATTTCCAAGACGTGATAATGGAAAAGGTCCAAGTGTATCTATTCCAATTCGCTCAAAGGGCTTTGAGACTGTTGACCATGGCTGCATTAATCCTTTAGCTGGCGTTGTCATTGTTTTTGCTTTTGCGCAATGTTGGCAGGACAAGACGTAATTTCTGACATCTTTGTAGATTCTTGTCCAGAAGAATCGTGTTCTTACCCGTTTCCACGTTTTTGCCAATCCCAAATGAGCTCCTAGTAATCCATCGTGCATTTCATGCAATACATCTTTTTGAAGTTGTTTTGGAACTACTAGTAGTAAATCTTCCATGTTCAGGGAACTGTTAAGTTTTTTCTTCCTGAACAACGTTTTGTTTTGAAGAACGAACTGCTTTAGTGGTCGTCTTCTTCTTCTTGGAAGTTGCTCTTGGTTTTCTAGCGCTGTTATGAGGTCCAGAAGTTTGGGATCCTTCCTCTGTTCAACAGGGAGGTCCAAGTTTTCCAAGAAAAGCGAAGGTAATTTTTCTATTTCTTCTTCACTTAATTCTTCCTGGATCCTACTTAAAGCATCGGCATCTGTATGTTTCTTGCCGCTTTTATGAAATATTTCAAAATCATACTCAGCTAGTTGCAGCGCCCACCTGGCTAGACGTCCATTTGGATTTCGGACTCCTTTCAGCCATTGGAGGGCAGAATGGTCGGTAATAATTTGGAATTTCTGTCCATATAAGTACGGTCTAAACTTTTCAATAGCAAAAATGATTGCTAACATTTCCCTTTCAGTTGCAGTGTAATTCATTTCTGCTGTGCTCATCATACGACTTGCATAAGCGATGACACGCTCTTGATTGTTGACTTTTTGCTTCAAAATAGCTCCTAATCCATAGGCACTTGCATCGCATGAAATCATGAAGGGCTGAGTAAAATCTGGATGTGCTAACACCGGCACTGTTATTAATGCTGTTCGAAGCGTGTGGAATGCTTTCTCATGGGGAGGTCCCCAATCAAACTTTTCATCTTTTTTGGTTAGATTCACCAGAGGTTTGGAAATGTCCGCAAAACTTTTAATAAATTTCCGGTAATACGAGCATAATCCTAGAAAACCACGTAGTTGTTTAACGTTCACAGGAATCGGAAACTTCGCCACAGAATCCAAATTCCTGGGATCCGGTGAAATACCTTCAGCATCAACCACATGTCCGAGATATCGTATGGTGTGTGTCGCAAACGTACATTTACTCAGCTTAACTTTGAGATTCGCTGTTCTAAGCTTTTGGAAAACTGCCTCCAAATCAACGAGGTGCTGATCGAAAGTCTTTGAAAACACTATCAAATCGTCAAGATATGCAATGCATACTTTTCCCAGGAGGTTACCAAGCACTTTGTTCATCAATTTTTGAAAGGCGGCTGGGCTGTTACATAATCCCATTCCAAGGACATTAAACTCATAATGTCCGCTAGACGTGGTAAACGCTGTCTTTTCACGATCTTGTTCGTCTATTTCGACTTGGTGATATCCCTGGATGAGATCCATCATTGAAAAATACTTCGCACCCGCTAATTGATCTAGGGTGTCATCAATACGTGGTAAGGGATAAACCATTTTCTTTGTTACCGCGTTTAACCGTCTCCAATCTACACAAAATCTCCATTTGCCATCTCTCTTCTTGATGAGTAGTACTGGTGCACTCCATGGGCTCTCGGATTCTCTAATGACTCCCTGGTCAAGTAACTTCTTTGTTTCTGCATCCTCGATTTCTTTCTCCTTAATTGATCTTCTATAAGGTTGTAAATGGATTGGAGGAGAATCTCCAGTATCAATTCGATGTTTAATCGCGTGAGCTCTGCCTAAATCATTGTCAGTTTTCGCAAATCTATCAGAATTTTTCTCTAGCAGTTGTCGCATCAGTTCTTGTTGTGATGGCGTCATATTATCATTTGCCATGGCCGTGCTAAAGTCAAATTGATCAACTCTATTTTCATCAAGCACGCCAGACTCAATTACATAAAAAGCTTTTGCTATTGCTGAGTTTTTTCCTAAATAGATTGTCTTTTTAGTTGGATTCGCAACTCGCAGAACTCCTTCACCTTTTCTGAATTTAGTCAATGTTTTGCAACAAATCACTCCAAAACGATCAATTACTCCACTGAGTGGTTCTATGAATAGTTCATCATCTACTTTCTTTGCAATTTTTATTGGAACTACACATTCATGTAATGCTGGAATTGTTATTGGTTTTAAAACTCGGGCTATGTAATTTACATCAGTATAATTCTTTGACATTGGGAAAACTTCTTGTTGTTCATCTTTTGGGCCTACAAAGATCTTCTGTTGGTCATAGTCGAGTTTACACTTTGCAGATCTTAAGAAATTATCTCCTAGCAGTAAATGTCGTCCAAATCCATTGACAATCAACACTTCGATGGTATGTTGTTGTTGTCCAACATCAATGGTAATCCTGGTTTTTCCTTCTGGGATTATCAATGAGCCATCCACAACTCTCAATCGAACACCTGGGCAGGGTTGATATTTGAGCTGCAGAGTTCTCACCAAATCTTCACTGATGATATTACGAAAACCTCCAGAATCCAAGACACCAGTAATTTCCATACCATTTAATACTACTGGAATCTGCAAAAGTTCATCCATAGCGTGTAACTCGATAATTTCTAATTTCCTTTTTCTTCTTTTCTTTTTGTTATTTCGTCTTTGTGGCCATTCTAGTTTCCCAATGCATTAGGTGGTCCACCACGTGGGGCTCCTCGATTTCCTCGGCCTCGGTAATTTTCAATAAAATTTTTACCTTTATAATTCGGATTTTGTGGATGGCCTTGGTTATTCGGATTCCCCTGTGGTCTTTGTCCTTGTGGTGGATTCCATTGCTGTTGTGGTGGATTCCACTGCTGTTGTGGATTTTGCTGTTGGAATCCTTGACCTGAATCATTCCACTGATTATTCCAATTACCTCTGTTTTGACCTCTATTGTCACTCCATCCTCTTCCTTGGTTCCTATTATTGCCATTCCACCATCCACGTTGTTGTCCAGATCGTCCTCTAAAGTTACCTCTATTGTAGAACTGGGCCTGGTTTGGATGTGGTGTATACCATTGATTTTGATAGAAGACTGGAGTAACCTCTGCATATTGAGCTTCCCCAAACTGCTGCTGTTGTCTTAGCACTTTGACCTCTGCTAACAACTCGTCTTTGGTTTTATTGACGTCGCTCGGTTCAACTAACAAGCTTGGTTTCACCTCGCCTGTTGTATCAACAGCTTTTTGCAGTAGGGTTAGTAAAACTTCTGCAGGGTCCTCACTGAATGCATGAGCTTCCAATAATCCAAGTTGAGATGTTAATTGATCCAATGTCTTTGGAAAATTGACTACCAATTTATCTCTAGTCACCTTTTTAAGTCCTTGAAACACATGAAATATCTTTTGTTCTTCAGTAAATGCTGGTCTCGCAAAAGAACATTCTTTTAATATTTTCTGCATATGTTCCAAAGCTGTCCCATCTTTGTGCTGCATTGCCTGTAATTTCGACAAAATTGTTGTTATTTGTCGTCTGAATTTTGCCTTCAACGCATCTTTCCATTGAATCCATGTTCTAGTCGGATGTTGTGGAAGTTGGTCTAGATACCACGATGATGCGGAGGATTTCAGCACAATTGATAGATGTTTAATTCTCTCGGTGTCATCGGCTATTGTATCTTCATATCCGATCAGCCATGTGTCAATATTTCCTGTCGCCGGATCAAAGTCAACTGGATTTCTTCTATTAACCACTAAATTTTGTAATACCGTCTGTATTGCTACAAGTTCTGGTGAAGCATTTGCCATTTTAATTGGTGATTGTTCTTTATTTATACACAAATATGAAAGTTCTAAATTTGGTTGCTCCTCAACGTCTTGGAAAACGTCCTTCTCGTCTGCGTCGTCCTGATCACCCTGTTCTCGTATCAATAATTCTCCTAATTGCTCCACCTCGTGTGGGAACAATTCAGCTTGAAGATCAGCACTAACAACTCGTATTCGGTGCTGTTGCGGGGTTTCACCTTCCCTTTTTTGAGTTTTAAGTCCCTCTTTGGGTTTTGGCCCCCTATTTCGCTCAGTCACCTTGTCACTCAATGCTGTCTCTTCTTCCAACTCTTCTTCTTTCTTACTACCTGAGAGCAGGTAATCCGTTACGTATTTTGAAAACGCGTAACGTCTAGAGTCCGCAATGATTTATTAATTGTAGAGAAGACACAATCCTTTGACTCGAAGCACTTTTAATTCACTTTTCCAGTTATAAATAACACTATAACTTTTTAGCACACAAAACTCTTTTCACTTTCTGAAAAATAATTCAATAATTAAACACTTCAATTTTTACAGAAATGTTTCAAAACACTAGAACAATTCAATAATTAAACAATTCAATTTTCACGGTCATAATTACAAAAATATCCAAAAAAAAAACGATTCATTTTCACGGTCATAATTACTAAATTTCATCAAAACTATTCAAGGAAAAATTTCTTATTAATAACACTTTACAAAAATGCTCTGGAAAAAAAACAAATTCATTAATAACTATAAACAATATATTCTCTATTATTATCCAATTTTATCTCAACATCACAATTAAATTCCTTATTAACATACAATTTCATCAAATTTTATCAAAATTCAATCAATAATACTATATCAATTCAATTCAAAGTCAAATATCACAGTAAATAACACTCAAATGCAAATTTATCCAATTTAAACACTCAAAACTTCTATTCTATTCTATTTTATTTTTTAGACTTTGCCAATTTTCAATCTAATTGACCTATTTATTCACTAGCAATGACTCATTCTCACTTTCCTATCAGTTTCACAAATGAATCACTCATATTTAAATTAGTTTGGGATTTCTCTAAATTTTATATGATTTTCAAGGCTATTTTTAAGCTAAATTTGCCAATTTTATGTTATTTTAATTCTAATTTCACTCATTTTGCTCTAAATTTTACGATTTTTGATGATTTAACTCTAATTTTCGGGGTTTTTATTCTAATTTTGGTCTCGGCGAAAGAACCGCACCTCCACCATTTGTTACGTGGATTCCGGGCCTGATCAGGTTTCCACGCAACTGTGTTTAATTGGGGTTTTAATGAGTGTGAAAAGGAAGGAATGAGATTCATTTATGCTTTAAATTCAATTCAGATTTATTTGACCGGACAAACAGAGTTTGTTCGATCCCTTTTAAATTCAGTTACATTTATTCTCAAACAGGTCAGAATGTTATTTGGATAAACTATCATTTTACATTTATCAAATGTACAACCTTTATTAATTGGGTTATAAAACAACTGTGTGATAATCTAAATGTAATGCAATCAAATTGGTTTTATAGTCATCAGCCGCGCTCTTTATTGAGGCGACATCAGACTCTCTAGTTCCTGAAAAGCAAAAGTGATTAGAGAGCTGTCTTAGTGCGGGCTCCTTATTTATAGCAAATCTGCCATAAACCCCATAATTGAATTGATCGGTCCATCACATGGCGATGACGGAGTCCAACCGTCAGCGCCATCTGTGGCCGAAATTTAGCAACATTTAACCTAATAATGATTCGAATTACGTGCTACGAATCGCGCATCAATTGGCACGGTTCGTACACGTGACAATATCAATAAATTTTGGCTTGGTAACAGCATAATCACACACAATACAACGTGCTTTTAGCCAGGTAAGTCTGACTTAACTTGTAATGTGCACTTGTTCACATATACCAGCAATGTCTTCTCACATACAGCTTCTCCAATCCTATTCAATTTCTTATTGTAGAAATAATTGCCCTTACTGTCACATCGTACTTCGATAAAATGAGAAGATTAGAGCATGTCAAACGTATGTAGTTAACAAACCGTACAATAAGCTGTGTTCTTAATAAAGTTAATTTTTAAATTCTTTGCAGGATGTGCTAACAAAAGAAATGGCAAAATCAAAATCTTTGTTACCAAGAATAACAGAAAACGTGATCAACTGCACTCTTTAAAGAAAGCAGCTCCAGACATAAAATTTAAGAAAGGCCTCGTTTACAATTTCCTGTGGTTTCTAGTTATCGCTTTCAGCGCGCTCACATGTATGTACCAAACTTACGAACGAATAACCTTCTTTTTATCTCGTCCCACCGACACGAGAGTCAGTTTGGTCCGCAATTCGTCCGTCAAGTTCCCATCCGTAACTGTATGCGCTGGCAAGCAAAACCACGTTCCTTTGGTTGAGTTCCTAAAGCAAAAAGCAAAGGAAACTGGGAAGCCAAGTATTTGCGAAGTTCACCCTTTCAGTTTGATTAATGGTACCACAACAATTTCTACCTTGTGGGATCTCATGTCAGTAGAGGGAACATTGATGTACCCAGACGTTAAAAAACATAAAGTAAGTAAAATTTAAAAAAAAAATTAAATTTAAAATAAATTTTTTTTTTAGGAATCTGAAAATGTTAGAGCAGTCCCTGAATTTGGTGCATTTGCGGCACCTTTCTATTCACAACAAGAAGCCAAAACTGTGCTTGGCACATGCCACACATATTCCTTTAGCAAGTTGAACATTTTATATTTATTTATTCGAAATTAATTTTGTATTTAAAATAATTTACAGAAGACCTTGTTCGATTTGAAAAAGCTGATTACGCGTTGCTGTTCAGATTTCGTACCGACTTGGAACTTTGCGAAAAACATAAAATTAGTTTGGTAAAAATCATCAATATTGGTGGAAACCCTCTTAGACCAGACACCACCAGACTAACTAAAAACTGTCCAGTCTTTAGAAACACCAAAACTATGACAAAAATGGAGGAGTTGGGGCAGTTCGATCTGTATTGTGTGTGGTCTACAGGGCAGTCCCTAGCTGCATTCCAAAAATCATTTAGTCTAATTTCTCTTCTACAGGTTGAGCCGGAAAGAACTGATGATTTTGTAAATGTAATTACTCTGTGACAAATTAATATTTTTATTTGGAGCTTTAAACCATTGTACAGTCTGAAATTCAATTTTTACGTGTGGAAAATTCTCTCACTCAGATGTGTTCCTTTGTTGAGCACACATGCTATGTTGTTCTGTCCATTGTTCCATGACCACTGAAATAGCGTTGGTTGAGGTATTGCTCCCCCCAACGACGACTACTCTAGTCAAAATGGTGGCTAAGAAATAAGCATATAAAAATCTTCAGGTCTCTCTGGCTCACAAGGAAAGCATCCAAGTGATATAATTTTCCAGATATAAAAATGGCGTTTCATATACTCTGTAGAATGGTTTTAATTTCAAATGAAAATTTGAATTAGTTACCGAGTAATTACATTTTCAAAGGCATCAGGTTTCTCTAGCTTACCCTGTATTTTAACCAGCTAAATGGATATTCTAAGTTAATAGCCATTTAACCCTTCCACTGTCAGGCATTTATGCCTAAGCACAGACCATCCGTGTGAGGCAAAACGTACATTTACGGGTTTTACACTATCTGCATTCAAAAATTAAAATTATTTTGTGTTTTACTTCAATTTTGAAACAAAAATGATATCATTTCCTGTCCTATTTATTAAATTAAACTATATTGTGTATTTATTTATAATTATATATTTATTATATACTGTATTTATTATAATTACCGTATTCAAAACTGCCATTTTTGTCAGCAATTACAATTTCGGTTTTTTGTTAAGTCTGAACGTGAGATTAAATACAGAAACAATACTGTACTTTTGCAAAAATACGCTTTTCTTCGTGTCTCGGCCGCGGCTATTATTCGAGGGCAACTCTTAATCAGTAAAATACGGCATTATAATAAATCAAAATTTAAACTTAAAATACACTTAAACTGAAATTATATTTTTATTTTTGACTGCAGCTACTGAAAGGGCTAAACAAGAAATGTTGTGCATTTGGAGTTATAAAAATGATTTTTAAAGGGTGGTTGAACCTAAATGAAATTTCGAATGGCAGCTCTGTAAGCAAATATTCAATTAACTTCAAACTGATGCAATTTTTCCTAAAAGTTTATGATACACCACGATGATGATATTGTCACCTACACAGTGTCACGAGAAAGCAAACCCCAGATGCCGTTGACTAAACTTGTGTATGGCTTATCTGCTAAAAGAGTTAGTTTTACAAGCAAATTCATTCATAGTTATCTAATGATGACATTCAATTGTAGTTCAAGATTTTAAATAAAGCCCAAAGACGATGCGATACAAATAAAGTTGTAAACGAGTGTGAACGAAACTGCTTGGAGGCTGCTCTGAAAGAAAATGGTCAATGCAGGTACGAAATAGCGAATAATTTTAGTCACCTTGTAATTATTGCTCTAAATCCACAGATTGCCTTTGACTACTCCGTCGGAAGTACCAATGTGCACAAATAAAGAGGATTCATTAAACGCCTACAACGCCCTGTTGGAATTAGTCATCTCCTTTGATTATTCACCAGAAAAATGCAAGTGTCCTAAGATATGCGACGAAGTTTTGTACGCTGATCATTTCCACATGATCGAACAATCTAATCAATCGTTGTTGTTCATCTACTTTGCTGACAATGTGATTGAAGAAGTTGGAGAAACTTACATTTACAGTTTCATATCTTTAATGTGCGATGTTGGTGGAAATTTGGGTCTCTTCTTAGGGTTAAGCATCCCTACAATGTTCCAACTTGGGGAGTCAATGGTTGTGTACTCTTTCAAAAAAATCCACACCAAAAAGAATTTTGCCACTCCTTTAAAAAAATATTAAAAACTTTTGTTGAATTCAAAGCAGTTTTTTCCCAAGAATAGAAGTTTTTTTCTCAATTAAAGCAGTTTCTCCCAATTAAAGCAGCTATCCAATTAAGCAGTTTTTCCTAATTAAAAGACTTTTTCTCAATTAAAGCAGTTTCTCCCAATTAAAGCAGCTATCCCAATTAAGCAGTTTTTCCTAATTAAAAGACTTTTTCACAATTAAAGGACTTTTTCACAATTAAAGGACTTTTTCACAATTAAAACACTTTTTAGCAAAAATGTGTAGGTTTTAGCAAAAATGTGTAGTTTTTAGAAAATAGGTTGGTTTTTAGCAAAAATGTGTAGTTTTTTAGCAAAAATATGAATTTTTTTAGCAAAATATATAGTTTGTAGCTAAAATGTGGAGTTTGTAGCATAAATGTGTAGTTTGTAGCATAAATGTGTAGTTTGTAGCTAAAATGTGTAGTTTGTAGCTAAAATGTGTAGTTTTTAGCAAAAATGTGTAGTTTGTAGCTAAAATGTGTAGTTTGTAGCTAAAATGTGTAGTTTTTAGCAAAAATGTGTAGTTTGTAGCTAAAATGTGTAGTTTGTAGCTAAAATGTGTAGTTTGTAGCTAAAATGTGTAGTTTTTAGCAAAAATGTGTAATTTTTAGCAAAAAAGTGTGACAATTGAAACGATTTCCACACGTTTCGGTAATTTTCTGCCGAAACGTATGAAAAACGTGACATTTGTCATCCTTTTTTGGCACATTTCGGGCCTCCAATTGTGTGCCCGCGCGCAATTCAAGGCCCGCGTGTTATTGGCCAAAATATAATTTGCCCCGCGTGCAATTTGAGGTCCGCGGGCTATTAGAGGCCCGCGTACTAACCGCAGATATACGGTAGTTTGTAGCTAAAATGTGTAGTTTGTAGCTAAAATGTGTAGTTTGTAGCTAAAATGTGTAGTTTGTAGCTAAAATGTGTAGTTTGTAGCTAAAATGTGTAGTTTGTAGCTAAAATGTGTAGTTTGTAGCTAAAATGTGTAGCTTTTAGCTAAAATGTGTAGTTTGTAGCTAAAATGTGTAGTTTTTAGCAAAAATGTGTAGTTTTTAGAAAAATGTGTAGTTTTTAGCAAAAATGTGTAGTTTTTAGCAAAAATGTGTAGTTTTTAGCAAAAATGTTGTTTTTTAGCAAAAATGTGTAGTTTTTTTAAGCAAAAATATGTAGTTTTTTAGCAAAATTATGTAGTTTTTTAGCATAAATATGTAGTTTTTTAGCAAAAATATGTAGTTTTTTTAGCAAAAATATGTAGTTTTTTTAGCAAAAATATGTAGTTTTTTAGCAAAAATATGTAGCTTTTAGCAAAAGATGTAGTTTTTAGCAAAAGTGTGATTTTTCAACAAAGCATGATACTTTTATGATACTTATTATATTTATATTACTAGCTAGAAAAAGTTGTTTAGAGCAGGAAGAACTCACCAGTGATGTTGTATTAATTTAGGTATCCATTGCTGTTATTTATCAACTTGATGTGTTGTTTCTCTATTTTATGTGATAATTATACAAATTCCAATGTTCCCGTGTAAAACTTAGTTTAAGCCTTTTTGTGCATGCAGTTATTGTTGTGAGAATGCTTTGCTGTTATGATTATGTGCTTTCATTAGTCTAAAGCCCTGTTCACACTTAAACAACTTTTCTACATAACCCACTGACTTCTAGAAAGTCTTGTGTTCACAGTTGTTCTAGTTTTCTAGAACTCAAAACAAAATGGTGAGACTTCTTCAACTTTAAGTTGTAGAAGTGATTTCTACAACTTGACGTCACAACTCTAAGTCCCGCCCCCATTCTGTCATGTGACTGATCGTACAAAAATCCAAAATATAAAATGGATGCCAATTCAACTTTTCACATTACTTTCGGCATCAAAATAAAGCACTTTTAAAAGCATGTAAAAATTAATAAAATACATCATAATGTGGAGAAAAAGACAGGCTTTTTTTTTAAAAAAGGTACATATTTCTAGCTCTAACGGTTCGTGAAATACAAACGAAATGCGTTTTGGTCGCTTCAGTTAGAGTGGAGACAAGATCGTGACTTTTGTTTCAGCCCAAAATTATCAAGTTTACGTGCAAACAAAATTTTAAAAAATATGTGAGATTACTAAACTGGCATCTGTCTTCCTTTTAAAAAAAAGCAGAAGTTTCTATCTTTAATGGTTCATTAGCTGCAAGTAGAAATGCAAACCCCTACCTTTCAGTGTGTAAGTTAGCCTTAATAAATTAATGTACCAGCATTATTGCATTATTGCATCACTTATTTCTAAATAACTAATGAATAAGTGTGAACACACTTGTAGAAATTAGACTTTTTTAAAGTCACAACTTCTATATAAGTGGTTCAAGTGTGAACCACTCATTAGTTCTCTTTTTCAACAAATTTTGTATTATTAAATCATTAGAGACTTGATTTCAACCATCATAGATATGTTGTTTCTTGTCTCTCGTGTTTCGGTCCTGGTCCTTAGCTTGTAAAGTCCCATATGGACTAGTTGGTTAGCAACCTCAAAATACTTCCTCCTGAAGGCGCAATACGAACACTACAGTATACCGGATGGGTGGAATCACCATCTCCCCTACACCCTTCTTCTGCCTCCCAAGTCCCATAAATGGACATCATCGGCCACAAAAGTCGTCTCATAAGCAAAACTGCTTTCTTTGCCGTTTTGATTTTCCTTACTTCCTTACTTTCCTTACTCGACAAGGTTTACTGTGGATTATCTTATTCAAACAATGTTTTATTGGACATTTTGCTTAGCCATTTCATTTGAACAACAATGGTTGTATAAAGTTGCTATAATAGAATGTTTAAATAAAGTTGCTATAATAGAATGTTTAAATAAATTCACTAGATAGAATCAATTCACTTTTTGACGTTGAAGTACCTCTTTCTCTGAATTAGACTATAAATACATGGGAAAGGAAATTTAAGTCTCTTGCTTACTTATAGTTACCTTAATAGTTTTAGGTTACAAAGCTGAGTAGACTATGTTTTAAAACACTTTTTTCAAAACTTTTCAGAAAGAGATAATTTTCTAAAAACAGTTGTAGACTAATTAAATCGTGCTCTACAACTTTCTACCGTATATCTGTAAATAGCGCCCCCGTGCACTATTGAAAAAAAAATTTGGCCCGCGCGGTATTAGAGGCCCGCTGACTATTAAAACCCAGCATCGGCCGACTGGCCGATGCTGGGTTTTCTGAACATATCGGCACCAAAAAACACCTAAAAGTGTGACAATTGAAACGTTTTTGTAAAGGTTATCTCATTTCATAATTCGATAAATTAGTTTTGTTATAAATTGACAATCAATGTTTCCATAGTCACACTAAATCTATAGACACTTAATTCACCAACAAGGTAATAAATCACCTATCACCTAAATCACCTATTTTCAAAACAACAAGCCACTTAAAAGATCTATATCAATATTCTACTTCGTAACAATTGTGGGTACACAATACTTCGTGCTTTTAGCCTGGTAAGTCTGAGTTAAATTTTCTTCTGCACTCGTTTATACAAAAATCAGCAATATGTTATCACTTATGCAGCCTTTCCAATCCTATTCAAAGGATATAATTGCAGCAATTAATCTCACTTAAACTTCAATACAATGAAAAGATTACAGCATGTTAAAAGTATGTAGTTTACAAACAGTAGGTACATTCAAAGTTTCAGTCTATACCATTTATGCCGTTTATAAAAATGGCCAAACTCTTCCGCAAAAACGTGCCTAACCCTGAATGTTTGTTAACAACATTTATTTGCCTAGTATAATTTTAATTTTGCTTCATAATTACTAGCAAAATTTGTAATTATACAACATTTGCAAATAAATGTTGTTAACTTATGGCTTGTCTAATTTTTAAATAAATAAATAAATAAATAAATAAATAGATTTGGGCGGCAAAGGACGTGCCTTCTTCGATGGGTTGGCTTTAGACATAGAAGTTGAATAAAGCGCAAAAAACGATGAAAAACTTACACAAAAACGCGATAAAGGCCCAAAAAATTTTGGCGACCGCGTGGTGGACTAGTAAAAATTAGACTGGGGATTGGCTTTCATTTAACCAACGAATTGTGATTGTGACCCCCTTATTTAAACATAATTTAGCATTTACTTACAGTTTTGGAGATAGATGCTTCACCTGAAAGGGTTTAAGACACTTGAAAGTCTGATCTGTCGATCTAACATTCGAGGCGGCCATTTAGAATTTGCTTGTACAAACCAAAACCGGGCATAAACCATTTCAAAAACCACTCCGGTCGTGGTTTTGGTTTTTGCGGTTTTAGGTGATGGTTTTTGGCTGTTTTTGATATCATTCCATTTATAGAAACGAAAAAAACCGTAAAAACCGAAATTTTGAACGCGCCTAGTATGTGGTGCTCTGCATATGGTTAATTTTTAAATTCTTTGCAGAATGTGTTAACAAAAGAAATTGCAAAATCCAAATCTTTGTTAACAAGAATAACATGAAACAAGATAAGGTCCCCGCTTTCAAAAATGCAGTACCAGACATAAATTTTAAAAAAGGCCTCGTTCACAAATTTCTATGGTTTCTAGTTATTGCCTTCAGCACACTCACATGTATGTGCCAAACTTATGATCGAATAAGCTTCTTTTTATCTGGACCCACTGACACAAGAGTCAGTTTAGTACGCAATTCATCCGTCAAGTTCCCATCCGTAACTGTATGCGCTGGCAAGCAAAACCACGTGCCTTTGGTTGAGCTCCTAAAGCAAAAAGCAAAGGAAACCAACGAAACAAATTTTTGCGATGTTAACACTTTTAGTTTGATTGATGAGACTAGAACAATTTCTACTTTGTGGGATCTCATGTCAGTTGAAGGAACATTGGCTGACCAGCCGGTCGAAGAACATAAAGTAAGTAAAGTATAACAAAAATTAAACTTAGAATAAAATTCAGCAACGTTTTTTAAGGAATCAGAAGATGTAAGAGCAACAGCCCCTGACGCTCCTGCAGTTCCGTCAACTTTCTATTCTCGCAAAGATGCCAAAACTGTGCTTGGCACATGCCATTCCTATACTTTTGGCAAGTTGAAAGATTTAAAGTTTTTTAGTCTGAAATTAATTTTGTATTTAAAATGATTTACAGGAGAACTTGTTCGATTTGAAAAAGCTGATTATGCATTGGAGTTCAATTTTAATTCTGATCTTCAACTTTGTGAAAAAAACAAAATTGGATTGGTATAAATGATCTATTTGAGTAAAGGCTCTCTTACAAGGAGACCGCAGAAGTGTGTAATCCATAATTGTTGAAATTTATTTAAAATAAAATATTGTTATTATCTAAACAGTCAACAAACACACTCTAGCTGCATTCAAAAAGTCTAATAGGACTCGTTTCTGTCGTTTCGTGTATTTAAATAAAGAAAGTATAGACCGTTTAGATAATAACAATATTTTATTTAAAAAAAATTTTAAGAATTGTGGATTACACACTCCTGCGGTCTCCTTGTTAGTAAGACCTGCACCATTTTGTGAATGTATCACTGGAAAAATTCAGTGCACCAGGGATGAAGTGAGTTACGATAAATTGCCTTTGTAAAAAGTATGCTGGTATGTTAGAAACCCAGGTCTAGTTTCTCTTTTTTAAAGGCTTTTATTTAACTTGACTTGAGCATTTGTGTGTTTCAACTTCCGGTTTGTCTAAATTTGGATGTTTTTTCCAAAAATCAATTCAGCATAACAAAAAATTAAAATTTGGGCTTCGTAGCGCCCTAGAACAGGTCATTCCACAAATTATGAAAAAAAGAAAGAAAAAAAAGACTCATTTTTCAGCGCTGTGGACTGGAAATACCAATTAAAATTCCGATTTACGGCAAACTGTAAGCAAACTTGAGCGCCACCTGGCGGAACCCGTGTTTTTTAATGGATGCCAAAATGTTTGCCCGATACGAATTTTGATGTTTTCGGCACTAAAAAAGGATTTAAAAATCCTGAAACCACGCTCATTTGATTGGGAATTGCATTCTGCACAAGCCTGTATGTTTTTTTTTTCGATTCTGTAAAAACCAATACGTTTTTTTACGATTGTAACCAGCGACCGCACGGTCAATTTAGTAAGAAATTTGAATTTGACCATAAAAACAAAAAATATGAAAAATGAACGGTTTAAAATAGTAGAAATATGTTTCCTTGGCAGAATTTGCCGCTCTTTCAAATGGTGCTTATAACTTTTTGATCTGAGCTACATTTTTTTTATTTGCTAAAAAACTATTTGTCATTTGTATTCGAATTTCTCAGGGATACAACATAAAAGCCTTTTTCAAAAACATAGTTTTTTTGGTTTACTTGTTCAATATTTTTAATTAACAGCCATTTAAACAAAAAAATGAATTTAAATATTGTAAGTACGTAATTCTAGAAATGTTCTTTTAAATGGTTGTTTATGAAATGAAATGCATAGCTATTCGATAACCTCGCATTGATGCAATTTTTCTCAACAGTTTATGCTACACAATGATGATGATATTGTCACCTACAAAGTGTCAAGAGAAAGCAAACCCCAGATTCCGTTAACTAAACTTGTGTATGGCTTGGGAATTGCATTCTGCACAAGCCTGTATGTTTTTTTTTTCGATTCTGTAAAAACCAATACGTTTTTTTACGATTGTAACCAGCGACCGCACGGTCAATTTAGTAAGAAATTTGAATTTGACCATAAAAACAAAAAATATGAAAAATGAACGGTTTAAAATAGTAGAAATATGTTTCCTTGGCAGAATTTGCCGCTCTTTCAAATGGTGCTTATAACTTTTTGATCTGAGCTACATTTTTTTTATTTGCTAAAAAACTATTTGTCATTTGTATTCGAATTTCTCAGGGATACAACATAAAAGCCTTTTTCAAAAACATAGTTTTTTTGGTTTACTTGTTCAATATTTTTAATTAACAGCCATTTAAACAAAAAAATGAATTTAAATATTGTAAGTACGTAATTCTAGAAATGTTCTTTTAAAGGGTTGTTTATGAAATGAAATGCATAGCTATTCGATAACCTCGCATTGATGCAATTTTTCTCAACAGTTTATGCTACACAATGATGATGATATTGTCACCTACAAAGTGTCAAGAGAAAGCAAACCCCAGATTCCGTTAACTAAACTTGTGTATGGCTTATCTGCTAAAAGAGTTAGTCTTACAAGTAACTCCATTCACAAATTGCCAGTTACCTAATTATGATATTCTATTTAGTTCAAGATTTTGAACAAAGCCGAAAGACCATGCAATACAAATGAAGTTGTAAACGAGTGTGAACGGAACTGCTTCGAGGCTAATCTGAAGAAAGATATGTACTGCAGGTAAGAAATATACCCTGGCTCACTACAAGGTAGGCCTTTCTCCCATTGGTTGAGTCTCATTACTCATAACTATAGACTGTATCCTACCACAAAGAAAAGTATTTTTTTTTCATTTTTGTGATTATTATAATAAGGGGTTTCATTAAATGAGTGATTAGTTGATTACTTTGATTATTGCAATAATCATAATCACTCAATTTTTGAGAGCCCAACAAAAAATCTGATTATTTGATTATTGGTATGTGTGATTATGTGAAGGTCACATGACTTTCTGTGTTGGTCACATGACTTTCTGTGTCATGGCTGCCTCCTAAACAAAAACAAAAATGCCCAAGGTCAGTAGGAAAAAGTGGTTTTTGAAGATGTTTGAGGTTTGGTGGTTTTTGGTTATGGGCAATGAGCTACTCATCTTTTTGAAAATTATCTGTCATGCTAACGGTAAATGGAAAAACATGGCAACCCGAAAACGTGCATGGGCAACCTGAAAAGGTGATGCAAGCAACCGTAACATATAGATTGTTCCGATGGACGGAATTGTTGAAACTGTAACCTAGATACGTAGCAATTGTTTAAAAAAAAGTTGCTACAAGTAACAATTGCAACTCCCTAACTTGTTTAATGTGTTTAATTTAACCTAAACTGAGCACACTTTATTGTATTATGACCTTGTGTAGTTGAAGCGGGTGTGGCGCCGCCATGTTGGTTTGAGTTGAGAGAGCACTTATAATCGGCCCAAGTCAGCAGAAAATCATGGTTTGGGATGATTACTTGATTACTTGATTAGTTGCTTATTTGATGAAATGATTATTCTTATGATTGGTTGAATCCAGTCTCGTGATACATCAAATAATCAACTAATCAAAGTAATCAAAGTAATCAACTAATCACTCATTTAATGAAACCCCTTAATGATTAAAATGATATAATTTTAATCGTATTTTATAATAAAATATTTTATTCATTTATAAAATACAGTTTTATGCTCTTTTAAATTCAACACACGTTTGTTTAGTTTATTGATTGCTTTGTCTGGAAAGCACAGTTTTGAATTTTTTGCCGTTACCTAGGCAATCGATTACAATGTCTGTACATCGATTGCAATTCTGGTGTTTTGGTCTATTTTTTTGTATCACTACACAAGTGAAATGGCGCGGCCAATGGGAGAGTGAGCAAGAGTATAGTAACCATTTCAGTTAAGCTTGTAATTATTACTCTCGATCCAGATTGCCTTTGACTAGTCCTTCGGAAGTGCCGCTGTGCAATAACTCAGTCGATTCTCTAGAAGCATACAATGAACTATTGATCTCTGTCCAGAATTTTGATTATTTAAGAGAATGCAATTGTCCTAAAATATGCGACGAAGTTTTGTACACTGATCATTTCCACATGATCGAGCAATCTAATGAATCGGTGTTACTCATCTACTTTGCTGACAATGTGATTGAAGAAGTCAGTGAAAATTACTTTTACAGTTTCGTATCTTTAATGTGCGATGTTGGTGGAAATTTGGGTCTCTTCTTAGGGTTAAGCATCCCTACAATGTTCAAACTTGGGGAGTCAATGGTTGAGTACTCTTTCAAACAAATACATTCCAAAAAGAATTTGGGAACTTTTTCAGCAATATATTAAAAAATTATACAGTCGAAACTCTTTATAACGAATCGCAAGGGATCGGAAAAATCAATTCGTTATAACGAGAGTTTGTTAAAACAAACTAGCTAAAAAAAATTAAATTTTATCATAAATAATATTATTTATTCATAAACATGCAAGTTTCATGTCAGTGGCATTAATAATGTTCAACTTGTCCGGAATCAAAATTGTTTTTTGTTTGGCAGCCATTTTAAAACAGTAAATATTTCATTTTCCCTTGGTTTCTAAATGTGGGCATCGGATGTTGAGAGTCTCAGTTTTGAAAATTTGTTATAACAAGGGCTTGTGGGTATTACAGTATACCTAAAAACTTGTTGGTTATAACGAATAATTCGTTATATTGAAATTCATTATATCGAAAATATTTAACATGGTGTTCTACGGCTGGCCAACCAAATCATTTTTAACAATTCGTTATATCGATAATTCGTTATAAAGAGTTTCGAATGTATTTAGTTTTTAGTTTTTTCCCAAGGAAAGTAGTTTTTTTTAGAAGTAGTTTTTCGGTGTTCAGATAGAATGTTTCAAGTAGAAAACCTCGTTTTCAATACAGGATATAAACAATAATTCGACTTGTACTTGCTTGGGTTGAATTGAACAATCTCTCAGATCTCCCAAGCAAAGCGTTATAATGTTATATTCGGAAGCATTCAATACTTAGTTTGCGGCAGGTACTTTTCCTTTATAAAAACCCTCGGTATAGTTATAAGCATAGTTGAAAAGTCATACTGTAACTCCCTAATGGAGCTCACACTACTGTATAACACTATAACAGGTAGTTATCCACGATTTACGTCATTAACAAAAATTTGAGATTACCGACGACCTCATTCGCCGCCATTTAAAAAATGTAGTTTTTAGCACAAAAAAATGTAGTTTTTAGCAGAAAAAATGTAGTTTTTAGCAAAAAAAAGTAGTTTTTAGCAAAAAAAAGTAGCTTTTAGCAAAAAAAAAAGTAGTTTTTAGCACAAAAAAATGTACGGAGTAGTTTTTAGCACACAAAAAATGTAGTTTTTAGCAAAAAAAAAATGTAGTTTTTAGCAAAAAAAAATGTCACTCCCACAATGTTAACTTTAAATATTTTTTAATTGTATTGCCATTACTTAAAACTTCCTTGTCATTTTGCTCTATTTAAGATTAAAACCACTCAAAATCTTCACAATTTTTAGTTTCATCTTGAAAAAGGAAAAAACACAAAATAACCAAATCAAGATCCAAAATAAAAACTTGAAAAACAAACAACAAAAAAAAACAATCTAAGCCGCTGCTTCCTCAGTCACAATCTCGTGATAAATTTGTCAAAAAAACAATATAATTACCATAAACTCATCTATTTGTCTCAAAATAACAAAAACAATTTAAATCTACCCAAGAAAAAGGATGTAACGAGTCAAAACGATAACATTTCCCTATTAAAACCCCCAAACTTCAGCTCGAGTTCATAATTTCCTCTTCAAAAATGATGTCGATTCGACCGCTCTTCATCATCTGCTCGCTGGTCCTGTGGCCCCAAACCACCTCTCGATTGGTATGTAATTTCCTTCACATTCAAACCATTCCCTAAGTGTGTGTTCTGTATTATTTGTAGGTATCTCGCCAAATCGACCGCTCTGACAGCGTTGTTTTGGGGTTAAAATTGGCTACACTGGAGAATGAAAGCCCTGTTGAAGAGTTGAAAGTGTCTAAACTGTCTGAAACAGACGACGAGTTAAGCTCTATCCAGTTTTCCATGTTTGGCAAACCGTATTCTTTCAAACTTGTCCCTGCAAATTCCATTTTTTCGTCCAACTTTAAAATCGTGCAAGATGAACCACAAGATGGAAGTAATGAAGAACCATTGCAGGTACTAAGGTTCAATTGTACATTAATACCAGAACTGTACATCCATATACTTGTTATTTGTAGGAATCGGAGCCTCTTGAAGGCTCCTTTTACACCGATGAGACAGGCAGAGGGTCATTCTATATTCAGCAGAAAAATGGTCAAGTTCAAGTGGTAAGTTATGTACAGACTTTCACCGATATAGGTAGGGATAGACAAATAAAGGGCACCCAGTGGCCTAAAAAAATTTAGCTGGCTTGTGAATTTCTTGGGCAGTATTTGCAAAATATTGTTATGCGGCGGAGTCACAGCGTAAACCGGTTGTCTCCTCCATTTTCACTAACCCTAAACCTAACCCTAAACTCTCAGCTGTTAATTTGTTGTTATTTCAGGGTTGCCACTAATTTACTGCACAAATGGCGGCGAATTCAAATCTTGCGTTAATTTTGGGACACCCTTTACTTAATTAAATTTTCAATTCTTTCGTCTCAGGATGGATTTGTTGATGATGCAGTAGTGATTAGGAGTTCACAAGGTGGCCACACAGCAACTAAAACATTGAAACCAAAAACCAAATTTGATCACACTCCTACCGACAACGATAGGATCAGTAAGTTGGATTAAAATAACAATTTGAATTAAGTTTGTTTCTACTCCATATAAAATGTTATGTTAATTTTTTTTCTATTTATTCTATATTGCAGGATTGTTAAAGCTCACTTCTGCAAGCAAAAGCAGACTTCAACATGATGTAGCAACTATTGAAGTGCTTGTATTTCTCGACAGAATTGTTCATGGCAGATTGGTTGAACAAAAAGCGGACGTCAAAAAATACTTAGGCATATTCTGGAACACTGTAAGTTGTTGATTGCCATGAATGTGGCGTACCGACTGATCCGTGAACTCCCAGACAAAAATGGGCCCCATACTAAATTTCTGCATAATTTGTAAAATTTGAGAAAAATTTTGAGAAAAATTTGAGAAAAATTTGAGAAAAATTTGAAAAAAATTTGAGAAAAATTTGAGAAAAATTTGAGAAAAACTTGAGAAAAATTTGAGAAAAATTTGAGAAAACTTTGAGAAAAATTTGAGATAGTTTGGGGTCTTTGGGTGTGGACGGTATGCCATAACATCAGTTAACGCAGACTTTTCTAATACGTTACACTTGTCAATTTGATTAAACCATTAAATTTAAAATACCTTTTTCCAGGTACAAAACAAATACAAAGTTTTCACTCATCCTAAAGTACAATTATCATTATCTGGAGCCGTTGTACTGAGTGTAAGAATCCAAAGATAAAGCCAAAAATATTGACATCCACTGACTCACCTATTTTCTGTAGGATATGGCATGGATTACTGATACATTTTTAGCACCCAACAAGCCCGATGATGAAAAAATAGTACAAAGTTTTGGTCAATGGTTATTCAAAAAAGACGAGGACTTTACCACGTATGATGTCGGAGTATTACACACTGGGTAAGTGCACATGATTGAGTTTGCCACATCTAAACAAAGACTGGCCAAGCAATTTACTTTTCAGTCTCATTTCAAACAAATTTTTTTTACATTATTATGTAGTTTGGATTTGTCGTACAAGGATCACAATAGCATCAATACAGGCACGCTTGGAATAGCACCAATGAGGGGAGTTTGCCAAGCCGATACAGACGATAAAACTATTTATAGTGTTTGTGTGGTTGAAGATCCCTACGCTCCTACCTATGCTGGAGCAATGACTGCTGCTCATGAATTTGGGCATTTGTAAGTCTGCAAGTTTTGTCTGTGTCAGATAATTGGGCTAAACAAACGGGTTGTTCTAAGTTCTGTTAAACATTTGAGTGAAAAAACTATTCTTAGCGTATTACTAAGCTTTGGAGAATTTCATTTTAGCGATACCCCATTTTTGCGACCACGTCATTTTAGCGACACAAAAATCGCTAAAATGACATGTTCGCTAAAGTGATGGTCGCTAAACAGCACTAATACAATTTTTCATATTCTATGTTAATTGTATTAGAATCTACTGCGACTTTGGAAACCGCGACTACATATATTTTAGGTTTAATTCCTAACCCCCCGCGAACCTAACCTTACTGGTTTTTTTATGCAAAACCATTTTTTTAAGCGGTACATTGTCGTCGCGATATATCCTGTCGCGTCGCTAAAACGTAACAATCGCTAAAATGTCAGGTCGCTAAAACGTGGTGATCACTACGGGAAAATTACCATATTGTCGCTAAAACGAGCATTGCTAAAATGACTATAACCGGCTTTGGAGAGCATGCCCTAAAATGCAAGTTTGACTATACTCTAACTTAGTATAAGGTTGGCCTAACTCCCATTGGTCGAACCTTTTTACCCCCTGTGCACGATCGCAAGGAAAAGTAGTTTTGTTTACTTTTAATTGTTTTTAGTATTTTAATTATTAGAATTATGTAATTTTTTTTTAATATTATATTTCATTTGCAAGAATGAATTTAAAACTTGACTTTAATTTAACCTCAGATTAAGTGCAAACCATGATGACCCTGAGAAATGTGACAAACATGGACTAATGGCACCCCAGGATGAACTAATCGCTCCAAGCACCATGATTTTTTGTAATATAAGCATAGAAGAAATTCAGAACGAACTCGAGTAAAACATACAACACACATTAAAATATTGTTATTGAAATGTAAACGCTTTCCTAGTTCCGAACTCGCATCCTGCCTTTACGATTCGCACGAACCGAAAGTTCCGATTGGACCTGAAGCACCGGTCATGACGAGAGCAGAAATTTGCAAAGAGGCTTACGGTGATAACTTTGTAGCAGTGCCATTGGTAAATTCTAGTCACCATTATTAAATGTTTTCAATACCGTACTTCAACTTGACACACTTTTTTGCAGGGTATGTACTCACGCACTACAGATCCCTGCGTTTTCGTTGCCTGTTTTGAAGACAGCAATCATAGTAATGCGAAATTTCTTATGTGGGTTCCCGAACAAACAGCATGTGGTAGAAAAAAGGTTTGTTGCAATAAGCTATAGTACAGGTATCATCCTTCATTACATGTGCTCTCGCTTTATATGTTTTCGCAATCACTAGGCACATTCATAAAGACATGTTTAACTTGCAGTTAAACATATTTTATTGTTTAAACGTCCAGTCTAAAGGAATATACTTAACTTTAGCGACGCCCATTGTAGCGACACCGTTTTTCAACCTAATTAAACCTAACCTAACCTAACCTGTCCTAACCTAACCTGACCTAAACTAAACTAACTTAGCTGAATCTAAGCACCTTAAAACCGGCGTCGCTAAAATGGGCATTGCTAAAGTAAAGGAATCCGGGTCTAAAGTACTTCATGAATGCGCCTACTGTACTTGCACTCTAGTTACTATGCTGCAATGTAGAACTACATCCCAACAGCAGGAGTTGCGCTAGAATTAGAAGTTGTTGTTGTTGTGCTTGCATCTAATTCTCCATTTTTTCATAGGTCTGCATTCAAGGGAAGTGTACAACTAAATAATTGCAGTTCACATCATTAAATCTTATAAATGCTACTGTTATAATAATCTAATGTATTCATGTTATACTTTGATGCTTGGGTCTGCACAGAGAACAGACAATAATAAAATCCACCAATACGATTTATAAATCTGTAGGTTTAGATATTAAGCAATACAATGGAGAAATGTATTCATAAATAAAGTATACCGTCTCTACGTTATGAATGTGATAAATTATTGATTAATTGATAGGGGTGTTGTTTAATTGTTTTTCACCTTGCTCCAATATGCATGATGCAGTAAAATTCCCGTCTGAGGGTTTCCGTCGCCAGGAAGCAGGCTTTGATTTATTTTCCCGACCAACTAGGTGAAAGTACCAGACAAGGGAATACAAGTATTATCACCTGTTGATGTCTGGTGTTTCACCTAGTGGCAAAGCACAAAATTACTCACAATTTTTAATTGCCAGCCTATACTCTGGCCACGCATAACTTGAGCCTAAATCCGAGCCTTTTCTCTGGTGTAGTGATACTAGAAAATAGATCCAAACACCAGAAGCAAGCACTAAACTCTGAACTATTTTCCCTGGTGGCAGCACAGAGCACAGTATAGAGACTGTGGCACAGAGTGAGTAATGAGGCTCGGATTTAGGCTCAAGTTATGCATGGCCAGAGTATAGAGTAGGCGCATTCGAAAAGTAATTTGCACTAAACGACCAGTGCAACTGGTAGTGTAAATTTCAAGTTAAACGACCCAATTTTCGAGTTTCAAAATAAATTTCTGTGTAAAATTCAGTAGTGTAAATTCAAGTGTAAATATTAAATTAGTCCAAATAATAACCATAGTCATTATTGTTGTTGTTTACTCTAAAAAAAAAACAGGAGATTATAAAAACATGATTATAAAATGTAAATTTATTTTAATTATTTGTATTATTAATATTTATTTCCGAACGGGAATCGGCTGAACAGCCGCCTCAATCGCACAAATGCGGCCGAACACCGGCCGCATTAGATCGCACAAACGCGGCCGAACACCGGCCGCATTAGATCGCACAAACGCGGCCGAACGTCGGCCGCATTCGATTGTACAAATGCGGCCGAACGTCGGTCGAACGTCGGCCGTATTCGATCGTACAAATGCGGTCGAACATCGGTCGCATTCGATCGCAAGAATGCGGCTAATACCTGCTAAAAAATTGTTCTTGCGATCGATATCGTTCCAACCAATCTAACGAAAATCCAAGATGGCTGCCAGCAAGACCCGATTTCAACGAGAAAACTCGTTGCACGGAGATTTTAAACGGAAACGTGGCGTACAGGCCGTTTCCGTTTAACCAGTTTACACGACATTTACACGAATTAATTCGTGTAAATGTCGTGTGAAAACGAGTGTAAACACGTTTACACTCGTTTTAATGACTTTTCGAATGCGCCTAGTGAGAGTCCAGTTTTTTTGAACACGACTGTACTTAATTACTCTTTGTGTAACTTTTAAGAAATAAACTATATTAAATGTTGTTTCGCCGCAATTATCATTATTTTCAAATTTGATGGTTTTAAGAGTCACAATTTGGTCCTAAATTTTTTTCTGGACCCGGCTGTTACGAATAAAATATATCCTTGATTTGACGCACATTTAAAAAAATAATTACAGTTTGTGCCAGGTATCTTAATGCCAAATTCAAAATGCGCATCACATTCTGCGCATGCATTTAACGTGGTGATCGTCAAGATATATTATTTCAGTACCATGTTGTAAATTACTTTTGTTAATGAGTTTATTTTTTATTTATTTTAGCATTATTAGGTCTCATATTAGGCTTAACACTTATTTGTTCCCACAATCATTAAAAAAAATCGAAAAAATCGGAAAAAAAGATCGGAAAAATCGGAAAAAAAATCGAAAAAATTCGGAATACCGGTATCGAAAAAAAAAATAGAAAAAAAATAGAAAAAATTGAATAACAATGAAACAGAAGAAAAATATCGAACAAATTCAACTTCACGTTGATTATTCTACCATTTTCACGTTAAATCGCATTATTTGTGCATTTATAATGGAAATTCTTCGCTATTTCGCCAAAAAACGAAAAAAATCGAAGGATGTTGATACAAAACCCGACCTGGTTACCCGAGATGAGAAATGTAAATAGTACGTATAGCTGGAATGCAAAAAAATCGATATTGTATCGATTTTCAATCGAATTTGAATGTACGCAACTACACTTCCTGACATTATAATATGGTAGCATCGTTGATCCAAACACTACCGTAACTAATAAATAATGCTTCTTAAATTAGATGTGCCGTCATAATGATTACGTATTACATATTAAACAGAAAATTGAACGGGAAATGTTTGTTTAAAAAGTAAAATGTCGGATGGGATTCTGCCATGTTTTAGAGTAGCCCAATTTTACATTCTCCGCATCGCGAGTGCAAGTTCATCGCGATTACCAAAGATTTCACTTAATTTATGAATGAAATTTATGTTAAAAGGTAACTTACAATTTCGACGAACTGGCTGCAGTTGCTTAATGGACATCGAGGAATTGTTCGGAGGTCATTTTCTGTTCTTGATGGTTTTCAAAACTGCCAACTTCTTACGCCGCCATTTGCATTGGGCTCACGCTTAGACTTGTGGGAAATAAATCAACCAAGGCCGTCACTGTTTAGACTCGTAGACTATGTCATAGGCCTAACCGTAATAAGGTATTGCATATTAATTGGAATTTTGAGAACGTTTTTAGACAAATCAGTGGTTAAAATTATTCGGACAAAGAAAATTTTATTTGTTCATAAATTTTAGCATGTAAAATATGGGCACTGCATTTGAGCGGTGTGATGGAACAGCTACGGGCCTTGTTAGATCACATCGCTGACCTACCATAAAAACAAATGACTTCTATCTTGCATGCAATGTAATTTTTTGTGTGTTAAGTGATATTATGTAATTTTGAAAAATAAAAGAAGGAAGTTGAGATAAAACCTTAAAACCAAAACAGATTATTTAAACAAAAACATGTTTATTAAATTACTGTTTTATGTATAAAAACAGACCACAATTTTACAGTTTCACTTCGTGCAAAACAAGCAGAGAATACATTCCCAAATGAAGCCATCTTGTGTTGTTTGGTTTTTAATTTTGTGCACCCAATGCAATTCTTCATATTCAGTAAGAAAACCAAAAGTGGTTTTAAAACAAATGTAATTTCTTTGTTTCATTTTACAGACCTTACAAGATGATGACACTCAAAGTATTGTTGAAGGAATCAAAGTGATTGGTCAATCTGGCACAAAACATCAATTTCAGCAAATTCAATTCAAAACTTTTGGCAAATTGTTTACTTTCAAACTTACTCCAACAACAATTTTTTCACCAAATTTTAAGATCCTTCAAAATAAAATCCAAGAAGATGATTATGATTCAAATATTATTGAAGATTTAACCTTACAGGTAAATGATTTCAAACATAATACAGAATTATAAAATTAAAAAACTACAAAAAAATTATATTTTTCTTTTAGAAATCAGAATCTCTTAGTGGCTCTTTCTACACTGATGAAAATAACCATGGATCATTTTATATCCAGGAAGTCAATGGACAAATTCAAATGGTCAGTTGTGGTTTCTTTAATTGCAAACTCTCAATAAACTTTTCTAGTAAAAATATCATTTTCAGCAATAAAAGTTATAAGCTTATGTAGTACCTGACACTTTAATCCAAAGTCAAATTGCTTGTTCAATTGCATATTTCTATTTATTTATTTATCTAAAAAGGATGGTATTGTGGATGATACAATGAGGATTTGGAGTTCTAATGGTCACCACATGGCAAGCAAGATATCAAATCAAAATTCAAATATTGGTTGTCCCACCATTGAAGGTATTGTTTCATTTTTTTGTTTATTAACTAGTTTAGTACATAAATTCTGACATAAAGGTTTGTGTTTCTGAAGAAGATTAATTCCAATTTTATTACCAATTGTGTCTGTGGAATCAAAATGTGAATGAATCATTTCTCAATAATTTTTATTATTGTAAATTGTTATTAATGTTTAATTATTTATTCCAGCAATTTCAAACCATTCTTCTGCAAAACGATTGCCTGGATTTAGTAAGGTTGCAACAGTGGAAGTCCTTGTTCTGCTGGACCAAATAATATACAAGAATCTGTCAACACACCACACTTCCATTAAAAAATACTTGGGCATATTCTGGAATTTTGTAAATCTATCCAGCAGAGATTCATGAAACAGATTTATGAAAAGTTAAAATTATTTTACTTGCAGGTGCAAAATAAATTCAGGGCTACTTCGAAGCCGAAAGTCCAACTTTCGCTGTCCGGAGTAGTTGTGTTGGATGTAAGTGGAAACAACACACATATATATCACAAATGAGTACAAATATTATAAATATAATTTTAATATCCAGGATTTTAAATGGATATCTAATTCATTCATCCAATTCAACACTCCAGATGCAAATAAAATATTAGAAAGTCTGGGTGAGTGGTTGTACAAAGAACAAAAGAAATTCCCTCTGTATGATGTTTCAGTATTACACACTGGGTGAGATTGATTTCAGATTAAGTTTTCAATCAAATGACACTGATTAAATGATATCCAATAGATTGGATCTAGCCCACATTCATGGCAACCAGCTGGGTAGAGAAATTGTGGGTGTTGCAACAACAACTGGAGTGTGTAAAAATAATGCTGTTATACAGAGAATGTTAAATTGTGGAATAATTGAAGATCACAATGCTCCTTTGTACTCTGGATTATTCACTGGTGCTCATGAACTGGCACACCTGTGAGCATTTTTACTGAAGGCTTCGCTGCAATACAAATAGTTTTAAGGCTTCACTGCAATACAAAATAGTTTTTAGGCTTCACTGCAATTCAATTACATGCGTTTAGATTGGGCTCACATCATGACGATCCTACAAAGTGCACCAAAAATAGCATAATGGCGACAATTAAACCTAAGGTGAATGCAAACGTGATAACCTTTTCTGATTGCACTTTAGATGCAATTCACGAACAACTCAAGTATGTAATCAGTTCATTTCAAAATTATGTGATTTATAATTTAATTTTGTTACATTTTAGTCATCCCGATGCGGAGTGCGTGTACAATACGCGTCATTCGGATATCCCGATTTTGCCCGAAGTTCCGAATCTGACCAGAGATCAGATCTGTAAACTTCAGTTTGGTGAAACCAGTGCGGAAGTACAAAAAGTAAATTTTTTTAAAAAAAAATGAGCTAAAAAAATATTGCAGTTGTAAACAATAAACCTTTTACTCGCACTTGCAGGAAGTATATAACAAACTGAAGAAAGATCCTTGTGAAATGGTTTTGTGTTATCTGGGCGGTTCTGGGGCGAGCCGCAGAATTAAATATATGAGATGGGTTCCCGAAGGAACTTCGTGTTTCGGAGGAAGAGTAAGAGTACATGAAATTTTATATACGGGGTGGTCAAAAAGTCTGGTTCACAGTAAATAATTCCCAAACTGTTTTAAATGTTGATTTAGCAAAATGATTGTCAGGGTAGTATTTTGGGGGTCGGATGTCATCTTCAAGGTCATCCATATTGTAACTCGAGAACCGTGACAGATAGAGAGAAAAAGTGAATTAGAAAGTGGTAGAGCACGATCCAATTAGTCTACAACTGTTTTTAAAAAATTATCTCTTTCTGAAAAGTTTTGAGAAAAAAGGTTTAAAACGTTAGTCGGATGTGAACCAGATTTTTTGACCACCCTGTATATTATTAAAATTTCATTGAAATCTTTTTTTTCTTCAGATTTGCATCCAAGGGAACTGTATTGCCAAATTAACTTAAATTTATTTTCACTTTATTGTCAATAAACGTATACATAAACTGAATAAAAACCGTATACAAGCATGAACCACGGATGACATATCCGTATTCGTGTGTTATTTTTTATTGATTCGTTGTCTGGTGCACTGATTGGATGACAGCAATTACATGTCATGCAATGCTGGCCAACTAAGCTTGTTTGTTACCCGTTGTCATCCCACAATACAGTGCGGCTATATACTATGTGGTGCCATCGGTGGCAAAACGTATTGAACATGTTGATATGTGTATTTTTATTGGAAACAAACAAACAAACAAATAATTGCAGCCTTCATGCTAATTAAGCATACATTTTGTCAATTTCTGCAATGTATTTTTTAGTAATAATAGGTCGTCTCATCTTTCCAGTAGGGCCTAAACGAAAGAGAAAAAGCATGATGAATTTATCTATAATGATAAATTGAATATAAATTTACCAAAATCTCCATTGCCAATACTAAAATCTTCCGGCAAAATAATCCACTTCTGAACTTTTTGAGCGTTGGATACGGCATCTTCCGTGTTATATTTTGTAATTCCATTCTGAATTGCAACCATTACATTTTCATCTTTGGTCTGTATCACTTCAGAAACCGATGTAACGAGGCTGCCCACAGACTGACACCATGAAATTGCTTGTTGTGACAATTGATCAGTTGGTTGTTGTGTTTCAGGATCCACCTCGGTCTTTAATACAGAAAATTTAATCTGCGTTTTAGTTGAATACACACACTTAATTACCTTTAATGTTATTAACATTGTTAGATATTTTCTTCTGTCTCCAATTAGCATGCAGTTGCTAACTACCGGTAGATATCTCTTAACACAATTTTCAATAAGAATTGGTGGAATGTTTTCTCCTCCTGATGTTATGATCAACTCTGTATAATAAGATTACATTACTTAAATATGTGCTAAATAATGTGTAAAAAAGATAAAAGTATACCTTTTGTACGACCGGTAATGTAAAGGTATCCATTTTTGTCAATCATTCCTTCGTCTCCAGTATAAAGCCACTGAGTATCATCGATAGTTTTTACGGTTTCCTTTTCGAGTTGAAGATAACCCATGCAAACGTTAGGCCCATGCAATATGATCTGAAACAAAAATCAAATAAACTGTAAATATATTTGTTTAAACTGAGCCTTGGTAATAATCCCCTTGATCGTCAACTTTCACTGTGTGGTGACCCAGTTGGAGAAGTGTCCCCCGAAGTGGATACTTTCCCTCTGAGTCACTATGATTGAAGAGTCGTTCCCCCGTGTTGGCTCCATTAACGACAACTCGAGACGCCGCCATTGTTCCGCCAACCACGCGGAACCGAGGACGCCATCTTGAGAAATCCTTTGTTCGACTCTGACCAAGTCGACTCTAGACTATTTTACTAAGTGTATTTTAAGGCATAATGCCTATTGAATAAATAACTTGTTCATTTACATACATTTGGTATTCATTTGGGTATTTGCATAAGTAGATCACAGATAAAGTATTACACGTTAGCGCATCTAAACCTATACAAAGTAGGACGCGACAACTGGTGGGGTGGGGTTGAACTAGACCAATTACACTGTGTTGGCAGTAACCGGAAACTGGTCACATACCTTTATGTTGTTCTACCTTTTAATTGACTTACCTCTCCGTTTCCATCTTCCCTTGGATTGGATATTTTTACTTTGTAATCGTTGATGTAATTTACATTTCCGACACTGTCCAGTTGCACATTTTCTTTCGTGGTACCAATGTGGATAGCAGTGCTTTCACTGAGTCCAAATACGTCCAACACAACCAAATCCAAGCCCATAAAGTATTTTTTAATTTCGGGAGCTATCGGTGCACCTCCAGCAATAATATACGTAATGTGTTGCAATCCCATTTGAGTTTTTACTTTGCTAAACACGAGTCTTTTAGCCAAATTGTACGCCATGTTATTCCCATTTCTGTTTTTAAAATAAAATAAAATCACAAATTTAAATAAATATATTCTTTTTACAGCATTACTTATACAGATGGTGCTTTATTCCTTTTTGTTGTGCCCATTGAAAGACCGATTTCTTGAATGGCTTCATTTGTATTTCGGCATCTTGTAATTTCTCGTAAATCTTTTCGATAACTCTTGGCACGGCTATTAAAACCGTGGGTTGGGCTTCGCGGAGGCTATCAACAAATTTACCCTAATGTATTGATAGAATAGTCAGTTAGTCAGGTGAAACTAAATTCCAAGACCGGCTCAATCCCAACTTACTTTTAATGCGTCTGGAGTTGCAAAATAAACAGTAGCAGCCATTTGAACAGATAAATATAAATCGATGCCCTTGAAATTTAAAAGAAGTAAATAATTATTACTCCGTATTATTTAAGCTTATAGTTGATTCTAACTCTAATTCTTCTTATGTAAATTCCATGTACTTACTAAAGCTGCCATATGGCTCAAAGGAAGATATGATATCACTCTATCATTCTTCTTGTAAATCAAGAATTTGGTTGTAGTAAAATGCGTAAAAGCCATAATCTAAATTTTAAAATCTAAAGAATTATCAATTTAAAGATAATATGAGTACAACTTACATTATTATGAGATATCATCACTCCTTTTGGATTTCCTGTTGTACCCGACTGGGGTTATGTAATCACAATTTAATTTAATATTTAATTGAATCATGCCATGTATTCATATTTACCGTGTAGATTAGAAAGCAGCATTGATTCATTGCCAGACTTTTAATTCTTCTATCTAAGACATCATCAGGAAGTGATTGGCCCACTTTAAGTAAGTCAGGCCACTACAGAAATAACCAATTAAAGATTTTAATCAGCATCGTATTTTAAAACCATTTGTTTGTAATTTAACTTATAAGGACACTTCAATGAAATAATACTTAACAACTAACTTACAAGTATGTAATCTCACATGCTCTAGTTCGATGGTAATCAGCAAAAGCAAATGTAACTAACTGGTAAGTGCATTCAAACATCAACAGAATCACATAAACAAGTGAGAAGTGACTTAAAAAAGTGAATTCTTGATACAACACATTAAACACACTGAACTAAAAAGATGGCTTCCTGCAGCAAGCAGTAACAATAGCCAATAGCAATCAGAACAAAATTTAAAGTATATTTAGAAGCATTTAATTAATAAACACAACAGTAACCATTTGTTACATGTTGGTGGCTTTTTGCCACTGTAGATGGAATTGCCAACTTTTAGAAGTTTCAGTCATAAAGCTGTGAGAGTGGACGGACGCTATTATACTCTTTCCGAACTCAAGAAGAGCCCTGGAAGCTGGGCTCCCATTGGCCTACTTGGAACTGCAATGCAACTACTGCTACACTAGTGAGATAGCTCGGCCAATGGGAGCCCAGCTTCCAGGGCTCTTCTTGAGTTCGGAAAGAGTATAGGGCATTGGAGTGCCTAAACAGCGCCGGATGCATGACACATTAATAGAAATGTGCACAAGATACTGTATTTAATGGTTTAGGACCTTTATTTAGTGTCTAGGGGTCAGAATCTCATGCCTTTCATATTGCATTGCTGCAGCAATCCTGCGACCACACACGGCACATGTGGTTGGGGTTAACCAGTAGTGCAGCATGGCCATTCGGCTGTGCATTGTGGCCCATGGATCACTCACGGTACTGCGACTGACATACCGGTCGAGTTCCTAAGCATCTCAATGGTGAACAAGAGTGGAGAACAGCAAGGTGTGAACCAGTGCTGTTCCTAAGTAACTCTGGGGTCCAAAGAGGATGTTGGGCCTTTTATAGTCCACTTTTGCACCCTGGGTACGAGAGTACTTTTTCCCATTGGTTGTTGGTCAGTGACCGGATGTGATGTTATCACTAAACCTCAACCGTCAACTACACCTGGCGGGGTGGTGTTGGACTGGTCATGCGGATACTGTGCTGCAGTGACCGAGAATCGATCACAAAGCTTGTACTGACATGCCGGTGAAAAAACTTCATACTTATTTAAAACAATTGGGTTTACCGGCAGTCTGGTCAAATTTTAGTTATACCGATATGTGGCTTAAAGCGGATGGGTTAGCTATTTTCAATGCTGCTACTTACAGATATAACATCAGGATGAGTTGGTGTCCCACTGTATTGAATAATTGCTTTTAATTGAGGTAAAGTATCACGGATTTTTAGAATTTTCTCCAGTTGGAATTCGTTTTCTACTACAACAATGTTGGCATTGGAGTCATTGATAATATGAAAACATGCTGCTGGAGAGTTGGTTGTATAGATACCAGCTGGTAATCCCCTGGTTAATAACAATAATTATTATAATTACAAAAGTGTTAAGCTTAATTTTACTAATACCAACCCAGCAAAAATGGCGGCTAAATGTGAGATGAGCCATTCTGGGGAGTTGAACCCCAGAATGCAAACTCCATTGAATGGACTAAGACCAAGCTGGAAAGAAATTAATAACAAATTATTATACGTGAATGATGAAACAGAATTAATTTTTTTTTACCTTGATAAAACCTTTGGCAGCTAATGTAACATCGGTCAAATATTGAGAATATGTCCATTTAATGTCAATTCCATTTTTCTTGGCCACCAAAGCTATTTTATTTGGATTATTTTTTACCACCTGACGGAAAAATGTGACTACTGATTTGGAATATTTAGCAGCAGTCATCCGGACTTTACCATCAGGTAACCATGTTCGTGGTTCTGGAGTTGGGTAAATGTAATCAGGTCCTGTAATATAAATTTGATCGGAATTGAATCAATATACGGGGTGAGTCAAAAGTCTGGAAACATCTTTTTTCTTGAAAATGACTGAAGTTACGCTAATTCTAATAATGTGGCCGAATAGAAAGTCGAGGGTGGGCTATCCAGTGGTGACCTTACATTTGACCTGGAAGGTCATCTTCAAGGTCATTCATTTTGTACTTTTTAAATGGTTTAAGTTAGAACAAAATTTCCAATTACAATTGTTGAAATGGTTTCATGTGTGCAATCATAAACTCTGTGTAATGTTGTGTTGATTTGCTTTGTATTTGATAGTTTTTCGATGCTCTGTGAATCTCGTTTGTTGTTAATTACTTTTTACTCACTAGAGCACTCTCTCTACGTGTGATTGTTGTATGTTTTCTCAAGACATGTTCTCTTCTCTCGGAATAAATATCCGTTCATGTTCTTCATCTTGCTGAGTAGATTCTAAACAGCATTTGATCGTGTTAATTGCGTTCCTGTTGTCTGTGAAGATTTTTACTTTTATTTTTTATTTCTTTAGCAGTAATTTTAATGTTTGTAATTTTATATTTGTTTTACGAAAATTTTAATTAAATTAATTTTAATTTTTTAACAAATATAAAATTACAAACATTAAAGTTACTGCTAAATATAAATAAATAAATAAAAGTAAAAAATTTCACAGACAACAGGATTTAAACCTGTGTGGAAAGATTCCTAGTCTATTGCCTTAACCACTCGGCCACCACCACAAACTATTATTGCCTTCATGCAGGCAGTCATGTTGGCAAACAAAGTTGTGATGTTGTGTAAATTATTTTGGGTTCCTGGAGGCACCAATGCATATATTTAAAACATACACGTTACCTTTTTGGTGTGGCGGTGTGAATGGATCATCAAAATGTACTTCCATCAAATCGTGAACAAATTGGTTTGACATTGAATAAGTTTCTGAATTTCGACTCAATCTACCTGGCATGGTGTGTAAGCTTGTGCTCGACTGTGACTATAAAAGGTTGTTTCAGACTGAGTAGGTGTATGCAACGGAGATGTGAACTGATATTGCTCCACAATGTTATTCATAAACTACAAAGAAATACCATTTCTTTAGAACTAATAGCGGAAAACCCCAATACAATTATCTGCTATTGTTCTTCATACGTTGATTAAATCTATATTATGCGTGTGTTGTAAGTTTACTTCACCAGACGGCAGTGAAATGTGGCAATTAAATAGAATAATGATAGAGAGTTTTCTTTTTTTTTTTTGAAAGCATAAGTGTTCTTAGAATTTAATCTGGCTCTGCATTCAGCCTTAGATCTGGTTCTGCATCTGTTCAGATTGTACCAATTCTGCTTCTGTAATAAACATAAATATTCTTAATAAATATTCTAAATAAATATTCTTAACGCCAATGTTGAGAAATAGGCTAAGGCATTGCGCTTGCTAAATTGAATTACTGACTGAATAAAGCTAGATAAACATCAAACATGTTGCGAGCAGTCGCAACAATGGACGGGAAAATTATCCCGCTTCTGCTTAAAGAAAATATTGAATTAATTTTCAGATGTTTGATTTCACCTGGTCAAGTGATTCCAGGGGGTGTTGAAGTTATTTTTCCGTTTCATGTTGATTAGAGGATTTTTTGGGGAAATTTATGTTTACAGAGACCTTGCGTGCCTACTGAATTTTGTGTGATTAAGATAGAATTTATTCATTGCATGGTTGATATTATTAAATAAAGTGTTCTTATGTTATCAAGGAGGTTTTGAGTCATATTTGATGTTAAGATATTATGTTCTCTTTGTAAAACTCATGTAATTTTGGATGTTAACCCTAATTTGAGGAAAAAGGTTTATTTTGAAACAATGAAATGTGTTGTGTTCTATTTGGAAATTTGAGGATAAAAATAGATCCATGTGGCTTGCTGTCTGATGCAATATTATTGTTGAAATTACTTGTTCTTTTTATCTCTATGTATTGATATGTGACTTTAGCATTAGTTACAATTGTTGTTCTCATGCAATGTTATTGTCAGAAAGTTTTCTTTATTCTGTGTTCATGACTTTATATTCAGTTCTTTCACTAAGTTTGTGCAATAAACACGTATGTTTTGCTACTCAGTTTTGCTTAATTACCAACATGCGGTTTAGTGAGTAGTAAGCGGACTCAGTCTTTAAAGCCAGATGCCTTCTTCCAGCGCTTGTGCCAACGACGGACTGCTTGATGCAAGATTTAAATTAATCTTGTGCTGTTGAGAATGACCCGGATTTCAACCACTATACGACCACAAGGTTTGGAACTGAATTTACTTTATTTCCTGTGGCTCTCATCGGGGACGACCGCTCCGGTGCTAGCTACAAACAGGAGACCAAAACACATCTGGTCTGATGGATATATTCACAACTGTGAATATTCTGACATATCATTTATCTACTACTAGTAAATACCGAGGAATTAATGTAAACAAATAATAATCCTATGGGTTTTGTAAGAAATTCAAAGTTTTAAATACTGGATTCCCTGGTCTAATCGTGAGTAAATCAGGTCGCATTAGCTGGTCAAATGTCCGGGCGGGCCGAGGAAATGGGCCGGCTTGTCGGCATTGACACAACGTTGTTGGAAAGGCGAAATAAAGAGAATCCTTTGGGAATTGATAATTACCGCGCAATAATGAAGGGCGCAAAAGTAATAATTTTATAATAATTGGCACCAATATCCGGAAATAAGCGCAGGATGAATAACCGGGCAAACCAAAATTGAGTACTTGATTAACCGCGCATAGCACCAAAACGGAATGAAATACCGCGCAAAAAATAGTTGAACAAACGCGCAATAATGAATAAAATACCGCGGAAGGAGTAGTTGAATAAACGCGCCAGAAGAAAAGTATTAAGCACAGAATTGCGAATTGAATAAGTGCTGAATGATGATTTAATAACCGAGGAATTCCGAATTGAATAAGCGCGGAATGTTGATTTGATTGACCGATGAATTATGAATTGAATAAACACGGAATTGTCATTGTGTTGTGTGTAGACGTGTAACGTTTGCGTGACGTGTAACGTTGGCGCGACGTTACACGTATGTGGGTACAGACAGTACGCATGTTGCATGTACAGTACGTTCCAGAGCAGCTTCAATCTGTTTGTAGTTTATTGGTTGAGTTAAAGCGTAATTTATAGGTTCATTGGGTTATGAGTCTATTGAATCAACATTCAGATAACAGTCTTTTCTCTTCTTTAATAGTAGAGTATATTTATTGAAGCACTTGATTCTTTGTTCCGTTTTCAAAGCTGCATCCATTATATTACGGTGCACAGAGCATGTACAAGTATTGTTGCCCGGTTGCCCAGATAAGGTTGCTTGGGCAACCAAAATGGAAAATAAAGACATTATTGTTTTGCTGGTAACTTGGGAGTATGTGCGAAGAGCCTGAATGGTCAGAAGGCACTTCTCAAGCAACATGGGGGCGGGAATTTTCATCAAACTGAATCCTCGAATAGGGTGTACTTTAGAATTCGGTCCGCTTCAGAATGGGCCCAAAATTTGGTTACTTAACAAATAAAGCATGGTGATTCTGAAAATGACATACAAAAGTGTCGGAAATTAAGTTATCTGGTCATCTGGTCATCTGGCCTAACAGCACTGCCACACGGAGAGATAGGTGACTGGATATGGTCTTACCCACTGCAGTATGGGGATTTACTACAGTGGGAGGGACGCATACTCACGTAATAACGAGACAGGGACTCCAGATTATTGGGTTTTGGCTTTTAATCCATTGTCTAGAGGTGGGGTCACCTATCTCTCTGTGTGGCAGTGCTGTTACTGTAGGCACGCTACACCAGCAACCGTCCCGTCACATACAGAACCTAAGTCCATGGGTGACGTGGTCGGTTACGAACATTCTGCCGTACTTATCCCGTACAGCCCATGTGACCACTCATAGAGACTGCAGCAGGCACATCTTCCTGCTACTGAGCATCACAGTGGTGAATGGTGAGAGGAGTAGAGTCAGCAGTTGTCTCTGCTGTGGTTAGGACCCTAAGCACATGTCCTCACCCTCTGCTCTCCCAGCAACGTCTGTCCTCTCACCAAACCACTCAGCTCTCTCCTCCCCTGCTAGGCCAGTCCACTCCATGAGGGGGACGGCTTGGGGCCACTGGGCGGTGTATTGAGTGACGCTGGTCACTGAGGGTGGCCAATCGGTCACATTCTGCGAAGCATAGTCAGTTGATTGTCTATTGGGTGCATGCTAGCCTGGATATGTGGCTTTTTGCTTTTTGGTGCAAAGGCTCTAGTCTAAATTTTTTAAGCCAATAGAGAGTTTGCGGGATGCATTTTTCCCTTATTTTTATCTTCGTTACACTATTTTAGTGCCATATCGTAAGGGAAAAATCTTTAGTGTATCGTTTTCAACACTATATTAAAATATAGTGCAGCCAATCAGAATTGAGAACACTATATTGTTAGCTCCGCCCATTGCAAATGGCGATAATTTTGTTGTACCGATCAAACACATCACAGTCATATGTACATAGATTGAATGATAAGTGAGGCTCAAAATTGAATTTTAGACCCAAAACCATACTTTATAGGCATAATAATGGCATTTTATGCAGAAATTTGCACATTTACGCCCCCAAGTTGAATTTTTAGGCCCAAAATTACTTACTGTCAGTAGTTGGCTGAAATAGTGTAGTGATAAGGGAAAAGTGCAGCCCACAAAAACTCAATTTATCATTTTTCTCTTACACTATTTTTATACCTATAATCTTTAACTGTAAGGGAAAAATGCATCCCGCAAACTCTCTATTGTCGCAATAATACGGTATTTTTGCTCCCTCAGCCGTGGCTCTTATTCGAGGGCAGCTTTTAATAGATGGAATACGGAATTTATTTATTTTTCGAAGGATGCTTGATTATGTTTATTATCTAATAAAGACATAAACTGCTAAATTTATCCAGCAGATGAAGATGATACTTTAGTATTATACATAAAAACTATTGCATTCTAACAGCTGTTTAACCCATTATGTACTACAAAGCTTGTTTAAAATAGTATGATTATTTGTATTTTTGTCGGTGCTAAAATATGTATATTTTTTCGTTCACTTAACCCTTCTGACAGTGGGGGAACATTTACAGACACACTTTTGTTTCATTATTGCAGATAGTTATCATTACATCCCATTACTGCACTGCAATATCTACATTACATTTTCAAGCATCAGAATACATATTTTCAACTTCTTTGGCAAATTTTTCAAGGATGTTTGGTCTTCTCATCTTTCCAGTTGCACCTGAATATTACCAACAATGTTAGTTGCAGATCAATTAATAAATATTACTAATTTGACTTAACCCATTTCTCCATTTTCAATGCTAAAATCTTGTGGCAGGAGAGTCCACTTTTGTATCTTTTGGGCATTAGAAACAGCTCCAATTTCGTTGTATTTGGTAATTGCAGCTTGTATGCCATCCATAACATTGGCATCTTTAGTGTTTAAAATTTCTGACACTGATTTAACCTGACTTCCAAGTGACTGACACCATTTAATTGTGTCTCTTGTCAGTTTGTCTATTGGACGAAGTGTCTCCATATCCAATTCAGTCTGAAATAATAAAAATAAAATAAAATTGCAAAGATAATTGACAGAAAATAGAATTATTATTATTATTTTTTTACCTTCAAAGTAATTAACATGGTAAGATACTTCTGTTTATCACCAATTAGCATGCAATTACTAATTGCTGGAAGATTCTGTTTAATAGCATCTTCAATGTTTCCAGGAGAAATATTTTCTCCTCCAGCTGTTATTATTAACTCTGAAAATAAACATTGAATGAATATGATTATGATCACTCTCAATGAAGGAAGTGGAAACAATGGACCACTCTATAGTACTACTGTAGCCTCAACCCACTACCGTCTACCACCGAAAATAAAACCATGGTGTTGTATTCGAATACAACACCATGGTCTTGTATTCAGCCAATATCCTGTAAGTTTGTCAAAAAAGCAAAATTCTTTTTACTCCATTAATTTGTATTTATTACTCTGATTAAAAAAAAGATAGTCGAAACTCTTTATAACGAATCGCAAGGGACCAGACGAATCGATTCGTTATAACGAGAATTCGTTTAAACGAATTGGGTGAAAAAAATCAAATTTTAGCACCAAGCACTATTTTTTTGTAAACCTTGATTACCACTTGCAAGTTTCATGTTAATTTTATCCCGATTCCTTAAAATTGTTGGAAATTATAGAACGGAAAAAATTAAACTCCTCTGCTACAATTGAGGGCTTCTTCTCATTGTCAATGGCATCAATAATGTTCAGCTTGTCGTAAATCAAAATTGCCTTTCATTTGGCAGCCATTTTTATTTTCCTTTGTTTTCTAAATATGGGCATCGGATGTTGTGCTGACTAATGCTTCTAGTTGATCTATTTCGTGTTATTTGGCTAGCCCCCCCCCCCTCTTGATCGGGGTTTCTTCATTTCGTCGCCATTCATTTCGTCGCCCTTTATTTATTTGCCCACCACTACCCTCTGGAAAGAGATTTGGTTAAAAAACTAGTAAGGTTAGGTTCGGGGGTTCAAGGGGGGGCATTCTTATTAATCCGAGAGGCGGACTCAGCCTACTAACTGGGGCGACGAAATGAAGTGACTTCTCACGCTTAGTATGTATTAGTAATAGTAATAGTAATTCCTAGTGTGATGGATAAATTTTAATACAGGAAAAATGGTGCTATGCCGTCTGTCATCACTCGCTTCTCCTCACCCGCGTTGCTAGTGCCCTCTTCATACAAAAAATAGTACAAAAATAAAATATAATTTGGTTGCAGTTGAAACCAACAGATGGCGCTGCCGCCTTAACTCGGTTTATGATTTGGGGCCAAATACTGTAGTTCATATGAACTTTCAACCTTGCACAGCCTTTAATTTGTTTTTCCAAATCATACGGAAATCCAAAACATCTTGCAGCAAATCAGAAACAAGTCCTACCGTTAAACCGGGTGAATAGGGATGGGTTTTCAAGTTTTTTATGCCATAACTTTATTAAAAACACTGTCAGTTGTTGTTGTTGTTGTTGTTTTTTTTAAGGTCTAATTAGGTGTTAGGAACACATCTTTTAAATTGTAGAATTTTTATAAAGTGTCTTCTACAGTTTTTAAAAAGTTTAAAAGTACGAACATTTTGCAGTTGAGGATGGAAACATTGAAAATTTAAGAGTGGTTCATTTTTTCCAATTTAGCAAAAACCAGTCAATATTTAAAATTAATTTACCTTTTATCCTGCCTGTGATGTACAAATAACCATTATCATCTATCATTCCTAAATCACCAGTATGAAGCCATCGCTCATCGTCTATAGCTTCTTTGGTTTGTTCCTCGAGTTTTAGATAACCCATAAATACATTCCGACCACGAATCAAAATCTATAACAAAATCAATGCGCAAGAAATGTATTTAAATTTTTTTAATGAAAATATTGGCCCAGACGGATGAAATGGTAAATTAGACACTACCGTACTGCCTCATTTAAACGCCCGGGCGTTAAATTTTTTTTTTTTGGGCCGACTGCCAGGCGGTAATTTGAAACCAGGCGGTTAAATGAACCAGGCGTTTATCCAGAAAAATTGTTTAAAAAACAAATCCGAAAAACAAAGTAGTATAAAATCGTACAAAATCTTTTTTTTAATCGGAGGCGTAACTGTGCTAACACGGAAACAATGTGCGTACGTTATGCAGACGTAATTGCGGGTTTACCCGGCGCCAATTTGAAACCCGGAGTCAATACGGGGCCGGCGTCAATAGAATTTTAGCCGTACGTCTGCCCGGCGTTAAAACAAGCCCGGCGTCTAAGTGAGTCCGGGCATTTAAATGGGGCCATTTCATAGTATTAATATTACCTCTCCATTGCCACCTTCATCTGGATTTATAATTTTAAGCTTATACTCTTCAACTAGTTTGATATTTCCAACAGTATTCAAAATGGTATCATTCTTTGTACTAAAAATTACTGCAGCTGAAATAATAATTAAGTAAGCAGAAATGAGAATTTGGTGTTGTCTAATGTCCAGCCTTGGTCATAAAAATCTATCCTCAACTTAATCCAAGAAGAAGTCAACATTCAAGCAAATCCTTTTAGGAGGAGTTCCGACAGTAGGCTTGCACTAATAAAGACCTCGCCAGCACAGAGATTTTGACCATGGCTGCACTTGAGCAGGAATAGTTACCGGTGCTTTCGCTGAGACCGTATCCATCAAATATCATAAAATCAAGACTAACGAAGTACTTTTTAACTTCGCTAGAAAGTGGCGCGCCTACACAAGAAAAATTTTCAATGTGTTGCAATCCTAAAGTGGTTTTAATTTTGTCCAGTACCAATCGTTTAGCCAATGAATACAAAAAGGGTTTAGAATTTGACCTACAATAAAATAAATAAATAAAAATCAGCCGAATAAAATCGTTATTACTAGACCCCGGATAAATGCATAAATGCATGCTTCATATGTATATTGCATATATAGCCGAAATTGGCTTAAATTGCATATTTTCCGAAAATCGGAAAATAAATGCATATATTGCAATAGTAATAACTTATTACTATTATTTTTAAAAAATCACTTTTGTTGGTGTTCCAGATGGTAATGCAGACTTTGGTTTTTGGCCCAATTGATGAGTTTAGCGGAAACCCAATTCATCCTGCTTTCCGACCGTTGTACATTCTCAAATATCTTTTCAACTATTCTGGGCACTGCTAAAAACATTGTAGGCTGAACTAATCGAAGCATATCCAGCATTTTACCCTGTTAAAAAATTTGTTTTTAAAAATGTAGGATTTCTATGGCCAGATATTGTACCTTTAGTACATCCGGTGTCGCAAAATAAACAGTACCGCCCATAAAAACAGCTGCATACACATCAGTCGCCTTTATAAGGTAAAATAAACATTTAGTTTAATCTTTTCCAACTGTTAATATAATACTCTGTACCAAAGCTGCCAGATGACTTAATGGCAGGTAAGATATGATTCTGTGATTTACTTCCGGTCGATCCACAAAATATTTTTTAACAACACTTACAAAAGTATAAATCTAGAATACAAAAATATTTGAAATATTATTAATATAATTATAAGTAACAATTATTATACACTTTACGTTGTCATGGGATAACATCACTCCTTTAGGATTTCCTGTAGTGCCAGACTATGAGTGAAGAAAAACATTAAACATTGAAGTTTTAAATACACGGCTATAACTTACAGTGTAAATTAGAATACAACATTGATTTACAGCCAAGCTTTTAATTCTTGTTTCCAAAATATCATCACTTACTGATTCACCAATTTTGAGCAAATCAGTCCACTGTATAGACAAAAAATAAAAAAATTATTTTTATTTGTTATTGTTTAGCTAAAAATCAACAAACTCACTGATAACACATCTGGGTGGCTTGGTACTCCAGTGTACTGAACAATGGCTTTCAAGTGTGGCAAATCACCACGAATTTGTAATATTTTTTCGAGTTGTTTTTCATTCTCCACAACCACTATGTTGGCATCGCAGTCGTTAGCTACGTGATGACATGCTGCAGGAGAATTAGTGGTGTAAATACCAGCAGCAAAACCCCTAAAATTAAAAAAAAAATACATGTTAATTAGGAATAGTCATGAAAATAGACACTCATACCCAGCAAATATTGCAGCTAAGTGAGCAATAACCCATTCTGGTGAGTTGAATCCTAGTACGCACACGCCATGAAATGGAGTCAATCCAAGCTACAAAAACAAATAACGGGTTTCATAAATGACACCGCGGAAGACGCTGAAGTGATCGTTCCAATAACCACAATCACTGCATTATTGAGGGCCCATGCCAGGTTCAAGTGATTTATTTATTTTATTTTTGTTAAATTAAATTGATTTTTTGTTTTTATATCTATAATAATTTACAACAAACTCTTTTTCTTAGTTTAAGCATTTTTAAGCACTATCAACTCCTTTTCAGACGATTATACATAAGTGCTGAAGCGATTATTCATGTGATTGGCCCACACACGTCACATGATAATCCCTTCAGCAGAATAATCGTCATAATCACTCCAGCGTCTTCAGTTGTATCATTTTTTGACAACCATTAATGTTGTTGTTTTTAACAAAATATAAGAAAAATACAATTAATCGCAGTTTTTCTGTTTTCCATTTGCCTTACTTTGATAAAACCTTTCGCCGCTTTCCTCACATCAGTGGAATACTGAGCATAAGTCCATTTCAATTCCTCTCCATCTCTTGTAGCAACTAATGCAGTTCTCTCTGGAAACGCTTCAACAGCTTTATTGAAAAGTGTAACCGCTGACATGGAAGGTGTTGCAGGATCCTCAAAAATTTTGACCGGTCCATCGGCGATCCAAGAACGTATTTCATCAGTTGGAATTACGTAATCAGGACCTAAACAATTATTTGTACTTATAGTAACCGCGCACACTGTTCGATATTACTCACCATTTTGGTGCGGTGGATTGTACGAATCAGAAAACTCTGCGGAAATTAAATCGGATGCACTGGCACTCATTTTCTCACGAAATAGCGAAGACTGAATGACACTTAAGTGGGGAAAACTACAAGCCGTGATTAGCAATCAGAGCTGTTTGTTAAAAAGATACGACAGTATACACTTCACATGTGATAAACACTCAGAATAAGTTAGATAAAAATGAGTGAGCAATTTTATTTCCAAGATCACGTGATACAAATGTGGGATAAATTTAAAAAAAAATTAATTTCTTGAAAAAGTGTAGAAAAATATGCGGGCTCTAAATGCGGGCCTAAATAACACATCAGAAAAAAATTTTAAAAAAATTATTTAAAAAAAATTCAATTAATTTATCAGAAGAAATATTATACTAAATTGTGATATCTAAAATAAACACAGATAACAAAATGTGTCTTCGTCTAGACTAGGATGACAAAACATATTGCTTAAATTACATCAACTTGAGGCAAAATTCAGAGCTCCTAACATATCATCAACAATAATTTACACATCCATTTAATCCATTTAATTGGAATGAAGTTCAGGAGGCCTAGCTATCGCACTTTTGAGGACCTGTGTCATGTGACCCCTATCCGTTTAAACCAGTTTAAACGACCTAAATAGGTCGTTTAAATCTCCGTGTAACGAGTATTCCTGTTCAAATTGCAAATTTTGACCGCCATCTTGGATTTCCGTTAGATCGATCATGACGATCGGAGATCTAAGTATGTCACCTTTCCAAACTTATGAAAAGCAGTCGAACGTACAATTTTGCAGCAGTTATTAATTTTCTTTGAGTAAACAACAATATTAATCATCACTTCAATAATTATTATTAAAATCGAGAAAAGAAAAATCTGGAAATAAAAATACCCATGTGCGACTTGCAGCAGGGATGATGACCTACAACAGGGGTCGGCAAGTAATTTTAAGTGGGGTCCGGATACGATTGAATATTTTTATCGCGGTCCAGAAAAAAAACACCTAAAAACCTTACTAAAAACCTACGAAAATGGAAAAAACACTTAAAAACCAAATAAACCCCCCAATAAACACACACAACCCAAATAATACCAATAAAATCTAAAAACAAGAAAAACAAGAGAAAAAAACACCGAAAAACCGAAAGAAATCGAGGAAAAAACGTCGCTAAAACGTCACCGCGGCATTACCATTAGATCAATAAACAAATGCAAGTACAACTTCTGGAGTGATTTCTTATTTCATTAGGTATTTTTATTTGTATATTTAATTTGCATACATTTTTTCAATTTCTGCTGCATATTTTTTCACAATTATAGGTCTTCTCAACTTAGCAGTAGGACCTGCAGTAGATGAATTAGAACTTGTTTAATCTCTCTCGCTAGTCTTACTTACCCAGATCCCCATTGCCTACGCTGAAATCTTGAGGTAAAACTGTAAATTTTTGAACTTTCTGAGCATTAGATATGACTGAAAATTCGTTGTATTTATTGATTCCAGCTTGTATAGCATTCATCACATTAGTGTCATTGCCTTTTAGTATGTCTGACACAGTTTTAGCTTGACTACCAACAGACCGGCACCAGGAAACTGCATCTGGAGTCAGTGTATCTGAATAGTAAAAAGTCTCCATGTCCAATTCAGTCTACAGTAAGATATTTCTGTAATTACTGATGGGAATGAGAAAACCAAATTTTCATTCCTACCTTAAGAGTGACTAACAAAGTAAGATACTGTCTCATGTCACCAATAAGCATACAATTACTAATAACAGGAAGATTCTTTTTGATATTTTCTTCAATGTAAATCGGTGGAATGTTTTCACCTCCAGCAGTTATTACTATTTCTGTAAGATATTGCAGCTTGTCAGAATTAAAATTAAAACATTTGTAAACATACTATACCACCTCATTTAAACGCCCGGGCGTTTTTTAGCCGACCCCTCCCCGGCGCCAATTTGAAGCCGGGCGTTTATTTGGGCCCGGCGCTTAACCGAATAATCAGCAATTTTTAAAAAAAAAGTAATTTTTCTATAAAAATCACCATTTTTTCGCAAGACCCGGCGCTTAATCAGGGCCGGCGCCAATTCCGTAAATCGCCGATGACTGCCCGGCGGTAAAACGGACCCGGCGTCTTAATGAATCCGGGCATTTAAACGAGGAGGTACGATAACTTCAAAGTGCCTTTAATGCGGCCTGTGATAAAGACATTGCCATCTTTGTCCACTCTGCCCATATCTCCAGAATGAAGCCATTGATCATCATCAATTGTTTCTTTGGTGGCATTCTCTAGTTTTAAGTAACCCATGCATACATTCCGACCTCGCATCAAAATCTGGAATAATAAATTCAGTTAAAATAACAAATTGTAATTCAAACTTCTTCCTCTAACCTCTCCATTGCCTTCATCATCAGGATCTAAAATCCTTAGTGAGTATTCTTTTATAGTGTTAATATTTCCAACAGTCTCAAAGCTCGTAATCTTGTCGGAATTTAAGACACCAACTTGCAAAGCTACATATAAAAAATAATATCATAAAATAAATAATAAATTAATAAATTATACTGAATAATAAAGGGTGTCCCAAAATTAACGCAAGATTTGAATTCGCCGCCATTTGTGCAGTAAATTGTTTGCAACCCTGAAACAACAACAAATTGACAGCTGAGAGTTTAGGGTTAGGTTTAGGGTTAGTGAAAATGGAGTGTTACACGATACAACAACGTGTTTAGGGTTAGTAAAAATGGAGCGTTACACGATACAACAATGTCAAGACCGATCGCTACTTTCTGTGCCTGGAAACGAAGATCAGCTCTCCGTTCCATCAACATGCCAGAAAGTTAATTTTTTATGTCACAGAACATATCTTACAGACATTCCAAACCTGGAATAAAATTTGTGAGTACCAGTTTTTTCTGTAGGCAAAATTTATTTGGGCAGACTTATTTCCTACGTAGGAAACTGCTTATGAGTACTAAGCTTTATTGTATACTGTTGGAATTTACCGTATATCGTCCAGTGCTGGACTGGCCCGGCGGGCTACCGGGAGTTTCCCGGGGGCCCGTAGCCGCTGTGGCCTATCCTGACTTCATTAATTGTGGCCCGGACACCCAGATTTCCCGGCAATAAATTTGTTCCCAGTCCAGCCCTGATACCGTCCTGCCTCGTAAATAGCCAGGGCGTTTAAACGTTTTCTCGGCTCGGACCCCCAGCGCCCACTTGAAGCCCAGCGTTTATTCGGACCCTGTGCATAACCGAAAAATCGCCGATTTTTGGCCAAAAATGGTGAGTTTTGTAGACCCGGCGCCAATTCCTTACATCGCCACTGATCGTCAGATGTTTAAACGTGTCCCGACTATTCCACGAGGCAGTATGGTATTACAAATATTGTAGACATTTGTATCTAAATTTTTGTAGCCTTGCGTAGAATATTCAATAAAAGTTCTTACAACTGCTTTCGCTGAGACCATATCCTTCCGCGATGAAAAGATCAAGACTCATAAAATATTTTTTAATTTCAGGCGAAATCGGTGCACCACCGCAAGCAAAATATTCAAGGTTTCGTAAGCCCACTGCACTTTTTACTCTGTCAAGCACAAGCTTCTTAGCTAAACTGTACATAAAAGGTTCAGAAGATGATCTGCAATGTTCAAAGAAATTTTAAATTCAATTTAATTAAATAATTATTTTAAAATGTAATGCACTTATGTTTGGTCTCCATGTGATATTTCAGTCCTTGATGTTTGGCCCAGTTGAAAAGCTGCCTAGTAATCCAATACATGCCTTTCTCCGCTTGTTTCATCCGGTCATAGATCTTTTCAACAACTCTAGGCATTCCTAAAAACACTGTCGGTTGTACCTCTCGAAGCGTATCGAGCATTTTGCCCTGTTCAACGTCAATAAATATTTTAATGAGTAAATTGAGAACAATTAACAAGCTGCTTGTACATACTTTCAACGCCTCTGGTGTCGCAATGTAAACTGTAGCACCGTAATGGAATGCCACATACAAATCAGTTGCCTGCAATAGAAAGAATCGTTAGACTAGATGCGCCGGGCCCGAATAAACGCCGGGCTTCAAATTGGCGCCGAGGAAAAGCGGCTCAAAAAAGAATTAAACGCCTGGGCTATTAAACGGGGTGGTACAGTAGTTCAATTCCGCTAATACGGTACACAATGCACAATCCCATTGTAAAAAAAGCTTACCACAGCTGCCAAATGACTTAACGGCAAGTATGATATTACTCTTTGGTCACGACCATCTGTCTCAAAGAATGTTGGAAGAACAATGCTTGATAACAGTTGAAGCTAAATTTAAATCAATAAATTACTACACTTCTAAAAAGAAACACAGATTGTGCTTATTCTTTTGTTTACGTTATCATGAGACAGCATAACTCCTTTGGAATTGCCAGTTGTGCCTGACTACAAGTAAATAATTTATTCATTACAAGCCAGTAATCACACATCTCTAACTTACAGTGTAGATCAAACAACAACATTGATTGGTGGCCATTCCTTTGATTCTCTTCTCCAATATATCTTCAGAGACTGTTTGGCCAATCAGAAGTAGATCATTCCACTAATATCATACATTGTAATAAAAGAAACATACTTTTAACCTACAATGAATATTTAAAAAATATATATACAATATTTAATTGCATTCTTACTGTTAGGACATCAGGATGGTTTGAAGTTCCAGTATATTGAATGATTGCTTTAAGATGAGGCAATTTGGCACGAACTTCCATGACTTTTTCCAATTGTTTTTCATTCTCCACAACAACAATATTAGCATCACAGTTGTTCAGTACATGAAAGCAAGCTGCTGGAGAGTTAGTCGTGTATATTCCAACAGCAAATCCACTGAAAACGATGGAAAATGCTCTTGTTTTGATTGAAAATTCAACAAATGCCTATAGAATTGACTTTACCCTGCAAATATTGCTCCCATGTGCGAAATGAGCCATTCTGGTGAATTGAATCCCAATATGCATACACCATGAAATGGCATCAATCCAAGCTGCAAAATTTAAATTAAAAAATTGTTACATAAATTACACATTTATCAGCTAAGTTGACCTTTCTAATTTACTTTAATGAATCCTCTAGCAGCAGTTTTTATATTTTTCAAGTACTGGGAGAAGGTCAATTTGTATTCTTGACCATTTCTCTTACTCACTAAGGCTATTTTGTCAGCATACTTTTTTACAGAATTTTGAACCAAAGTAACAATAGACATGGTTGGCAAATGAGGCTCAGGTTCAAGTTTAGTAGCGCCATCAGCAACCCAAGTTCGAATTTGATCTGTTGGTATTATGTAATCAGGACCTAATTTACACAAGAAAAAATTGTTTTTTTTATAAAAAATACCAAATATTTAGGAATATGGTTTGAATTCATTGGAAAACAATTTATAAACATGACTAAAGTGTCTGTAATAAATATGACAATGATGAAATAATTCTTTTTAACCTTTTTGGTGTAGTGGTTCATATGGATCCACAAACTCATTTGCAATTACATCTCTTGCCAGTTGATTACTCATGATGTTTTGTGTCCTAAAAAATAAACATAAATATTTGGCTTGTTAGTGGTTACATTTGCTTACTTTGCGAGCTACGGAATGGTGTCTGGTGCAATAAGAATTGTCACTTAAAGTGACACGTAAAGTTTGAAAATAAGTAAACAGATTAGATATTTCAATTAATCAATTGAGATGGGTACAAGAGTTTCAAATTTTCAAGGAAATCCTTAAAAGATAAGATGAAGCATCTCCAGTTACCAAATGCCAATTTTTATTTAATTCAATAATTTTTCCTTAATAAAATTAAAAAATATAAATGCTTGATTCGTGGTAAATTACTGTCGACTGGTATGCGCCCCCAATTAGGCATACAGTGCAACATTTACGGAAATAAGTAAAATGACGATATTGAGAGATTTTGTGTGAAATAACGTTATGTCTACATTTTAGGTGATTTATTATAATCCAAATCATGTGAAATACGGAAATAACGAAATATCAACAAGTTTCGACCAAAAATCATGTGAAATCACTAAATATTGACATTTTTTGAACCAACAGTCGGACACTTCTTTCTGATTAGTCTAGTAACTCTTCCTGGTTTTGTAAAACGAAAAAAGAGAAATAATTTACCTAAAAATAACAAAATAATTATATTTGTAAAAAAATAAATTCACAATTAATGTTATCTTGGAAAAATACATTAAACCATGTCAAATAATAACAAATACCGTATTTTACCGAGTAAGGGCCACGGCTCTTATTTAAAACTGCCACTTTCAGCCGCGGCTATTAATCGAGTGCGACTCTTATTCGAGGGCTGCTACAATTTGAGGGCGACTCTTAATCGGTAAAATACGGTATTAAAGAAAAGTGAAAACTTTTTATTCTTAAATAAATATATTTCGCATTACTTGGGTATCCGAATTAGGTTCCCCATTTAGGGTGTACACTGCCTCATCACACCGCTGTTGTTGTTTTGATTTGCGTCACCTTGATCCAATATGTAAATCCCGTGTGAGGGTCTCTCTCTCTCCTGCCAGGGGGAGTTGTTTTGTAATCTGGCGACCTAAAACGTGACTTGGGGACTTCCGGTTCCACCAGCAACAATCAATAATCATAATGAAAGCTGAAAACAATCAAAAATCATATATTTTTTTTCAACGAACCGACACAAGATACATTTTAATTGAGATTAGTGCATTAAATGAGATTCGTACTTTGAATTTCAACCAAAAAAAAATATTTTTTTTATGTTTAATTTTAGAAAAAAAAATACTCTGCATTTACTACAGTTTGTAAAAATAGTGAAAAAATAATTTATATTTAAATTTAAAAAAAAAATTTTTTTTTAAATTATTATAAATTATTAATAAATTATTTTCTGTATCCACCATCTGAAAACAATCTAATCACAAGTTAATCAATAATTTCTAATTGACTCAAACTGCATAAAGTGCTTTAAAGAACACAATAAGTTACTGCACATGCGCAGTGACTTGACGCTCAATTAAATCAAGTGGGCTATGACTGTTTTTAACTCAGGAAATTCATTCACTGCTCTGGGACGCAAGTAGAACGCGAGTAAAAAGCAAACTGATATGAATTCAGGTATCATTTTGAATTCATATTTTTCTTTTGCATTTATTTATGTGCACTTTAAAACCAAATTAGGATGAAGGCGAGTTATTCACCTCAAAAGTTATCTCCATCATTCTGTTCCTATGTCTTGGTGTTGCTAACAGTTATAATATGGGTAAGTACAATTTTTATTTCATTTTTTAAAGTTTTGTTTTTGTATTTTTTAAATTTTATTCTGATTGGATTTGCATTTTGGGGAACTATGGGTATGAGAAAAGGAAGGTTCATCCGGAAGTCCATTGTAGGACGAGTCACCCCTGTGTAGCCAAATTATTTTTTTCCAATCTATGGAACTTGCAGTTTCCTGTTGATTATGACAGTTGTTTTTCATGTTTTTTTTTATTTGCTTTGTTTTGTCTAAGAAATAGTTTTATTTTCTATTTAATTATATCAAACAATGGTTAAAATTTAAAATTGTTTTTTTTTTTTTAGAATTAATTTTTTTTTTTTAAAGTTTTGTTGAAATTTTTTTTTTCATTTTGAAAAATGAATTTTGGTTTTTTCTTCATTTTTAAAAATGAATTTTGACATTTTCTTCATTTTTAAAAATAAATTTTGATGTTTTATTCATTTTAAAAAATCAATTTTGACATTTTCTTCATTTTTAAAAATAAATTTTGATGTTTTATTCATTTTTGAAAATGAATTTTGACACTTTCTTCATTATTAAAAAAATAATAACTTGATATTTTTGTTAAAAATCAGTCATTACACAGATATTCATTACACAGATATTTTCTTGTTGAAATCAAAGGGTTATGTGAGTTTATTTCACATAAAAATATCAAAAAAACAATATCAGCTTCAAATCCATAAATCAATTAACAAATAAATTCCAATTAAACCCAAAAAAAAAATACAAAAACCAAAAACCACAATTAATCTCTACAATTTTACAACAAACCCAGTTTTGTCTACACAATCCTAATTAAAAACAATAATAATAATTAAAACAAAAACAAAAACATTAATCCAACATTTCTTCCCTAGTATAAATAAAAAAAGAAAAAATTGAAAAATTCACTTAAAGTTTATTCACCCACCACAGCACTTCTTCTAAGGTGATTGAGGAAATGAGGTCAACCAATAAAAGGGTAATGATGTACAATAAACTTTGAAAAAAATTGAAAAAAAACTATGGGAAAGGATCAGTGTGTATGAGAAAGTAGTAATCTTTTCTCCCATACAACTCTCATCTTTTGTTTTAGTGTTACAATCTAATGGAACATAAACCCACCAACACATGGTTGGAATCATAACCTTGGGCCTTAATTCATTCTTCCTTTTTGAATACCTTTAGATCTAATTCAATCCAATCAAACACTTAACTTTTGGTTACATATTAGCTACAATATTTGGTTTTGTTGGTGCAATTTATACCGTATTTTATCGATTAAGAACCGCGGCTCTTATTCAAAACCGCCATTTTTGTCGCCAATTACGATTTCGGCTTTTTGTTTCTTACATTTGTTTAATGTAACTAACGAAGTCTGAACGTCACAAACGAAGTGTACGTTGGTAGCAGAGGATGGTTATTTTATTGCTTGTTAAGCTTAAAAATATTTGTGAGGTTAAATACGAAAACAATACCGTACTTTTGCAAAAATACGCTATTCTTGGGATATACATCATTTTAGCGATTTCATTTTAGCGATTTCATTTTAGCGAACATGTCATTTTAGCGACACAAAAACCTAGGTTTAATTCCTAAGAAGGGCTAACAAGGGGGGGCTGCGCCCCCCATTGACCCCCCGCAAACCTAACCTTACTGGTTTTTTGATGAAAACCACTTGTCGCTAAAACCTAAATTTTTGTGTCGCTAAAATGACATGTACGCTAAAATGGGACTTTTTTGGTAAAAATCGCTAAAATGAGCGTCGCAAAAATGACTATAACCTTATTCTTGGTGTCTCAGCCGCGGCTACTATTCGAAGGCGACTCTTAATCGGTAAAATATGGTATATATAAAAAATTCATGTTTTATAATTTGGATTGACTTTTTAATCGTTTCAGTTGGTTGGTTCATTTTTAATTGGTTTTATTGCCTGGGTTTTGGCCACATCTGTCACATTGGGCAAGTTTTTATCAGGAAATTTGGTAAGAATTATTTTTTTTTTCTGCTGTTTTTGGTCTATTTCATTTTTTTTTGTGCATATTTTATGTTCCAGTTGTTTACTTATGTAATCATAGGTATTGGATTTTACCTCTTTTTTACTGGTAAGTCTAATTTTTATTTTTTGTAAGTCAGTTTTTGGGTCAATACACTTCAATGAGTCAACCTTTAGTTTTGAATATTGAACTTCAATTTATGAAATAAATCAAGCACAGATGGAAGATTGGTATTGGTGGGGCAGCTAATGTGGGTTACAGACACAGAAAATGTTTAAAATTTCGAGTTATGAAGATTTAAGATTAGTAAATCCTGTGAATCAATTCAAATCTAAACTAAACTTACTGTAAATCAAACAAAATTTACTGTAAATCAAACAAAATTTACTGAAAATCAAACAAAATTTACTGTAAATCAGACAAAATTTACTGTAAATCAAACAAAATTTACTGCAAATCTAACAAAATTTACTGGAAATCCAACAAAATTTACTGCAAATCCAACAATATTTACTCCAAATCCAACAAAATCCCGTTTAAATCTTTTACTCTTCAATGATTTCTGTTCATTTCCTCAACGTACATTTTCTCAAAATAATGTTTTCGAGGTTTTTTTTTCCCTTCTTACAGGGAAGGGGGGAATTAGCCCCCCCCCCCCCCCCCCCCCTAACCAAACCTTATTTTTTTAGCAACATACTAGTAGACTTAACCAAGTATTTTCATCAATGTATCTTAATGCATCTCTCAACCAATCACAGTGCGTCATAAAAATAATACTTTCACGTCAGACATGAACGTAGCCACTTCAAAAAACATAGTACCGTATTTTATCGATTAAAAGCCGCGGCTCTTATTCAAAACCGCCATTTTTGTCAGCAATTACAATTTCAGTTTTTCGTTCGTTACATTTGTTTAGTGTAACAAACGAAGTCTGAACGTCACGAACGAAGCATACGTTCATCGTTCATGAGGTTAAATACGGAAACAATTCCATACTTTTGCAAAAATACGCTATTCTTGGTGTCTCAGCCACAGCTACTATTCGAGAGCGACTCTTAATCGGTAAAATACGGTAATTATTCTAATAAAATAAAAAACAACACAATTAAAAAATTTATCTTAAAAAATTCTATGGTTATTAGCCAGGCTTAATCCTTCAATGAACAAATTAATACTCTTCCAATTTACTCACACACCGTACTTTCAATTCTTGCGTGTGAATGAACACTAAAGAGTAGCCGCGGGAGGGCACATTTGGATCCAAACACAGGCATCTGATGATCCATGAAATCTCAAAAGAAAACAAAAAATAAATTAAACAAAAATTTCTAATATTATTTTTAATATTCCATTCTATTACTGTAGGAATTTTAGGTTTTGCAGGAGTAATCAGTCAGAACCGTTGCTTGGTCGTACTGGTAACAATTTCTACTGAATTTCTGATCAATTAATTAAATATAAACAAGAGTTTCTTTCTCGCCTATTTCAGTACACGTTAGTTGCTGTTTTATGCATTGCATCGCAAATTGGTGGCATTTTAACTCTGGTCATACTAAGAGTCGAGGTCAGGCGTGTTTTTGTCACTTTTAAATTACTCATGTGTAAACTTGACTGATGTTTGGCAAAACTGTGTATAGATGGAAGATGCGATTCAATATGGATGGACAGAGGTCAATCCAGCAACAAGGAATTTGGTTCAGGAGCAAGTAAGCCTAATTTCTTTTATTATCTAACAAAACGGCGCAGAAACGAACAAAATGTGGTCTTATTTTGGTTGTCTGTCCACCATTATTTGACAAAAAATTCATATTAATAATTCCCTTAAAATCTATTTTATAAAATCTACACATAAAACTTACAAATAAAACCAATTTTGTTACCTCATTTAATCCCGCGACAAATCTCGTCACACCTCGTCGCGAATCTCGTCAGATCTCGTCGCAAATCTCGTCAGATCTTATAATCTGGCAAGAAATTCATAATAATAATTTCTGTGAAATCTATTTTATAATAATTCACACATAAAACTTACGAATAAACCCAATTTTGTTACCTCATTCGATCCCGAGACAAATCTCGTCACACCTCGTCGCGAATCTCGTCAGTCCTCGTCGCAAATCTCGTCAAATCTCGACGCAAATCTCGTCGGATCTTATAATCAAATAATGCTCTTTTTATTCCGGTGTAGCTGGATTGCTGTGGATACGAAGGACCAAGAGAGTTCGCCTATAGAAACGATGTTATAGACTCATCCTGCTATCTCATTCCGCCACACACAACACTCGGCACGCCATACGACAACATCAACGTCACATTCGTCGTCGCCAAGCGAAATGTAACGCGAGATCTCACCGGCTTAAGGCTAAAACAAGTTCGAATCCAACAACCCTTTGAAAAGCAACTATTATAATATTCAACGATCTTATCAATCTTTCAGGATGGATGCGGGCTCAAAATCAAACAATGGCTGGACGAAAACAAGGTCCTTTGGGCGCCATCTGTTGCCGGTTTTGGACTACTAGAAGTAATTTTTTAATATTTTTAACACAATTCTTTTCGTTTTAAACGACTTTTTTCCTTAAAAACCTAGATTTTCAGTATTGTTGCATCGGTATACGTAGTGAGCCATTTAACTAAACGCATACGAAGATTAAAAATGGAGAAACGAAGTCAGTTACACGCGTTCTAGACTTTTAAGGATTTTCATTAATCTTTAAAATTAGGAATCAAAATAAATTAAAAAAACAAATATTTAATAATAATAATAACGATGTATTATAAACAATGTATAGAAAGTTATAATAAAACTCCGCATGACGTCATAACAATCCAATAATTCAAATTTCATTGAACCTCGTTACTACAAACTCGCGTCCAAAAACCAAACAAATGAACGTCGTTATAACGAGGTTCCCGCTCCCATTAACCAGAAATCAATTAAAATTCGACGTAACCGAGCCAAAAAATCAATGGAGATTACGTAAACAATTCAAAATCGACGAGGGTTAAATCCACTATTTTCTCGCGCATGCGCGGTCGCATTTCCCAGCATCCCGCCCTCCGTCATCACCAGCCAGAAGACGAAGACATGAGAAGACGAACTTCGATCCGACGTTTCTGCATCGAACGAGCTTTTAACTGTACAAATCTCGAGTGTCACGTGTTATCTCGCATTGTTTCATCCGTTTGATCGTTTCAGAAAGCCGGTGATGTTTGTTTCGGTGGATTTGTGATGGTAAGAGGAAATCCGCGTCGGCATCCATGTTGTTTATCATCGGCCATTTGATCAACGTTTTCCTCGTCTTACGTTCAAGTAATCGATTTTGTTTCGTGCAACGATGCTAGTTGATTGTTTGTAGTGATTTTTTTCGTGTTTGTGAATTAATGTTTGATTGTTTCGAGTGTTTTGCGAGCGGATTGTTGTCTCGCGATGTTGGTTCGTGTCAATTTTATTGATTTGCTCGAGACCGCGTCGTAAAAAAAATCAATATTCTCATGTGTTAAGAGGGTGGCGTGGTTTGAAACAATCGTTCTGTCTGGATTTAAGACAATTGACTCGTGTTAGTCGGTAATTGGTGTGGTTATTATGTTGATATTGTATCTGGTCATTGTTTTAAGTCGTAAAAACAATGTTTTGTTGATCTAGAGAGTGACAATTTTGTCTGAGAATTGTTTCTCCTTGTTATTTCAATGGGGAATAATTTTGTCTCAGTTTTCCAATCAAATAAATTCATGGAAAATGATAATTAAAATTTAAAATGTCAAAATTAATTTTTGTGGTTAAAGATTATTTTTAAAAAAAATTGATTAATTTTTTAAAAATGTTTATAATTTGGAATAATATGATGAAACAGCATTTAATTGCATGAGTCCTTCTGTTTTTAATGACTTTCACTTCAGGAAATGATCTTTTGCACTGCAGTCTAGTGGAAGATAAACATGGCCCAGCTTGTCATGGTCCGGACTTTCAATATGCCATTTTTGAGACACAGGCACCATCTGTTGTTGCAATACTACAACTTTGTGAAAACAAATGGTGGCCCACAACAATAGAGACATATTTAACCATTGTTGTAGTTTTTGTTGCATTTTTGTTTGCTATTATTGACTGGTTGCATAGATTTAATCTCATTCATTGTTTTGTTTTATTTTCTTTGTTTCTACAGAAAATCTCAATATGACGGCTTTTTCGAATTGCAACAATACGAAGTCAACCTAATGTGACACATAGTTGAAAACCTTTAACAATATCCGAGTCTTCCGATGTTTACAACAAATTAAAGCGACAACAAAAGATGCTTATCGAAGTCTTCCATTGTTAATTTCCAAGTTGTTTTTCTCCATTATTGCTAAAATGTCTTGTTCAACACTGTCTTCCACAAGACTCTAGTGATTACTTGCAAAAATGGATGGAGTGGTCAATATGCTGAACCGGTTGCGGCGTTACATGCCGGACTGCGGCGATGGAGAAGAGAAATCCGGATTCGCTCCGAGAAACCTCAACAAGGAAACCGAAATGTCTTCGTTGGGGCGTATTCCGGAAGGTGACGAAGGGACTGTGGAACAAACGAATTTCGGAGGGGAAGGAGGTGATTATGGATCAGCCAAATACAATGGCATGGTCGGCGTGGAAAGAGATGATGATGGTGCCATCGGAGGGGTCGGTGAGTTTGATATGAAAACACCAATAACAGAATGGCAGGCTGGATGGAATGTAACCAATGCTATACAGGTATTAAGCAACTCTGTTATCCTTGTTGACACAGTCTGGTCGGTACACTCAAAGTTAAATCAGTTATTTGAACTACCATCGGAGAAATCTAAACAATCAAACATGTTTGACTTTGAGTTTAACTTTGTTTACAAAACTTGTGACAAATTCCCATTGATTGACAAATCTCAACAATCAAAGAGTGTGTTCCAGTTACCAGTATCAGGAATGGTATCAGCCGCTATTCGTCGGCACCGCGAGATATTTGGTTGCCGATAATCGGTGTCGACCGATATGCGGTTGCTGGTAATTAATATAGGCCGATAACAAACACCGTAATAACAAATTCCTCGTTATAACGAATTTATGATTTCAACTATAGTTTTCTGCCTGCCTTTATTTCTCCCATTATAAATAATTTCACTGTAGTGAATTCCCAGGATTTTTTCTCCTTGGCCCATTCGTTATAGCGAGGTTCGACCTGTATTGAAAAATGTGGATATCGGTTAAAGTCTAATTTGTATCCACAAGGCTAAAGGTGGAAACACAAGGGAGCGGGTAAAATTTAAAAGCTTGCTATCACTTGAAAAAGCGGCTAAAAACTCGCCCGCTTGAGCAAACACAAGCTTGCGTTTTATTCAAAGCTTTGTTTTGAAGCGAGCTTGATCTACCAGTTTCAAGCTTGCTGGTGTTTTGGTCATGTGACTTTGACAGCCAATCAGAATCGTGAGGAAATTCTTGGAGGAGATCTTGGCGGGAATTTCTGACTAGCTACCTAGCTAGCTTGAGTTTGCCAGTCAAGCCGGTAAGCCAAAAGCACGTCAAGTGACTCCCTCTTTAAACTTGTACTAGCAAGTGTGAGTGTTCGGACGGACACCACGTGGTCAGGGGAGGGCCACGAGGCGCTGGACGCAACACACACGATGATCAAATCCACGAAATACACGAAATACACAAATTTAGGTTTTGGCTATTACTTTATTGTTTGGAATTTTACCCGCTCCCTTGTGTTTCCACCTTTACAATGGAAACTTGTCAACAATGTAAACAGACATTGCCCTTGTATCAGTTTCGATTGTACGCCTAAAACATTGTTTTGTTGTTGTAGGGTATGTTTGTCGTCTCTCTACCCTACGCTGTGAAGAACGGTGGATACTGGGGCGTGTTTGCCATGGTGTTCGTCGCTTACATCTGCTGCCACACAGGCAAAATTCTAGTCCAGTGTCTGTACGAGTTGAACGAGCGTGGCGAAAAAGTCCGCGTCCGGGACAGTTACGTAGCTGTCGCGCAATGCGTGCTGGGAGAACGATACGGCGGCAAAATGGTGAACATAGCCCAATTGGTGGAGCTGCTCATGACTTGTATTCTATACGTGGTGTTATGCGGAGACCTCATGTTTGGCACATTCCCGAAAGGATCTTTGGACAAAGAATCTTGGATGATGGTAGCCGGAATGTTCCTGCTGCCTTGCGCTTTCCTCAAGAATCTTCGTTCTGTATCCTTTCTCTCCTTCTGGTGTTCCATGGTCCACTTGGCCATCAATATCATCATTCTGGGCTATTGCCTTACCCAAGCCGGTAGCTGGGCTTGGAGCAAAGTCCAAATGAAAATCGACATTTACTACTTCCCCATCAGTTTGGGAATAATTGTCTTCAGCTACACTTCGCAGATCTTCTTGCCGTCTCTCGAAGGCAATCTTATCGACAGATCACGGTTCAATTGCATGCTCAACTGGAGCCACATCGCAGCGGCCGCCTTCAAAGGCATCTTTGCCTACCTTTGTTTTCTCACCTGGGCCAATGATACAGAAGAAGAGATCACCATCAACCTACCCACCAGAGGCTTCAAAGGACTCATCAACTTCATTCTGGTAATCAAAGCCCTTTTATCCTACCCTCTACCTTTCTACGCCGCGGTAGAGCTCTTAGAAACGGCTTTCTTCCGGGGCCGGCCCACTACCTATTTCCCATCCTGCTATGCTCTGGATGGAGAGCTGAAGGTCTGGGGCTTGGCACTGAGAATTGTGGTTGTTTTGATTACGGTCTTCTTTGCCGTTGGAATTCCACACTTCGCCATTCTCATGGGCCTGATTGGTAGTTTTACAGGCACCATGCTGTCCCTTATCTGGCCTTCTTATTTTCACTTAAGAATTAAGTGGAATTACCTAGAGTGGTATGTTATTAGTTTCAATGTGTTTATCATATGCTTAGGTTGTCTTTGCGGAGTCAACGGAATTTATTATTCGTTCCGCGCGCTGATAAAGGCCTATGAGATAAAACTGCAGGTATAACGATGCACTGAGTTAAGTCACCGTCTGAGGTATTATATGAGATGAATACTAGTACTTGGTTTGTTCTAGACAACTTTTTTTGAAATATGTATATGGTTTGTTTAGCGATGTTTTCAAAGTATACCGTGTAAGAAAGAACAGATGGCACTGTTTCTCTATTTGGCGCTAAATTATTAAATAGTGTTTATTGTAATTATTGTAACGCTCGTCAGGACTAGCAGGGCCATTTTAACCATTGGGCTAACTGGGCTGCAATCCAGGCGCCTCCTTTACAGTATCTCGTTCATCAAATGCTGAACTAGTTCAAGTTCCCGTTCATCACAGTGTGAATGCGTTCGCGTTCACGTTCATTTTTTTCCAAGAGAACTAAGTTCAAGTTCACGAACTTCAACCAATAGTTCAGTTTGTATATCACTTGTAAATGTAAAAATGATTTTTTTTTAATTTGCTAATAATTTTTCCCACGGATTCTCGGGAAGACACTCTTTAACTTGTTAACAAGTAGTGCTAATCCTTTTGTTCTGTTGATTCTTATTGAGTGATCTTACTGGGTCTTCTTCATTTGTTTGTTGTAATGAAGACTTCATGACTGGGCAAAGCAAAGCACTTGGTGCAGAATGACCAGAGCTAAGCATTATGGGATTATTATCAAAGATGAACTAATTATTACAGATTTTTTAATTTTTTAATTCATTAGTGATAAACTCTTATTGGTAATGACTGGGAATTTCTATCCTTTACTAAAATTAAGTTGTTTGATTTGATGTGCCATCTGTTTTGGTTTTTGGGTATTGACAGAATAGCTGCTTTGCATTTTTCCTATTCTAGTATATCAAAACCTGTGATTGATTATAGTAAAAGAAAAAAGAGAGAAAACACCTTATGTTATTCAAGGGGAAAGTCAGCCCAGGTAAAACTGCATTAGACTGTAAAAAGTGGTTATTGGTAAACAAAGCGTAGCGACAAATGCTAGAATTTCTGGAATTTCTGGAATTTCTGGAATTTCTGGAATTTCTGGAATTTCTGTAACTTCTGGAATTTCTATAGACAAACCAACCTGAGCAGACTTTCCCTTTAGTAGTGTAAGAAAATGTAAATTAACTATTAATAATTAAGAAATTTTATTATTGCAAAAACTTTAATGTTTAAAAAGATAATAACCAAGCTTTCAATTTGACAGCAAGAAAATGAAAAAGATGACTGTTGTGTCAGTGTTTAATTTTGAAACCATGATGTGTTTTAATAATAATGGATATTTAAAAAAATAAAAAGAGAAATCAGAGGTGTTCTCTTCCACAAAGTAAACTAGCCATAAAATACATATATATTCATGGAAATTGTTAGAGTTGGTATATTTAGAAACAAGTCTTCCTGTAGAAGTGTGCATTGTAGAGTGATTTTACCTCAAACAGGTGTATAAACACATTTTTACACCTACCTCTTAATTCTCATCACGAATGGTAATCATGCACTTGTCTCACAAACACGTCTAGTGTTGCACATGAGCATCACTGGCCTGTTATGTGTTTGTTAGAAAAAAGAAATTTTTTCAATGTTTTCTTTTTAATTTTCTTTTTAATTTTTTTTTTGCATTTTAAATTTTATTTTGTGTACATTTCTGTTATACTGTATGTGAATAATGAATTTTTTTACTTGATATTTTTACAATTTGATTGTTTATTTCTAATGTTTTATAACATTTAGTGATTGTACTGTTGTGAGTTATTGTAATTTTATTTTTATGGTAATACTAAGCCTTAGATCAATGTCTTCCAAAATTGAAAACAAATTGCAAACAAAGAATGAAATCTATTGTAAAAGATACCATTAAGTATTATTGCAATTGTAAATAAATAATAATAAATTGGTTATAAAAAAAAAATAAATAAATTCATTCATTTATTCTTCAATATAATAAATAACCTATTGTAATGTAGCTGTTTATGTAAACAAGTACTAATAGTGTTTATGAGACAAAAACCAAAAAAGTGTCAGCAATTATTATATCAAAATACAATTAAAAATATTTAAAGCAATCCAGTCTTCCATTTTCAAAAAAGTATACAATGTAATTGTTGGTTTGTTTGTAACAGATGTAATGAATGTGTACTTTTAACAAACTGTCTTCCAATCCCAAAAAAAAAATCATGTCTTCCATGAGAGTATTCAATTTTACAATTTTATTTTAAGAATGTTTACATTATTATTATCATTGCATTTAAGAATGGTCTTTTAAGAAAAAAGATACTATATTGTATTGCTCTTATTATTGCTGTTGACATTCCTTTACTGAATTGGTAACAGACATTTTTTGCATTGTTCCAAATCTATTTGACATATCCAATATATTGTATTTGGTGGAAGCTATTAAACAATTTAAACAGTGAATGTTTCTGATTATTTAGCCAATTGGAGCTACAGTTAACCGGCGGAATACCGGAATTTGCCGATGGCCCGTGACGTCGTGAATTCCTATCCAGATTTCCCGGTACTAAATTTGTTCCCAGTCCAGCCCTGCCTCTAGAATACACTAATTCTCATTGGTCAGCTGGCAGATTAGTGCTGGCTTCCTCCCGCATCAGAAAAAACTTCCGTGGCAACTTGTTCGTTTTACCTAAACAAGAAGCTAATTACTAAAGCTGCTATTTTTGCGGACTAAAAACAATGAAATTGCAGGCGGAAAGCCGATCAAAAAATAGCCCTTTTGCGGACACATTGCAAAGTTATTGCGGGCACATTTTTGGGTGTAAATAATAATCTTTTGAATCCAAACATGAATTTTTGGTCCAAAAGATGAATATTATTTTTGCAAGACACCCCAATTGCGGATTTTCCGCAAAATTGCGGTGCAATGGTCTGATTGCAGACCAAAAAAATCCTCAGAATGCAAAAATTTTGGTGTCAAAATGCTCCATTTGCCCTATCCACAAGTATGGAAACATTTTAAACAATATTTATTTTCCGCAAAAATAGCAGCTTTACTAATTACACCAAAGGTCTTCAGACAAGAGTGACAACAACTTGATCATTTTATTGAAAGAGGGCGCAGAGGGCTCCGAGTAACAACTTTGGAGTATAAATTTGCAGACCTTTCTTGCAACATGGCTATCGGAAGGTTAAAAAATGCCGATTAGTCCAAATGACTTTTCTTGGGCAGCTACCCTAAAATAAACCATTAGACGTTATATTTAAAAAAATTTATTGTCAAAAATTTATATATCATATTGAAGATATACAACTAATACAATGTGTAAAGATAGTACAGATTTAGTTTGTTACAATAACATTTTCTTGGAAGACGTAACATTATTTTCTAGAAATTAATAAGTTAAAATACAAAGTCTTCAATAAGCTCAGATTTATTTTTATTTTTTTCAGAATATTTTTCCCCTCTAAATTTTATTGTCATAATTTGCTTCTAAACTTTAAATTCATTCTACAATATGTACAAAATGAAAAGAAAAAAAAATGTTTAAGAATTCCAACATTTTTCTTCGTTGGCAATAACACAATACACTTCAAATTTGTCATTATACTCCACCAATGTATTTATTACTGGCCTGTCTCTGTCTGCTGTGCCTGATTTAAATGAGCAAATCATTTAATCTGTTGCTTACTTTCGCCACCAGAGTGTCGTTTCTACGCATCAACTTCTTTTTACGCTTCCATTGGCGTTTACCATCATTCTTCTGCTTCCGGTTTCTGTTTTTTCTTTTGTTACCAAGTTCTGATTCATTCGATATGATCTCTATGATAAAATGGATAGTCAGGTTCAAACAAAGCAACCGGATTCCTTTACTTTAGCGACGCTGTGTTTAAGCTGCTTAGGTTAGGTTAGGTGCTTAGGTTAGGCCTAGGTTAGGTTAGGTTTAATTAGGTTAAAAAACGGCGTCGCCAAGATACAATTTTAATATATCTTCCATCGTAAAGCACACATCGCCAAACAATAATTGTACTAATAAATCTGGTGCAATGACATAAATGGTTAGCTTACCTGGGCAAAATCTGTGTAACATCCTACATCTACGATTATCTGTAATTGGTGGACATCGTCCAGCTGAAGATGGCGGTAACTTAATCTCACGAACACGAGACTGAAATCCATACTTGAATCCACAATTACGACCCTTCTTAGTACACACACCCCATGGGCTCCATTCTTTTATGCCGCAGTCAGCTATTAAAAATGCAAAAGTAAATTCAATTACCAAGAACTAAACCGCCCATACAGCATAAGCCATGCGTCCTTCATTCAGTGCCAAGCCAACCACACATCTGTGTAGTTAGGTGCCCAAACTTTGTTCAGACAAAAGAAAGTACGCTCACTAAAGCTAGGTTCACACTTGTGTTCACACTAAACGCAAGGCAAGGAAAAATTAGTCAAACGCAATGCAGAGTCTGTTCACCCTGCAGGGCACGTGTGAACAGAGCTGAAACAATTGATGTTGCGTCTGGCCAATCAGATTGTTTCAATGAAACCTGGGATTGGATCTAGTTCTAGAACTAGTTCCAGAATCCGAAAATGGCAACCTGTTTGCATGTGGCAAAGTCTCGCTAACCAGATGTGAATCGACGAGAGTTGGAGTCGATCGTGATTGGTTGGCCGCAAGATCTTTCCTTGCGTTGCGTCGCTTACTTCAACTTGGATTTGAAGCAGAAATTTGCGTCAACGTCAAGAATTTTTGGACGCAAGCAGCTTGCGTTGCGTCAGTTTTCTTGCGTTGCGTCTAGTGTGAACACAAGTGTGAACCTAGCTTAAGGAGGTCCCTCTCTGACCTGGACACGTGTTTGGCATCCATCCTATGTCCGAACTACACAGCTTACACTGTATTGGTGATCTACATAGACTACTATTCACCATTCCGTAGACATTTTTGGCTGGTTTCATTTTTGCTTGACGTTCCTTCCGGGCACTGATTTATGCAGTAACCTTGGTGCTCCACAAAGTTGTCGACGCAGCGTGTACAATAGTTTTTGTTGAAACAAATGTCACATTTTTCTATTTTGCATTCTGAAAGCAAAATAACAGAAAAATTAGCAAAGTTTATATATTGACAACAGGTGTCAGTTTGATTGTTGGATGTTGGGTCAGAATTATTAATCCTCGGGTTTATATAGTAAAATTTTACAATTTGCGTTCGTTGCTCAATCTGTAATTGACATACGACAACCCAAAAAACAGCACTTCAATTGCAGATAAATTAGGACCAAACACCTGCCGCCACCTACTACAAATATGCCAAACTTTAGCTTCTGTAAAAGAAGTCGCACTGGGCCAACTGTCTTCACCCGAGAATAAGACCATGGTGTTGTATTCGAATACAACACCAGTGTTATATTCAGCCAATATCATGTAAGTTTGTCGAAAAAGTAAAATTGTTATTTACTCTATTAATTTGTATTCATTACGCTGATTAAAAAAACAATCCTATATCATCCCCCAGTGCAGTTACATGCATGATTCTCGTGTATTGCTGTGTAAATTCTTTATTTTTCTCCGTGTAAAATTCAACTTACTAGTACAATAATTGAATCCTCGATTTCCTGTCCCATAATGATGCAATGGGCAGGACAAAACACACACACCGATCTGTCGCATGTGGGTGCGGCGAAGCAGCAGAAAGAACCTTGACTTGCAACGTACACATCCGTTGGCTGGAGAACAAATCCGGCAGCCTCGTGGACACTGGTTACCATACAAAGCTATCGAAGAAAAAAGAAAAGAAAAATCCAAAATGAGAAACAATTCATTACACTTGACTTGCTGATTAAATAAACAAATAATAAAAGAAATGAGATCAAAAATGTTTTCTTTAATTAGGGTGAACAGTCTTTCCACATTGTACACCTTTGCTGGACTTAAAAACAAGTTCTCGAAACCATGCTCGTTCGTAAGTTAAGGACTCACCAGGTGCATTCTAAAAGTCATTAAAAGTTACATACAACGAGTGTAAATGTATTTACATTTACACGAATTAACTCGTGTAAGTACACTGCCAATTGACGGAAACGATCTCTAATTTTCTTTACACGAACATTGGCCTGCAAACCAACTTTTTTGACGACATCTTGGATTGTCGCTTCAATTTTTAATGTGGGTACAACACTAGTATCGCCTGGCGACAGGAAGCTCCTCAGCCAGGAGTGACTAATGCTGTTTCTTGGTTTTTTGTGTGTTCTTGGGTTTTTTCTTGACAAGGGGGGTCAGTGCCCCCCTTGGCCCCCCCGCAAACCTCACCTTATCTGTTTTTTTTTTAATGTGATAAAGAATGGGGGACTTATTCGTTCGCAATATGGTCAGTTTGCATTAGTCATTCCTGGTTTGTGTCTGTAAATTCATTGGTCTGGACTCTGGAGCCTCCTGTTGCCAGGCGCTTCTGTATAACATGTGCAGAATCTATTATTCTTATACAGGGTGGAAGAAAAGTCTGTTCCCCGCAAATATTTCTTGGGCAATTGCATCTAGACCAACTTTGATGAAGCGATTGTATAGGAAGTTGGGTGAGCGCAATCCATTGGTGTCATCAAATTTGACCTTGAAGGCCATTTTCAAGATTATTCACTTGCTAACTTCTAAACCAATCAGGTTAGAGCAAAAAAGTCAATTACAAAGTTGTAGAGCACCATCAAATTAGTACTATCCAATTTATCTTAGTCATCTTAAGTTAAATGTTTTCTTTTTAAAAAGAAGACAAATCAGAAAAAAATCAGCAAAGTGAAATTTTTCATTCTTGTGATAAAATAATTATTGAGGCATTAAAAAAAGGCAGTGGTTTTTCTTGCTTGCTTGCATAATAATGCACATTTGAATACAATTATTTAAGTAATTCAGTATTTTTCTAACAGTTTTGTCACAATCGCTGGCTTTATTTTAGCTGATTTGTCTCCTTTTTAAAAAGAAAACATTTAACTTAAGATGACTAAGATAAGTTGGATAGTACTAATTTGATGATGCTCTACAACTTTGTAATTGAAAGTTTTGCTCTAACCTGATTGGTTTAGAAGTTAGCAAGTGAATAACCTTGAAAATGGCCTTCAAGGTCAAATTTGATGACCTCATTGGATTGCTCTCACCCAACTTCCTATATGATCGCTTCATCAAAGTTGGCCTAGATGCAATTGCTCAGGAAATATTTGCGGGAAACAGACTTTTCTTCCACCCTGTATACAGGGTGTCCCAAAAGTCTGGACCCCCCAAGTAATTTTCAAAATACTAGAGATATCAAAAAACTGAAAAAAAAACTCATATAGGAAATCATTCATTGCGAATCTGATTGCATCCTCAAATTTGACCTCTGACCTTGGGAAGGACAGAATTCAATTTGGAGCTTTTGAACAGTAAGAGATAGAGCAATAATTCCAATTAGAAAGTGGTAGAGCATGGCCTAATTAGTCTAAAAACATAATTTACTAAAAATATTTTCCTACGAAATTTTTGGAAAAACCTACTAAAATTGTCTCTACAGCTGCATGATGAAATTAAGTAAACACAGTAAATAAGCTTTACCAAAATTTCAACAAAGTTATCAAAATAATCTGCAAATATGTTTGCAGATGATTTTGAAAAGAAAAGAAAGAAACGTAAGGTACTTTAAGTTCACCAGATCGACAGGTTTGCGTTGAAAAGAAAGTGCTTAAATAATCATCACACTCTAGCATTGACGGTGGGACGCCATTTGCACCGCTTTTCAGTGAACAAGCAAATTGAAATATGAACAACAGTGCGCATGTCAGAGATATTTATGAGTCGTGTCAGCTGGTTCGCCACTTCGACCAATTGAGGGCGCCTAAACTCCGCCATTGCTGTGTACTTCATTAAGCAAGTCATTTGTCATCAAAATCAATTAATCAACAATTTTCCAAAACAAACTCTGAAAGGAATTAAATTGCATCTTAAACTGACGAGAAAAATTATTAATTTGGAAACACTGATTCCAATAATGTGTGAATATATATTTAAAATTATGTTTCAGCAGAAAATAAAAACTCCTTATTACTTCATTTCAATTCTGTCTGCCAGAATAATCTTGAAAGATAAAATAGAAGATAAATTTATTTAAAGGCCCTCCTGCACTTTAAGCAATGAAGTGTGCATAGATCTCATGTTGAAATCACTGTTTACACATTTTGCCCATAGATGGAGCATTAAATAGCTCAACCCCCTCTATTATCAGAGTTTATTAGGTTTCGTTGAATTTTTTATTTTAGACTTCTAACCCTGACGTTTAGAAAGTCTATTAAAACGGTCATGTCCGTCTGTCCGTCCGCGCACTTCCGGCTTCATTTCACTTTTACGTCATATGACGTCATTTCCGGAAGCGTCTACATCGCGCATTTGCGACGAGTTAAATCCAACATTCGGTTTAGGGGTTTAGAAGTCTAATATGTCATGCTTCCATGCATTACAGATGTTTACTTGTTTAATTTTGCAATTTTAACAATTTTGCACTTTTGGATTTATCACGTGGTATCGATTCCACCAATCGCCAGACGATTAAAATCTGCAAACACTTTTTCCAATTTTTAAAAAATACATTTATTCGATGTTTAATTCGGTGCACATTGGGTTCCTTGATAAACGCGGGATCAATGCAACAATGATCGATTGCCACAGCAGATGTTGTTGAGCCGAGTGATTAATTTCAGGTGAAATGCAATTTGAAGGTGGACCATGTGTTTGCGCGTGGGCGGTTTTAAGCGGTTTGCCTACAGGTGAGCATTAGCGTATAAGGTGAAAGGCAATCAAGTCAAGTCCATCTCGCGTGCCCGATGATCCCGCCCACCCTCCAACATCCAAATGTGCACGGGGTCAATGAGTGGCGGCGGCGTGACGTCATTCCTTTGAAATTATAGAGCACATTCCTTAGTTGTTGCCAATAACAAGCGTGGTTTATTGTCTTATTATTGCAATAGTTTGCTGCGCCCTCGGGAGAAAGCCAGGATGAAGGGAGTTGATTACTTTGTTAATGCCGGTTTTATGTAACAATGAGGAAAAATGGCCGAAAGGGAATAGTTTTCGAGAGTTTATTGAGGTTTTTAAATTTTTTCATTAAAAGTGTAATGTAAGTTATTTAATTAAAGCGATAAACATTTTTTAAGATTCCTCAACTTATTGCTGCAAACTTGGATTTCAGGCGTTTGAAACAATGCAGAGATAGTAGTGGGGCTGAAGTTGGCACAACATTACATTCGGCACTGTCCCCTAACACCGGCCTCTTGCAGGCTTCACTGTAGAGCTTTAGGATCTCATTCGAAGCTGCGGATATAGATCCATGATCGGTGTGAACACTGATCTTGGTTCACGGATCAGATCCAGCCAAACTACATCCGTTGGTGTAAACAAAGTATAAGCATTTTTGTTACTTGTTGTCATCCCAGAATACAGTGCGGCTATATATTAAGTGGCGCCATCAATGGCAAAATGCACTGAATATGTGGATAGTTGTCCATGTTATCCTTGGTTTGTGGTATGCGAGTTTGACCAGATCTGGGGATCTGATTGGCTGGTCGTTTTTATGGCATGCCATAAAAGTTGAATTTCTGCTGGACAATTGTGACTCATTTTAGCAGGCATTGCCAGATAATTGGGATTATCTAAGCTGTCTGGTTGGTCTCACGATTTTAGGGCATGGAGTTTAATTTTTCCTGGGGTTTTGGATCTCCCGGGTCTCGGTACCGAAAAAGTCCAATACTCCTGTGAAATCAGTACTCTTGATACGTACCACAATTATTTTCGATGTGTTTCATTGATTTTTTCATCATTAAACATGTGTTTGATTAATTTTCCATCATTTTAGACTTTTTTACATTAATTTTCCATCATTTTATACTTTTTTCATTAATTTTCCATCATTTTAGACTTTTTTCCATTAATTTTCCATCTGTTTAGACTTTCTTTCATTAATTTTCCATCATTTTAGACTTTTTTTTATTAATTTTTCATCATTTTAGACTTTTGTCATTCATTTTCCATCATTTTAGACTTTTTTGATTGCTTTTCCTTTATTTTAGACCTCTTTTGATAGATTGTTTACAATTTTAGACCTCTTTTGATGGACTGTTCCCCACTTTACACCTCTTTTGATAAACTGTTCCCCACTTTACACCTCTTTTGATAGACTGTTCATCATTTTAGACAAATTTAGGTAGACTGTTCATCATTTTAGATAAATTTAGATAGATGTTTCATCATTTATAACACGTTTCATCATTTTAGACGTCTTATCATCATTTTAGGACATGCCCTCCAATGCTGCTTAAAGTGGTAAAACTAAGTCTTAGGTCCCAAAAAGAGCACTCTTTGGATCCCTTTGTTGAAGAAGAACTCTTGGTAGTTGGGGCACTGATGCTGATTGATAGTTTTTGATAAAAATCTTGCAGATTATAAAGTTTGTTAGTGCATTTTGTTTGTTTTCATTTGTGGAACGAAACTTGGGTGTTGTGTTTATTAGGGCTTGATGAAGTCAGAAACAAGCCCATCAACATTTCAAGGCCTGAAGAACAAAGTGACAAAGTTGGTGTGAGAGAATGGGTGGGATCCAAAGTGGCAACAACAATTTTATTATGATGGAGTCTCCCTGTTTATGTTCCTGCTCAACAATGGAAGAATGTGCAATACATCAACTAGGTAGACAATTATAGTCTTATAATAGCGCTGAATCAAGGGCCTACATTTACAAATTCCCCTTTTATATTTCTATTATTCTGTATAATACTGGCACACAAACTAAAGTTAATTTGAAACACATTTTTGGTTTTTACGTTTCAGTTGTTTATTTTGCTTAACATCCGGGTTTTGCTTGTGTTGAGGTCAGTGTGTCATTTTAACCCATCTCAAATTCTATGTTTTTAGGCCTTTATTTTTTTTAACTTTAAAGCGGTTTTATATGGCAGTCAATTTATTTTTGCGACGTTTTATAGACTTTTTAATCGATTTTTTAGTCGATTTTTATCGACTTTTTGTTTTCGTATACACTAAAGGACGTATATGAAATCTATACTCTGGTTCGTCTCAAGAGGGTGCCCTTCTCCCATTGGCCGAGCCGCATTACTCCTACCTCAAGTTTGTATTACTACCACTAGGAGAAGTAGTTTTTATTTTTCTTTAATAAATAATTTTATCGATAAACTTTGATTAACTTCAATTTTTTTTAATTCAATTTTTTTTTTAAAATTTAAATCAAAAATTTTTAATTCTAACAACAAATTTTAATCGTAGTCGAAAAATATACACAGAAAATTAAGAGATTTAACCCTTAATCCTCTGTAGTCGCATTCAAATTAGCTAAGCAAATACTTAAGTGAAATAAATGACTGAAAATTAAATGCTCTTAAATGAAATATTAATTTTTCCAATGCGCAAGCTTCTGCGCAGTTGAGATGTGAATAATTGTTCAACCGAGCATGTGCAAATCACGTCATTTGCCTAAATAAGTGACACAACGTATCTGAAAGTGCGAGATTATCAAATTAAAAAATTTAAGCAGATTTGTCTTAACCAATTTAAACGAACTTAAACTTATCGACAAATATTAATTTTAACCAAAATATCAATTAAAATATTTATTAAAAAATTTCTCATAAATTTCATTTACAATAAAAATTCTTCTAAATTTATTTTTACATACATAAAAAAAAAAAAAAAAAAAAAAAAAAAAAAAACGTAATAAAAATGTCACCTCTTACAAAAGTCTCAATTTGCGTCTTTAACTCCATCAAGTCTTAATCCACAACTATTAAACCTATTTTTATATGCAGACCCCCCACGCGGACTCCCCATCATACTAAAGTGATGATCTTTTGATTCATTGACCCTACCCGAGGCCAAGTAACAAAATTACAACCTCACAGGTAAATAATTACAAGTTAAGTAACTTCCCAAGCAACACGAACCCACGTTCGCATCTTTATACACTTTCTATCTCCACCAAAACCAAAACCAAGTAGGAAATAAAATGTATTCCATTTCTGCTTTTATTACGACAACTTGACAAATTTTGTTGATAAATTCATCGCCAGAGGTCGCGACAATTTATTGCACAAATAAAATTTATTGACACACACGTGTTTCTAACAGGTAAAAATACACTTAGAGGATCCGTCTTATATTAAATTTAGCGTTTATGGAGCGAAAAATAAATATATTTTTTATTTTCATTTCGCTAGACGGAGAAATTAGGCTTAAATCGCAACGCCCACTCAGTCATCCCGAATTAGGACGGCGGAGTGTAAACATGAAAATAAATTCAGAGTTCATCAAAATAAATCATATTCCAAGGTGGGACTACATCTGAGCCTAGTTTCTGCGAATAATATTTTAGTAGCAAAACAGATTGCATCAATTCCCAAGAAAAATAATTTCTGGTCTCTCAAATCAGCAGGCAGCGCGTAAGTTGGAAATAAACTTTATTCCAGTGTAGGGTTAAACTGTACAAACAGCTGTGCACCTCCATTTGCATTTAGGTTTCTAGAATTTGGTTATGGCATTATTGTCGCTCGTCTATCTTCTTCTATGTAAATAAAAATGTAAATGTGTTTTCTGTTCATTATCTCAAATCTCCGAAAATTCTTCACCGATTGGTTTGAAATTTGGACACAACGTTGAGTTCGAATTAGGGAATGTTCTTATATACCTGTGATACCCGTGACAGGTTTTTATACACCTGCGACAGGTAAAAACGTGATTTTAACAAACAAACATGGCGGCCGTCGGTTCTAGCGCCATCTGTTGCATTATGTTGGAATTTGGGCCAGAAATTTGAGTTTTCTTGATCTGCTAAATGTTATTATTAAAATTTGGGTAAATTTATAGAAATTTAGGCCGATTTCCTGCATTTTGGACATCTAAAAATGGTTTTTAAAGCTTGTTTTGGTTCAATTCTCGTTGAAAAAACCCGATTGCTACATCACTGATCATGTATGGCAATTTATTAATGCGCATTTTTCAAACTGAATTATTATTTCAATGAGTGTGGGCTTCACCTATTATGCATGTGATGCATATGGAAAGATGACCTCATTCCTAAGAACATTACATAATGTCGTGTAAACTGGATTTGGATTTAGAATGGTTTTAGTCAATCAATAAAACTAAAGATGACTAAGAAAACACGGCTCATCATGCTGGTCACCTGTTCCCATCGGAACGCACAAATTAAGCCTTATTGGATCTAGTCAGTACTTAAAAGGATGACCTGCTGGAAGTCTCGGTCGTTTCTCATCTCCTGCTATTTCTACAGACGCATTCAAACCTCAAAAGACGAATAGACTTCGTTGTCCGAAACGACTTCTTGAAACAGGATATGACGTTTTATACGCCATATCTCTGACGACACAACTTGAAAGAATTCAAATACGAGAATTAAGATTAAGTGTAATTGAAATCTCTTCTTTGACTTATTAAAAGTGACTTATCTCGTCGGCACCTGCTATTGGCTATTATTAAGGCAGCCATCTTTTTAGCGCAGTTCAGTGATTTAAGGAGAAGTGAATTGGTCTTTAGAGGATTGAACGCACCTTTATGACGAGAACATCTGCCACCCGCCTTCAATTGGGTTTTTGTGGTTTTCCCAGTTCTCGATGAAAATGCAAAGTTGGGTCCTGAAGACTGTAGACCGACATTATGTCGCTGCAAACAGGTTGCTTATTGGCTGCTGCAGCAAAAGTATATTTTGGATTTTCATCTTGTGTGGGAATCCAAGCACGACTGATGCAGACAGCATGTAATATTATCCGAACGCTGACATTTCTACCATCTCTTTAGAAGGATTTCCGCTTCTACGAAAACACACCTAAAGAGTATTAAGTGTCTGTCGCTGGAATCCTGTTGATTGGCTCACGCATGTCACATGATAAGAAGAAAAGAAAACACGCGATTCGTTGTCACTTGGTTATCAAAACAAAAACAACGCACACAAGCCTAGTACAGTCGAAACGCTTTATAACGAATCGCGATATAACGAATTATCGATATAACGATTACCTAAAAATCGCCGGTTTGGTTGGCTGGCCATAGAACACCACGTTAAAAAATTTCGATATAACGAATAGGACAGGAAGTGATGTCATTTTTGTTTTAAAATTGAAGTAAAACACAAAATATTTTAATTTTTGAATGCAACTAATAAAATTTTGTTGCGATATACGATATACTCAACCTTATTTCTCGGACGATACAAACTCAATTTCTACAGCGCTTCGGCCGCCATCAAAGATTAAACCCCGCCCCAAGTTTACCTTTAATGTCCCGATGATAACAAAAAATCTAAATAACAATTTTTCTTTTCAATTGTGATTACGTAAAAAGTAGCTCGGATAATTGAGTCCAGCCCGCGGCCACATCAATGCAAAGGTCACTTTTCACTCAGGTGCGCCTCAAAGAGCCTTTTGTCTGATTCCATGTCCAAAGAATAAATTCCTCCTGGCATTTTGCACGTAAATTCTCCAGAAACAAAAAAAAAAGTCAGAAATCAAAGCGGCATTGTTGTCGATGGTTTTTTTCCTCCCATGGAAAATTATGACGTAATGCACTTCGGTTCCACCCACAATATTGTTATAATAATTTCAAATTGTGAAAAACCGATTCTAAAAACTTGATTTTAGAGTTCTCTCGATTCCAGAAATAGTTCGCGGATTTATAACCAAATTTTAAGAAGTCCGCAAATAATTTCTTTTCACTTTTCAGGAAATGAATGTATTAATGTTTTCATTTCCCGATAAGAAATTATTCAGATAAAGTTATGTCTTTGCAAAAAAGTTTACCCCGCCGATCTATTGAATATCAAAACGGCCGACAGGTAAACGATTTGAAATCGAGATCAAAATCCAACATGGACTATAAAAATCAGTTTTTTAATGATTAATTCTCAAAAATATGTCGCGTTTGCGCAAGGGGTTCGACATAGGTGAAAAACGTGAACGAGATTCCAAGATTACACAGATTCCAATCTCGGGAATCTTCGCAAATCTCGCAAAATCTCGCAAAATCTCGAAAAATCTCGTAAAATCTCGCAAAATCTCGCAAAATCTCGTAAAATTTCGCAAAACCTCGTAAAATCTCACAAGATCTTGAAAAATCTCGTAAAATCTCGCAAAATCTCACAAGATCTCGAAAAATCTCGAAAAATCTCGCAAAACATCGTAGAATCTCGTAAAATCTCGCAAAATCTCACAAGATCTCGTAAAATCTCGTAAAATCTCGCAAAATCTCACACGATCTCGTAAAATCTCCCAAGATTACAGCCAAATCCTGAGATTCCAGATTCCAGAGATTCTCTAGTGGAATCTTACAGAATTTACGAGATTCCATCCCTACGTCGAACCCTCGATTTTGCGTCATTTCCGCAGAGAAAATCGAGAGAATCGGTTTTTCGATTTGAATTTGAACCGCGCCTATTGTTATTTTGTTATTTCATCACATGATCGTATCACCTGACCTCATTTTTCCAACGGTCTATTGTTGCAACATGTTGTTATTTACATTTTTCCAATCACCCGACGACTTACTCGCGTGTGTAATTACATTTTAATCCGAACAGAGCGAACAAACTCAATTTTATTTCATATTTTTTCGTTTCTTACCCAACAATCGACTTATGACGTGCAACAATCGCCACTTGAGCATGATCGTCGCTCGTGCAATAAATCCTGCTATCTACTAAGCAGCTTACAAAAGTGGTGCCAACACAAAGCTTCTTACCCGCGTCTCCTTTGTTTAAAGGCGCAGGGGGACGCATGCGTCTCTTCTTCTCATTGTCGCGTCGCATTGTTCCGAGGCGGTCGCGTTATTATTGACGCCTTGTCACGCGGAACTGCATATTCGGCCGATAGGAGGCGTTTAATTAATGAATCCACGCCCTATCTTTGTCACTTTGTGTGCAGAAGTAAAATGGTTCCGTTTTCCCGACTATAAATAATACAATTTGACGACACCTTTTAGGGTTATTTCTGGCGGCGAAGTGTCGCACTTTAATGTCTTTATTTAACTTTTTCTAGTGGGTGGAGCCGGTCGCTTTTTGCGAACAGGTGAGGTATTTAACACGTAGGCCTAGTTTCCGGCTCGACTTGTTGACTTTTTATTTCCGATGGTTCGGGCGAGCGGCGAAGATTTGTTGGTTTTTCACGCGTCATTTGATTTGATTTTGCGTGCGTTTTTCGACTTTGGTTGATTGTTTTTTTGTTTTTTTTTTGTAGAAGGTTAATCTTGTTCGAATTGTTGCATAGACTTTTTTTTTTTTTTTTTTTTTTTTTTTTTTTTTTTAATTTTGGAAAAAAATAAGTTGCAATAATTTTTTATATCGCCATTGTTTGTGCTGTTGTTTCATTGATTTTGCTGGCAATTGTTTCATGTTTTTTGTCACAATTGTTTGCGTTTTGAAATCTCAATACAGTCGGACCTGAAAAATCGATTTGTTAGAAAGAAAGTTTGTTATATAAAATTCTGAGTCTGGGTCGGTTCTTCGAATTTCACTTCTCAGACACTCATTTCGAAGACCACGTTTCTCGAATAGATTGTTTCGCAGACAAATATTTTTCGAAGAAACGACCTATGGCCAATCAACCAACCAAGCCATTTTTAAGTATTTGTTATAAGGAAAAATTCGACATATTATGGTTCGTTATAATGAGGTTCGACAGTATTGTTTTGCTATTAATAATCGCAATTTTTGCTATTGTATCGCAATTGTTTGCATTCTCAATGCAATTTTTTGTATTTTTCAATGCAATTGTTTGCTTTTTTCATCGCAATTGTTTGCATTTTTCATCGCAATTGTTTGCTTTTTTCGTCGCAATTTTTTGTATTTTTCAATGCAATTGTTTGCTTTTTTCATCGCAATTGTTTGCATTTTTCATCGCAATTGTTTGCTTTTTTCGTCGCAATTGTTTGCATTTTTCATCGCAATTGTTTGCTTTTTTCATCGCAATTGTTTGCATTTTTCATCGCAATTGTTTGCTTTTTTCGTCGCAATTGTTTGCTTTTTTCATCGCAATTCTTTGCTTTCAAAATCGCAATTGTTTGCTTTTAAAATCGCAATTATTTGTTTTCAAAACTCCAATTGTTTGCTTTTAAAATCGCAATTGTTTTCCTTTCCATCGCAATTGTATTCCGTTTCCATCGCAATTGTTCATCCTTTTCATCGCAATTGTTCATCTTTTTCATCGCAAATAATTTCCTTCTGCGTCGCAACTGTTATCATTTTGCGTCACAATTGTTTGTTATTCGAAATTGTCTGCTCTTCACAATCGCACTCCTAACATTTTTCCTCGCAATTAATACAATTTCCCATTTTAAAAACCGTATTTACGCTATTTATTCCTACGAATTGCAAATCACCAAAACCATCCCACGAAACCCCACTAATCTCCAACAAATAAACTCAAACCCCAACCACACCTTACATCAAAAGCTCAAAATCTCACTTCAAAACCCAAAAAACAAACACATTTCCCCAATTTCTCTCCCCCCCTTCCACCCAACCAACAAAAACAATCACAAAACCTCCAAAATCTCCAAACAAACAAACAACTTCATTTCAACTCAAACTGATTCCATCGTTCAAACCATTACCCGCCAAACCCAAAAAATAAAAAAAAATAAAAAAAAATCCAAAACCCCTCAATTAAACACCCAAAAACACCAAAAAACAACAACAAAACCATCACAATTACCCGCTAATTGACGCTGCTAGAGGTGCCGACCTCCAGACCCCACCCGAAGGACCCCCCTGGAGTCCGACCAGGTGCGCACCAACAACTCCCAACGACGAAATCAAACCAGAAAAACCAAAAACAAAAACAAAAACCTCAACAACTTACTTCTTTTCTCACGCCCGTCCAGCGCCAAGCCAGCGATGACCATGCTCAGGTAAAGGGTCAGGTGGAGCCGATGCATGACGCGTCCGGTCGACGCTCAGCGGGCGCGTGCATCCACCGCGCGTGCGCCGCGTTGCCAAGACGACGGCTTCGCTAGTTCGGCTCCGTGCACGGAGCGAAGGCGGCGTCCAAATGCTCGCTCTGCCAAGGGTGACTCCCATCCCTGCCGGCGATGTGCAGCATGGGAACGGCGCAAGCGTGGTCACGTGCTCGTTTCAAAACCTCACCTCGGGCTGCTCGCATGCGTCATATTGTTCGGTGTTTGTGACACCGCATTGTTGCTGTGTGGGAAAAAGGGACGGTTCAAAGCGCCCGAAACACGCCCACGACGCAGCGTTTTAATTAGACAAACAATGCAAGTTGTTTGGACAAGCGCTTTTGTTCCCGTCTCGATGCACGATCAATTAATTCGGCGAAAAGTTTCGGAATAAAGTCGCGGTGTTTGCGTTGTAGAATCTGCGTGTCGGAGATTTGGGTCTTTCGTGGGATTCGGATGGGATTCGGAAAGATTTAGACGATTGTTTCGGTAAAAAAGTCGAAAATATTTTAACTTTTGTCCGATTTTCGACAAAAAATTCAAAATTTTTATAAAATGTAAAGATTCGGGATTCGGAGATTCGGGGATTTGGAACGGGATTCGAAAGCAGAGATTCGGTTGAATGTCGTACCGCCTGATGCACACTTTTCTAGATGTTCACTATTAATTACTCATTGATTTGTCGTTCTGTGCGTTGATTGGATGACAGCAATCACGTGTCACGCATTGCCCGACGTAGGACGATCAACGACAGGACTTCACATCGAGCATAATTTAATTGTTAGACCATAATGCGATTTTGTCTTGTGTTCATGGCGCCATCCGACCGAAACGGTGCAAAATGGTGTTATTTTGCGGCAAATGGCGGACGACTGACATCCCGCATTTACATTTTTTGCGAACGTTATAACTATAGTTCAATTTTATTTAACGTTTGATTTAAAATTAATAGAGTTTGCAGGATGCATTTTTCCCTTATTTTGCTCTACGATACACTATTTTAGTGCCATTTCGTAAGGAAAAAATCTTTAGTGTATCGTTTTCAACACTAAATTAAAATATAGCGCAGTCAATCAGAATTGAGAACACTATATTGTTAGCTCCGCCCATTGCAAATGGCGATTATTTTGTTGTCCCAATCAAACACATCAGTCGTAGGTACGTAGATTGAATGATAAGTGGGGCCCAAAATTGAATTTTAGGCCCAAAACCATACTTTATAGGCATAATAATGGAATTTTATGCAGAAATTTGGACATTTATGCCCCCAAATTGAATTTTTAGGCCCAAAATTACTAACTGTCAGTAGTTGGCTGAAATAGTGTAGTGATAAGGGAAATGTGCAGCCCGCAAAAAACTTAGTTTATCATTTTTCCCTTACACTATTTTTATACCGTATAGTCTTTAACTGTAAGGGGAAAATGCATCCCGCAAACTCTCTAATATCTAAAAAAATTATTTTTAAATCAAACGTTAAATAAAATTGAACTATAGTTATAACGTCCGCCAAAAATGTAAATGCGGAATGTCAGTTGTCCGCCATTTGCCCGCAAAAAGTTTTAACAATGCGGGACAACTTGGATTTCAAAAAAAATGGCGGCTGTGAAGTCCTGTACTGATCGTCCTAGGCCTGACCAAGCACGTTTGTTACTTGTTGTCGTCCCAGAGCACAGTGCGGCTATATATTATGTGGCGCCGTCGGTGGCAAAATGTGGATACGTGTCCAAGTTATCCTTGGTTTATGATGTAACGTCGGTAGTGATAAAGCACGCAAATAATGTTATACATATCCAAATGGCCCTTGGCAGAAAAAAGGTACCACATCCCCCATATAAGGTGCGTCCAATAATGATAGGTCCACCCCTCCATTGTTACATAAAATAACTTCTGTGATTGTTACAAAAATGACAATTTATTTCTAAATTCCCAAAACATGATGCGGCTTAGAAATAGAGCACTTATATCGTCTCGAATGAAACTTTAATCTGGTTACTCCAAAAAGACGTCAAATCAAACTCCAGCTTTAGTGTGCTGGCCCCAATGCTTCCTCGTACAAATCCAAACATGGCGGCTTTTGAACAAGTATAGATCCATCAGTAATTACATCGCATTGAAATTTAAAATTAAAAAAAGAAATTCCACTTTGACTATGACATTGCCCTCGTATTTCTTTTCATTTTCCTCTCCCCACCATCTCTTTTTTTCCTTTACAGACAAAAAAACTCTTTTGATGTTCCTATAGGTATTGACATATGTCATAATATCCCCAGCATATAAAGTTACTTGCATGAGTGGACAAAGGTGACCGGAAATCAAAGAGGATTCTTTTTTCCTTCCTTCCACTGTATGAGGTTTCTATTTTAAGGTCTTTGATGTTGGAAAACATCAAATTGGAAAAAAACCTGTTTCCACATGAACTCAATCGTTGCGGTTGCAATATGTTGGATAAGTTTGAATTGACTAACCATGTAGAATAAAAAAGTGAATTAGAAGCAGAGAATATTGAGGGACTCATTTCTCTGCTTGTTTGGAATATTCTTGGCAGATTGATGAGAGTTTGGGTTTGTTTCTGATGGAATATAAATTGGAAATAAAATGGGGCTTTTTGACTCAAAGTTTGGCGGTTGCAACGATGCAATCAGAGAGAAAGAGAGAGAGAAGAAAAAGAAAACAATACTAGGGATTTTGAAAACAAATGTTAAAACAAACTAAAAATTAAAATTAAGTAAAATCGGCGCGTTCAAAGTTTCCGTTTTTATTTATTTAACTACTAGCACTCCGATGGAGTAAGATACAGTACTTTTTGAAATGGTTTACGCCGAATTTTGGTTTTTTTACAACCAAATTCAAAATGGCCACCTTGAAAGTTAGATCGAGAGGTGAGACTTTCAAGTGTCATAAATACTTTCAAGCGAACATTCACCTTGCAAAATTTGAGTGCAATATTATGAGCCGCATTTGAATTGTAACCGCCCTCAAATACTAGCCATGGCCGAGAGTACCCATGTGAAATAAGAGCCGCCCTTGAATAGTAGCCGCGGCTATTATTCTAGGAGAATTAAAACGGAAAATGAAACAAAATGAACGAAGAACACTTCTTTTACAGTGAGGGCAAAAACTAAGTTAACAAACACATCATGTTGATTCTTAAGGCTGTATCTCGGGAAAAGAGAGGGAAAAATTTATGAAATTTTAACTGGAGACTCGTACAACATCCTACTTTATTCACCTAAAATTTTATCAACATCTACCCATCAAGAGCCGTCCTTGAATTGTAGCCCCCCTCGAATAGTAGCCGCTGCCGACAACAGAGATTTGAAATAAGAACCGCGGCCATACTTGCGGAAATAAATGCTAAATTATGTTCAAATAAAAGGGCCACAACCACAATTCGTCGGTTGAATAAAAAAAGACATTTTTATGCGCCATACACTCGCACGATTGATAAACACAGTTAGGTGCATTCTTGCATACTGTTTTATATACCTTATTTTACCGATTAAGAGTCTCCCTCTATAGTAGCCGCGGCTGAGACGCCAAGAATACCGTATTTTCGCAAAAGTACGATATTGTTTCCGTATTTAACCTCACGAACGATGAACGTACCTCGCTAAATACACAATTGTAAAAGGAAATAAAACATATGATGCAATATTTAAATAAGCACTAATTATAAATTAACACTAATTAAATATACAAATGCGAAGAACGGAGAACCAATTGTCCAACAGTTTTGAATAAAAGCCGCGGCTCTTAATCGATAAAATAAGATAAACTTCATAAACGGTTACGAACAGAAACTTGGAACGCACCTAATGAAAACAAAGTTGAAAAAGCAACAAAAAGACCACAAAACACAACATTTCCAATCCATTTACACATGACTAACCAGTTGTAAAAATTCAATTCCTTGCACTAGATAAAAACTTCCAAAAAAAAAAAAAAAAAAAACTTGCAAAGACGAGCAAGATGCATTAAGATGGCGGTCGTAAAATTTTTCCAGCTCCATATAAATTACCTGAGCCAAGAGTGAAACTGACGTATATTGCCTCAACCCTTTACCTCTTAATACTAAAAAAAAAAAAAATGTCAGCCCAAATAAAAAAAGGGTTAACATTCGTGAAATAATAATAATAGAAATTTCAGACTGATTTTTTTCCTGCTCTGCATATACATGTCATGTTTTTCAATTACCAATTACAACTTTGCTAACATGTTATTACCCCTTTGGCTCCTTATTTCATTTGTTCTCCATAGTACACCTGTGAACACCTGTGCGGATTTTTTTTTTTTTTTTTTTTTTTTGATTTTTGTTTTTACGTGGTCGGATTGTGGGATCAGTTTCCGCATGTTTCTGCAGTTCGAATTTGGAAGGCTAATCATTGGTTTCCACGCAAAACGAGTGGGTTTTATGTTTTGTGGAAATTTTTTATTTTTTTTTTGGATTTGATAATGTGTTGTTGTTGGAAGAATGGGCTACTTGTTTGGGTTATTTGTTTACCGTTATGGAGGTAGAAAGCTGTGGTTGGGAGAGGTGTGTCCAGAGATTGAGAAAAGTTAGCTAGCGGAAATGTTTGGGTCAGATTCGGATATTTTTTTAATTAAAAAGTTAAATTTAGAGGAAAAAAATCGAATTTTCGAGGTGAAAATCGGATTTTTGAAGAAAAAAAATCGAATTTTTGAGGCAAAAATCGAATTTTCTATGTGAAAATCGAATTTTCTATGTGAAAATCGAATTTTCTATGTGAAAATCGAATTTTCTATGTGAAAATCGAATTTTCTATGTGAAAATCGAATTTTCTATGTGAAAATCGAATTTTCTATGTGAAAATCGAATTTTCTATGTGAAAATCGAATTTTCTATGTGAAAATCGAATTTTCTATGTGAAAATCGAATTTTCTATGTGAAAATCGAAATTTCTATGTGAAAATCGAATTTTCGATGTGAAAATCGAATTTTCTATGTGAAAATCGAATTTTCGATGTAAAAATCGTATTTTTGAAGCAAAAATCAAATTTTTGAAGCAAAAATCAAATTTTTGAAGCAAAAATCAAATTTTTGAAGCAAAAATCAAATTTTTGAAGCAAAAATCAAATTTTTGAAGCAAAAATCGGATTTTTGAAGCACAAAATCGGATTTTTGAAGCAAAAATCGGATTTTTGAAGCAAAAATCGAATTTTTGAGAAAAAATCGATACTTTGAGAAAAAATCGATATTTTGAGAAAAAAATCGAATTTCTGAGAAAAATCGAAATTCTGAGGCAAAAATCGAATGTTTGAGGCAAAAATCGAATGTTTGAGGCAAAAATCGAATGTTTAAGGCAATAATTGGACAATTGGGGCAAAAAAATAGATTATTGAAGCAAAAATTAAATTTTTTGTATATAAAAAAAGGTTGGATTTTTGAAGTAAAAATTAAACTTTTGAGGTAAAATAAATAAATGAATATTTGGGATAAGAATTCAATTATTGGGAAAAGAATTCAATTTTTGGGGTAAGAATTCAATTATTGGAATAAAAATTTAATAATTTTGGGTTATACCGTAAAACCTCGTGTATAAGCCGACCAACTTTTTGCAAAATTCTGGCCGCTAATTGGGGGGGTCGGCTTATACGCGCGTGCTTAAAAAAAAAAAAAAAGCAACGTAAGTGCTACGTTCGAAATATTTTGTATTGTGTATAAGACCAAGCGTCCAACAATCAGTCAATTTCAACAATTTTTGACTAAATTGTAGTCAACTTTATCAATTTTTGACTAAATTGTAGTCAATTTGATCAATTTTTGACTAAATTGTAGTCAATTTGATCAATTTTTGACTAAATTGTAGTCAATTTGATCAATTTTTGACTAAATTTCACACCATTTTGACGTACTCGGCTTATACTCGCATGCACCATTTATTAGCAAAATGGTGCCTCAGAATGGGGGGGTCGGCTTATACACGGGTCGGCTTATACACGAGGTTTTACGGTAATTCAATTTTTGAGATTAGAATTCAATTTTTTGGGATTAGAAATCAATTAGTTGGGTAAAAACTTAATTTTTGCGGTAAGAATTCAATGTTTTGGGTAAGAATTCAATCTTTAAGGTAAAAAAATCAATTTTCAAGGTAAAAAATCAATTTTTAAGGTAAAAAATCAATTTTTAAGGTAAAAAATCAATTTTTAAGGTAAAAAATCAATTTTTAAGGTAAAAAATCAATTTTTAAGGTAAAAAATCAATTTTTAAGGTAAAAATTCAATTTTTTGGATACAAATTCAACTTTTGGGATAAGAATTCAATTTTCAGCATAAGAATTCAATTTTTGTGATAATAATTTAATTTTTGTGATAAGAATTCCACTTTTGTGATAAGAATTCAATTTTTGTGATAAGAATTCAATTTTTGTGATAAGAATTCAATTTTTGTGATAAGAATTCAATTTTTGTGATAAGAATTCAATTTTTGTGATAAGAATTCAATATTTGGCATAAAAATTCATTTTTAGGAGTAAGAATTCAATTTTTAGGATAAGAATTCAATTTTTAGGATAAGAATTCAATTTTTGTGATAAGAATTCAATTTTTGTGGTAAGAATTCAATTTTTGGGATAAGAATTTAATTTTTGTGATAAGAATTCTACTTTTGTGATAAGAATTCAATTTTTGTGATAAAAATTTAATTTTTGTGATAAGAATTCCACTTTTGTGATAAGAATTCAATTTTTGGGATAAGAACTCAATTTTTGGAGAAAAAATCAAATTGTAAAAAAAAAATATTTACTTTTCAGACAAAAAACAACTACTCCATAAATTTTTTAAATCAGACCAAATAAAAGAAGCAAAGATGAGTAAAACAACTCACCTTGCAGCCACTAATGGCCAATATGATAAAGTAGATGATGATTTACGGTAATGCCACATGTTGATCAATGAGGGTCTCCACACCATCCAACAAATCACTTGACATCTTGGTTTGATCCACTATAAATTCACAAAACAAAAAAATAGATATATTTATGTTCCACGTCTTTTTATTTAATAAATTACATCCACATTATTCTCTCACCTTTTAAAGTGCACTTTCAAAAGACGCCATTTTGTTTCAACAAACTACTCAAGTCATTATGTAAAAATATTATAATTACACAAATGTGACTGACACAACTTGTTATTCGCATCATCGTGTAGTCGTGACTCCCTAAACTGCTGCATTAAATTATAGGAATTACCATCAACGAAAAAACAGGTGGAAACAAGTTTGTTTGCGGTTCGCAGTGACACCTGACGGCTCATTTGTGAATCTCACTTGTCATTTACAAAATCCAAAACAGAAAAAAAAAAATTTAAAACGTAAAATAAAATAAAAATTAAATATATTTTTAATAAACCCAAGAAAAAAATAAAATTCCTTCCATTTTAAATACCAAAACAAAAATAATTTGTTTATTTCCGACGATCACAACTGACGTCGCTATAGCAACCCAAATAACATGGCAACCTAGAGCGTAATGGCGGCCAGTTTGTCATCGGCGACAGATCGACTTGTTCGGGCCATTTAACGGACACAATTCTATTTTGGAGGGAAATTTTAAACAAGAAATTGAAAATGCAGTGCAGCGAATTGCAAACTCGGAGTAAAATGAGCATCAAGACGGGAATGTGCCTGCTTAATTCCTATTTTCGCTCGTTTTTCCCCGTCGTCGTCCTGGTCGGCGTGGTCCCCCAACTGTACACAATGTGGCTCAGTTGGCGCGTTCTCACCTTTTTCCTACCAAATTGGCTCTACCAACGAGGAGATGACACTGTTTTCTTAATTTACCAAAGAATTATCTTGTATTTTTTCGAACATTGGGTCAACGCTGAGGTTTTTGTCCAAAAAATTGAAAATTTGAATTTTTTTGTTTATTTTTGGTGTTTTTTTTTCAGATTTTATTTTATGGGGATGTGGCAGACGTGTTTAAACGGAAGGAAAAGGTTATTTATATTTCTAATCATCAGTCTACAGGTATTTGTTTGTTTTATTTTTTATTTGTTTGTTTTTAGTGGTGAAATATTTATTTATTTTTTATTTGCAGTTGATTGGATAATTGTGGGTATGTTGGCAATCCGTCAGGGATCAGAAGGGAATGTGAGGTTTATTATGAAAAACCAACTGCAGCTTATTCCAATGGTTGGCATGTATTTATACCAGGTGTGTTGTAATGAGGTTTGGCTAGCAAATTACTTTTGAACAGGTAAAATTGAGGAATTATGAGGAATTAAGGTTTCTATTTGATTTTTTTGTATATATATTTTTTTTATTTTTTTTTATTATTTTTTTTTAAAATAGTTGGTTGTGGTGGGTATTTTAAAACGGCAGATGTTTTGAAGGTGATAAAAAGTTGTCGTTGCATACGTAATATAAAAAGAGATAAGGAAATGTGTGATTGATGTTTGCGATACATGTTTTGAGGCCGTGTTTATGTTGGGGTTTAAAAAAATTAGATTTTTGTGTAAAACAGTCTAAAGGTCAAGTTTTTGTCCAAAAATTCTAAAAAGATCAAAATTTTGTCCAAAAATTCTAAAAAGATCAAACTTTTTGTCTATAAAGTCTAAAAAGGTCAAAGTTTTGTCCAAAAATTCTAAAAAAGGTCAAATTTTTGTCCAAATTTTCTATAAAGGTCAAATTTTTGTCCAAAAATTCTAAAAAGATCAAATTTTTGTGCAAGAATTCTAAAAAGGTCAAATATTTGTCTAAAAAATCTAAAAAGGTCAAATATTCGTCCAAAAATTCTAAAAAGGTCAAATATTTGTCTAAAAATTCTAAAAAAGTCAAATATTTGTCGAAAAAATTCTATAAAGATCAATTTTTTTGTCCAAAAATTCGAAAAAGAACAAATTTTTGTGCAAGAATTCTAAAAAGATCAAATTTTGTCTAAAAATTCTAAAAAGGTCAAATATCAGGACAGGAATTCCTGAAGCGCCTACAGTTTGTAAAAGTGCAATATGCACCTATCTTGTGATCATGCATCATCATTCACATGATCATTCTTCACATAATCTTGTTTCACATGCGTGTATTTCTGCTTCACGTGTTAACATTGCAATGCACAACGCATAGACAAGCGTAGTCATCCGAAGCCCAAGATAAAAACATTTATATTTATTTATTTAAGTGTCTATTTTATATATTTAACTTTGTTTTTAAAAACTTCCTCCATTTATTTACTCTCCTTTATTTTCCATCAATTTTCCTCAAACGATCCACACATCTGTTCAACCAATTTGAAAACACATGTGCACACTCGCTACAGCGCACAAAATCACTAAGCGCACCATCACAAAGCAGAATTTGTGCATTATGCATGCGTTAACGTGTGAATTTAAACAGGGCCACTTTATCCATTATTTTCTGCACGTAAACACAACAATTTGATTTTTTCACCACTCGAATTATTCACCACTCGAAATATTCGGTGCATGTAAACGTAGTATAGGTTGCCCATCCCGGCCGTATTATTTCACGACGAATAACGACTAACTTGCCTAATCCTTTATTCGATGCAGCACGGATGCATATACGTGCGACGAGGGCATTTCAACCAGGACAAGATGATGAACAGACTAGAATACCTGCAAAATAGCAACATTCCTGTAATATATAAAACTACGGTCGAACCTAGTTATAACGAACCACGATATAACGAATTTTTTGTTATAACGATTTTTTTGTAAAAAAGAATTTTTTGTTATAACGAATTTTTTGTTATAACGAATTTTTTGTTATAACGAATTTTTTGTTATAACGAATTTTTTGTTATAACGAATTTTTTGTTATAACGAATTTTTTGTTATAACGAATTTTTTGTTGAACCGAATTTTTTGTTATAACGAATTTTTTGTAAAAACGATTTTTTTGTTATAACGAATCTTTTGTTATAACGAATTTTTTGTTATAACGAATTTTTTGTTATTCCGAATTTTTTATTATAACGAATTTTTTGTAAAAACGAATTTTTTGTTATAACGAACCTTTTGTTATAACGAATTTTTTGTGAGAACGAATTTTTTGTGAGAACGAAATTTTTGTTAAAACGAATTTTTTGTTATAACGAATTTTTTGTTATAACGAATTTTTTGTTATAACGAATTTTTTGTTATAACGAACTGATTTTTCGGGTCTCTCGTGATTTGGTATGACGAGGCTGGACTATATTCCATCATTTTTGGATTTAAAAAAGAAAAATGAATTATTCGCTTCCGTTCCAGTCGTGGCTTGTCATATTCCCGGAAGGAACGCGTTACAATCCGGAATCGAAGGATCTCGCGGAAAAGAACAAACAAATCGCTCAGTCGCAGGGTCTGCAGCCTTTGACTCACTGTTCGATGCCCAAATCTCGAGGTTTCTATCTCATGATGGAGAAAATGAGAAACAACGTCGAGTATGTCTACAACGCCACAATTATTTACGAGGATGCGCAGAAGAAAGGACAGAGGAAAAGAGCTCCTTCAATGTTTGGTAAAAAAATATAATACCATATTTTACCGATTAAGAGTCGCCCTCGAATAGTAGCCGCGGCTGAGACACCAAGAATACCGTATTTTTGCAAAAGTACGATATTGTTTCCGTATTTAACCTAACGAACGATGAACGTACGCTTCGTTCGTGACGTTCAGACTTAGTATGTTACATTAAACAAAAGTAACAAACGAAAAACCGAAATTGCTGACAAAAATGGCAGTTTTGAATAAGAGCCGCGGCTCTTAATCGATAAAATAGGGTTATATTATTTTTTTTTTTTTATTGATGTATTTTTTAAAAATTGTTTTAGAGTTTATGAAGTTACACAAACCACGCATCCACATACATGTGGAAAGGATACCAGTGTCCAGTATTCCAAAGGGCGAAAGTGATGTGAAGACCTGGTTGAACAATGCCTTTATTAATACTGACAGGTGAGGTGGGCTAATTAGCGGGTAATTTGGAATGGGTCTGCTAAAAGTGTAAAGCAGGGTTCACATGGTACCATATTTATAAAGCTAGGTTCACACTTGTGTTCACACTAGGGGCGAAGCGACGCAACGCAAGGAGAAATTAGTCAAGCGCAACACAGTCTGTTCACACTGTAGGGCACGTGTGAACAGAGCTGAAACAAATGATGTTGCGTCTGGCCAATCAGATGGTTTCAATGAAACCTGGAATTGGATCTAGTTCTAGAATCTAGAACTAGTTCCAGAATCCGAAAATGACGGCCTGTTTGCGTGAGGCAAAGTCTCGCCAACCAGATGTGAATCGAAGAGAGTTGGAGTCGATCGTGATTGGTTGGCTGCAAGACCTTTCCTTTCCTTGCGTTGCGTCGCTTACTACAACTTGGAGTTGAAGCAGGAATTGGCGTCAACGTCAAGAATTTCTGGACGCAAGCAGCTTGCATTAGGTCTAGTGCAGGGGTGCGGCTATGCGACTTTTTCGATGTCAAGATGCGGCTCTCCAGTTCCATGCACAAATATTAATAATTATATTATTTTATTTTCAAAACTCATAAATATATTATACTGCAAAAAAAAAATCAAATTTATATACCTAATCCTAATCAAATACCATAATATTGAAACAAAAATGTTAGTGGCTCTTTAAAAACTGGGAAATTTTGTAAATTGTAACTTTTGGCTCTTCGTCTCAAAAGGTTGCCGAGCCATGGTCTAGTGTGAACACAAGTGTGAACCTACCTTAAGATGCAACCCAAATTTATCAGTAAATTTTTAGAAGGAAATATTTTTTGGACGATAAGCATTGGTGCACTTTGGAAACAAGCTAACGGATCTTTTTCTATTCCAGACTCCTTTCGAAGTTTTTCAAAACCGCAACCGCCGACGAACACCCAGTTCAGACGCTCGGAGAACCTCTCCTTCGACCGCTTGGTTACACCAGTACAATTCCCTCAGTTGTGGTGATGGCAGCACTCACGGTCCTACCGTTCTTCGCTCCCTGGTGGAGCTGCAACTGGTACTGGAAACTTTTCCTGGTCCAATCCGTCGGCGGGTACATCTGGCTCGGATTAAGGTCCGTCATCTAGTTCTTCCGGCAACTTCCAACTTTTCCCAAATTAATTCTTCAGCTGCATTCAACTTCTTACCTCTCCACACTAGTGCTGCGAAGTATTCATGAAATTTTACAACCCGTTTTAATTTATTTTAGTGTATTTTAACAGCAGTCCACTTTGGTTCAGTTTTATTTGTAAATTGATTCCTGTGAAGTAATCTGTGATTTCTATTTTGAGTATTAAAAACTGAAGACATCGTTAATACGCTTCTTTTACTGTGCCACACTTGGGCTTCCGTGTAGCGTACCGGTCCTCAACCTTTTTAAAGTTTGTACCACTTAACTGAAATAAATAAATAAAGAGAGTGTAAGTCCCACGACACAAAAAGTGGACTAAATCTGGGTTCCTTGTGTCCGTACTTATTTTACGTCAATTATTCGAACTAATTGGGAGACAGGTGTTCATAAAACCGATTTGTTCGCATAATCAGACATTAGGTATTTGGTCATTTTTGCACTTAATTCATCGGTATTACTATTTGGTCATTTTTGCACTTAATTCATCGGTATTTCTATTTGGTCATTTTTGCACTTAATTCATCGGTATTTCTATTTGGTCATTTTTGCACTTAATTCATCGGTATTTGGTCATTTTTGCACTTAATTCATCGGTATTTGGTCATTTTTGCACTTAATTCATCGGTATTTGGTCATTTTTGCACTTAATTCATCGGTATTTGGTCATTTTTGCACTTAATTCATCGGTATTTGGTCATTTTTGCAACATAATTCATCAGTTTGAGACGTTTGGGACTCAATCCTATCCGCAATCCGCACTCGGTTTGAATTGAATTGAATGGCCCCACCATTCTTTTTTCGGATAGGATTGGATAATTGGTTCAGCCATCCGAAATTTTTTGGATTGGATTGATTCAAACCGATTCAAACGCACCCTTACATATGACCACGAATTTTTTTCAGCAAGAAATGAACCAAAACAAGCTTAAAAGGCATTTTTAGATGTCCAAAATATTGGAAATTGGCCTAAATTCATATAAATATTCACAAATTTTCATAATGACCTTCAGAATTTCTAGAAAACTCAAATTTCTGGCAAAAATTCCAACATATGTTAGTGTCAAGCCAGCATTAGGGATTACTCAGTGATTACTCAGAATCAACCGATAAAGATTACTCAGAGGAAGATAGCATGGCGGTCTAACTTTACTCACCTACCTCGTAGGACACCTCACCATCCTAAACCTGATAAAATTGGAAACAGAAATTTTAAATTCTTTTCCTTGGGCATTTTGAACCAACATCTCCCCTGTCAGAAACACTCCCACCATTCCTGCAAGCTGTAATTGAATACAAGATATTAAATGTCCATCTAACGCAGAATAAACCACATATTCAATTACAGTTGACACTTCGCCAACAAATTTAACAAACCACAAATCATAATTTGTCTTGGATCGAATAAAATTAGCTGCATTAAAAAATTAAAATAACAATTTTAGTTTAAGCGTATTTTAAGTTTTAACACGGGTTTAAACAGGAAATGACGTCATTTTTGGTTTAAAATTGAAGTAAAACACAAAATATTTTAGTTTTTGAACGCAGCTACTGTTAGGATGATAAAAACATATTTTAAGAAAAATTGCTCATTTCAATTCACTGTGTTGAAACCGGAGTACAACCGATATCATAATTTACATAATTATCCCACACTGCCGTCTCCATAAATATCGGTTGAAACCGATACTTTTGCAACCGAATCTCTGACATGGGCTTTTGAAGCCGTTCCGAATCTTTACATTTTCTAAAAATTTTGAATTTTTTGTTGAAAATTGGACAGAAGTCAAAATATTTTCGACTTTTTAAAATAATTAAAACGAAAAAATTAACAAATTAAAAAATTAATAAATAATTAAAATAATCATCTAAATCTTTCCGAATCCTATGAAAGATTCGAAAGCAGATCCTGATTGTCGTACCCCCTGATCTCAATGCATCTCTCAACCAATCACAGCGCATCATGAAAATAATACGTTTATGTATGACAAAGTTTGCACGATTTTTTAAATTGTTAATGCAGTACCGTACATCCCTGGGTATAAGCCGACCCGTGTATAAACCGACCCCCCATTCTGAGGCACCATTTTGCTGATAAATGGTGTATGCGAGTATAAGCCGAGTACGTCAAAATGTTGTGAAATTTAGTCGAAAATTGATGAAATTGACTACAATTTAGTCGAAAATTGATGAAATTTACTACAATTTAGTCGAAAATTGATAAAATTGACCCGGCTTATACCCAGGGATATACGGTACTTCCCAAACTTTCACCAATTGAAACTAGCGAAACTCAGTAACTTTTCAAACGACGTATTTCTTTATTGATAACAACCGCCTAGACACGACAAAACAACAACACATCAACAAGATGCAAGCCCAGTGCCCACACTTCGAAGTCCCGCTTCCGGCTTAAAATCACATCTGCGTTTCAACAGTTATTCGTCACGGTTCCACATTACACATTTATTGCCTTAAAACCTAAACAAAAAAAAAAAATCGGAGATCACGTGTCACACCCAAAAATCCCAACGACCAATCGAAACTCAGTAAGCTTCGTCGTCCGAAGCGGCGCCACCGACTCCGTTGACCTGCAGCACGACGTCGAATCGCTGCGTGAGGGACGAATCGTCGGACACATCGGGCGACGAGCGGCCCGAATTGGCACTGGGGGTGTGGGGGGTCTGCGGGGTGTTGTTCGGGGGTATGAGGGTGGGACTGGGGCTCTTGACCCTCTCCCTCGTGCGCGCGGACATGTCCAGGCTGCGCGCGACGTGGACGACTAGCGAGTTTGCGCCGTTGTTGACGGCGCCGTTTGCGTTGACGCGTTCCTCGCCGTCCGCCGTTTCGCGGTTGTCCAGGTCGACGGGCTGGACGGGTGCGGATTGCACGCGGAGTCCCGCCACGCCCTTCTTGGGGATGGACGCGAAGTCGCGTTTGATGCGCCGCCGACGCGACGGGTCGTTGCGCCTGAATTGGACCATCGACTCGAAGTCGATGGTGTAGAGGAAGCCGGCGATGAGGAGTTCGCAGTTGCGGTCTTCGTGTTTGAAGGCGGATTCGAGCTCGGTGCTGGTTCGTTCGTCGTATTGCCACCAGCCGTTGCGACCTGGAATGGAGTTGGACGTTTAGTTTTTAGTGTTTGATGTGATGTCGCGGAAACTGGGGGAGAAGGGATGGTTGAGGAAATAAGTGTTGGTTGGTTGATATTCCGTGGAAAATGATCATTTTTCCCGGAAATTTAATGAAAAATGATGATTTTTTACAAAAATTTCATGAAATATGATCATTTTTCCTGCAAATTTAATGAAAAATGATTTTTCCCGGAAATTTCATGAAATATTATAATTTTTCCTGGAAATTTTATGAAAAATGATGATTTATTTCCGGAAATTTCATGAAAAATGACGATTTTTCCCGGAAATTTCACGAAAAATGACGATTTTTCCAGGAAATTTCATGAAAAATGACGATTTTTCCCGGAAATTTCACGAAAAATGACGATTTTTCCAGGAAATTTCATTAAAAATGACGATTTTTCCCGGAAATTTCATGAAAAATGATAATTTTACCCCAAAATTTCATAAAAAATGACAATTTTTCCCGGAAATTTAATGAAAAATGACGATTTTTCCCGGAAATTTCATGAAAAATGACGATTTTTCCAGGAAATTTCATTAAAAATGACGATTTTTCCCGGAAATTTCATGAAAAATGACGATTATGAATAATTATAGTTTTCCCCGAAATATTTATAAAAATAACGGGAAATGTAAGAAAAATGTGGATTTTCCCTGAAATTTTATTTAAAATCACCATTTTCCTTCTCGAAAAATAAATAATCTTCCTATATTTACTTAAAAACAAATTAACTCTTCCTTAAAATCCAATTTTTCCCCCAAAAAAATCATCATTTTCCTCAAAATTTCAGTCCCGCCAATACTTTCTATTTTCTGAATTATATTTTTCAACCTTCATAAAACCATTGACATCCATCCTCAAACGCAAAACCGGCATTTTCAGCCTGAATGAGCTGTGGCTTGTGTAAAAAATCGGCCGGAATCTCCTGCCGACACATCGCACATCTTTTGCTCTGATTCGCGACTCCTTTCACGCACAAATAGCAGAATATGTGGCCGCAATACAGTTGCACCGGATGCACGCACGGTTGTAGACACACGGCACACTCCAACACATCCTTTACGGGTGGCGAAGTCGCTAAAATAAATTTAAAAACAAAATTAAATCAAATTTAATTTAATAAATATCAACAACTTCCATTTTCTTCTCCACCTTTTTTATCAATTTTTCGTTCAGGACCTTGGGGTTCCTCTATCCTTTCCTCGTCCCTCTCCGCCATATTTCCCGCAAGTTAATTCCAATTCCAATCGATCAATCGCACCACGAAATTCACACTCGCGACAACGAAAACAAAACCACAAAACAAACGGCCGAAACATCGACGGCCATTTTTGTTTGATCCGGATCCGGATCTAGATCAAAGATCGTACAAAACATCTAAAAATAAAAATTTCAGAATTTTTAATCCCAACTTTTCCGATTAATTTCTGTATTTTATTCTCCTTTGTCACCAATTTCCCAAAAAATCCCCTATAATCATCAAAAAGATACGAGACATATAGTCACCGTGATATGACGTCATTAAAAAAACAACCCTCAAACCCAAAAAACAAACCAAAAAAAAAAACCTCAACAACAAATTAAAACACCAAAACCTAAAAATCAAACCCAACAAAATAAAATAAAAACAATTCGTAGCTAATCGGGAAAACTCCCCACCAGTTGCGAATGACGCAAGCAGTCATGTGCAACTTTGCCACCCTGTGACCCAGCCACAACAACACGCCATTTTGAAAAGCCATCCCTCAGCGCAAACGTCGCATCGAGAAGCCTGAAACAAAACGAGCATGACGTCCAGAAAGAAAGTCCTCCTCAAAGTGATCATCCTGGGCGACAGCGGCGTGGGCAAAACCTCACTGATGAACCAGTACGTGAACAAGAAATTCAGCAACCAATACAAAGCGACGATTGGCGCCGACTTTCTCACCAAGGAGCTCATGGTGGACGACCGCCTCGTGACGATGCAGATTTGGGACACGGCCGGCCAGGAGCGCTTCCAGTCGCTCGGCGTGGCCTTCTACCGCGGCGCCGACTGCTGCGTGCTCGTCTTCGACGTGACGCTGCCGAGCAGCTTCAAGTCGCTGGACAGTTGGCGCGACGAGTTTCTCATCCAGGCGAGCCCACGTGACCCGGAGAATTTCCCTTTCGTCGTTCTGGGGAATAAGATCGATTTGGAGACGCGCGCCGTGTCGCTGAAGAGGGCGCAGGGCTGGTGTCAGAGCAAGAATAATATTCCGTATTTTGAAACGAGTGCCAAGGAGGCGATTAATGTGGAACAGGCGTTCCAGACGATCGCGATGAATGCGCTTGCGCAGGAGACCGAAGAGGAGTTGTACAATCATTTTCCGGATCAGATTAAATTGTCGAATTATGAACAGAAGTCAAAGTCGGACGGGTGTGCTTGTTAGGTTTATTGGGGGAAGAAAGAAAATGGAATTTATTTGGTTTTTTTTTTTTTTTTTTTTGTTTTATAATAAATTGGTTATTATGTTATTGTAAGGTCGATTATTATTTTTTTTTTTTTTTGGTTGGTTTTGTTCGTTTTTTGATTGGAAATTCGGTATGACGAAGTGGGATTGTGTGGGTTGTGTGGGGAGTTCGTTGTAACGAGGTTTATTTTTTGGTGTAGTTTTTTTGTTTTGTTTTTCGTGAAATTGGTGGAAAATTCCATTTTTTTTTCGTGAAATTGGTGGAAAATTTTATTTTTTTCGTGAGATTGGTGGAAAATTCCATTTTTTTTCGTGAAATTGGTGGAAAATTCCATTTTTTTACGTGAAATTTGTGGAAAATTCCATTGTTTTTCGTGAAATTGGTGGAAAATTCCATTTTTTTCGTGAAATTAATGGAAAATTTTATTTTTTTCGTGAAATTGGTGGAAAATTCTATTTTTTTCGTGAAATTGGTGGAAAATTCCATTTTTTTCGTTAAATTGGTGGAAAATTCCATTGTTTTTCGTGAAATTGGTGGAAAATTCCATTTTTTTCGTGAAATTAATGGGAAATTTTATTTTTTTCGTGAAATTGGTGGAAAATTCCATTTTTTTTCGTGAAATTGGAGGTAAATTGCATTGTTTTTCGATTTTTGTATAATAGATGATTATTATTTGGTTAAATCGATTTTGTTTTGGGATTTTACGGGTGAAATTCCGTTTTTAAGATGAGAAATTGTCGAATTATTTTTTTTCAATTAATGATCAAATATAATTTTTTTTTTTAAATAAATTGATTATTATTTTGTCGATTATTATTTTTTTTTTGATTAATTTTACACGTTTTTGATTAGAAATTCGGTATAACGAAGTGGAATAACAAGGATTTCTACGATGAATTCGCTATAACGAGGTTTCTTATCTTAAAATTCATGTTTTTTGTCAAATTATTGAATGAAAATTTTTCCAATTTTTTTCTAATAAATAATTATTATTTAGCTAAATTTTTGGGGGATTTTACAGGTGAAATTCCGTTTTAAGATGAGAAATTATCGCGAATATTTTTCAATTAACGATAAAATTTAATTATAATTATTTTTTTTCGATTTTCCTGACAGGTGGAACCTCGACGATTCTGTATAACGAAGTTAAATAACACTGTTAAAAGTCTCCACACTTCGTTATAACGAGGTTCTGCCTGCATTTGTACCTTTATACGGATTTTGGTTAGTTGTGATAAAGGTTTTTTTAATTGTGTAATTTGGATGGAAATTCTGTTGTTGTTTTTCATGACATTTTTGTATGTGCTTTGAAAAGTTTTAATTTTATAATTTGTGTCGTTTTATTTGCTTAGAATTTGCTGCTGTTGTAATAGACATTTACTTACTGTGGTGTATATCAAAGCTTGCTATTGGCATTTGTAAATAATGTAATGATATTTAAATTTGAATTCTGTGTACGGTTTACGAATCATGGTATGTAGCTTTAATTGTCAGCTATGATTTCTACACATTTAAGGAATATGAATAAAATGATTGATTTACTTCACAGTGGTGCGGGCAATGTTATTTAAGTATTTTGGTGTGTGGTTTTGTCAAGGACGGTGCTAGTTGTAGTTGTTGTCCTTGGTGGGATCTGGGTTGGTTTGGGACTGGGAGGAAAGATGGGATTGTTTAATAGGAAATGATGGGAGTGTTTGTTGATGGAAAATTTTGTTTTTTTTTGGTGGGATTTTGGGGGATTTTGAAAAAGTTTGGGTTAAAATTTGTCAAATTTTTGGTCAAATTTTTGGTCTAATTTTGTCAAATTTTTGGTCAAATTTTGTCAAATTTTCGGTCAAATTTTGTCAAATTTTTGGTCACATTTTGTCAAATTTTTGGTCAAATTTTGTCAAATTTTTGGTCAAATTTTGTCAAATTTTTGGTCAAATTTTTCAAAACTTATCAAAATTATGTCGGATTTTATCAAAATTTTGTCGAATTTTATCAAAATTTTGTCGAATTTTAGCAAAATTGTCGAATTTTAGCAAAATTGTCGAATTTTAGCAAAATTGTCGAATTTTAGCAAAATTTTGTCTAATTTAATCAAAATTTTGTCGAAATTTATCAAAATTGTGTCGAATTTTATCAAAATTTTGTCGAATTTATCAAAAGTTTGTCGAATTTATCAAATATTCCTGAAAATCTGCAAAACTTATCAAATACTTCTGAAAATCTGCAAAACTTATCAAACATTCCTAAAAATCTGCAAAATGTATCAAACATTTCTCAATTTTATCAAAACTCATCAAAAATGTCTCAAAATTGGCAAAAAATGAATCTTTATTAATAACCGATTTCGACATACATTTTCAATTCAAACAAAATAACGACCACTCCATAATCATTTTGTCTATTAACCGAATAAATACGGTAAACGCTATGTAAAAATGCTGTTTGTCTTTCGGGTAGTCAAAACAAAACACAATCATGCTTTTAAAATACAAAATATTACAATTAATAACTTTTTATTACACACTTCTTGGTCGTTTGAGAAAAAATAAAAAGATGAAAAATTCCAAAGAATAAATAAAAATAAAAATGAAGTGACTTTGTTTCAACAATATTTTAAACATCTCAAAACTGGTCATAATTTTCATGAAACTTGGACTTGGACTGAAGGATTTTTCCTTCAACCAGTGTGATGATATTGCAATGACGTCATAATAAACTGCAGCGCTTCCAATTCGTCGGGTTGTGTCGTCTCAAGCAACAATTTGTAGAATTCCCCACGTTGCAAATCGTTCGGCGCTGAAACAAAAGCAAATTGACAAAAATTATTCCCACAACTGTAGAAAAACGAAAAATTTTGAAAATTGATCGATTACTTCTTTTTTCCTGATTCGGCGAAACGGGAATTCCAGATTCGGCGAAACAAGAATTCCAGATTCGGCGAAACGGATCTAAATCTCTGTAGGTGCGTTCAATCTTAAATGGATTCCGAAATACCGATTTTCTTGATTTTCGAAAATCAAGTAAATTGGATTTCAACTTCGAACGACCTTAAAATTTCCCAAAATCCAACAGTTGCACATGCGCAATTAGAACCGTTGGGAGAACTTCCTGCTTACAAACGTCGCCAAAATATCGCAATATTCCCATGCCTCAGCATGGCGGGACGTTTAAATACGGTGGGCCGCAATCGAGATCTCAAATGCGGCCGAAATATCACGATTTTCCCAATAGCAATTGTAAAACTGCAAACAAAAATAACTGCTCTGATCGCTCTATGTGCAATTCAAGATGGCTGAAAATCAACTTAAAAATCAAAAAAAGCGACCCTACACATGGATTTCCCAAAATCAGATTTCGTTTCTATGTTGTAAAAACCGTCACTTCCGGTCACCCGAAATCAAGAAAATCAGCAAAATTCATTTTAGATTGAACATGCCTTGTATATTCTACAAGTGCCCTGGGCCCGCCGCCCCATTGGTCATTGTTTTCAATGCTCATCGGTGAATTTTGGATGCATTAATGTGCCCCATTGGTGCTCTGTGCAGTTGCACAAGAGAACAATAAGCACCAAGTGTTGTAATGAATCTATACATTATATCCTCCTTAGTCACCAACATCATGTTTTTATGTTCATGTATTGGTCAGACGAATTGTGTATTGTTTTAAGTGTCATTAATAGTTTTATTGATTAAAAGTCAGAATAATTTGTACGCCGCCAGCGGGTCCAACATTTGACGTAAGGGTCCTTAGGTGACTGACCGCAAGGATAAGGAAGCTGAAAAAGGAGTTGTAACGCAAGCGCTGCAGTGTTTCTTTCTTTCTGTTGTGCGAGTGGAACTGACCGCCAATCAAGATGTAGAACTAAATCCATCTGTTAAGTTTAAAATAAGTATCATCTAATTACAACAATTTTTATGCAGAAAAATGCAATCTTTATGCAGAAAAATGCAATTTTTAGATTTTTAGGCATAAAAATGCAATTTTTATGCAAAAAAATGCAATTTTCATGCAAAAAATGCAATTTTTATGCAAAAAATTCAATTTTTATGCAAAAAATTCAATTTTTATGCAGCAAAATGCAATTTTTATGCAGAAAAATGCAATTTTTATGCAGAAAAATGCAATTTTTATGCAGAAAAATGCAATTTTTAGATTTTTAGGCAAAAAATGCAATTTTTATGCAAAAAAAAGCAATTTTTATGCAAAAAATGCAATTTTAGTCGCCGCTGCAAACAAATTAGTCTAATTAAAACCATACCTTTCAAGATGTCCAAAGCTGTGTATTCGTTGCCGGTCTTCAAGCAAATCTGGATGACTGCGAGAACTAATTCAGTCGTTGTAATCGCATGATGATGCAGGAATGAAATCTTAAAATTCCTAGCTATGTTCAGGATTTTGTACGCCTCTTCCAACTGCATTTGGTTGCTACATGTCAGCATTAATTCAATCACTAATCGGCTCAACCAATAGCGATCGTTCACTCGTGGCATGTTTGACGGATCCTCAATGTTAGTCCTGGCTACAAAACAAACAAAACAATCACTACAAATGCAAAATTCACTCTAATAGTAACAAACAGTAACAAATTCAATTTTTTGTTCATGAAAACACAAGTCTGAAATTGTTTATTGCACACAAGTGATTATTATCGTGTATTTGCTGCGTTTATTTGCACGCAGACGGGGATTTTCCAGTTTGATTTTGGCATCAACAGACCAAGCGGCACAGACGGTTCGCGCAATTGTTTCACAGGTTGTGAACAGTTGCACCAACTGCGATAAGCAATGAAAAAGTAAGTATGTATCCATTTTTATTGTAAAAAAATGATTTTAAGGTGTTAAAAGTTAAGTTTTTTATGGACTTTTATCTAAATTAAATCTGAGAATGCATTTTCTCACCTGAAAAGTTAAGAAAATACATTTTTTTCACCTAAAAATGGTATGTTTCATCCAACAATGCATTTTATCATCTAAAATTGCATTTTATTTCACCTGAAAATGCATTTTTCATCCAACAATGAATTTTTTTCCAACTGAAAATGCATTTTCTTCACTTGAAAATGTATTTTTTCATCTGAAAATGTATTTTGTCCTCTGAAAACGCATTTTTTTAAATTCTGAAACTGCATTTCTTCATCAGAAAATGCATTTTTCCACCTGAAAATGCAATTTTTCACCTGAAAATGCAATTTTTCACCTGAATATGCATTTTTTCACCTGAAAGTGCATTTCTTTTACATGAAAATACATGTTTTTCACCTAAAAATACATTTTTTTTCACCTGAAAATACATTTTCTTCACCTGAAAATACATTTTCTTCACTTCAAAATGCATTTTTCATCTAAAAATGCATTCTTTTTATATATAAGCACACTCGTGCCCGATCCCACAAAATAAAACCCATTCACAATCCATTTACAATCCCCCACCATTTATCTTCCTTTTAACCTTACCTTTTGCGAACGCATAAAAAGACCGAAACTTCTCCGCCAAATCCGTCATATCCCTCAAAAACCACTCCAACAAAACATTAAAATCCTCTTCGTTCACGACTTCAATTCTCAAAAAATGACTCCACATCTTCTCGTCGCACGGGTTCTCCGTCGCCACCTCCTTCAACGTCTCCACCGAATTCGCCACGCTCAACTCCGGCGAATGCCCGCCCGGCTCGCAACTCTCCTCCTCGTAACCCAAACTCGAGCGATAACCCAACTTATCGAGAAACGCATCCAGCCGCGCCAAGTTCTGCGGAATGCAGAAACACTTGGTCACCTCGCGCAGAAACTCGATGTTCCTCCGGTTCACTTGACGCACGTCCTCCCGCGCCATCTTCAAAAACAGTTTCAAAACCCACGTGATGTGGAATTTCTCCTGCATGAGCGCCTCCACGGCGATCGTGCACGCGAGCGCCGACGGACTGAAGTCCTGCTTGACCGCGAACAGCAGAAAGTTCCAGAAAACCACTTTGTCCGGGAGGATGACGATGTTGTCGAGCGCCATGCGCATGTGGTGCGCGTCGAGTTTGATGTCGGTCTTGATCAGGTAGTTGATGAAATTGCTGCGGAGCTGTCTGTGTTCGTTGGGGATGAGGTGGCAGGTGGAGAGGAGGGTCCATAGGAGTAAGGGGTTCTGGATGTCTAGTTGTTCGACTTCGCTGACCAGCCCAAAGGCCTGCAGAATGTTGTTGGAGTTTAGCATTGCTAAACAGAGGGTGGTCAGCTGGAATTAGATAACGTAGTGGGAATTCTTGTTATTATTATTATTACAGTCGAGCCTCGTTATAACGAATTGCAAGGGGCCCGAAAAACGGTTCGTTTATAACTAGGCGTGTGCATTATTATTTTCGTGCGAGGCGTTGCGTTATTCACAAAATATCGCAATGCAGGCGTTATTTCGCAACAACGCCGCGGCAACTCCAAAAGCGTCAATTGCTGCAAATACCGCTCACCTTCCGAAAGATAGCAATAACTACAGCCAGAAACCATCGTTTGTGTTGTAGTATAGTCTTTAAATTTGCTTAAAAAAATTTTTTTTATTGGTATTGCTGGTTATTGCTGCGCTGTTGCGTTGTTCGGCGTTGTTGCAGAATGTCTTGCGTTATTCCGGCAATAATACGTTGTGTTATCGCCAAAAAAAATAACATTGGGCGTTATTTTGGTAACGCGCACACACTTATTTATAACGGAAGTTCGTTATATCAATTTTTTTAACATGGTTTAACCAAGCAGGCAAGCCATTTTTAAGTATTCGTTATATCGCAGTTCGTTGTAACGAGGTTAGACTGTATTATTATTATTATTATTATTATTATTTTTTTTACAAATTTTATCTTCTGTTGTGTTTCGCATTTTGAGAGGAAACATCGGTATATTTCGATGGATGCATCCCAGTTTTTGGAGTCGATTAGGTAGTAGAAGTAGCGGCTTACGGTTTCTAGCGGCTGTAAACGGAGGAATTTTTAAAATTAGTGCTGGTAATTGTGATAGCCATAAAATAGTGATTTTTTAAAATTTAAACATTCAATAAATTTGATTAAGTTAATAATCTATTAACACTAGAAAGGCCGGAATTTCCGCCTACCTAGAAAGGCCGAAAGCGGTCAAAATGACCGCTTGAAACAACCGCACAAGACGTGCATGAAACGTGGACAAAACGCGCACAAATTGTGCAAAATACATAAACAATACGTGTATCTTGCGTTTTGCCATCAAATTGATGAGTAACACGCGAAATATGCAAAGAAAATAGCAAAACAAAAATTGATGGTTTTTATAAAATCTGATAAAATTAAAAACGGAAATTTAATTTTATCAGGTTTTATAAAAACCATCAATTTTTGTTTTGCTATTTTCTTCGTATATTTCGCGTGTTACTGATCAATTTGATGGCAAAACGCAAGATACACGTATTGTTTATGTATTTTGCACGATTTGTGCGCGTTTTGTCCACGTTTCGTGCACGTCTTGTGCAGCGTTGTTTCAAGCGGTCATTTTGACCGCATTCGGCCTTTCTAGGTTAATTCGCTTTTTTAAAATTTTTTTTAAAGAAAAATGCCACGTTTGCTGATTTATGATGTAAAGTATCATAAATCAGTAAAAGTGAAAAAATACCAGCATTGTAAACCCATTGGGTTTATTGCTACAGCTGTTTAAAACAGCTGATGCGGTCAAAATGACCGCTCTGGCCTTTCCAGTGTTAAAAAAAGATCAATGAAAACGTAAAAATATCCCAAAAAATCCGTTAGGATTACTGTAATAATGCATTAAAACCAACAAAAGTGCATCAAATGTTAGCAAAAACTACATAATTCCGCTAATCTGTTTAAGAACCTACAAAAATTCGCTAAATCTGTTTAAAATCTATAAAAATCTGCTAAATTTGTTTAAAATCTATAAAAATTCGCTAAATCTGTTTAAAATCTATAAAAAATGGCGGGGTCCTAGCAGTGAGGTCGCAGTTGGCAGTGTCCGAGTGGACACACGACCGACTGCTCATGGTGACTAAATTCGTAGACGGTTTGGAGCCGGCGCCCATCCCCCGGCGACTGCATCCAAGCGACGTGCAAAATCGGAGCAAAAGTGGAGTTCCAGAACTCAATTCAATTTTATTTTTATTTTATTTTAATTAATTTTAATCGTCGCAAATTTGCAACATCGCTAATTTGAGAGCAATTTTAGCAATCGCAAATTTGACCATCGCAAATGAGGTCCCACCCATATATCCATCAAAATATTTAAAAACCTATAAAAATCTTTTAAATTTGTCAAAAATACCTACAAAAATCCATCAAATCTGTTAAAAATCCAATAAATCTGGCCAAATCCAACAAAAAAAATCATCAAAATGTGTAAAAATCGATAAATCTGTTACAAAACCTACAAGAACATTAAACCTGTTACAAATCTATTAAAATGTTTTAAAAATCGAATAAACTGTTAAAAATCCCACACACTAAATCAATTTCAATTTACCAAAATCAAAAAATCCTATCAACAAATCATCAAATCCAGAAACATCCACAACATATATATTCCAGGCCAACCAAACACAATCGCATTTACCTCTTCCCATGTCAACGGTTTATGAATTGAATTGCAATTTTCCTTCGGACACACAGCATCTTTCCAAAATTCAAAACACACATTATCCCTCGGTCCATCTCTCACTGCTAAAAAAAAACAAACGAAAACAAAATTAACCGCCATTTTACGACCACAAATCCACAACAAACCAATCGGTGGCTGAAGGAAATTGTCGTGTACCAACGATGGTAACATACTTGTGTCTTTCTTTTCGTACTTAATTCGTCTTTTGTACGGCCCCGCATCATTTCCTAGCAATCACAAAAAAATACAATTTCATTTCTCTTTACGTTTCCTATCAAAAATCATCGCACTATTCCGATATTTCGGGTTCCACGCCATGTCCTGTTTCGCCTGCGTTGAATCTCGCAAGATCCGGGCCTTCTGTAACTGTAGACAGTGCACACCGACGGTTGTGTAGATCAACAATGGGGAATCTACGGAGCGCTAGAATTAACAGCGCGGAAAATAAATCTGCAGCGGAAAAACCTGAATTTTGAGAGAAATAAATACAACTTTTGTGTTTGGATGTGTTATTTCACTCACCTTATATTATTTTTTGATACTTAATGTGTTTAGTAGGGACGCCATGGCTTCCGCACGGTTTTTATTATATCCCGTAATGCATCGCGTGTAGTTTTGTTCTACATTGCCCTACCGGCGAATCGGTGAAACGTTGCACTAGTGTCCCGATTTCCAGCGAGGACGAGTTTTCATTGCAAAGATGGCGGAATTCGACTTGACAACGCGCATGGGAACATATTTAGACCGACATTTGGTGTTTCCATTGCTCGAATTTTTGTCTGTAAAAAAGGTTAGCGTGTATTCGAGTGGGTTTAATGTTTCGAAATACTTAGAATCGATTTATAAAGCGTTTAAAAAGAAAAATTAATGTTTTTCGGCCATTTTCGGGTCCGTATTGTTAATTTTTTTTTATTTTTTGATCTTTAGATTTACGATGAACAAGAAATGTTACGAGGGAAATTGGAGTTACTCAGTAATACGAACATGGTGGACTTCGCCATGGATGTGCACAAAAACTTGTATCCAGACGAAGAAGTCCCGCAAGGTGAATTTTTTGATTTTCACGCGAAATCGAATTAAATGAAATTAAATTGAAAATATTTAAATTTTTTTGTGTGTTTAGCATTGAAGGAAAAACGTGTGGAAGTTGTGAGCCAATTGAAGCACTTGCAAGAGGAAATGGAGCCGTTTTTCAAGATTTTGAACGACCCTGAAGTGTCGAAACAAATCCACAATTCGAGGGACAGCGGACAATTATTAGAGTTTTTGTCGCAGAAATTCGGCGTACGAAATTTTGACTGTGTTTGTGGTCGAAAGTTGTGTTTAAATGTATTTTTTTCTAATTTTTAGTTCGAGATGAGTATGATGGACGTGCCTTATAATTTCGCCAAATTTCAATACGAATGCGGGAACTATACCGGTGCTGCTGAATATTTGAATTTTTATCGTGCTTTGGTAATCTAAAACGTTGTTTACTTGGATTTGGATGTTGATTAATGTATTTAAACGCCGTTAATTGCAGTTAGATTGAGTTTTTTGTGTTAATTTCGCTTTCAAATTGATTTTTTTGTGTGAATTTGGCTTTCAAATCAATTTTTTTGTGTTAATTTAGCTTTTAATTCGAGTTTTTTGTGTTAATTTGGCGTTTAGATTGTTTTTTTGTGTGTTAATTTGACGTTTAACGCTTTAAACGTTGATTTTTCTTTTTTTAAATATATTTTTGATTAGGTTTTGGTGATTTAATGATTTTTGTTTGATTTAAGGTTCCACAAGACGATAAAAATTATTTAAATGGATTATGGGGTAAATTAGCATCGGAGATTTTAATGCAGAACTGGGATTTGGCACTTGAGGATCTGAATCGTTTGAAGCATTATATCGATAATAATGTAATTATTAGTGAAAAATTTTGGATTTTGAGTTTAAAGTTTACATTTGTGTATTTTTTTTTATTGTAGTCGTTTGGATCATCCTTGCAGTCGTTGCAACAACGGACATGGCTAATACATTGGAGTTTGTTTGTGTTTTTCAATCACACGCGAGGACGTGATTTGATTATTGAAACATTTCTATATCAGCCGCAGTATGTTTTAAAACTTTAAACAAAGATTTAAACGAGTGAAAATTGCTAATTTTTCGGATTAAGTGAACAAAAATTGATGATTTTTTACGTTAAACATGTGAAAATTGCTGGTTTTTCACGTTAAATATGTGAAAATTGCTGGTTTTTCACGTTAAATGAATAAAAATTGACGGTTTTAATGTTAAATACGTGAAAGTTGGTAGTTTTTCACATAAAATACGTCAAAATTGGTAATTTTTCACATTAAACACGTCAAAATTGGTAGTTTTTCACATTAAATACGTCAAAATTGGAAGTTTTTCACATTAAATACGTCAAAATTGGTAGTTTATCACATTAAATACGTCAAAATTGGTAGTTTTTCACATTAAATATCTGAAAATTGCTAGTTTTTGTATTAAATACATAAAAATTGCTGGTTTTTTGCGTTAAATATGTGAAAATCGCTTGTTTTAGCCATTTTCTACTCGATGAAATCACTTAGTAAATGGCACAAAATGTGTTTTTAAAATTCTTTACGATTTTTCAAGGTATTTGAACGCAATTCAAACAATTTGTCCACACATTTTGCGCTACCTCGCGACTGCAATAATTACAAACAAATACCATCGCAGTGCTCTGAAGGATTTGGTCAAAGTCATTCAACAGGTGATAAATTTAAAATGTAAACAATTAGGAATGAAAATTGAAAATTTTTGTTTATGTTTGCAGGAAGCATACACTTACCGTGACCCCATCACGGAGTTTTTGGAGCACTTGTACGTGAATTTCGATTTCGACGGCGCGCAACAGAAACTGAGAGAATGCGAAGCCGTAAGGGGGAAAGAAAATATTTTAAAAAAATTATATTTTTTTAACTTTTTTTTTTTTTTTTTTTAAATTAATATCAGGTGTTATCGAACGACTTTTTCTTAGTTGCGTGTCTGGAGGATTTCATAGACAACGCTCGTTTAATGATTTTCGAAACGTTTTGTCGGATTCATCAATGCATTAGCATCAAGTGAGACTCAAAGAAAATTAGATTGACATTTTTAAAGAGATTTTTACGTTTAGTTTACATTTTTACGTTTATTTTTACATTTTTACGTTTATTTTTACATTTTTACGTTTATTTTTACATTTTTACGTTTATTTTTACGTTTATTTTTACATTTTTACGTTTATTTTTACGTTTATTCTTACATTTTTACGTTTTTTACATTTTTACGTTTATTTTTACATTTTTACGTTTATTTTCACGTTTATTTTTACATTTTTACGTTTATTTTTACAATTTTACGTTTTTTTTACATTTTTACGTTTATTTGTACATCTTTACGTTTATTTTCACATTTTTACGTTTATTTTTACGTTTTTTTACGTTTCTACATGTATTTTTACACTTTGACGTCTATGTTTACATTTTTACAGTTTTTTTTACATTTTTACGTTTATTGGAATTTTATTTTTACAATTTTACGATTTTTTTTCGTTTTTCTTGTTTAGCATGTTGGCTGAGAAATTAAACATGGCGCCCGGGGATGCCGAACGATGGATCGTTAATTTGATCCGTAACGCGCGTTTAGATGCTAAAATCGATTCCAAGTTGGGTCACGTGGTGATGGGAACGCAGGCCGTGTCACCGTACCAGCAATTGATTGAGAAGACGAAGAATCTGTCGTTTAAAGCGCAGACGTTGGCGGCGAACATCGAAAAGAGACTCAGTCCGCGAAATCAGGATTTGGTAATTTACATTCCATTCATTAACCTCCATTAGTTAGTTAATTTATATATTTTATAAATAATTTTCATTTGCAGTCATTGCATTGGGGTGCGCAGGATTTCTAGAAGTTTAGTGGAATAACCGATGTATAAGACGAATAAAAAAAGCAAGTTTCAGTGACTGAGGTTTTCATAGTAATTTGTAATAAAAACCTGACAAATGATAATTTATTTATTTGTTGCTTGTCGTGAAACACAAATTTATTAGTTAGAAACTTATAAAAATGTGAAAAATTCGATTAAATAGTCATAAATTTAATAATAACAGACAATTATAAATAAATCAGCATTAAAAACAGTAGAAATAAACGTTAAAATACATAAATAAACATTAAAAACACTTAAATAACGTTAAAATACACAAATAAACATTAAAAACACTTAAATAAACATTAAAGACACTTAAATAAACGTTAAAAACACTTAATTTAACGTTAAATTAGCACGTACACACATTAAAAACATAAAACACTTAACTAAACATTAAAAACACTAGAAATAAACGATAAAATAACATTAAAACACTTAAATAAACGATAAAATAGATAAATAACATTAAAAGCACTTATATAAATGTTAAAATAGCATGAATAAGCATTGAAAACACACTGTTAAAATAGGTTAAATAAAGCATAAACTATAATTGAATTTGTTTTCTCAAAATATTATTTTACAATTTGATATTTTTGGAATGAATCCGTTTTATTGCTCTTTACATCACGGAATTGAATACAACGAAAGCTCCAATTGCGTCAAATTCTCCAGTCTCGATGAATTTCTCGTGTGCTGTGCTCGTTTTGTGCAGTTTTTCTGCACACGTTCTTGGTAAAATATATTTTCAATTTTTATTTCCACTTGATTTAACAGTTTTCCTTCTCTATTTAAGGTTACATCCATTTGGACCACGTCAATTTCAATTGCTCGTTGGACAAAGTAGGCAAATATCCAAATCCCCAAAGCTGTCTCTCGTTCGTTTACTGCATAAAAGGCCAGGCGAAACTAATACCATGTGCCAAACGTGGAAAGGTCCAGTATGAATTCAATGCCAAAGAATTGAAGTGCTTATCACCGGAGCTGGCGAATTGCCGAATTGCCAAAACCACCAAACCCACCAAACCCACCACACCCCCCAGAAAAAAGGCAAAAGTGAGAAAGGGATTGTTCCGGAAACATTAAAAGTGAAATTATTATAGTTTAAGTGGGATTTTGAATTGTACGGACGTGATGGTGAATGTTTATGAGAAATAAAATGTTCAAAAAATTGATTTTTGTTCAATTGGCGATGTCTGATATGTGAGTATAGGGTTTCTCCAAATTGGGAGTTTTGGTAAAACCGGTATTTCGGTATTCGATATTCAAAAAACCGGTAAACCGGTATTTTTCGGCTAAAGTAAAATAAAATATAGCTGCAATGGTAAATATTTTTATTTTAATCGTAATGTTTAATTGTGTCGTTGGGTGGGATCAATAAAGTTAAGTTCAAATGCAGCATTTTTAGACAATTTATTTTAACATAATATAATTTATTATTGATTTTTTTATATTTTTATGTGTCATATTACCCTGCTTTAAACGGTTGGATATGGGTTTACATGGTTGTTGAGTCCCAGGCTAACTTTCACTCATTTTGTGGACCCAAACAAAACCTCACAACATTCACTCATGAATTTAGGCAGTCGACTCATTTATTTATTAACCGTTTCCAAGGTAACCAAATTCGCTTATTACATAGTAAATATTCAAACAATAGAAAACGTAATAATCCACAAAGGCAATCAATTCAATTAGTCTCTTGTTGAGTGGGAACACAACAATGGTTTTTGGAATTTCAGTCAAACGTGCTGGTTTGAGTGGAATTTTGGCCTGAAATTTGAGTTTTCTTGACATTCTGATGAAGATTATTACTAAAATTTGCGGAAATTTATAGAAATTTAGGCCAATTTCCTACATTTTGGACATCTAAAAATGCTTTTTATGCCAGTAGAAACGGGGTTTACCGACATGCGGCTTAAAGTGAGGTAATACGGTAATATAAGATAGAACAGTTTAGGTTGAATTTGGATCCGTTTCAGGAACAGTTTAGGTTAAATTTGGATCCGTTTCAGTTTCGTTCCCGTCGGCATCGCGGTTTCCTGTGCCCAATAAATAGGACATGGGGTTCGCATTGAAATTCATGCCTTGCGTGCATCTTAAATACTCTGCTTGGCCACCAACACTGTATGCGGACAAGCAGGGATTCATATACTACAAAATTGAAGTAAAAATTAAATTTTTTAAAATTTTATTTTACTGTAGAAATAGATAAAGGATATATACTTACTGGAATTGGCATTCCAGGATACTGGCAATGAGAATTTTCAAATATTATCAGCAGGTAGAACAACAGGAAAATGGATTGCGGACACTTCATCACAAATGGTGGAGGATTTACAGAATGATTGGTTTTATATACATTCAAACTTCATGCTTGGTTGGGTGTCAATATGAATCACAGGATGCAAGTAGTAGTGCAAAGGCTTCATGTTGGTCAATAGTGTGGACAGAAATTACTAATAAAACACTTTTATTTCAGATCATTGACAACATTACCTAGTAATAGGTTGGTGAGTAATTTTTATATGCATGGTTGAATTTGTTTTGGATAATGGATGGTGACTACCTGGACATAGAATGTTACCAGGCAAAGGGAAAAACCGGTAATAGTTTTTGGTCTGCATTGGGCCTAGAATATTTGTTTTTTGTTATTGTGTCAATATGGCATTTAGAGTTTGTTTATTGTGTTTCTACTACCCGAAAAAGTATAAATCAGACAAAAATAAATCAATCTAAAATTTGATCAAAAATGGTGAAATTTGGTCAACATGCAACTTATGCTAAATGCCATCAACAGTTCTCAAATTCATGCTTTAGCAATGACAGCTAATGACGTCATTCCAGGCATTGGCAGCCATTTTGAATTAATTGTGGTGTAATAACATAATCAATTCCAAATTTAAATCCAAAATCCAAACCAATTTCTCTGTTTGTCTGTTTATAGTAGCTGCATTCAAAAATTAAAATAACAATTTTAGTTTAAGTGTATTTTAAGTTTTAACATGGGTTTAAACAGGAAATGATGTCATTTTTGGTTTAAAATTGAAGTAAAACACAAAATATTTTAGTTTTTGAATGCAGCAAGTGTTTCTATAAACGGAATGTACACCAAAACTACAAAAACGGAAAACACGACAAGTGGTTTTTGAAGTGTTTTTTTTTTAATGCCTGGTTTTAGTTTTTACAACCGAATTTAAAATGGCTGCCACACAAGTTCGATATTCTCGCTGGTTAAACTTTCAATTGTTACAATGCTTGCAGCTGAAGAATCCACCATCAAAACATTTGAGTAAATTTAGACTTTTTGACCGATATGCAAATTTTGAAATATCGCCGATACCAATAACGATCGATTATGATTTTACTGTAAAATCATAATCGTAATCAATTTTTAGCAATGGACAAACACAAAAAATACAAATAATTGATTTTTTCAAATAATTTTATTAAAAAAAAATGTAAAAAAAAAAATAATAATCTAATACATAAACGTAAAAATAATAATAACATTTGTTTTTATTTCTCTTGTGGCGCTTGTTGTGCTTCGTCTTGGGCGCTTGTTCCATTCTCATTATAGAATCCAACTCCATATGGATACATTCCCATTCCCATTCCACCCATTCCCATACCCATTCCTCCCATGCCCATTCCACCCATGCCCATTCCTCCCATCATTCCATACGGATAGGGACGATATCCTCCCATATTCATCATTGGATTCATGTATGGATTGTACATCTGGAGCAAAAAAAATTAAATAAATTCAAACATATACAAAAAAATGAAAGATTTACTAGTTTTTAACTTACCATTCCACCTCCATATTGGCAGTTAACTAGAGCAACCAATGCTAGAAATACAGTCAAAATGTATGCAATAGTGGCCATATTGTTTGTTGTTTACTTGTTGGCAATTCAAGTGATGTTTGTTGTTGTTGATGCTTTTTGCTGCTGCTTTATATACAAATCTGAGATGAGTTATGAGCAATTATTTCTTGGATTTACAATGTCATATTGTCACATTTGAGTCACAAAAGGAAGAGATGTGAATCATTTGTCTGACCAACCAAGCTGAAGTGCACTGGACTATGCATTTGATTTGAACTAATTAGGCTTAATTTTAGTTTCCAATAAACTCCAACATTTTTATAATTTAATTATATGGTAATTTTTTAATTAATTTTAATTGAGGGAATGCAAAGTGGTCAAGCAAGTTTTAGAGATAATACTGCTCAGGAGAGAAATTTAATTACTCATCACCATTTAGCTTGTCATGCTTAAATGGTTGGACTATGAATGATGGATGATCAGGTTTCCTTTAACATGACACAGACACAAGTGACTGCTTATTGTTTAGCTTTATCACAGTGGGAAATTTATTTCTTATTGTGTTTAGGAATTTTCCTCATACAGTAAGTGTTCATGCATGTTCAATGAGAGGCAATGACTTGCTTCTACTGCTGATGCCCATAAATTAATAAACTTTGTCATCCTGGTTCAAAACTTCCACCTGCTATAGTCATCCTGCTTGTTTTGCCAACAGATTGGAATTTTATTTTAAGTAATTTTTAGTCGGTGAGTAATAGGGTTTCTCCAAAATGGGACTTTTCGAATAACCGGTATTTCGGTAATGAATATTCAAAAAACCGGTAAACCGGTATTTTTCGGTAAAAATTAATAATTATAGGTACAATGTTAAATACTTTTATTTTAATTTTCCTCTTTTAAAAAGTAAAATTTTAAAAGTACAAGGGCATTCAAAGATTGATCAGACAAACTTGATCTGATTTTAGTACAAAAATTACTGACAATGGAAAAGGTTTGCTGTCAGTAGATGTAGGTTTTACGAATTTAATTGCATCGTACAACAACTGTAAGTTTTTCGAACGTGTTCCAGTTGTTTCAAACAATGTAAATTCCTTTTTTAAGGAATTTAAATTAGTTTTTGCCTGTTGCTGTGGTTCATTAAGAGCATTTGAAATGGCATTGTTTAACTCATCATGTAAAGAAATTTCAGGTTGATTTTCTGTGTTGTTTCCACTCAAGTCAGTGGATGTTTCCATCACTAATTCTTGTGGTTGTTGAGTCTCAGGAATGTCAGGATCAGCTGGTTTAGGAAACACCAAAATCAACACATTCAATGTTTGTTTCAAATGTCACTATCGCAGTGACATCTAACAATAAAAACCGGTACCAATTCCGAAATAAAAACGGTATTCGGTATTCGGTATTTCCGCAGAAATTACCTGTTTTTAATACTGGTAAATACCGGTAGAGAGACCCTAAGCAATGATTTTGATTGAGCAAACTCAGTACTAAAATCACACTCAACTTGCAATGTGTGAAAATTACAATTTTGGAAGGGATAAAATGTTGTTGTTATTGAATTTATTGAATTTGTTTTAGTGAAAAGAAATTATTTTATTAATGTTTCGAGTTGTCATGAAATCCTATTTGAGTAAGATTTAAATAACAAATTTTACGCGCAAATAGGTCTGTAGGAAATCCTTAATTTGGCCGCCGTTCGTCTCGGACGTTTAGCGGTTAGATATCCCAGCTCGTTGGAATGACAACATTATTTATAATTTACAAGATTCTTGCTTACGTGTGGTTAAAGTAAGGTAAAAATAATGTAACACTCAGATTTCAATCCACTTTTTAAAGACGCAAGGAAAGATTAGAGGATTATTCAGTTTTGAATTATGTCTTTTATTCGCACTAGCAGTTAACTCATTCTTACGTGAGCTTCTGGTTCGCGCATGTATTAGTGAAGAAGGAGTGACAATCCCACTTAAAGTCTAAGAGAGGTGTGTGTCTGTTGACAATTAAGCAAGAAGTGCACTTGGAAAGTAGTGTAGCTCAGAATTCACCTCTGATCACATGATTGACAAGCCATGTCAGTTGTAAATCAAGGATGGGGCAGAATCAAAAAGATGAAGTTGAGTGCAATTGTATGCGCAAAGACCTTCTGCGCATAAATTACAGAGGATGAGTTGGCAAAATTAAATAGAGGTAAATGTAATAGAAATAAAATAGAAATATAAAGGAAAATTGGGAAAATTCAAAATAAGAGGCGACACTTTATTGCAACAAGAAGATTTACGATTTGAGAACTTACAGTGTGTTAAAATTAACACAATGGAAGTGAGGTGACACGATGTGCTATGTTGGAAAATCAGCTGAAAAGTGAGTTTGAGGTCAATATATACAGAAATAATTAATAAAATGTGATTTTCAAGGACTCTTTACTCTTATGCAAATAAAACTATAAAAAAAATTCAAATTGAGGTTGAAGTTCAACGGAATTCCCAGACTCAATGTTCTTTGTGTTATGCAACATGCAGACACTTCAATTTACCTTGAAAAATGAGCACAAATTTGAAATTCAAATTCCGTGATGGACGAAATCTATTCAAATGTGTAAACACAAATTTCGCAGAGTTGTGCAGCAATAAAACTTGCAAATAATGTCAAGTAAATTGCCAAGTGATGTCATCAAGTTAATAGGTATACACCAGTCTTTTATGTTGTTTGTTTGCAGTGCCCGAGTTGCACAAGGATACACCTTCACAGTGGTCAATTGTCAATATAATTGCGCTGTAATTTACTTGTATCCGGTTTCTTCTTGACTATAAAATGCAATACAATGTTTGGAAATCCCTCTTTTCAAGAAAGCATTCAACATGGCCATTTCATCTATTACAGTGGTAGGTTTAAGTTTTTTTTTGTTTTTTGTTTAAAGTTAAGCTCGAATATATTCAATTATAAATTTTTGTTTTAGATCTGTCTTTTAGCGATAACTGTCTCCCATCTTGGAAAAGCCGAAAATAAAGCTGCAAATGGTTTGGATTGCATAACATTGTCCGATGACACTAAAACTCGAGTTTGTACAGGGACAAATAAGGAATATATTGGCAATAGGTATTGGTTTTTATAAATTTTTAAGAATACTAAAGGTGGAAACACGAGGGAGCGGGTAAAATTTAAAAGCTTGCTTTTACTTGAAAAACCGGCTAAAAACTCGCCCGCTTGAACAAACACAAACTTGAAGGTTTTATTCAAAGCTTTGTTTTGAAGCAAGCTTGTACTCACCCGCTCCGATCAAACTGAGTTTGATTTACCAGCTTCAAGCTTGCTGGTGTTTTGGTCATGTGACTTTGACAGCCAATCAGCTTTGGAATTTTACCCGCTCCCTTGTGTTTCCACCTTTAGTCATGTGTATAAATTTAAAAAATTGTCTTCAAAATTAGGGAAGTTGCTAGGTCAAACAAAAGTGCTGATATGGATGTGCAGACAAGGTTTTTCAGACCACCATGCAGAGGGTGAGTGTAATCGCGAATCACGGATAACATGGACACGTATCCGTGTGTTATTTCCTATTGATTCATTGTTCTGTGCGCTGATGGGATGACAGCAATCACGTGTCACGGATTGCTTCCCAACTAATCATGTTTGTTACTTGTTGTTATCCCAGAATACAGTGCGGTTATATATTTTGTAGCGCCATCGGTGGCAAAACACTGAACATGTGGATACGTGTCCATGTTATCCTTGATTCATGATTGAATACAATTTAAAAAAAACTTTAAGTTTGGAAATTTGGTAGAAATTTAAACATTTTTTGTTACAAACAGTTTGAGTGAATGTACTGCATTCCAGCAAACATATGCACCAACTCTCCTTACAAACAAAGCTGGCCAAGAAAGATATATTTATCAAGATGAAGATTATGGTTTCAAACAAACTGTTAGAATTGTTACTTGTGTGTAAGTTATATTTTTATACTGATAACTATTTTTTCTACATTTTAATTTTGAAAAAAAAATTTTGTTTTTGTTTCAGAGCCGGACCTTGTGCTTATGGTGGCCAATGCAAACAGACATACAGAGACTATACATTAATCTCTTGGGATCCCTATTTGGATTATTACAATCCAGTGCTGGATGTTTTCTCTGTACCAGATTGTTGTGGATGTGGTCAAGGGCATGGTCATGGTCATGGTCGACCACAACCGGCTAGGCCTCATTAATAAACCCAGTTGCAAAAATATACAATCACTCCGTCTTTTCAAATCAAGTGCTTTTTCTTTCAATCACTGTGTAGTTATGAAATAGAAAAATTATCTGAAACCAACTAAACTAGGTTAATTAAACTCTCCTCTTTCAGTGGAAAAAAGTTTTTAATAATATTCAAAACACATCAAAAGTTATCTTTATTTTTGTAACTGTGATACATTTCAGCTCATTCGAGTTTCATGTAAACGCGCATGGTTATCCGGATAAATAAAATCTGAATTTTAACTTATCTGGACAACTGAGTCTTCTAGTACATTTATTATAATAGTCGATATTTTCTAAAATTAAAAATAAAAAATAATTTAATTTTAGTTTAAAAAAAACTGGGCTAAACTTTATTCCCTGACTGTAATTTAAACATTCCACGCGACACAAAATCAAATCTTCTAAATAATTCAGTCGATGTTGACACTGACACACCATTACGTTGTATCACAAGTATCGACATTTACATAACTCGCTGAAACATAAATATAAAGTTAAAGAATATTAAAATATTTTTCCTCCTCTTACAAAACTAATAATTTCTAATAACATAATCAATACAACCTTGAGACTGTTGATGTAAACATTCACTTCAAACAAACTCACCTTCCTGTGAAGTGTCACTTAAACCGGATCTCCATTTCAAACTAAACTGTCACCCAACAATTTCCTCACCAATATTGATTTTCCAATCATGTTTAAATATTCACTCCTCTATCTTTTTGATTAATTTGCTTCTAACAACCAGCAAATTAACATCCATCACCACAATCTCCCAATCCTTGCAGTCATCGGACTCATAAACCTCACAACCAAATGATGAGCATCAAATACAGAATTCCACATCCAAAATGCCTAACCACCGCTAGATACCGCGTGACTCCATTTGCAGGCAAGACGATGATTGCAACTACAAGAAGAGTCGTCAAGCCACCAAGAACTGCGCCATTCCACAACTACAAACAGGACGACGTGACACTTCTGCGTTTGGACAAGTTGTTCGGCAATTACAGCGTAGCGGAGAAAGTGGTTTGGTTTTTGTTGCTGGCCACGTCTTTTATTCTCTGTAATTGGCAGGTTTACATATGCGTTGACCGGTTTCTGCAGGAACCGATTGGAAGACACATTCAGATCGTTGAAGGTGTTGTTTTTAAACTTCCTTACATTACTCTTTGTCCCGCGTCGCCGATATTTGGCTTTTATTTTGATATGCCGTTTGATAAGTTGTGCAATGCTCATGCCAATTGCAGCAGGTTGAATGATAGTGAGAAGAGGGATTACTCGATTAAAGAGATGGGTGTGCAGCTCAAGGATTTGTGGCTTGCTAATGAAATAACTAAGTTGAGAATTGAAACAAGGGTAAGAACAGTTATTGATGAATGATGATATACTTTGTTACTTTGCTTTGGAGTGCATGCACTTCTTTGCACCTAAAACTGCATTTTTGCACTTAAAGTTGCATTTTTGCACCTTATATTGAATTATTTGCACCTAAAATTGAATTTTTACATCTAAATCTGTAATTTCATACCTAAAAGCACAAGTCTCTACTCCTCTTAGTTTTCGAGCAGCAAGCATTTGAATATGGCACAAAAAAAATTGTACTAAATTTCCGGAATCTGTTGCCACAAATTCAAACCCCAATATCTCAACAACCTGACCACGGATTTTTTTATTTAAAATACCAAACGATATAGAGGACCTTCTCTTCAAACCCTGAAAGGCACAACACTTTACCCCTCTTACTTGTTAGTTTTCGAGCGGTGGACACTTAAACATTGGGGAGCCTGCTGGGAGACCTGCTGGGATGCCTGCTGGGATGCCTGCTAGGATGCCTGCTGGGATGCCTGCTGGGGAGTCTGCTGGGAAGCCTGCTTGAAAGCCTGCTGGAAAGCCTTCCTGTAGCATGCACGGAAATCAAAAACTGTGAAATGCAACAACGCTGAAAACATAAAACGCTGAATTACAAAAATGCGGAAAACAAAAACCCTGAAATCAAAAAAGCTGAAATCAAAAATGCTAAAAACTTGGATAATTGGGTTTTGTAATTTCAGTTGCGCCAAATTCAAACGGTCGCCGCTCGAAAACCAATAGGGGTAGAGTGTTCTGCCTTTTAGGGTTTGTAGAGGAGAAGGTCCTCTATATCGCTTGGTTTTTTTAAATAAAAAAAATCCGAGATCAGGTTGTTGAGATATTGGGGTTTGAAGTTGTGGCACCAGATTTGGAAATTTAGAACAAGTCTTTTTTGTGCCATATTCAAATGCTTGCTGCTGGAAAACTAAGAGGAGTAGAGACTTGTGCTTTTCACGGTTTGTTTAGGAGAAAGTCCTCTATCTTTTCGTGTAAAAACCATTAAAATCCGTAGTAAAAAAAATTGGGATTTGTTCTCTCTATAGTTTGGGCGACTGTGAATGTGGTGCCAACTTCAGCCTGGTATTTTTTTATTTAGAATTTCCCATTTTATTATTTTTCAAGTTAACCTATTTTAATTCTATTTATTATTGCCAAGTCATCTTTTGTAATGTATGCGCAAATAAGCTTTTCGCGCATTACATTTATTTCAACAATCAACTTTTTATTTCTGCTCCACCTCTGATCACAGCTGATCAATCCATCAATCATGTGATCAGAGGTGACTTCTGGGCTAACATACACTAAAAAAAATTTCTCATAACAACACAAATTTTCTTTCTAGTGTGGCTTTCTAAAAAACATGTCACAGTGCCCACAAAACAAACGCGAATGGCCTCCTTCTAACGAAACATCAGTAGACACCATTGCAGGACGATGTCGAATTCTCGGTACACGTAAGTAGAAGTCATTTTAATTATTTATTAAAAATAAAAAATCCCAAAAATAATTTAACCCTATTTCCATCAGCACTCGAATGGTACTACAGCAGCAAAACTACTTGGCCTTGGGTATTTGAAAACATAGAGTTGGACACCACAATGATTAAACATCCCACATACTCTTTAGATGTAAAAACAAACCAAACCAATGTGTTTCAAATGTGTTTTATGCTTATTTCTTTTTCTGCAGACCAGCATCAATTATGTCAAATCGGCAGACAAATTATTTGTGGGCCATCAAGCTTTCAAAACCAACATTACCAACAGATTGGAATTCACCATAACCGAGGTCGTAATTAGGGTTTCTCCAAATCAGTATTTCGGTATTCAATATTCAAAAAGCCGGTAAACCGTTATTTCGGTATTCAATATTCAAAAAACCGGTAAACCATTATTTCGGTATTCAATATTCAAAAAACCGGTAAACCGTTATTTCGGTATTTAATATTCAAAAAACCAGTAGACTGGTATTTTCCGGTAATAAAGTAAAATAAAATAGCTGCAATGTTAAATATTTTTATTTTAATCGTAATGTTTTAATTGTAATTTTTGTTTATTTTTTTAAATGTTATTTTGAATGGAATTGGATGAAAAAAGCGTCGTATATGACACAATTGAGATTTTCAGCCGTTTGAAATGCATTTTAAAACGTACATAGTCACCTTTTTCTTGGGTTTTTATGTTTTAGACGTTTTATTTGATGTTTTGAAGGGCCAAAAAAACAAAAAATTTCATTGAAATTTTTCATTTTATTAGCCTTTCTGGGCCGATGGCCCTCCTGGGCCACGTGTAAATTTTTCTATATATTGGAAAAAAGTCTACATGGCCCAGGAGGGCCAAAAAAATGAAAAATTTCAATGTAATTTTTTGTTTTTTTGGCCCTTCTGGTCCAATGGCCCTCCTGGGCCACGTGGATATTTTATCAAAAAATTAAAAAAAAATTGGTTGGCCCTTCTGGGCCGATGGCCCTTCTGGGCCACGTGGATATTTGATCAAAAATGAAAAAAATTTGGGTGGCCCTTCTGGGTCGGTGGCCCTCCTGGGCCACGACTTTTCCAAAATTTTGAAATTGTTTCATTTTTTAAATTTTTTATTTTTTTGGCCCTCCTGGGTCGATGGCCCTCCTGGGCCACGTGTAAATTTTTCTATTTTTGAACAAATTACGATGGCCCTTCTGGGCCACCATATTTAAGTTAAAAAATCGATACCTTTGCATTTTTATGTTTAAAAAAATGCCATTTAACGTGCGTTATAAATGTCACTATCGCTTGTCCCTAACGAAAGAAACCGGTACCAACATCGAACTAAAGACGATATTCGGTATTTTCTTAAAAAATACTGGTTTTTAATACCTGTAAATACCGGTAGAGAAACCATTCACAAAAAAATATAAAAAAAAAATAAAAATCCTATTTAATAGTTTGAACTTGTGAACTCAACACATCATCCTTGTTTCACCGAAGCTCACATGATCGACTGCCAGACCAAATGCTTGAACAAAACATTTTACGCAATCGACTCAAAAATCGAATGCACGTAAGTTGCACAAAATTAAATTCAAAAAAAAAATTAATTTTTTTTTTGGATTTCAGATGGCCATTTATGAAGGTCGATTTGCCCTACTGCGACACCTTGAATGAAATCGAGAAATTTCGCGCGCACATGCTCAATGTGCGATCCGCAATCACCAACTGCAAATGCGCACTTCCCTGCAAGCTCGTGCGCTACACATCGTCAGTCACATACTACGACAGTGGAAATACAACGAAAATCGGAATAATCCCTATGACCGACACCTTACAAACTGTCACAGAATTTCATTCCTACCCTTTCTCTTCACTGGTGGCTGAATTTGGCGGAAGTATCAGTCTCTTTCTAGGGTTATCCGTCATATCACTCTTTGAATTCCTTAACACAATGATTAAAAAAGTAGTTCCACACAAGTGGAGAGCTTGTTATTAAGCAAATAATCATCTAAGAACATGCCAAACACTTGTTTCTAATGTTTATCTACCATTTTTTTATACAAAAACATTCAAAATGGCGTGTTTCGTATGTTTTAGACGTTCGTCTTTTTCTTCTTGTATCTTTTAATATCACAAAACAAAAACAAAAACATATTAAATATTAAACATGATAAAATATACGATAGTATAATTATAAACATCGTTGTTGTTAGATTATAAATTTCTATCAATGTTAAATTCTGTATTTAACACTCACTTAAAGCGGATGTACTTCATTTTAGCGATTGTATTCTAGCGATTTCATTTTAGCGACACAAAAATCGCTAAAATGACATGTTCACTAAAGTGATGGTCGCTAAAACAGCACTAATACTAACACTAATATTAACCTAACCATATAGTTTAAGTTTAATTTCTAAGAAGGGCTAACAAGGGGGGGCTGCGCCCCCACTTGACCCCCCCGCGAACCTAACCTTACTGGTTTTTTTATGCAAACCACTTTTTTGAGCCGGCTTGTCGCAGTAAATCGTATCGCGTCGCTAAAACGTAGCGATCGCTAAAATGTCGCGTCGCTAAAATGTGTCGATCACTACTGGAAAATTACCTTATTGTCGCTAAAACGTGATCGCTAAAATGGGACTTTTTTGTGACTATAACCGCTTAAAGCAACCACTTTATAATTAATTTAACCAATTTATTTATACAAATTTTCATAGTTTAGCATTGGTTATATTAATTTTTCTAAATAAAAAATAAATTTATTGACAAATTTCATATTTAATACTTAATCGTTAAAATAATTTTTCACATTTCTTTTAAATAAATCTTTTAATTTTTAATTTTTATTAACAAACCTGTATCGAAATAAAAATTTTCTTTCCTGCATTACAAATTTGTCCTTGAATTCCATTGAGGTCATGACTTTGAGAATTAACTCAATTTTCAGACCTTATTTCCTTCCTGAGTGAACATTTTCAATCCTGTCACCAGATTTCTTTGACTCTCCATCAATGGGTGACTGCAGATTTGTATTGCACATAATTCCACAAAGAAATTGTTCTCCTGTCATTTTCATGGGAACATCCACATCTGTCAACATTCATTGACAGTTAATAGAGTGCATAGGTGGACAACAACAATGTGATTACTACTTTTAAAGTGCTGCAAATGGCCTTAACACTAATAATCAGAGTGCCACAAGTGTATATATAGGTCTGGAAGATGAAACTGTATTTTCAAACATGGATCACGGTGTATTGTACTTGGTAAGCGGTGATTATAAGTTTTGTTCTTTGTTTGGTAATTGGGTGGAAGCTGTAGTGATGTTGTTGCATTTGTTTTATGCAGATTGCGTTTTGCTCTTTGCTTAATTGCTCATTAACACGAAATGTCGGTCATTTCGTGCGAGGTTCATCCCGTGATAAGATCACGGCGGGATTGAGATGTGGGAATGTCGCAGGTGTTGCTTTTTGTAACGGGACTAATGAGTTGTATGAAAACAGCACGTGAGTGGATGTTTTGATGATTAATGAAGGGATTGGAAAAAGATTAATCTTGGGTTTGAAACTTTCTTTTTTTTTTTTTTAGAATATCTTTAGCTTCTCATGCTAAAATCTTGCAGCGTAAGATGTTGGAACAATCAAACACTGCACGAAATGGATACGAACCATGTCCGCAGTAAGTCTATTGATAATTTATTCGAAAAAGCTTAGGGCAATTGAAGATTATTGATTTAGTGATGTGCATTGTTGAAAATGTGATGTACATTGTTGAAAATGAGATGTGCATTGTTAAAAATGAGATATGCATTGTTGCAAATTTGATGTGCATTGTTGAAAATGTAAAGTTCATTGTTGAAAATGAGATGTGTATTGTTGAAAATTTGGTGTGCATTGTTGAAAATATGAAGTTCATTGTTTAAAAAGTGATATGTGCATTGTTTAAAAAGTAATGTGCATTGCCTAAAAAAATAATGTCCAAGGATTAAAAAGTGATATGCATTGTTTAAAAAATAATACGCATTGTTGAAAAAGTGATACACATTGTTTAAAACATAATATGCATTGTTGAAAAAGTGATACACATTGTTGAAACAGTGATGTGCATTGTTGAAAAAGTGATATACATTGTTTAAAAAGTGATTGCTCATTTTTTCATATTATTGCTAATTTTTGCAATTTTTGCTTATTTTTGCTCATTTTTGCACACTTTTACTCTTTTTTGCTCATTTTTGCACATTCTTATTGCATATTATTGCTCATTTTTGCACATTATTATTGCATATTATTGCTCACTTTTGCTCACTTTTGCACACATTTCCTCATTTTTGCTCATTTTTGCTCATTTTTGCTCATTTTTGCACATTATTATTGCATATTATTGTTCATTTTTGCACTTTATTATTGCATATTATTGCTCATTTTTTGCACATTATTATTACTCATTTGTGCACATTATTATTGCACATTATTGCTCATTTGTTCCCATTATTATTGCATATTATTGCTCAATTTTGCATTCTTGACTTTGCCCATTGTTACAACTTAACTTATTTTCTTATTTATTGCCTACTATTATGCATTATATTGTATATAAAATATATTTTTCTAATTTCTCTTCTCGGTCCTATTCTGCAGTGGCCAGAACCTTGGTTGCACAATAATGGAAAGTATCGTCATCCCATCATTCATTAGAAATGCGGTGGGACAGCCAAGATTCATCTACCAAAACAAACACTTGGGCATCACCCAAAAAATCCACCTATCCGTATGCAGGTAATCAAAACAAACAATCACGTAACAATCCTGTTTATACCAAACCATTACTCAGATCCAAACAATGCGAACGTTTCAACAAATGCCAAGAAAACCTACATCCGGTTGGTCTAATTGCCATCAACCCGCACAGACCCCACCAACTCATCGTCGACACTTTCATCATTCCCGGATGCTGTTCTTGTGAAATTCCTTGGATCAGCCCAGGAGGACCGGAAGTGGTCGTTCCACCACCTGATTTCGGACACGGATTTGCTCCCAAGCCCCTTCCCCTTCCCCAGCCCCATCCACCGGCTTTTGCCCCTTTTCCTTCACCGCCAAACATCGAATATCCAAACCACGAAGAACCGCATTTTATTTTCAAAGAAAATTCAAGAATGTAAAACAATTGTTTTGTAATTATTTGCATTATTGTATGAGGAAATAATTATGTAATTGTTGCTTTTATTATTCCGCTTTTGCTTTATTGTACACGTTTTGTCACGGTCTTAATGAAGTATTGTTTTAATGTTTAACCTTGTGTGCCACCTTGAAAGAAAATTGTCTTGTCACAACATCCACAATGACTTCATCGACTTTAACTGTGGAAAATGAAAATAATACTCGCTTTAGGATACGAATTTCATTATCACTTGACGTCTTATAAAAACAAGACGCTTTTTTCCTGTGTGTAAACACTCCTAGAGCTGATTTGTACGTGACCATGAAAGCAACAGTGGTGAGTAGAGCACAACACGTATGCTTAGTACGGTCGAGCCTCATTATAACGAATAGCAAGAGACCCAAGAAATCGGTTGGTTATAACTAAAGTTCATTATGTCAAATTTTTTTAACATGGTGTTCTATGGCCATTTTGAAGTACCGTATTTTATCGAGCCACAGCTCTTACACAAAACTGCCATTTTTGTCAGCAATTACAACTTCGTTTGTAACATTTGTTTAATGTAACAAACGAAGTCTGAACGTCACGAACGAAGCGTTCGTTCATCGTTCGTGAGGTTAAATACGGAAACAATAATAAAATAATAATAATAATAATAATAATAATAGTAATAATAATAATAATAATAAAAATACGGTATTCTTGGTGTCTCAGCCGCGGCTACAATTCCTGCCGCTATGCATTCATGTGTACTGATTTCTTTGTGTTTATGCACCGCATAGTTATTGAAAAATCTGTGCGATGTTTGATTGCATGACTACTTTCCTGCTCATTAGAGAATTAGTTTGGCTTTCCTGCATTGCTGATGTGTAGTAACCTCATCTGCTGGCATTCAATTCAGGTGCAATTCAAGTTTCTGTATTACCGGTACTATTTTTAGTGTTTTCATAAAACAATGGACACCAAACACAGCCATAAACAATTAACCCAAAGCAGCAAAGACAAACTACAACTACAGTAGTACCGTATATTATCGATTACTACGCGGGCCTCTAATAGCCCGCGGACCTCGAATTGCGCGCGGGAGGCCTGAAATGTGCCAAAAAAGGATGACAAATGACACGTTTTGCATACGTTTCGGCAGAAAATTACCGAGACGTATGGAAAACGTCTCAATTGTGACACTTTTAGGTGACTTTCGTTGCCGATACGTTAAAAAAACCCACCATGCTGGGTGTAAATAGTCCGCGGGCCTCTAATACCGCGCGAGTCAAAATATTGTTTTGCAAATAGCGCACGGGTATTTACAGTATTTGTTTGAGGATGTTTGGAAATATTGATCATTCAATCTTTTAATCTTTTGATTTTTGATGAAATGACAAATTTAAAGCCGGATTACAATTTGGCAAAATGGGATTTGGCAAAATGGGCTTACATAGGTTTACTTGGATTATCTCTTGTTTTCTGCATTATTACATGCTTTCATCTTAAATATATTTTTGTTATTTTTTTCAGATAATTCTAGCTGTTGTTTTGGCAATAGTGTTAAACCAGGCAAATTCTCAGTACAATGGAGGTGGATATTATGGAGGTGGACCTGGTTACGGAAATGGCTACAGAGGCCGCTACGGTTACCAACAAAATGGATGGGGATGGAGACGACCAGGTTACAATTACAACTATGGTTATCGAGGATATTACCCTGGAAATTCTGGTGGCGGGTATTATTCAGGAAGTATCGGCGGTGGAACATACGGCCGCTAAAAAACCTCGCAATTATTCGACAAATTAAAACAACCTCTCTCTACGTATTTGTCACATGCAAGTAGCAAATTATAATATTCTAAATCTGTATAAGCCGAAAATAAATAAACAATTAAATAAATAAATAAATAGGTTTTTGATGCTTTTTAACACTTTCTATACCCCAAACCGATACAACGTAGTCCTAACTACTATTGGTTGAGCCGTCTCACTGGTGTAGTGGCACAAAAAAGTTGCCTACATGCAGTAAAGTATGTATGTAAACCTAATGTTCGCATTATGCGAAAACAAATTGGTTTTACGAACACCTGTTCAGAAAATCGATGCTCAACTGCAATGTGGTAGTGCGAAATGTCAAGAAACATTTCCCGTAGAGCAATTTGTTTTTAAAATTTTATTGAGTAAAATGTTACTCGTTTGATACACATTTACAACAACTTGGTAAATTGAATGCAACAATATCAGGATCGAAGTAATTGTAGAGTGGGTCCCAAGAAACGAAGTCGTATCTGGTAAAAATCGGAATGACTGTAGCGTTTTTATTGTCCGATGTGCATTTGGGCCTAAAAACAGTAAAAAATTATTATTTAATTTCCTACAGTAGCTGCATCCATAAAATCATGTAACGTGTTTTTTAAGTGTTTGTGTTTTGTATTGTGATGTAAAAAAATACAAAAACAAACATCTAAAACACGACTTTTTGAATGCAGCTAATGTCTATAGAAACAACTAAAATAATTATCAAACTTGCTTGCACGTAGCGAGTCTTATAGCCTGAGTCTTGTTGTTTTCCTCGTCTTGGAAAACAAATCGAAGTCTTCCGTATCCATCATGCATCAGTGTCGGAAGTAATGTCTCATCCTTAATGACGTAAGTACTAAGAGAAAAATTGGATTTGGTGTTGTAATTAGAATTGTACAATTGTATTCTGTGACCAATCAACCAAACCATTTCTAGGAGTTAGTTATAACAAAAGAATTAGGCCTAGTAATGCTAAAATAAAGTAAAGAAACAACAATAAACTCATTATTAAAAGTAATTTACAGCGTAGTACCAAATATTTTTATTTATTTACCTTACCGTACTGCCTCATTTAAACGCCCGGGCGTTTAAATTTTTTTTTGGGCCGACTGCCAGACGATAATTTGGAACCGGGCGGTTAAATGAACCAGGCGTTTATCCAGAAAATTTGTTAAAAAAAAAAATCCGGAAAACAAAGTAGTATAAAGTCGTACGAAAGCTTTTTTTTTTTAAATCGGAGGCATAACTGTGCTAACACGGAAACAATGTAGCAACTAAACAGTGAAGACAATTTGTATCCTTCACCGTACCACAACACGTAACGTCTGAGTACGTGTACGTACGTTATGCAGACGTAATTGCCTATTGGCCCGGCGCCAATTTGAAACCCGGCGTCAATAGACTTTTAGCCGTATGTCTGCCCGGCGTTAAAACGGGCCCGGCGTCTAAGTGAATCCGGGCATTTAAATGAGGCAGTACGGTATTTTTAGCATTATTAGGCTTAATATTAGGCTTAATACTACTAAATAACAACTGGAATTAGAAAATATTCTGCGCAGAATGGATGCGCAGTATGAATTTAGCATCAAGATACCGGACGCAAACTGTAGTTGTGAGCAAGACAGCATATGATTTCTGCTGGCATGCTCACAAGTTAAAAATGCAAACCTAACTCACAACAAACTTTTGCTGGCTTCCTCATGCATCAGTAAAAGTCCTGTCAACTTTGTCGCTTTATTGAAAGAGAGGGCTGATCCCATTAGAGTGCTCCAACTATCAATTAATTCATGTGGGTGGACAATTCTGTTGCTATGGGCTGTCATGTGTGTCGCCAAGATGCCACGTCTGCAGTGGATCACGTATTTAGAAGACCCAAATCGCAACCTGATTTTGAGGCCCCCTCTAAATTCACCATATATCTTTGATTCTAAGACGCCATTGATTGTAAGACACACAATACACACAACACCTACACCAGTGAAATGGCTCGGCCAATAGGAACTGATCCCCCTCTTACGATGAGCCAGAGTATAGTTTCGCTTTAGTCGACACCTAAATAAATTGTTTACCCAGAATCCACTGTGTTCAAAAATCACACTTGTAGATTTAGTCAAGCCGTCACGGTCCCATTCCCTTTAATTGCACTTTTACATTTCGCTTTCCAAATCAAATATACGACCTTTTTATTCCAATTGCAAAAAACGTATTCCACAAAAGCTTTCTACAAAGATTTACACGAGCCTAAAGAATGAAATTGCACAAAACTAATCAAGACAGACGAGGGGCTGCAGGATGTACAAAAAAGAAAAGAGCTTTTCTACAAAATAAAAATAAAAAAACAAATAAATATCAACATAAAAAACATCTACCTCAATTCTCAATACCCACTTACTATTTAATAATAATAAAGTGATTTTAATGGCATTAATGGCGCTCTAAACAGCATTTTCTAGTGTTTTATAGGTGCCATCACAAATAGCAAAACTTCTGGAACCATGTTGATTTTGCAACGTAATTACAGTACAGTTTTCATTGATTTTTTCATTATATTCAACACTGATTTTATCTATTTCTCAATCACATGAACTTTCGAGGAAAAACAATTTTTAAAAAAAATGGCGGCTCATTGAGTGAAGATCACCCTTAATTATCGCCACCACGTTTATAATTGCATTTTAAAATGAGATTAAAGCTGAAAAGTGAATTAAACATGCAAAGAAACGACTTTTTAATAATTAATTCGACACTTACGAGTTGCATTTCTCCACCGTTGGTTTTTTGCGCCTTCTGAATTTCGCAGTCGCCATTAGCCGAACATTAAAACTAGAAAAAAAAATTTAAAAAAATAAAAAAATGTTTAAAACATGAATTAAAAATTGATGCTTTTCGTCAGAGAAAATTAATTATTCACAATCCTATGGCGTAATCCTCGTTATTTCCCGTGCACAACTGTTGAGCGGGAGTCACTTGACGACAGTTTAATCCGTCCATGGGTTTCGAGTCTGACGTCATCACCGCTGGTATTAGGAATGCTAAGACGACAAAAAGTGACATCTGGATAAAGGAGAGGGAAAAAAGGAATAAATACGATATTTTCGTCAATTAAATGACGGTTGAAAGTGGAATAAATACAATTATTTGTGCTCGTTGCTTGGAATTTTCCACACGTGATGCTTTCCACTCAAAGTGCTTGTCCAGTTTGACCCAAAATTGAACGACTCAATTACCGCCAGAGGGCGCACGGTGAAACGTGACAGGACAGTGAAAACATCAAGTTTTTTGACCTTCAAATACTTTTCTTTTTCTTTGGATTTTCTCCCCCCAGCGACGAGCCAACAACAGTTTAAAATGTGAATTAAAATTTCACCTTATTACGTAACACGTGACATGTCAAATTCACGGTAATAATCATAAATTTAAAAAAAAAATGGCTGGAAAAAATGTAGTGCTGTGTAATTTATCTTGAAAAGAATAAATAAATAAATAAAATTCTTTTTTTTTTATTTAGGAAAAATAATATATGAAGGAATTTATTATTTATTAAATTGTGTTTCATAAATTTCGTAAATTTGACAAGTTCGGTGGATGGCCATGTTTTTGGTCGTGCGCATGCGCCATCCGCAATTTATTTCTTGTTTTTTAATATTTCGGTTAAAAATTAATGTCTACATTTTCATCATTTCCACAATAAGCCTTAAGAAGATATAAATATATTAATTCAGAATGACATTTCGTCCAAAACAACTTAACATCTTTCGCCGTTAGTCGCGACATCTAGTGGCGGTTTTCTGAAGTTTAACCTTGTTGTTTTAGTTTAATCCCAAATGGCCGACCGATAACGGCAACCAACGAGCGATGCGGTATTTTTTTCGTCCGATCTGTTTGTCGTCCATTAAAAGCGAGCTCGAGACTTGATCGTTGTTGATTATAGCTTCAACTTTAATTAATGACTTGGTCCCATGTTTGAGTCACGCATCTGTATCGTAGTAACAAGAAGAAATCGAAATGGATTCTTTCAGTAAAAAAAAAAAAAAATCAAAATCTCCAAAAATTTGTAAAATTTTAATGAAAAAAATTTTTTTTTTGATAGGAATGGGTGATTCAGGAGTAGCAAATGTCAGATTACAACAGTGTTTTATGGATCAGGTGAGCAGAATGCAAAATTGATATCAATAGGAAGTACAAGCGAGAATCTTGTCAAATTCCATGTCATTAATCACTTGTGTTTGTGTTTACAATTTCGTGGCGTAATTAGCGCTAATATTTTAATTATTCATGCACCATTTAATGGTTCATTAATAATTAGAGCAAAATAAAAAAAAAGATAAATGACAAATTTGAAGTTCCTATTAATTACTCAAGTATAAAATGCGCATTTTTAATTTTTAATTGCAAATTAACCTTATTTATTTCCAATTTAAGCTAGCCGAGATGAAGTCCACTTGGCAAAATTAAAATCCACAAAGGATGCCACCAGAAGTTCGACAGGCGATAGGTAGGCGGTGCATAACAGGCGTCACACGGAACCAGCGCGATGTATTTGATGGGAGATTTAAAAGAAATGTTTTTTTGAATTAATTTAATGAAAATCTTAGCTACGGCTCTGCTAAATGACCCATTAATACAACTTGCACAATGGCCCATTGATTTCTTGCTACGCTAATGGCGGTATTTGGGTAATTGGCTATCTGAGCAGTTCTTGCCGAAAAGTCATTTTATTTTTAATATTAGCGCAGGTATCGGTATCGGCCGATATTCGGTTGCCGCTTATCGGTTTCGGCGATACCGCAAAATATCGATATCGGTCAAAGTTTATAATAAATCAATCTTTTGCAGTTTTCTAATATGCACATTCACAGACAGTGCGGGTTGTGTTTAAGCGGAAATTCGCAACATCTTGTGAATAACTAATATTTTTATCACAACAAAACAAAAAAATCTATATTTGAATACATTAAGGTTATAGTTTCATGAAAATTAAATTTAGACATTTATTTGTGGCTTTGAAGGCGTTTTTAAGTTGAAAGACTCTATGGGAGTTGCTGAAACCTTATTTAAAAATAATGTATTGATGGGGAATTGTGACTGGAATTGCATGGCTCAAATTGGAAACTGAAACGAGGCTATGGAGACACAAGTTATATCAATTTAAATATAAATGCAGCCATAAATTTATTGCAGCGCATACTAATCAGGCAAGACCCACTAGTTACTCTTCGTTAAGCTATACACGTTGTAATAATTTATTGAATGTTCTAAGAATTAAATTATCTGTCAAGGCATATAATGCTGGTGCATGGTTGCTATGGTAACTGATCTCCATTTTTTATAATGGAAAAGAAAAGATATTGGTTTACTTTTTTCTTCTCTTTGCAGAAACCTACTTGCATTTGAACTGTCAACAAACAATGTGTCAGTTTTTTTAAAATAGGCTTTGAGCTTCTTAAGGATATAAGGAAAAATGATGTTTTTATTGCTGTTTGTCTTAGGTTTAACCACGGAGAACATTAAATACTATATTTTACGGATTAAGAGTCGCCCTTGAATTGTAGCCGCGGCTGAGACACCAAGAATACCGTATTTTTGTAAAAGTACGATATTGTTTCCGTATTTAACCTCACGAATGATGAACTTACGCTTCGTTCGTGACGTTCAGACTTCGTTTGTTACATTAAACAAATGTAGCGAACGAAAAACCGAAATTGTAATTGCTGACAAAAATGGCAGATTTGAATAAGAGCTGCGGCTTTTAATCGATAAAATATGCTAATTTATGCCTTGTTTTTTCTATTCTAAAGGCAAGTTTACAATGCTGCGTAGCGACTAGCGAAATTTAATTATTGCACAAACTTTCTGTTCAGAAAGCAGCGAAGCGAATTCAGAATTAAAAATTCTCGATTCACTTTTTTCTTAACAATTTACATGCAAAATATTGCGCAACTGGTTTTCTGCGCTTCGTGTGGTCGCGAACAACAACTTGCAGCATTGAGAACTACCCTTCAGAGCACTGTTTAGCACAGAAGTCACAGGCTTCATGTTAGGGGGCAGCATGAAGTGAAAAACACCAGCTGCACTTGTCAAATATGAATTAAATCACATGCAGGAAGGTTTTTGAAGACTTTGGCTGCAGACAAAGATTATTAAAATGGAAGAGATGTCATTCAATTTGACAGAACATTAGGGACCTAGGTTTATGTCTGCGTAGTTGCACCAATTATCAAATTCAGGATGAGTGAACCGCTGGGAATTCTTGTTGTTTCTTATCCTTGTCTGAGTTATGACAAGAACACGTACACGCTTCTTTAATTAAGTTTTCTGTGGTTTTCGCAGTTCTCGGTGCAAATGCAAGATTGGTTCATTAAAATTAAATTAGTCAAGCGACAGAAAACTCTTTGCATGACCGATCATCCTGCAGTTTGCATTTAATGAAGTGATTATCTATCTTGTAGTGCTCAAAGGAAACAAAGCAACAATAATTTGGTAACATGTTGTACATTTCTTAAGTAAATGAATTTATTGTTTGCTTACTTTAGTTTAGCATTATTAGGTGTAATATCAGGCTTTACACAGCTAAATAACGACTGGAATTAGGAAATCATGTTTGCGCAGAGTGTGATGTGCAGTATGAATTTGGAAGCAAGATACCGGGTGCAAACTGTAGACCATTCTGTCTTTGTCAAATAATATATTGCAGGTTCTTCATCTTACTTATCACTAGATGGAAGACTGCTACACATGAAAAAATAGATACAGCAACAATCTTTGCTGCTGTTAGGAATGTAATGGAGAGTGAGAAAGAAGATCAATTCAGTGGTGTAGTGATGGGGGCATTGATCTAGGGGTGCTATAATGTCCATACATGAACAGGACCCTTTTAACATACTTAAGTGCCTCGGGATAAAAATATCAGGAGCCCCTTGTGAATGATTCTGTCAGAAGACGGTTATCTCCCGGTGCCTGGCATTCTTAGGCACCCGACACCCATGGGCTGTCTCGGTTTTTCGAGACGAGATTAGAAGGTCCCGAGACGAGATCTAATACGAGACCGAGACGAGATCAGAAGGTCCCGAGACGAGATCTAGTACGAGACCGAGACGAGATCAGAAGGTCCCGAGACAAGATCAGAAGGTCCCGAGACGAGATCAGAAGGTCCCGAGACGAGATCAGAAGGTCCCGAGACGAGATCAGAAGGTCCCGAGACGAGATCAGAAGGTCCCGAGACGAGATCAGAAGGTTCCGAGACGAGATCTCGTACGAGACCGAGACGAAATCAGAAGGTCCCGAGACGAGATCTCGTACGAGACCGAGACGAGATCAGAAGGTCCCGAGACGAGATCTCGTACGAGACCGAGACGAGATCTCGTACGAGACCGAGACGAGATCAGAAGGTCCCGAGACGAGATGTCGTACGAGACCAAGACGCGCTATCAGGCGGGCTTTTGAAAGAAACCGACATTTTTTTAGGGTAAAAAAATTTTACAACGTGCTTTTATAGCACAAAGGAACGTAAAATGAACGTTAAAGGTCTTAGCTGTTAAGAGAAATAATCACGTTACGACTCGTACAGGTGACCCTGTATATCAACTAGACTTTGACCAATATCGGTATGGGTCATGGATATCGGTCAAAGTCTAATATGAACCATCAAAATATTCCGTTTTGCCACTGGATGCTACACATCCTTGGTACACCACTGCATCAATAAATTATTTCTGTGATGTCTTGTTAGCTTTTACCATGAGAATCTTTAATGGTGGCATTCCAACTCCCAAGACACATTAAGTGCAACTAAATTTACTACTAACATATATCTGTACGTGTGAAAGATGTCTCTTAACTGGCTTGGTAATCTGGTTGAACCACAACTAGCTACAAAATGCAGCCAAAATGGACCCATAACACGCAAAATAAAGTCTGATTTAATCCTGGTGTGGAGACTACTGGATGACTTTTTTTACTCTGAATAACTAATGGTTCTGTCTTAAACAGAAATAAAACACACTTTATTAACTCATACATATTATGATTAAGGGTGAGAAGGTCCATTTTTGCACTTAAAAAGTACATTTTTGTAATAAGGTTTTTGTCTTTTGGTACCATGACGCCACTAAAAGCTGCCTTTTAAGTCGGTCCGTTCAAGGCACCGAAATGTCGTAGTAATTCCTTGCCGACCGGATTTTGTTTTCCGATTTAATACTACATTTAATTGGATTAAAATAAATCGGCTTATGCAAAAAATTTCATAGTTTACTGTGTTTACAATTTTTGATTGTGCAGGATTTTCCATTGGTAATTTTTGCGTGAATTAATAGGTGGATATAAAGTTTTATTTTATCGATTAAGAGTCGAGGCTCTTATTCAAAACTGCTATTTTTGTCAGCAATTACAATTTTGGTTTTTCGTTTGGTAGATTTGTAACAAACGAAGTCTGAACGTCATAAACGTAGCGTACATTTATTGTTTGAAAGGTTAAATACGGAAACAATACCGTACTTATGCAAAAATACGGTATTCTTGGTGTCTCAGCCACGGCTACTATTCGAGGGCGGCTACAATTCGAGAGCGACTCTTAATCGGTAAAATACGGAAAGTTGTTTTTGGTGTTTCTATAAACAGACTAAACAGGAAACAGAAACATGGCTAACTGTGAATGTGCGGAGAATGTTTAGTTTGTGACAATAGGCGCATTTAATAACACACATCCTGGCATAAACTGCAAAACAACCACTCCAGCCAGTTTCTGTTGATGGTTTGTTATTGTTTTTGGTGCGCATTTTGTTTATAAAATTAGAACGTGAAATATATTAAATATTGTATACAAAATGTGAAAAAATCTTCAAAAAATTTTTTTTTTTAAATTTTACTTTTTAAAAAAGAAAAATGAAAATTAAAGTAATTACTTACCGAAAAACACTGTTTTACCGGTTTTTTTTTTAACATTTACCATGTTTACGTGTACTCACTTATCCAGATAAGTGAAAATTTGAATATTACTTTTGTGGAAAACTACATGTGTTTACAAAGAATCAGTTTTCTAACAAAGGTGACGGCATAAGACGTTTTTAACTCTGTTAAACTTGCGCATTAATCTTCCATAATCTTCCACAATGCACTGCGCAGAAACAACATGCTGTGGCATTGTTGTGACGTCAGCTTTTCTAGGTAAGTAGTGAGTGGGTGTTTACATTGCAAATGGCAATGCGCGAAACACCCAAAATCTATCTCAAACAAGTGGATTTTAGTTTTCCAGATAAGTTTGACTTTTCTGGAAAACTGATTTGTTTACATGATCAGTTTTCCAGAAAAGTAAATTTGGCATTTTCACTTATCTGGATAAGTGAGTACATGTAAACATGGTAACTGATTACTGAAATACCGGTTTTTCAAAAAGTCCCCGTTTTTGAGAAACCCTATAACTACCTGATCATTTTTTCTTATCAATACACTGGCAAAGCAGCCGGCAAATGACAATTAATGGATCCTAATTTATTACAGCGATGAACTAGATTTTGTCAAATAAATACAGCCGGTCTCCTACATACGAACATTCGAGTTACGAACTTTCAGAGATAAGAACTTAAAACTTCACTGCAACGCATAAGTTAGTTTGCCTGTCTAGCAGTGTATGTCAGCGATTATACTTTCCAAAATAAGATTAAAAATGACATTTAGCAAAGTGCGAGATAAACATTGTTGAATAATGTTAAAAAATGTATCAATGGAAGGAAAGTTCTAAACTATTTCATCCGCTTTAATCTAATGCCACCATTTCGAGGCGTAATACAATAAAAATGGTGGAATGTGTTTGTCATAAAACGTTGATTAATGCAGACACATAAAGAGGGTGTTGGCTTTGCTGTTATCTTCCCCCCATTAAAATATGTTTTTCATGAAATATTAACTGTTTTTATTACTTTTTCTAGTTTATTCTAAATAACCTTTTAATTATTTAAACAAAGGCACAGACGCCCCCAATGCTAAATCAGAGCGTTTAATTGTGTTGTTTTAGAGAATGGAGTTGTTATTTAGACTTAAATGCAAGTGATGACAAAGGGCTTGAATTTTGTAAATGGTTGCCTGGGTTACACCAGCATTTCTGCGGGCAGACGTGATGGGTAATTTGATTTGCTCGTTGAAACCCAGTCGTTTGTTCCTTGATTGTTCTAAATGCTGATTGCAATACTGCCTTTGGCCACAGGTTTGATGAGAAGGAAACGAAATTTGTTTAAAGAATTTGAAATTGAAAAGATGATTGTTGTGTGAATAGTTGTTGAAATAAAGTTGTGGAGTGTAATTGTGGAATTTTAGGTAGAGATGAAAGTTGTAAGGGTTGTATTGCCTTTTCCTCTGTTGATTTATTAAAATTTTTGTGTCTGCATGACATTCTGCCTCCTTGGGCGGGTAATTTGCTTTCACGAGAGGTTTTGAGGATGGTTGTGGTCGATGAATGGATGTCGCATATGCTTTATGTATAGGGGGAAAAATTTTGATGCGGAAGAAAATGGACGGTTCTGCAGGTGGTTGGCGAATGGAGGTGGTCGCCAACACGGGTTTTCCTGCATGTACCGTGTTTTACCGATTAAAAGTCGCCCTTGAATTGTGGCTGCCCTCGAATAGTAACCGTGGCTGAGACACCAAAAATACCATGTTTATGCAAAAGTATGGTATTGTTTTCGTATTACGAACGATGAATGTAAGCTTCGTTTGTGACGTTCAGACTTTGTTAGTTAGTAGTTACATTAAACAAATGTAAGAATCGAAAAACCGAAATTGTAATTGCTGATAAAAATGGCAATTTTGAATAAGAGCCGCGGTTCTTAATCGATAAAATACGGTATGTAGGGGAGAGGGGAGCGGATTAGGACAAGACCTACTGTCTAACTGTAGTCACCACTGAGTGGTAAAAATTTGCTTATTATTGGTTATTGGCATAACCAAACTCTTGGACGATCAATTGTTTTAACAAGAAAGTTGTTTTTATGTAAATTTTGCCTTTTCACTTGCAAGGAGACCACTTCAAGGAGGCACTTCTAATGCAGGTGCCTTCTCAGTTTGAGATGGTTTGCTCGATAAATGGAACTAGTAAGATGTTTTATAACATCTTACTAGTAATAATAATAAATAAAAATAAAAATTTGTTTAACAATTTCTTTTTTAACTTTTTTTTGGTTAGACGCCTGGCTTGAATAATCGCCTGGCTTTGAATAAGCGCCTGGCGGGCAAGTCGAAAAAAAAAATAAACGCCCGGGCGTTTATTCAAGGCAGTACTGTAGTATTGTTTGGAATTATTTAAATTTTAAATTTTTTAAATAAAATAAACGCAATTGTAATCTTTTTTTTATTTTGGGGGGTGGGGGGGGGGGTTGTACATTTTAATTTTAATAACGGCGCAGGTATCGGTATCGGCTGATATTCTGCAAAATATCGATATTGGTCAAAGTCTAGTGAATAGGCTGCTGGACATGTGACATCATAATTCATAATTCACTATTCATTTTATGCAATCTGATACTAATTTTTTGTTGTTACATTGTTCCTGATTTCCACTCTGGTACTGAATTTAGTGTCTTACAATCGATGGCGTTTTAGAATCAAAGAAATACGATAAATAGATGACCTTTAAGCGCAGCAAAATGTATTGCCAATTTTGTTGCGGATAATTTATTAGTATATTATTAAATCTCGAGTTGTTCACCAAACTAGTCGAATTGTGAGCAAAATTAATGTTAATGCAATTAATGGGAAAGTGTTTTGAGTATTAAAATTCCGTTCTGGAAATGTATAGTGACACATACATACAGTTGGTAATATTTCAGGGCTTTAGAAACAATAGACGACAAATGAGTTAGTACTTTTGAGAAATGCAAACCATTTTGGTGATAATTGTATACAGTGTAAGCTCTGTAAACCGGACATAGCACCGTCCGGACAGCTGTGTGAACCGGACAGTTTGGAGGTCCTGATTTGGTCCCAACCTATACCCAGCAATACTAAATCCCCTCTCCCATCCGGACAGCCTTTTAGTCCGGACAACTTTCTTGGACCCGTCCTATGTCCGGTCTACGGAGCTTACACTGTGCTTCTTATGTGAAAGCAAGGTTGCGACCAAAAGAAAGCTGTCCTGCAGATGTTGATTCTTTTTAGCCTTGTTGCTTGGATTTAAGTTGTCGCTGACATGCACACTACTGTATTACCCTGCTTTAAGCAGTTATAGTCATTTTAGCGACGCTCACTTTAGCGAATTTTACAAAAAAGTCCACGCAACACGATTTACTGCAACAAGCCGGCTCAAAAAAGTGGTTTGCACCAAAAAACCAGTAAGGTTAGGTTTGCGGGGGGTCAAGGGGGGGTGCAGCCCCCCCCCGTGTTAGCCCTTTTTAGGAATTACACCTAAACTATATGGTTAGGTTAATATTAGTGTTAGTATTAGTGCCGTTTTAGCGACACACCATTTTAGCAAGCATGTCATTTTAGCGATTTTTGTGTCACTAAAATGACATGTTCGCTAAAATGAAATCGCTAAAATGAAGTACATCCGCTTTAAGCCGCATGCTGGTATAATTCGAATTTGACAAGACTGCCGGTAAACCCATAGCTAGTTATACTGTATAACGAAATGAAAAAACGAGATTTTTTCATTTTAATCACTACTCTAATTGTAATGTTAAAGTGCTTGTTTCAAACTCTAAAATTGCTGTATAAAATGGATGACAAAGTGCAAAACAAAGAAAATAAATTCTGGGTCTCGTAGCCCCACAGCTATAAAATTGTTTGTTGCACGAAGTGGGGTTAGATGTGAAATCGATGGTGCTATTAATTTTTGTGTGAAACTGTAAAAGAACTTTATTTCGAAAAGCTAGATTGTAGTTCCTTAAGAACAAGACGATAAGTATTGTTTGTGATAATGTTCAGGATTCCTGTTGAGAATTGCATGCACCTCTGTGCAAAGGAAAACACTACCACATACATATATTGACACAGGTGAATGAATACCTTTTATTCTTAGAGAGAAAAACATTTGAGTTCAAAACGGAACAAATCCCTATATGCAGCAAATACAGAATAAATCTCTATACATAATATGAGCAGAACAAATCCTGGTACTGTAATGGGTACCACGCACAACACTGCCTCTCTGTTATAAGAGGATGCTGATTGAAAAAATGCTGTACAGTCGAAACTCTTTATAACGAATCTCGATATAACGAATTATCGCTATAACGAATTGTTGAAAATGACTTGGTTGGCCAGCCATAGAACACCATGTTAAATATTTTCGTTATAACGAATTTTGATATAACGAATTATTCGTTAACAAACAAGTTTCAGGTACACTATAATACCCATAAGCTCTCGTTACAACGAATTTTCAAAACTGATCACATCACTCACAACATTCGATGCCCATATTTAGAAAACAAAGGAAAATGAAAATGGCTGCCAAATGAAAAGCAATTTTGATTTACGACAAGCTGAACATTATTGATGCCATTAACAATGGCAAGAAGCCATCAATTGTAGCAGAGGAGTTTAATTTGTCCCGTTTTACAATTTCAACAATTTTAAGGAATCAGGATAAAATTGGTTTGGTTGTAACTTTTGTAACTTCCATCCTGACAGAACAATGACAATGATGATTATTATTGGGTGTCCACTGGAGCAGCTGCAGACAAAGCAAGCTAAAAATAAAACTGAACAGAGGGATTCCAGATATATTGGGGTCTGGTAAAAAAAGGATGGTTGGGATCTGATGAGACAAAGATACACTCATAAAATGGGATTATTGAAAAAAAATTGCTGCAGTGTTTACTCAAAGTTAATTGGATTTTGCTACTGAAAAAAAGGACAATTGGAAACTGAAAATTAACAGATAATGGGATGCTATTGAAAAAGCTTAGGCTTAAAGATTAACCATTCTGATGGAGCATGGAGTTTTATACAGTACAACATTAGATGGGAATGACGTCGCATACAAACACGAAACGAGTTTTGCATACGTTTTAGAGTTTTTGAAAGCAACTAGTGTAACGGAAAAGAGAAAAATTATGATTTACGGTGTGGATTTCTGTCAATTTTCATGATTTTCTGTGATTTTTCATGGGTTTCTGTGATTTTTCATGGATTTTTCATGGAAACATGGACCAATCAAGATGGCGGCCGAATTTCCTTGACCTTAGGTTACACATTCGTATAAATAATTCTTCTTTAACGATGACAAATAAATTAATCTAATAGGAAACAAATGATCTTGAAAACATGTTGACATTACATAATTTCTTAATTCGATTGTTTATCGACAGGAAAAACAACATGGCGGATTAGATATATTTTAAAAAAAAATTTCAAACATTTGTTTAAACAAATATTATTCGTTTGCGTAAAAATACAAAATATTTATTCAAGAAATAAATTAAAAAAAAAAAAAAAAAAAAAAAAAAGAGAGAAATTGATTATTTTTATAATTTAGACGATACACGGCGAAAACTCGTGCATGAGCCGAAGCAAATGACGTCATCCTATTCCCACCGCAACTGGAAATCGACCGAACCAGGGTAGAACCACTTGTTACCAGCAAACAGAGGGAGTTGGTCGCAGTTTTCTCGTGTTTCACGTGAGTCTGTTGCGAGTTGGTCTGATGGCTGCAGGTTGAAAAGGTATTTCTCCATCCAGGTGTTTCATCGCCATGGCGTTGGTCGTCCACTTGAAGCAAGTTTCCGGCTTTCGGGCGCGTGGCGATCGCCAGGCCAAGCTGTCCTTTCGAGGTATGTCCAAACAAAATGCGTCTTTAGTGATTAATTAACTTGATTCATTGTTGAATTTTTTTTTTTTGGGTTTTTAATTTTGATAATTTTGAGAGAAAAATATTTTATATAGAAAATTGACCTTGGTGGGTAATTATTGTTTATTATTGATGCGCCTCTGTTGGCAAATTGAGTTTACCTTTTATAAAATTGCAGGTTTTAATGGGTCAGTGAGGGAAAGGTTTGGTTTTCACTTGTAATTAGTCGTGCAATGTGAGTGTTTAATAGGCTTAAATGAGTGACAGGTGAAATTGAAATTGAAGTTAAATTTTTTTTTTTTATTTCTATTTTTTTTTAAATTTTTTTTTTTAATTTTTATTGATTTTTTGTATACATATATGTCCAGTTTAGTAGATAGTATTTAATGTTTGTTAAGGGCGGTTAAGTAGTTCAAACTGAATTACTAGAAGTGTTGAAGCTTCGATCACATTATCGACAGTTTCATTGATGATACGTTTCGAAACCTTTTTTCACCTCTGATACTTTCTTCTCGTATACATGTGCAGACGTTTGTTGTTTTGTTTTTGGTCACCTTGATCCAATGTGTAAATCCCATGTGATGGTCTCTTCCGCCAGGGAGAGTTGTACTGCAATCTTGCGGACCTGTAACGGGACTACCGGTTACGTTACGTTGAAGGGCAGTTGCAAAAATTTTAGGAAACGGCGTGCAGCATATTTCTAAGGGTTTGCTTGGGGTTGTTAGATAAAATAAAAACTCAGAAACAGAAGTCGATGAGGCATGATTGATATTGTGGTTCAAGTTTCCAATTTGTAGGACAAGGTATGCTGGTTCATCTTTTCTGCTTTTAGGGAGTTTTATCAGGCACAGATGTTTTAGATGGATTTCTACACCAAGACTACCTAACTTACCTCCAACGGGGTTTTCTGTGGTTTTCTCAGCTTTCGGTGCAAATGCAAAGTTGGGTTTAAGAAAGTCATCTCACAGATTGTGGCTTGCATGGCCTGTGAATCTCCACACTAAGATTCTATTTATGGGCCATGACCATGTTAATTCCTCTTTCCACACGCAAGAGGATTCCTGGAAGCTTGGCTCCCATTGGCCGAGCCATTTCACTTGTGTATTGATACGGAAAAAAGAATCAAAACACCAGAAATGCATTATACAGACATACAGATGCAAATAGAAGTACAGACATTGCAATCGATTTCCTATTGTTTGGAAATTGCATTTTAATTAAAAACAACATAAAACTTTATTTCAAAAATAGAAAACGTGTTATTTCTATTATTTTTATTATTATTGTTATTATTATTTATATTATTCCGGAAAAGACTAAAAATTATAGTGAACTACTTTTCCTTGTAGCAGTAGTTCAACTGCAGTTCTGAGTAATCAGACTAGGCCAATGGGAGCCAAGCTTCCAGGGATCCTCTTGAGTGTGGAAAGAGTATACTTACCGTAATACAGCGTCATGCCGCTGTAACGTATGTAGCGCGAACACAGCTAGCTTATCCTAACTAGCTTATCTGTTTTGAAACTAGATAAAATTATCTAGTTTTGGGAACTGGATAAGCTAGTTATAAGCTAGCTTTACTAGCTTAAGATGGCATGCTACCCATAATGCATTGTTATTGCTAGTTGAAACAACATGGCTACCACGTCAGAAGACAACCAGATTGTAGTAGTTGCAACAATCTAGTCTGATTTGAAATTAATCACGTCCCCACAATGCACTGCTTTTGAAAATGTGTGGACAGCAACATTGTGACTTGTTTGTCCACCATTTTTTTTGCATTAACTATTCCTGGATTTATTGCTAAGTAGTGTCTGGAATAGCCTCAAAAACGTTGCTTGTGCTAACAGTCTGGCGCAAAAACTTAAGCTAGGCTAGCTCGAGTTCCATCTTGCCTGCGCAGTGCGGACGGGGTGTTAGGATGACCAGATTTCTGGTAAGACAAACTGGGCCCGATACAGTTATTTTATTTTAACACTAGAAGGGCCAAACCGGTCAAAATGACCGGTGCAGCTGTTTACAACAGCTGTAGCAGTAAACCCATCTGTGTTATTTCTTCACTTTAGCTGATTTATGATGCTTTACATCATAAATTAGCAAACCTGGCATTTTTCTTAAAAAATAATAAGAAATAAGACAACGGCTGAAACTGGTCAATATGACCGGTTGAAATAGCATGAACGATACTTTTACAATACGTGAACAATACGTACCCAATACTTGCACAAAACGTTCATTCAACGTTTTGGCCTCAAATTGAGTTGGTTTAAATTCGAAAACACCCGAAACATGCGAAAAAATAGAAAAATAAATATTGATGGATTTTATAAAACCTGAAAAAGTTAAAAACGGAAATTTTGGTTTCAGACACATGCAATTTTAAATACATCTTTTTTTCCCGATATAGATGATTAAACTGTATCTAGTCAATCATAAATTGCGTATATATGTGTATATTTTACATTATTGCACAAAAATTTATCATTTAGTCATTAAAAATTAATAAATTTTGATTTTCTCAACCGGTCATTATGACCGGTTTTGGCCTTTCTAGGTAGGCCGAAATTCCGGCCCTTCTAGTGTTAAGGCAATATTTCTGGATAAAAATTCAATAACATTAAAATTATTCAACAAGTACTTTGTCAAAAATTTCAAAAACTGTGACGTTCGAGCGTTTCCGAAGCCTCCTATCGACGGATCCATAGACGAATTGTACCTGACATGTCTGGCAAACGAGCGTTGCTAGGAAGCTCGTTGGGAGGGGGCGTCAATGATTTGGTGGAACTCTAGGTCAAGTTAGCAGGAGTGGTTTCAAATCTATCAGCGCCCTGTGTGATTTTTTTTCGCCTGTCGTACATGGTTGTGAATGCAAAAAAGTAGAATAGGTCTTTTTTGAAGCGCTTTTATGCACCCACTCGGTTTTGATGGCCTGTGCGGTTGCACTGCTGGATCGTGCCTTAAGCCGGCCCTGTAACTCTTGGTTAAATTGCATTAGGTTAGGTTGTCATTCTATTTTCTCCAGATGTTGTTTGTGGAGAAAAAGCTATTCTGGGCGAGTGCTCAATCCTGATTTTGATGAATATATTATTTATTCAGGCTTGATTTGGAATTCCATTATTATGACAGCTCTGTTCTGTATGCAAATTTCAAACTAAGTAAATTTGATATATATTTTCCTTGTGAAGTTTATTTTTTGCACTTTAATGAGTATAAGTTATGAAATTAATTATTTACTTGCATTTTTGTAATATTTCTATTTTTAATAACCCAATCATAAATTTAAATTCAAATTATTAAAGGTGTTGCACCCAATTTAGGAAAGATTAAACAGATTAAATGACGTCAGGTCACACCTGATTGGCTGCGATCAAAATCACAGACCAAAAAGTACTTGGTTCGCGTACTTTTTGGTCTGCAATTTTGGTCCGGTAAGATCTAACGTCATTTTTGATGACGTCAAAATCGCTTAGCGACGCGATTCGTGCCGCATCGCTCCTAGTGTGTCTTTAGCATAACTGTATCACCGGTGTTCATTTCCGGATACGATGTTTGGGGACCCTGGTGCTTAATTGGGGCCGGCCCCTATTTGAACCCGGCGTTAATATGAGGCAGTACGGTAATATTGTTTTATTTAGGAGCATTCAATGAAAAGTCGTTTATTTCACATATTTTTATTCATTTAAGCAAAAAGTATTTGCTTAACCAATTTGAACGCACCGGGTGTTTAGGATGTTTAAAAACCATGGGTGCTGCAAGATTAGGGTCTTCCGGGTCTAAAAATATTTTTTTAGCATGGGGAGGCCAAATCAATATTTAGGATGAATACAATTTATAAATTAATTCTGTTTGATTATTTTAACATTTCTGAATTTTTAAAGGGAGATGGAGCTGGGGGCTCACTAAATTATTAAGGGCGCACACCGGGATTGTCAAGCCACTGATTGATATATCAATCACAATAGTTGAAAATAGCAAAAGGAAAAACATGCTGTCAGCTTCAGTTTGCCTGGAATTGAACAACTTACCTTTTAGAATTAACAACATGGAAAGATGTATAAAGATGGAATAATCTGTCTCAGGTGAAGCGTAACCAGATGATGGGTTAAGGTGGATGGACTGAAAGGCCTTATGTAGTAGCAGGAAAAATGTGTACGACAGGCAAATCTATCCCTGATCCATTGATCTACAAAGGGAATGCACTTTTGTTTATCTTTGGTTAGTTCTCTTGTTTGCTAATATGGTATTTGAATTCCCACGATGTTTGCAGCATAATGTGTCTTAAGCTTAGTACTCAAAAGATCATCTGCTGACAAAAGTGAATGTCCACAGACTTTTCTGTGTGTATAGACTCAACAGAAAGGCCTATCAGAATCTCTAGTAGCAGAACATGTGCCAGTCTGTGACACCAGACTTTTGTGGTACTCACAGCTCTATGCAACAGAAAAGAAATAGTGATTGGTCATAAAAATTTTAAATGCTACTTTCGGCATTAAAAAAGTACTTTTTAATAGATTTAAAAATTCATAAAATATGAAAAAAAAATTGAGACCGGTTAAAAAAAATTACAACCAGTTGCAAATTGTCAAGATCGATCACTAATTTCTGTGTCACAGAAGTTTCTGTGCTTGGAAACGAAGATTGGCTTTCCGTTGCATCGACATGCCAGAAAGATAATTTTTCTATCTCGCGGAACATATCTCGCAGACATTCCAAGACGTTATGAAATTTGTGAGTACCAGTTTTTTCTGTTGGCAAAATTTCTGTGAGCAGACTGGTTTCCTACACAGGAAACTGCTTATGAGTACTAAGCTTTAAGCAGGGGTTTGCTGTGATTGGCTGCGGGAAAAAAATCGTGCGGAAAAATAGGATATATTTCTATTTTTCTATTTTTCCAGCAGCCAATCACAGCTTATTGTAGCAAACCCCGGATGCAGCAATTCTGCAGCGTATTCGCAAGTGTGAACCAGGCTTTAAGCCTTTTTAATCCTCATTGTTGACATCACTGGTGATAATCCCTGGAGATCAGAAGAACTTTGTTTGTTGTCTTAAATTCGATAGTTTACACTTGAAACCGCAATGCCACAAGAGTCTTGGAATGCATTTTCTATGTTTTGTGCAATTTTTTTCAATAGGGTTAATTAGAAAAGTGAGAAGTAATTAAATACATGAAAAGGCGATAAAGTGAGAATGTCACTGCATGCTCGGAGTGTATTTACAAGCAAGTATTTTGACACCCACTCGTTACAAATGCCACGAAAGTGCGGGAAATAAAAATTACAAAGGGGCAGTGTGTGACGGGTCGGTTGCTGGTGCGGCATGCCTTCGTGGCACCATCGCAACGGGTAACGGGATTCCCCATACCCCTAGACAACGTTAATAAAGGCCAATCAACCAATATTAGGGGAGTTTCTGTTATTTACGTGAGTATGCGTCCCAAACTAGTGTCTTCAGTCCCCTGATTGCACTAGCGAAGACCATACCAGTCACAATAACAAGAGCTTTGTCATGGTCCTGACTATTGATAGTAGAAATTTCAAAAATTTTGTGCGCATTTGGCGCCATTCAGTGTGTGTCCGATCCGCGTATTACAGAAGGATCCACACTGGGGCGAAAGAAAAAAAATAAAAAATCAAAGGGTGCCGCTGCCGCACTTAAGCCTGGGCGTACTTATGCGTGCTTTAAGCACGTTTCTGTTTCTTTCTGATGCCCCATAGAGTTTTCAGTATGTTTTGAGTCATTATTAATGCAGTGGAACAGTTGATGGTTTTTTAATACGCAGGTTTATGTGGGAGGAGTGGAATTAGAAAATGGGGGAGGTGGGGGATTGCATTTCCCGCAAACAGTCTGCTGTTTTCATTCATTCCTTTTATGGAATACAAATGTTTTGATTTGACCCAAAGTCATAAATATATAAACTGGGAGTTTTCATTCAGGCCAATTCTTTTGTCAAGATACTTGAAAACCCGATTTCTATTCATGAATAATATAACCTTTCACTACATTGGAATAAAATTTTCTTTCGGCAATCACCACGAATGAAAAAAAAATGTTTTAGGAAATACGTTTGTACATAAGGTCCCGGAAGATATTAGAAGTCTAAATTGGCTTTTCCAAAACGTAATAGGCTGCTATTTTTGGAAACGATTTTTGGAAAGGTCAGCGGTGGCGCGTTGTTGGCGTAGGTGAACACGGGACCCAAAAAGTCTAAAAAATATTAAATACAGTCGAAATTCTGCGGAAACTGGTGGTTTCCAAAATGTATTAAATTAGTTATGCATTTTACCACCGTGGCGCAAGTGAAAAAAAGCTCACTTGTGACCTAGATTAAATATTCTTGGAATTGAATGGAATGTTAATCCCTTCCCTTTATATACCCTGAACAATGAATAAAATTTCTATGTGTTTTTCAAATGTAACCTGTCTACACACGTTTTCTCGAGTCCACAACATTTTTCGATCCGATTCCGACTCCATCCATCGTTTTAATAAGTTTCATATATCATTTATACAAGTTGCTCGTGCAACGTTCAAACTCCTTATAACGAATCGCAATGTAACGATTTTCTCGTTATAACGAACAGGTAAAAATGGCCTATTTGGTTGGTTGGCCGTTGAACACTATGTTAAAAAAAAATTGTAATAACGAACTATTGTTATAACGAACCGATTTTTTTCGATTCCTTGCGATTCGTTGTAAAGAGTTTCGACTATACTTAATTACAGTGGAGGGACGGTTATTCGAACTAATTGGGGACATGGGTGTTCGTGACACCGATTTGTTTGCAACGCAAGAAATAATTAGTCAAACGCAACACAAGAAATAATTAGTCAAACGCAACACAAGAAATAATTAGTCAAACGCAACACAAGAAATAATTAGTCAAACGCAACACAAGAAATAATTAGTCAAACGCAACGCAGAATATGTTCAAACTGTAGGGCACGTGTGAACAGAGCTGAAACAATTGATGTTCTGTCTGGCTAATCAGACGGTTTCAATAAAACCTAGAATTGGATCTAGTTCTAGAACTAGTTCCAGAATCCGAAAATAGCCACCAGTTTGCATGTGATCAAAGTCTCGCCAACAAGACGTGAATCGACGAGAGTTGGAGTCGATCGTGATTGGTCGGCCGCAAGACCTTTCCTTGCGTTGCGTTGCTTACTTCAACTTGGACTTGAAGCTGGAATTGGCGTCAACGTCAAGAATTTTTGGACGCAAGCAGCTTGTAGGGAGTCAGTTTTCTTGCATTGCGTTTAATGTGAACACAAGTGTGAACCTAGCTTAAACACCAGTTCATATTCAGGGCCCCTTTAATTTCAGGTAAAATTTGCATTTTGGTAATATCAACTGAGTCTCGGGTAATTACCGGCATAGATTCTAATGAAGAGGCGGGGAGAAAAAACTGCCGTTGAATGCATAATGAATGTTAAGAACAAAATGTTTTGAACTTAGTCTCAATAAATAATTCCTTCCGGAATTAGGAGAAACTTTATGGATTATTTGTAATAAAGTTTGGTTTAATAGCACTGTATAATTATGAGAAATTGGGCAGGAAAAGTGATGGTTGGCTCTAGAGTGAGACGATGTAGAAAATGAGTTAATGGGGTTTGGCATTTTGCATGATAATGAATTAATTTGAATTTTGAAGGGCTGTGTGGTTTGTTTAATATTACCAGATGGCTTGTTGTGATGGTTGCAAATTTATTGCATAAAATTGTATTTGTGGTGAAGTTAAAATGAGACAGGTTGGCGGTCATGAATTTCCATTTCACAAAGTCAATAGGAATGGGAAGTGGCAAGGATAAGAAAATCAGGAAGAATGAAAATTTTAAAAATGTATTAAATTGTTGTCTTCATGAAGCATGGGTCCATTTTGTATTGCTTTTAAAACGTGCATTTGTTATTTAAAACCAAAAGTTTATTAAATTGTGATTGTTCTTACAAAATGGTGAACACAAATTTAATTTTCCTTTGCAATGGTTATTGTTTTTTTATTTACGTGCTTTTAGAGAATGGAAAAAGCACATCTGAGTGCTCTTTGACCTTTCAGATATTCTACACACGTCATAAAAACACAGTTTATCCCAAGTCTCAAGTGTATTCCTGTTGTGGAAATTTTCGAAGCGCATGAACATACCTTTCATGGATAGCCGTAGTATTCTTCAAGTTATAGCTACGTATTCCAGCTTGAATATTGCAAACAACAATTCGCAGCATTGTAAACTAGGGTAGCCTTTAAATATGAATCTTCGACCAATGCCTTAAGGTGGAAACACAAGGGAGCGGGTAAGATTTAAAAGCTTGCTTTTACTTGAAAAAGCAGCTAAAAACTCGCCCGCTTGAGCAAACACAAGCTTGCGTTTTTATTCAAAGCTTTACTTAGAAGTGAGTTTCTACTTGCTTCAAGCTTGCTGGTGTTTTGGTCATGTGACTTTGACAGCCAATCAGAATCGTGAGGAAATTCTTGGAGGAGATCTTGGCGGGAATTTCTGACTAGCTACCTAGCTAACTTGAGTTTGCCAGTTAAGCTGGTAAGCCAAAAGCGCGTCAAGTGAGCTTGTAAATGACTCCCTCTTTAAACTTGTACTAGCAAGCTTTGGAATTTTACCCGCTCCTTTGTGTGTCCACCTTTAGTATGCTGTATACACTGTGGCTGTATATGCTGTAGCGTTTCAGCTGGGAAAATGTAGTTTTTCACACCTTCATGTCAATTTAGTTTTATTGTAGATGGTGAAATGAGATTTCTGCACTTCTCAGTTCATTTGCTTTTCACTTGCGTGATCGAATAAATGTATACTTTATTCAGTATCCATTTCCTTCATTTTTAGACATTTTAAATTGTGTTGTGGCTTTATATTTTATATAGGAATTTAATTGTGGGGCTTAGAATTTGGTTACCAATAGTCAAATTTCAATTTTGACATGAATGGTATTAAGGTACATTTGACTTCAGAAACAGTTGAAACATTTCAACAGATTTTATTTTCAATTCCAATTTAAAAACAAATTGCTGAATCCCCTTCCCAATTTGTCATGTTTTTTTTAAAACCTTTCCCTCATTAGATGTGTGATTTTGTGAATGGCCAATCACCAGTCACAGCATTTGGAATTTGTAAATGTTGTTTACTCTAAATGACTTTTCAAATGCAGCTATTAAAAACTATAAACGACAAAAGCCGTATTGTTTTTAGTGTGCTGGTAATTGAATTTATTCCAAAGTTTTTCTTGCAAAATTTACATTTAAAAATTTAATGTTTACATTTGTTAATTAATGAAACTGAAGTAACTCATTTGCAGAAGAAATTAAAGTCGTATATTTTCATAGTAATCTGTAAATCTGCATCATCAGACTAGTGTCATTTAATAAGCCTCGCTAAAGCGTTAGTTGTGGTAATTTTGGGGGATTAACACTTTCTGGGGCTAAAGGGCCACCAAAGGCCCCATCATTGTTATAAATTCAGCTTTAAGCATTGTTGTGAAGTGATGTGTTCTCATTATTGTGGAGGATTGCATTACAATTTACCTTTTCATGCATAAAAGCTAAATCTTTATAAAGTGAAGTTCAAGTATAAAAAATTCGCCTCTGTTTCAAGGTTTTTTCATGGTTTCTAAGAGCAAAATAGTTGTTTTGCCACCATGACCTTTGTAAAGATGTGTCCAGTTCACTACCTCAGAAACCACAGCAGGTGAATAATTTTAATTGGAAAGTTGTAGAGCACCATTTTGTAGTGCAAATGAAGTTAAAATTCTAATAAGCTTACTTCTGCAGGCTAGCTTACAATGCTGCAAATTGTTGTTCGCAATCACGCAAACCGCAGAAAATTAATTGCACGTAAATTGTTCAGAAAAAGTGAATTGAATTTTGCTGGTCTATGGTAAACAATGAAAAATAAAATTGATTCTAAGATGCGCTTTTTTCCATATAAATAAACGTAAAAACTGCACGACATTGCTTACATAAATGAGAACCTAGAAGAGAGACATGAAGCCGATAGAAAGTTGGTCGAAGCATGCTTAAATATCATAGGTTAGCTGATCCAACAATCAGTTTAAGTACAAAATTAGTCGCCACGGCAATTAAAGCATCGTATAATCGATGCCATTTTTACTATGTAAAGATAAACATTTCTTAAAACTGTGTACGTCTTACAATCGATGGCATCTCAGTCGAAGAAACAACTATTATTTTTTTTATAGTTGAGTTTCTCAGAAGTATTGCAGTGAAGTCATTAGATACCAATAGGGTGATAGCAAAATGGTGGGCTGTTTTTATGGAATAAGTACAAACAATGAGGGACCTGCGTTTGGGTTCTGATTTTCCTCACCAGAGCGGCGCAGATGGGCTGTAAGGGCAAATGGCTGCCATAGCAAATGCCTTAAAATTGTTAGTCTTTACTATGTCGAAATTAGACAAGATTGTTCCAAATTTGACAAAATCGATATTTTTAAAATTTCTCAAAAATTTATACAATTTTTAAAAAAAATTGTAATATTTTGTCAACATTAATGAAGAATTTTCTCAAATTTTTGTTTTTGATGCTAAAAGACACAAAAACAAACATACAAGTACCAAACACTCAATAAAACTCAAAAATTAATTACCTAACTGAAATATTTACATTACTCTAACTTGAAAGAGAATTTTACTTTATTCTGGCCTAAATGCATGCCCTGTTTGCCCACTAGCGCCACCCAAGATGGTGGCGGTTGCTTAAACAACCGCAGGTCCTCCATTTTATAAAAATAGTTATTTTAAACAACTTGCTGCAGGAAATCACATTAGCTGAAATAAAATGTTGAGAGTTTTAATAGTATAAAATGAGTTTTTGCAACTTTAAACTTCTCAATCATGACTTTAAAGTTGAAACATCCACTTGGATGGCTGATAGTGGACATTTATCCAGCTTTTCTGGTTGACCTGTTAGCAAAGGCTGGGCAAGAATTTCAAGTAATCCGCTCCAGATGTTAGTAGTGATAAGAACTAAGCAACTTTCACACTGTCTGGATATTGATGATGACATTGTTCAATGACACCGTGGCAAAATTGTGATCATCGGCAAATAGAAACGTAACTGCACCTGAAGGTCTTTGAGAAGAGGTTACATCTTCTTTAAAAACTAGTTTAAATGCATATTGAACCGTAAGATGAAGTCGTCATTGGATGGTGACGCATTTGGTCCTTACAGTACGTCAGTGGTGGAATGCTTAAAAAGTTCAATCTTATGAACCTGATCAAGCCATATGTTGACCGGATTACAAGACCGATTGGCATAGTGGATCAAGGACAACAACATCGTGATACGATTGCCCCGGAATGATTGGATTTACATCGATCTTCCGGAGGAAACGTTTCCGTTTGACCGTGAACTCTAATGCATATTTAAGACAGTCATTTGGACAACAGATGTTGTTTAAGAGCTGTTTAAACATAGATGCCCCTTTGCACTAAAGGCGGAATTGAAATTTAGAAAGATAATTGAACGCGTAAACAACAATTTTCTGTGACATTATCAAAAGAAATGTTTTAATGAGTAGATGCAATATCTACAACACTCTGGGGAGAGAACATTAATCTTTATTTTTTGGACTTGCTGCAAAACACTGTGAAATCAAGATAAGAAAAATGCAGGTGCATTCAGAATTCTGTTTATGTGGATTTTTGTTGGTTCTGAAAACAGAAAAAACTACTGAACTGTACTCGAGTTGCACTCAAAAAGGCACCTCACAATGTGTACTCCCATTAGTCGAGCCAGCTTACTACTAACTCCAGACTGTATACTACTACTAGGAGAAGTAGTTTTGTTTTTTATTTATTGTTGTGATTGTTATGACTAATTTAGTTTATGTTATTTTGATTTTATTTAATAAAAAATGTTATTTCCATCATTAAAATGAAGTTTCACACATTAAAAAATGTCAAACTCATGTTTGTTGTGTTTATTGCTTACATCGTCTGGAAGTTTGAATTTTAGGCCGTTGCCTAGGCAATCGATTACAATGTCTGTACATTGTAATGCAATTCTGGTGTTTGGATCTACTTTTACGGATCACTACACCAGTAAACTGGCTCGACCAATGGCAGTACACATTGTGAGGTGCCTTTTTGAGTGCAACTCGAGTATATTTATCTAACTTTTTTGTGTGTTTTGGTTTACCTTTAATTTATTCTGAATTCCAAGCGCCTGCCTGCCTTAAATGGAAAAGTTGTGCTTGTGCTCTAAACAATCGATTCGACAAATCCTTTAGGCTTTTCTTGAATCATTTTCTTCTAAATTCCGTGCAACAAAACTTAATTCACTTAGGTCGAATTGCAATTACGTTGTTTAAGCGCAGTTGTTGTTGTTGTTTAGTTTGATAAAATTGAATTTGATTAAATTTGGCTCCAGTTATACGTTTTAGTGCAAGTTGAAGTGCTGCCCTTATCAAAACAATTACACTTCACTGCAATGTTTTTCCTTAGAACTACCGTCTTCCCCTGAAAATAACATTATGGTGTTGTATTCGAATTTTCTTGAAAACTGTAAGTTGTGAAAGCATTTTGGAATTTCTACTTGTTTTTGTGAATCATAAAATCAGTGGATTAGGAGCCCGTAGAGCCCCTAAGCGTAGCCACTTAGGGGGCCCTATCAGCTGCAAACTGGTTAGGGAAAGTGCACTTTTAGTTGCTCAAAAGCACAGATTTAGACGCACAAATTTTAAGTCGCAATTGAATTATTTAGAAAATACTGGAGAGGGCTTGACGTGCCTAGTGGGCAACCCGCTTCTGCATGCAATCAATTATTTAGTTTAAAATTTAAAATTTGTTTTTTGAGTAGGTAGGTGAATGTAAGCATAAAAAACTCGCATGATTGGTATTAAGTGCGGATGACAAACACGTAGGAAAAAAAATTTTAAACTTAAAAATGAATAAAATTCTTATTAAAGAAATGAGGACTGAAAACTGTTGTTCAAACCATATTCAAAATATTGGCAACAGCTGACACCAGTCAGTGTACAATGTTCGCAAATGACATTGCACACAAATGCACAAGCATTTAACTGGCAAACACATGGACATTTAATCGCAAATGAGAGCACATTTAACCAGCAAACGGGAATTGAGGCTGTGGTGACATTTTCACAATTTACACATTTAACGTGCCATTTCACACATGAAAAGTGCCATTTCACACATGAAAAGTGCCATTTTGCACATGAAAAGTGCCATTTTGCACATGAAAAGTGCCATTTCGCACATGAAAAGTGCCATTTCGCACATGAAAAGTGCCATTTTGCACATGAAAAGTGCCATTTCACACATGAAAAGTGCCATTTCGCACATGAAAAGTGCCATTTTGCACATGAAAAGTGCCATTTCGCAAATAAAAAGTGCCATTTCGCACATGAAAAGTGCCATTTTGCACATAAAATGTGCCATTTTACATACGAAATCTGCCATTTTGCTTATGAAACGCACATTTTTCATATGAAGAGTGTCGATTTTAGCCACAGCGGACTGTGGTAACGTTATGAAAGTAATTGGACATTTCGTGGATGCTATGTCTCAGAGCCTCCGGTGCCAAAAAAAAACAGCATGAATTTAAATAATATGATTAAGGTGACATTGGGAGGTTATGGGGAAGCATAGCACCCCCCACTTTGTTAGGAAAAAACACTTCAAATGGCTAGGTCGAAACGGCGTTGACGAAATGGGCCTACATCATTATGAATTTGTTTTGAGTAATATTAGGTCTAAGTAGGCTTAATACTGTGTTATACTACAAATACTGCTAATACAGGCCGATTTTATGTGGGATAAAACTGACCCGACGATGCAAGGAGGGTTACTATTGTTGAGGCGATTTTATTGAAGGACTCACGACAAAAGAAGTTTCTTTCGGACTATTCTTCCAAGTATTGTCCGAAAGGTATTGATTCAATGCCACAAAAATTAGAAGCAGGAAAATCCAGTGGATTTCATTTTGTGCTACTTTTCATGTAAGTTTGTCGAAAAAGGTAAATTGTTATTTACTCTATTAATTTGTATTCATCACGCTGATTAAAAAAAACAAAAAAGATGTATAAATTAACAAAAACAACGATATACTGTACGTTTTAAATATTTTTATACAAATCTGAATATAATACCATGGTGTTGTATTCGAAAACAAAAAAAAATCGAATATGACACCATGGGGTTATAGCTGAAGTGGTGTTACAGTCGAAACTCTTTATAACGAATCGCGTTATAACGAATTATCGATATAACGAATTGTTTAAAATGACTTGGTTGGCCAGCCATAGAACACCATGTTAAATATTATCGTTATAACGAATTTTGATATAACGAATTATTCGTTATAACGAACAAGTTTTCAGGTACACTGTAATACCCATAAGATCTCGTTATAACGAATTTTCAAAACTGATCACATCTGATGCCTATATTTAGAAAACAAAGAAAAATGAAAATGGCTGCCAAACGAAAGGCAAGTTCAATTCAAGACAAGCTGAACATTATTAATGCCATTGACAATGGCAAGAAGCCATCCATTGTAGCTACTGAGTTTAATTTGTCCCGTTCTACAATTTCAGCTGCAAATTTCAACAATTTTAAAGAATCGGCACAAAATTAACATGAAACTACCATGAAATACCATGTTTATGAATAAATAATGTTTTTCATGATACAATTTAATTTTTTCAATTAATTCGTTTTAACGAATTCTCGTTATAACGAATCGATTCTTCCGGTCCCTTGCGATTCGTTATAAAGAGTTTCGACTGTATATTCAAATTTTTCAACAATGGTTCACAAATTGCAGTTTTCAAAGAAACTCGAATACAACACCGTGGTGTTATTTTCGGGGGAAGACGGAGTGGTTTAGAATTTTTTATTGTATTTTTTATTCATGTTTGCCATTAACTTCTACAACACAAGACACTTTATTTGAAACGTTACACGCTTAATTGGCATTATTGGATTGTTTTGTGTCTTGGAGTAATATTTCTTTGTACAGCGAAGTACGTATCATCACTCATGTTGCTGGCATGATTATTTCAGTGCTATTGATCTACAACTTGCTGACAACCAATGAATGTTTTCACAGTAATTGCTTGTCGTTCCTATTAGTTGTTACTAATGGGGTAACAGAATTTCTCTTATTAGTTCTCATACTCTAAATTATGATCATATTGTGCTAACCACATATGACACTTGGTCTTTGCTGTCTGGAGAACAATTTGTTTATCTCTCAGACATTTATGGCTTCTGGTGCTGTGGGATCATGCACATTTTGGACCTGCTTTGGTTAATTGCTGGAGGAACTTGTTGCCATCTTATCATTGGAATTAGGAAAATTGCATTGCATTTTTCCAGTAATAATTAATGTTGATCGAACTTGCCTGCCAGCATTTGCATTGCCAAAAACTCCATGTGTTTAATTAGATGAAGGTTTAGTTAATAGTGAAGAGAAAATGCATTTCCACTTAATTAAAACATTAAATTACTGTAGGTTGCTAAAATTGACACTTGATAAACAGGTTAAATCAATTTATGCTGTTTTTGGCTTATGTTATTGGACTTTTTCATTACTGTAATGAAGGAATAAGATATATTGTGTGAAAAGTGACAGCCAGTCAAGGAGATTCATTGAGAAACTGCAAGGACATTTAAAAATATCTGAAAAACCAGTTGGAAATAAACCTATTGCTTGTTTGTAGTGAATAAAACAAGATGTACTGCTTTTATTAAGAGATTAAATGACAAATTAAATATGCGACTATACTAAAGGCCTTTTGACTATTTCTGGACATTTAACATTTAACTTAAGATGACTAAAATAAATTGGATAGTACTAATTTCGATGGTGCTCTACAACTTTCTAATTGGAAATTTTACTCTAACCTGATTGGTTTAGAAGTTAGCAAGTGAATGACCTTGAAAATGACCTTCAAGGTCAAATTTGCGGATGCCATCAGATTTGCAATAAATGATTTCCTATATGAGTTTGTTTTTCAGTTTTTTGATATCTCAAATATTTTGGAAATTACTTGGGGGGTTCAGACTTTTGGCACACCCTGTGTATTGTGTGCATATGCGCAGGTGAGGCTTGAATCTTAGACTCAAAGCTTTTTTTCTTTTGGTGGTATTGAAATTACTGTATCCATTTCACAAATGGCCCGCTTAGTACAACTTCAACTTGCCAGGAGGAGTTGCTGGTTCTGGAAGTCACCTTCATGAACCAATGGAAAAGGTGCTAGTAGGAAGGTGCAAGAGTGGACTATAAAAGGATTTTACTTGGGTTGTACAATCAGTGCAGATAGGACCAGCACGAGACAAGCGTCTTGGTCCTTCTCCACTCTTGTTGCCCATAGTGACGCTTAGGGAATGGGCTGTTAACTTTCCCACAGCCATGGGGAAATAACTGTAATTCTTTTTTTCTTGAAAATTATTTAAGGACCAATTTTTTTTCTATTTTTATACTGATTAAATATGAATACTTTTTTAATTATTAATAAGATAATACAATATTTATAACTTAAAACACCATTAATGCCGTATTACCCCGCTTATTGCCGCATGTCGGTGTAGTGGAAGTATTACCGACATGCTGATAAACGCGGGTTTTAACGGAATGCCGGTGTGAGTATGAATTTTTTTAATTTTGAGCCCAAAACATGCTTAAAACGCATATTTAGATGTCCAAGATGTAGGAAATTGGCTTGAATTTCTATAATTTTGCCAAAAATTTAATAGTAATCTTCAGAATATCAAGAAAACTTAAATTTCAGGCTCAAATTTTAACATAATTATTCATCTGGGCTCGTTTAAACAAAAAAAACAAAAAACCAGTTTTTTCACTTATATCGGTTTATATTTATACCAATTTGCCTTTGGTAACGTCCAAATTCCTTTATTTATTTGTTTTTATTTTAATATATTTTAAAAACATCTTTGAAAAAGCTTTAGAAATCGCCATTGGAATGATTGCGATTTGTTTCCAACGGCGATTTTTAGAGACTTTTCAAACTCGCCACTGGAAACAAGTCGCAATCTTTCCAATGAGGCGTTTGAAAAAATTCACCATTGGAAATATCACAATGTGTTTCTAATAGCAAAGTACACACATTTGTGATCATAATTGTCATAATTCGTTTCCAATGACGATTAAGTTTAAATTCGCCATTGGAGATATAAAAATAGGTTTCTAATGGCACAGCTGACAAATTCACCATTGGGCGATTCGCCGTTGGAACAGGTAGCCTTATTCATTCGGGCTTTCTTAAACAAAAAAAAAAACAAAAAACCAGTGTTTTCACTTAGTATACCGCCATGTTTCGCTATACACCTGCATGCCGGTATAGACTTTTTGAGCGAGATTTGAAAAAGGTGATAAACCCATGCCCAACAGCATGCGGCAATAAGCGGGGTAATACGGTAGGATTATTGTTAAAATTTGGGCCTGAAATTTAAGTTTTCTTGATATTCTGAAGATTACTACTAAATTGTTGGGAAAATAAGGGGTTTCATTAAATTATTATTGTGATTAGGTTGATTATTGCAATAATCGTAATCACTCAATTCTTGAGGGCCCAACAAAAATCTGATTATGTGATTATTGCTCTGATGGGCGGAATTGTTTAAATTATATTTCTAAATACGTTGCAATTGTTTAAAAAAAAGTTCCTACAAATAATAATTGCAACTACCTAACTTGTTTCATGTGTTTAGTTTAACCTAAACTGAGCAGACTTTGTTATATTATGACCTTGTGTAGTTTAAGCAGGTCTGGCACCGCCATGTTGGTTTCAGTTGAGAGAGCACTTATAATCGGCCCAAGTCAGCAGAAAATCATGGTTTTGGGGCGTTACTTAATTAGTTGCTTAGTTGCTTATTTGATGAAATGATTATTCTCGGGATTGGTTGAATCCAGTCACATGACACATCAAGTAATCGACTAATCAAAGTAACCAAAGTAATCAACTAATTGCTTATTTAATGAAACCCATTATTATATAGAAATACTCGCACTATACCGACATGCGGCAATAAACGGGGTAATAAGGTACTAAAATTTAGAAAAAGACTAAGTAAATTCTGCTGAACACTTTAGAAACGTTTATTTTTCAATTTGTTGCAGTATCCTTTCAAAGCAGGAATCTGGAAATGGCCAATATTTATTGTACTTTTCTGTTGACAGTGTTTGATTGTACTTGGCAACAAGTTTGTGAGAGTGGGAACTTGTGTTCGCAATTGCCATTTTTTACGGCTACTTATTGCTTGTTATGAGCCTCCAGAGTGTGAACCCGGTGAGTACATGGGACATAATTTGATTTATGGCTGCATTTGGACACATGAATCAGTGTTAGATGTTTTAAAGTTTTATGGTGCTGGGATTTAAATCACATCAGAAATAAAATCTTTTGACATTTTTTGGAGATTTTGAAATTTTGTTTTGTAACTTTTGAACAAATTATTAATTTTTTAAAAAAATTTATTGGATTTAATTCCTCAAAGTGCTGAGATGTTTAAAAAAATTGGTTTGGAAATCCTGTGTGAAGAGATTTTTTTTTTAATTTCCAAAAATCTTCATGGATGATGACCGTAAGATTGAAAGTGCTTTGGAATAAATTTTATACTGCATCCCTCTGATGTGTTTCTATGTAAGTCATGACTCACCTAGAGTTTTTCCAGCAGTAACCAAAAGCTGTATTTTTTCTTTCCTGTAATGCATTTTTTTTATAACCACATGAATTTTTTATGATTTTCAACATGTTTCATTATTAATAATGAGCTGTCTCTTATTAAATTACATGAGGAATTGTCTGTTTTTTTCTTTTTCTGACATTATCTCAGGTGGTGCTGACTGGTAAAAAATACCTATGGATTTTTTACTCTAAAAAGCTACATTCTGACTTGTATTACTGGTTTCTATTTCCTTTGTCTGTTGCTTTATAAAACCAAATCAACAAGAAAAAAGATGTGTGGACACTTAAAGGGGATACTGCCTTTTTGGGATTTGGTGTTAGGTTTAGGGAAACTAATAGGAGTATAGGACTGACTCTCATCATTTTTTCAGCTTCATCAAAGGTTTATCGATCAAAAAGTTAAAAGATTAGAGGAAAATTTAATAAAAATTGTCAGTAAACTGTTGTTTAAACACTAATACTTTTTAGATGTCCAAAATATAAGCAATTGGCCTAAATTTCTATAAATTTTCCCAGATTTTAGTAATTATCTTGGCAGCCACACGCACATGGCTGCCATTACAATCAGTTTTGATCATTACAGTATATTATTACAGGGCTAACAATCGCTGTTTGTTGGTAAGGTTTTCTAACCCAAGTAGCATATGACATCCTATGGATGTTCATTTCAGGTTCCAATGTCCACTATTAGAAATTCAATGGATTTACAATTGATGTCCATACATTCAAGTCCAAATTTAATACTCCGTAATTTAAATAAACTGTTGTATGCAACTATGCCAATAATCGATTTTATTAAGGTAAAACTCTTATTCCTCATCAATACCCTCTTCAATTTCACTTCCATCATCTGTAATGCCTGAGTGAATTTCACCTAAATCAATAGCAGTTTTTGAAAAAACCCATTTACTTTTTTGGCTTAGTTTTAGTCGCGGCACTTCTGGCAGTCTGGTCAAATTCAGTAATTGTAATCAAACAAGTACACATTTGTAATGCAGGGCAGCATTACATATTAGACTTCTAAACCACTTCTACACTTTTCTGTATAGAAATATACATCTGTCTGTCTGTCCTTAAATTAAACACCAAAATAAAATCACACAAATAAGATCGAATTTTGCTAATAAAAAGTCAACCGTTAATCCGATCTAAAAGTTATTAGCACCCTCGTTTTCAGCGGCAAAAACTACACAGGAAACTTTGTTTAAACATTCTAATCGGTCCTTTTTTCAAAATATTGGGTTTTTTCTAGGTCGAATCCAAATTTTTTTAAAAATTTCCTATTCGATCGCCCGCTAAGATTGCTGAATCGGTACATTTTCACGACCGAATCGTAATAGAAAAAATACAAGCTTGTGCGCAATTGTCCGCTCTTCAAAATGAGCTTGGTTTCATAATTTTTGGACCTCATTACGACATAGAAAACCTAAAAAAACAAATCGCCACGGACATTTTCAAATTTCACCCTGAATTTCCCTTTCGATCGCCGACTTTGGTAGATCGTAATGCTACATTTTTTCGACCAAATAAAAAGAAAAAATATACAGGGTCATGCAGATTTGGATTTCCAATTGATTGGGCTTGGTTTCAGAATTTTTTGACCTTATTTACATATAGTAAACATCAAAAAACGTATCGCGACGAAGATTTCATAGCTCACGGGATCCGCCAGGTGGCGCTAGTACAATGTTACAACTTCCGGTGCGCGGACGGAAGTAGTATTATTAGACGGCTAAAAGTGTACAAAATCGTGTTTATTTTTTCAACCGGAGGTCGGAAATTTGTGGAAAGATCCTAGGATACTAATACAGGTACGCTGAATTTATTGCCGTTATCCGTTTGTCTCCACCTGCTATAGAATTTGAGATATGGATGCGTACAGACAGACAGAACCGTTTCAAGAGACTCTCTAAACATCAGGTTTAGAAGTCTAAAAGTCGTGGTTTAAGTAGGCGCATTCAATAAAAAATTAAGTTAACCTTTGGAGGCATAAGGCTATACGGATTTATGGACAAGCTCTTTCTTCAATAGGAAAATTTTTTTTCCTATTCATTTTTTTTGCTGAAAATTTGTGATTTTGTTTATATCATACTGAACCTTAACTCAGGTGAATTTTTAAGTCTTTGGTCATTTATTTAATTAATTATGCTAAATGCAAATTTTTTGCCCCTTAAAACTCCAGCAAAGCTATTAAGCTGGCTTTGCTGCCTAAGAAAGAGCGCTTCAGTTAACAGCTTTTCGCATTTACCAGTTGTGTTTAAACCAACCACTAGTTGGTAAAAAAAAATATATTTTTTCACTGTTCATAACTAGCGCCCTCTATAAAATTAGTTGCGAACTTTCAAAGATCGAAACAGCGCTTTAACTAATTGACCTGAAAATTGTCCATAAATCCGTAATGCCTTATACCAGAACGGCACATTTTGCCCTCATGCCTCCGAGGGTTTAAAACAACATTTAAATGTCACACAATCACCTACACTACACATCATGGGTTTAGATGATTGTGTGACAACTGCAAGTATTTTAGGTGATTGTATGTTTTTAAGGCATTCTGAAGCCATTTAAACTGGTTGATCGGTTCCAGGCACAAGTGGAGCTGGCAGTTCCTTGAGGGCACCACATTGATCGATAGGCTAAGTTTTAGGTTAAGTTAGGCATCAGGGATGCACCCCTTGCATACTGAGCAGCATTTTTTGAGGGTGGGAGACATTGAACCCTCAAGTGACATCTTTTAAAGGTTCTTTCGGACGCAAAAAAATTGTTTGCTTGTAGTACCATTTTATCTCTCGGCAGATCCGGTCAAAATGCAAACTTTTTTGACTAGCTTAATACCCTGACGTACTAACAAATGTATGTCGGCTTTTTATAAAAATATGGTGGGGGAGTCGGGGGACCATATCCTATTTTGCCATGAACCCGTATTGCCTATTTTCTTTGAAGCTACCAAATGCACAGTTCAGCTTCACTGATTCCAGGTATGAGACGACGGTATGCATGTTGACGATTGAATCATTTCTATGTGACTCCTGCAATGTTAGCAGACTTTCATTTAAAAAAAAATCAATGGTTAAACTGGATAACAGCATGGAATGAGATGACTGCTTTAAAAGACTAGATAAAATCGACACGTTTTGTTTTTCACATGGTAAAGGTGGAAACACAAGGGAGCGGGTAAAATTTAAAAGCGGCTAAAAACTCGCCCGCTTGAGCAAACACAAGCTTGCGTTTTTATTCAAACCTTTGTTTTGAAGCGAGCTTATACTTCTCGCTTTGATCAAACTGAGTTTGATTTATCGGCTTCAAGCTTGCTGGTGTTTTGGTCATGTGACTTTGACAGCCAATCAGAATCGTGAGGAAATTCTTGGACGAGATTTTGGCGGGAATTTCTTGCTAATGGGAGAAGGCCACCCTTTTGAGTCGAACAAGAGTATAGCTTGAGTTTGCCAGTTACGCTAGTAAGCCAAAAGCGCGTGAAGTGAACTTGTAAATGACTCCTCTTTATACTTGTACTAGCAAACTTTGGAATTTTACTCGCTTCCGTGTGTTTCCACCTTAAGAGCATAGAAAAGGCTGGATGTAGGTGTCACACACAGGTGTTACGGTCCTTTGGAATTCAATTGTGTTTTTATCTACTGGAGTAGAATTGAATGGAATTTAAGTATTCGATGGAAGTAAAAGTTGGAAATTGGTGAAAATTGAAAAGGAATGAATAAATAAATTGAAAATGGAAAGAATACTGTAAAGGCGTAATGAAAGGGCAGTTGTTGCATTTCTGAATATTACAGTTGAGGTGGAAGGTAAAGATTTTCTTTTTGTGATTAAGTTGTTAGTTAGGAAGTGTTTTTATATTTTTCCTCTATAACTAATGGGATTTTCTTTCTGAAAATGCATGTATTTTGATTAAACATCATAAGAAAAAAATAAAAATAATTATAGATTGAAAAATTCCAATTTTTTTTACGTGTTTTAAAAAAGAGTTGTGTTGTGAAGCGAACCTTAAAGGGAGAACTAGACTAGTTTAAGTGTTTTATGTCGTTTTGTGTCAATTCATGTCATTTAATATCAGTTTTATATCAATTTATGTCGTTTTCATGTCACTTCTGTTGTCTTTTGAGTGCTTTAATCATTTGTTTGTGAGTGCCTTGGGGCCAGTTTGCTGACCCTTTGGTCAAGTGATAATTGGAAAGTGGGGATTAAAACTCCCCTTTTTTACCTCCTTTGTTTTGAGAATAAAATTAAGTCAGTAGTTTTTATCTTGTTAACCTGCTTGCATCCTCTCAACTTCTTTGCAGTTTAAAACTATATTTTTGCAATTTGGAGAATTTTGAAGAACTATATTGATTTAATTTCCTGATCTACGTCATATTAAGTCGAGAATTAAAAGAATGGGAGTTGAATATCCACTTTGATTTTACGACATCCTGACTTTTTACCAATTACCGGTAACTCAATTTAACAGAATTACTACAACACTCAAATTTATAATGCAAGTTGAAACTTGTGGAATTCATCCAATTAAAAGATATAAAGTGGAAATAGATTTATTTAAAAAAAAAAAATTCTTCCTTTTTCTAGGACCGGGTGTAAACTTTAGCCAACGTCAGGTTTTCAATTACTGAACATAGTACGTGTGTTCCATATGGGATTGCCATTTAGATTGACGAAGTCAACAGATCTGGCAGCTTATTGTAGACTGACTTAATCAAATGTAATATCGAGGGAGTTGATAGCGGTATAAGTTAGCTATCGGCCAACAAGATTGATGGATTGAGTTAGAGTCCCCGTGATGTGTGAATATAAAGGGTTCTTACGTTAAAGTATTCCAGGCGATATATGGAAGAACGAACCAGAAATTCAAAAATTTGTTGTTCAATGGGAATGACGTCACGTACAAACACGAAACGAGTTTTGCATACGTTTTAGAGTTTTTGAATGCACCTACTGTTTTTAAACAGTTAAACTGCTTGTTTAAACTTTAAATTGACTGTATACTCTGGCCAAGTATAAGAGTGCGCTATTTCCTATTGGCCCAGCCTGATTACTCCTAACTGTTTTCAGTGTACTCCCACCAGGAAAAGTAGTCTTTTTCTGTTTTTAATTTGTTTGATTATTTCAATGATTGAAAATGTTGTAATTTATTTCTTTTCTATAATAAAATGTTTTTTAAAATCATAATATATTGTTTCATGCTGGTTTTATTTCTAAACACATGTTTGTTCAGACTGTTGAGTTTATTGGTTGCTTTGTCTGGAAAGCTAGCAGTTTTTTAATTTTTTTATCGGTTGCTTTGTCTGGAAAGCACTCAACATGTATTTTGGTCTATTTTTTGGGATCACTACACTAGTGAAAAGGCTGGGCCAATAGGAAATAGCGCACTCTAAAATTTTCGATATAACGAATTCTCGTTATAACGAATCGATTTTTCGGGTCCCTTGTGATTCGTTATAAATAGTTTCGACTGTAACGGTGTTTGCAATAGCGACGTTTCGTCAATATTGCTTCACTGCACTGCTTGAAAAATCGGTAAACTGGCAAGTGTGTTTTTCCCACTTTATTCTTAATTTATATTTTGTATGTGGGAACCTGTGTCCCCGTTCCTGACCTTTGCGTGTTCTTCTCTAAGTTTAGTTTGCATTAAAACCTCGCAGTGATTAGATACTCAAAACATGTGTTCTTCATTCGCAGCCTAAAAAAATAACAAAAATGTGCTTTACAAAACACCATTGTGTTGAATTGAAAGTTATCACTTGGGAGATGTTGGTCGACATGGCAACGTGTTGATCGCTGTTATCTTCCCTGCATGGATGTTTACACTGTATTTTGATGAAACCGATAGAAGCAGCAGAAAAAAGGAAAATGGAATTTGCACACTCGGAGCCGGAAATTCACCAATTTTTCCATGTTTTTTCACTGTTGTCATTTCTTTTGAGACAAATTGTTAGCAACAAAAAGGTCCTTTTTCCTGTCCATTTCGTGCAATTTGAATTGATTTTCTATTTACCTATGGACGAACTCCATTTGTACCTCACTTATTGCCAATTCCAGGTTGGCTTCACTGCGGAGCATTGCAGCGAAGGTTTTTTTTTCATGGTGGCTGTATCAAAGGAATGGAATTGGGCTCAACGTCTTTTAGGTTTAGCTTGTAAACGTGCATGCGCTGATCGAATTTCACAATCTTGCTGAGTCCTGCAAGTTCTTTGCACCTTAGTCCGGCAGACACGGTGTATGATTGAAAGCCGCATATTGAAATTCAATACTGTATCTATTTATAAAATTCAATTCCATCTTCCAATGATTTTATTTGATTTGTAATGTTTTTTTTTTCCTTTCTTTCTTTCTCCTTTTATTTGTTGAGTATTATTCATGTGACACCTCGTTCCTTCTATTGCAATCATTCAATAAGTGCATATTATCGAGTCGGAAATGGAGATGTGCTAAACAAATGGTAGTCTAGAACTTTGCATTTGGAAGAAAGTATATTGTTTCTAAGATAGAAGTTTGATGACAATACTACATTTTTTAACATGGTGCGTTTTTTCCTTATTTTTCTTCGCGATACACTATTTAAGTACCATATCGTAAGGAAAAAACCTTTAGTGTATCGTTTTTAACACTAAAATAAAATACAGCGCAGCCAATCAGAATTCAGAACACTATATTGTTAGCTCCGCCCATTGCAAATGGCGATTATTTTGTATCACGACGGATTGTGCACTTTGACGATCGAAGAAACGTTTTCTGAGGCCGAATTTCAAGCGGAAACTCGAGCCCGGTCCCAATCTAGATGCATTGACACATTCAGGGGAAACCGTAGGAAAAGAGAACCTATAATGTTGCAACTCTAAAGCCTAGTACTCATAACACCATTCCGTCCTTGGAATGGTAACAGGAATCAAAGTCTTAAGTTTCCTGCCAAGGGTGGTAAGTTACTCATAAAAATATTGTTTAGACTCTGAATCACCCTTGCAAGTGGAAACGAATTGTTTCCGGCTGCGATGGTGCACGGAAAAATTTAATTGTTTCAGACTCTGAATAATTTTTGTCTACCCAGAATTCCCTTGTTTTTGATCTAAAATTTGCAACTGGTCACAGCAGGTTGAAAACAAAGACACCCAACTACTACAATTGAACACATTGTTTGTTGAAGGTTAGTAGAATTATATTTTTGCCTGCATTTCAGACAAAATAAATGCTTTTTTAATTGCAAAAAAACCAAAACTGATTTTAAAATTATTTAAGTCAGAAAAATCGGACAAAGCTTCATTGCCATTGCCAGCCATTTGCAAAACAAGCAACAATGACTCACAGTTTAAGAGTACGAAAACTTTCTGGTGACAATTTCATGAGTACCACAAATTTATCAGATTCTGAATAATAAGAGGATTAAACATTCCACTTGAAATGGTGCTGTTGAAAAATTAAGACTGTAAAAATATTTAGACTCTGAAAGCTTAAGAGTACTAGGCTTAACTGCGCACAAATCAGAAAACGCACAAAGTTTTTTTTAACTAAAAAAGCTCATTAATTTGAGGAAATGCCTGTAAGTAATAATCCTATTTGGATCAAAATTGATTGTCTTGGAGGATTTAGCTTGCGATTTAATGAGTTGAACACTTATATGGGCAGTCGAGTCAACACGCTATTTTTTGTACATCAAGTATTCTGTGTTTTATTTTCTAATCAATATGCAATTAATATTTGGGTTAATGTGCGAAGCCCATTCCTTCAAACACCAAAAAAAGTACATAAAAACAAATAAAAACAAATTGTTGTCCCGATTAAATTACACATAAATCGAATCACCATGACAACTATTTGAGGTTCAAATACCTCAAAATAGAATGGCAAATCTAAACTTGATTAACTAACAAAGTTACAATTTGCATCCTGACACATGCACACATTGTTTGTGTCATTCATCAACGTCTTCAATTAGAAAACATCAATTAAATAAATAAATTAAGTCCTCAATTGGTAGTGGCACAAGTGGGTGAGTTCCTGAGTGAGTGGCCACACAAGAAATCAATAGGGCCCACATGACATGCTTTGTTGTTGCAGGCTGTCACCATGACAACCAAAGTGGTAGCGCGAGAACTCTTCAATGCTGCACTGCACTTTCCCATTACTTTAGTTGCCACCTGCACATAGAGCTGTGTGTGACATCCTAATTGATAATGCTCTTAACCCTAAATTCTCATAGATTGTGCACACGTATGGGGTTGAGATAATGGTCAATGTAATGTTAATTGGGGTGATTGGGGCATGGATGATTGGCAGGGCTTTGGACAATATGGTCTTATGGAATGCTGCTGGTGATATCAGTGAAGTGCTAAAAAAAAATCTTTTCGGCGGAGTTTATTTAAGGAAATGGAGATTTTGTGATTTTTGGAGAAAGATGTGTTGATTTTGAAAATTAGATTATGTGCTGTGGGGTTTAAATTATTCAAAATGTGCCGGTAGGATTACATTTTGAGTTGACAAATGTGGACAGTTGACGCCAGATTTCACATTCTGCGCATGCATTTAGGATGGCGATTGTCAAGCTTGTTGTACACAAAGGAAATAAAGCAGTGATATTTTGATATTATGCTGTAAACTACTTTTGTTAATAAGTTTATCCGAACAGCGGTGATCGTTTTATTATCGATCTTTATCGGTTTTTAATAGGTTTTTTTTTTCTGCTTTTTACCGATTTCTTATGCTTTTTACCGATTTTTTATGCCGTTTATCGATTTTTATGCTGTTTTTGATCCCTTTTGATGCTTTTTAGCAATTTTTATCCATTTTTGATCGGTTTTAAATGCTTTGTAACGATTTGTATCCATTTTTTATTGGTTTTAAATGCTTTTAAAGTTGTTTCAATTTGTGTCACCTTTTATCTAATTTACTAATCCCATCTGAGGGTCCTCACCGCCAGGGGGAGTGTCATTGTAGTCTCGTGGAACTCATGTCACCTTTCATCTAATTTACTAATCCCATCTGAAGGTCCTCACCGCCAGGGGGATTGTCATTGTAGTCTCGTGGAACTCTGATGTGAAACGGGACTTCCGGTTACGTTACGTTAACGTGTGCAGTTTGTACGGTATCATGTGCGAATAAACTTGACTAAATCTATTCGAATCGATGCAATCTCTTCTGTTAAAATACAACATTTTAACGATTTTTATCCATTTTTTATTGGTTTTAAATGCTTTTAAATGAGTTTTGATTTTCATATGTGTAAAATATAATGTTCGATAATGCGAACAAATCAGTTTTATGAACACTTGTATGTCTTCCAATTAATTCAGATAATCGATGCTTTACTGTATAGCATTATTAGGCCTAAAAAGGACCTCTGCTAAATAACGACTGGAATTAGGAAATCATTTGTGCAGAATGGGATGGATGCTCAGTATGAATTTGGCATCAAGATACCGGGCACGAACTGTAGTTGTTTGCGGTCACATTGCAACAAAATAAATTGCAAACGTGACCGATTTCATCAGATCATCACTACAAATTGGTAATGGAAGTGTTTTAGATATTTTAAGTTACATGTCCAACCAAGTACTTAGTGGACTTATCATTCTGGTTTGGACTGTGCTATTGTAGTAATTTGTTGAGGGATCAAACATGTGTGTGAAGACTACAAGTTATCTGGCTTTTGGCCGAATGAGGGTCTCCCACCGCCAGGGGGAGTTGGGTGTAATCTCGCGGACCAATCACGTTGTCACGTGACTTCCGGTCACTTCTTGTATCGTTACAATAGCGTGCAGTTCGTGTTCGTAGTGTGCGTGCGAATAAACGAATTGTATCAAGCCAAATGAATGCGATCATTCTCCATTCAATTCCAACATAAGGAGCGGCATTTGGCATGAAGTTTCACAGGATTTGCCTCATGTATTGGATGATATTCTGTGATTTGTGTTTTTGAAATGTTCCTTCCAGGTCCATTTGTTTGCTGTAGGCCGACTAATCACGAGAAGTTGTTGCAAGCTCTTGGGCTAGTTCTTTTTTTTGTCAATCATAACAGTTTGTGTGCAGATGGCATTAGCCAACATTTAGTTTGGATTGCCTCAAGCAGAAATCTTAAAGATGAAGGTTTGGATAAATTGTTAGGTTTGGAAGATTGGGTTTTACGGCTTTAAAACCAACCTTTATTGTGTGATAAAATTTATTTGAGTGGTTTTAGTTAATTTGGTCCTTTGTGATTTGTAAATGGAAAATGGAAACAATGAGTTCTAATAAATGATTAATCAAATGGTAAGAATGATTTAATTATTTAGATTTGTGACATAGGTAACTAGGATTACTAGCGGTGAACCAATCACGAGTGACTGTGGTCTTGCAACAACGGAAGAGATCTTTAGGTCCATTTATTTTCCAAAAGAATAGTACCGGTAAAAGGCTAAAAGCTTTTCCAACAGGAAGGATATGTACTTTGGAATGAACAAACTAAGTTGTTGTTACTTTTAATTTAAAAAAAATATATATATATGTATACAGGGTGGAAGAAAAGTCTGTTCCCCTCAAATATTTCCTGAGCAATTGCATATAGGCCAACTTTGATGAAGCGATTGTATAGGAAGTTGGGTGAGAGCAATCCAATAATGTCATCAAATTTGACCTTGTAGGCCATTTTCAAGGTCATTTACTTGCTAACTTCTAAACCAATCAGGTTAGAGCAAAATTTTCAATCAGAAAGTTGTAGAGCACCATCAAATTAGTACTATCCAACTTATCTTAGTCATCTTAAGTTAAATGTTTTCTTTTTAAAAAGGAGACAAATTAGAAAAAAATCAGCAAAGTTAAAACGCCGGGTTTTTCATTAGGGCTGGGGAGGGGGGCGGTCCAAAAAAAATGTAAAAACCCAGGCTATTAAACGGGGCGGTAAGGTAATGTATTTTGCATACTTTTGTGTATTGCCTTGATACACAAATGAAACAGTCAGGAGCTTGGGCCTAAAACATCCTCCATCTACTCCTCTAACCGAAGTAGATTTTCTTTATTGCATGGTTACCTGGCCAATCGCCACTAGGGGAAAAAGATGGAAGTGCATGAATTAATTAGTTTGGAACGCATGTGCGATCTCTCTCTATGTGGATCACTGTGGTGTATTGGCACCACAAGGAATTGTGCAGGCTTAAGTGCACTTGGAAAGTACATTGCATTGGGAAGAATACAATGTACAAGGCATCATGCAGCTTCCATCTTTTTCCCCTAGTGCGGTTGGCCAGGTAACCATGCAATAAAGAAAATCTACTTCGGTTAGAGGAGTAGATGGAGGATGTTTTAGGCCCAAGCTCCTGACTGTTTCATTTGTGTATCAGGGCAATACACGAAACATACGATAAGACCCATTGTTGGACTATAAGATGCACAGAAACAATTTTTAGAATAAGCACAACAATATGCGCAAGAAATGTTCTTCTTTAACTTCCATGTTTGTCCGCTTAAAGCAACTAAACCACACACGAACTTTCTCTTTGTGTGTTCACAATTTAATTAATGTCCTCTAACAAAACAAAATGACACCAGGGTTGTGGTCACTTGAATGTGAAAGGTTGGGTCACGAAGAACAAATGATAATAATTACCTCTCTCAGACCATCTAACTCTCTTTGTCTTGCATCAAATGCGCCTTTCTCTAATGGAAATGCAAATAATCTCATTTGGCAGAAGTGGAAACGCAAAGACATCAGAGGAATCATGAGCATTATAAATTCAAATACAAACATGAACATTTTTTACTGTCGCACTGAATAATTAATGGTGGGATTGGGTTTGTATAGCTCCTCATTTCTTCTTGTTTTTTTTAAAGCGGATGCAACATTTGTGTTGATGTGTTTATATTTCTAGTTTGCGTGATAAAAATGCAGAAAATGTGACAATTTCTATGCATCTCAATGAGAAATGAAATGTAAATTGTTTCTGAATTTCTCATCAGGAGCTGTAAACAGTTGGGAGCCATTGCTTATTGTGGAATCTGTCATCATGCACAGGTTGCTATGGATTTCCATTCATTTCTGGGAACATAAGGAAGGTTTTCGAGGGTCAGGGGGCAGCCAGTACTTATTTTATTCCCCTCTTTGTAAGCATTGTGCTCCCCCTGGGGATCAAGTTCTATATTTGGGAATTGTTCTGTATTTAAATTGTTCTTTTCGTTAATAAAGTTAGTCTAGTTTAGACATCCATCATAAACGATTGTCAAAATTTGTGGTGTATTGACACCACAAGGAATTATGCAGGTTTAAGTGCATTGAAAAAGTACATTGTATTGACAACAATAACATAAGACATCATGCAGCTTCCATCTTTTTCCCCTAGTGACAGTTGGCCAGGTTACATGACAATAAGGAATCTACTTATATTAGAGAAGTAGAAGAAAAGTTTGTTGTGAATATAATTTAAAGGCGACTATAATTAGAAGGGCGACTCTTAGTTGTGGAAGTGGCTTAAAGCCTTGGGTTAGATTTGTCTTACGTACAAAGAGGGTAAAATGAACATAAAATGAACATAAAAAGAAGAATAATGCGATTATAGTGTAATACTTGATTAAAAGTTGTAGAATTGGTGGAAAAATTGAAAAATAAGGAAATACATTGGATAATAACTGCGATTTCTATTCAAGGGTTGCTCCATTTCGTATTTTTGCCTTTTTGTATGGTTTGCACTTGTATCATTATTTGTGATGCTATTTCGGCAGCGCCACCTGGTTGTTTTGAATATTTAAAGACAAAAATTGACTTATTTTTATGCTTTGAATGGGTGCCCATCGATGTCGGAGCAGCAATAGCCTCAGCCCCTTCGATTTAAGGAAGTGACGTTATTTTAGCCAAGTGGCCAAACCTAATAACTCGTTCAACCTTGATTTAGCAGGCCTTATGAATATCTGAAGGGACTAATTTCTGTCCTTCAATTTATCAATAATTTTGCCTACACATGATATTTTGTCTTCTTTCGGATGGTAATTCATAAATTTATACAAACTCTTTGAAATTGTGAATAATTTGTTTGTTTGTTTTTAAAAATTGTGAATTTATATTCTATCTGTTGGAAACTTTTACAAAATTCTCAAAATCGGGTCATTTGATCATTCTGAAGTCTCCTTTGTCAACACTTTGGATTTGGAGGCTGAACAATCCCACATTCCAATTTTAAATTTGATATATTTTATTCCCAGAATGATTTTAAGCAAACAGCAATTTCATTCGGGAAACACGAAATACCCTAACAGGCTTATACAAGATTTGCTGGAACTGGTGGATGCTCAGGCGGTGCTGTTTGAAGTTTGCACTAAAGAGGGCATGTTATGTATGTGGTTGGGAATGTTGACGGTCCTTCTTCGGGTGCAGTGAAAGCAAAAACATGTCGGAAGAAAATTATCATTGTTCTTGATGGAAGTTTATGTGATAACAGATAGTCACAAATGTCATCGTCATCGTCATCAGAAAGCCTCTTGTGTCACATGCTCAAGATCATTGTTACAACAACCAATGGGAGTATTTCAAGTACTTTTCGGAATAGAGTTTAGTTGGTATTCACAGACAAGGCAATAGTCAGTAGCTGCTGTTTGCGATATATCGCAATATTGTATATCGCAATTCGCAATATATTGCAATTCATTGCGATTTCATTGCGATATCTTGCGATATTGTGATAGTACGATATCTTGCGATATTGCCATTACCACGCTAGTTCTAAGCGATATATCGCGAATGCAATATATCGCAATGATATCGCCAAACTGCTGTATCGCATTCGCATTCGCTTCAAAGAGTAATCGCACAGGCCTACTTCTTATAGAGATAAGCGGTAAAAATGTCATATCTTGTTTAGAGAAGTTATTTCAGATGAATAAGTCAATTCGTCTTTTCAGGATTGAATTGCACCATCTGATAAGTAATTCACATTGATCCCAAGATCCAAAGGCTTTTGTGAAAATTTATTCTTGTTTAGTTTATTTAATATTAGCATCACTAAGAGGATCTAGCGGTGCAACCGCCAAGACGAATGGGACGCATTAATGCGTCCAAAATTGATCGACAAGCATTGAAAACAATGAACGACGGGGTGCACAAAAACAATCGCACCGAGCGCAGATCGACCTTGCGCCGGTCCTGATCATTAACGTGATAGATGGAAGGGAGGCAACCATTGTTACAATCACATGATCGTATCACCTGACCGCATTTTCCATTTTCTTATTCTGAATTTGCTTTGCTGCATTGTGGACATAAATTCGCTTCCCAGCATTGTAAACTAGCCTTTAGGCCTGCGAAAAAGAAAAAAAACAACATTGAAAAACAAATTAATTTTACAATATGACATAGCAACTTTCGCTTAAAGGCCAGCTTTCATTCAATTTAATTGCACTGCGGAAATTAATTAGTAAAAAGAGAATCGCATTCAATCTCTGCAATACGTCCTTCCATAAGTAACATAATACAAGTGATATTATTTCAAGGGCAACTCGTTTAATTTCTTTAAAAACTAAAGCGGCACCATTGAAGAAGCTGACTCTACCGAGACTTGAACTGATGGCTGCTGTTATTGGAGCACGTTTCCTGCAGTACGTTTGCGATGTTTTCGGCTTAGATAAGCAGTCTTGCGTTTGTTGGTCAGATTCAGAGATAGTCCTCAGTTGGATACGGAGACCACCTATTGACACAATGGATAACATGTTAAATGTCAAACTGATAAATTCAATCGGTTTAAATTCAATAGATGATTTATTCAATAGACTACGCACATTTAATATTGAACAGACAAGCCTGTCAGCGAACGGCTTTGAAATATCGCAAGTGCAGTATCGATCCACTGCTATTTATAAACAAAACTCAAAGTGTTGTTACGGGGCTGGATTCAGGCTGTGGTCCATCGACTTTGTTGTCGCGTGAACCGCGTCTCATTGTCTTCGCTGTTGATGGGAAACGTTTAAATTGCTTTCTAAACTGTTGAGTCCCAATTCCGGGGGTTCCTCTTTATGACGGCGATGGCGAAACGCTGGGAATGTCGAACGGTGTGCCGGACTTTGCGTAAACACTTTCACCTTCATGAGGATCTTGGGAAATCATGTCTGCTGTGAAAAAATAGCAAGATGGTGTAGAGTATTGTTGAAATTGATTGATGGCGAAGGGAATTGTTGGAATAGCGTAGGCGCGCGTGGTGTTTGGTTAGTGCAAGTTTGGAATTGTTTGGATATTGCATTTTGTATTGTTTAGAGGTTTAATTTAATACAGAGGATGAGTACTGGTTTGAAAAATTGGAAATATTTTTTAATTATTGGATGTATTTAGAGTGGTAAAAATGAGTGAAACGGATCTAAAATTTGGAAAATAAAATGAAAATGCGTGACAAGTAATTATATAAAACTACGTTTTTGGAAAAAGGCTTTTAAAAATGGGTTTAGAATTTTTGACATGGTTTTAGACGAATTTCGTAACACCAAATTCCAATAAAAAAAATTTGGAACACTTGGGAAAAATATTTCAACTTTAAAAAAATAAAAACAAAAATTTTATTTTTTATTTTTAATAATATTCTAATTTTCTTTTGTATAGTTAAAGGTTGAAATGTTAATTTAAAAAAGAAATTCTAATAAGCAAATAGATGGAAAGGTTAACAATAAAAAGAAAAGAAAATTAAAAGAAAATAATATTATTTGCTGTTGGACTTAGACTTTTCCTGCTGTGAATTTTTGTATTATCACTCATGACTAGAAAGGCCAAGAGGACTTCTTAAGTAGGGATGGAGTTATCCCAGAATAGAGAAAAGAACAAGTTAATCGTAATCCCCCTTGACATTAATAAATTTCTTGTGTTCTCTAGCAATCAGTTCTATTTAAACAAACACTTTACTAAATCCCTCAACAAATTTAAAGGAATTGCAATCCACAGTTAAACGTAACCCGGCTCAACCAATTGGGAAATAGGACAACGTTGTCTCGGCTCAGAGTATAGTTAGAATTACGTTACATACCGTAAAGCGATTTTTCATGTCAAATTCCCTTTAACTGCGTATTTTTATTAATATTGGAATGAACTGAAAAGTTTGTGTGGATTCTAGTAGTGCGTGTGTGTGTCCATTGGCTATGTGGCTGCTTGAAAAAGAAAGCTAGCGTTTTAAGTGAATTGCTTTTACTTTCCTATCCATTTGGTGCAGCGTCTAACTATCTGAAGGTGACATATTTTACCATATAAATTCACCTAAATCCTATTGCTTCACCTGCAGAAAAACTTTTAGCAAAATTGGTGATTAGGTAATTATTCCATGATCGTACATCGGAGATTTAATAATTTGAACAAACGAACATTTACATTTTTATTTATGTGTATAAAATGGAATTTTTGGTGCATATTTTATGCGCATAAAATGGAATTTTTGGTGCATATTTTATGCGCATAAAACGAATTTTATTTTGCATAAATATCCGGGGTTTACACCATTAGTTTCAGTCCAGTTTACAAAAAAATTGTATTGTTTCAGGTTCCTCCATTTATTCAAAGGTGATAGAAAACTGTGATGAAACTGCACTGTTTGAAGAGGTAGGCGTTGAATTCTTTGAGGTAAATATTGACACAATTAATTATTAATTCATTTATTTTAGGCTTTTGAATGGCCAGTTGCTAGAGCAATTGAGAGACATGAAACTCTGGAAATTCAAATACTTAATTACAATAAATATTTCAATAACAGGTAGGTGATCCTAAATGTAATTGTTTTGTCATTCTTTGTGTTATTAATTCATTTGTTTATCATTGCTGAAAAGGGTGATTGGAAACTATGGATTGGTCTTACAACAAGTAGTGGATGATGGCCTGCTCAAATTGACAGATACACTACTGGATGCAAATAATATGCCTGTTGGTGTAAGTACATAGATTTGGCCTTTCGCATAGAAAATGAACGACTGCAGTGGAATCAGAAAGGTGTTTAGACGGCATTAATATGTATAGAAACTGTAGATCATAATTTTGATTATGTCTTTTCTGATTTCTTCTGGCATGTCAGTGTGACTGCTATGGTCTTCGCCAGAGCAACTAGGGGACTAATTACACTGGTGTGGGACGCATACTCACGTAAATAACAGAAACTCCCCTAATATTGGTTGGTTGGCCTTTATTACGTTGTCTAGGGGTATGGGGAATCCCGTTACCCGTTGCAGGGGTGCCACGAAGGCACACCGCACCGGCAACTGACCCGTCACACACTGGGCGTGAGCCCAATGGGTGACGTGGTCGGTTCAACATTACATTCATGTCGTACTTACCTACGACCCGCAGTGGCCACTCATGGAGGCTGCACTATGGACTCCACCATAGTACTGAGCGTCACTGTGGTGAATGGGAAGGAATGCAGTGTCCTCACAGCCGGGACACGTCTTGTCCACTTGATGACTACAACCCTGGAACTCTTAACACACGACCGTCCTGGTCGGTGTCCGCACTCTCTCTCTCTGCATCTCCTCCCCACACCACTCAGCTCCCTCCTTCCCCCGGGATAGATCACCTTGCCCAATGAGGGGGGTGATCTTGGGACCGTATGGTGGTGTGTGGCAGTGACGTAGGTCACCCCAGGTGGCCTGACGGTCACATCAGTTGTAATGGTGGAGTAGTAATTGCTGGAGATAACTTAATGGCTGCTGGGTTTTCAGAGCATTGACCCCATCTATTGACAAAGTTTTATAAACAAACAAACAAATCAAAAGCCGTACAACTTTTGATAGAAAACAATTATATGGTTTGATTTTCTATTTTTTTTTTCTTTAAATAGATTGTTCTGTCTATGGAAATAAAATATTGCTGTCCTGAAAGTTCAAGCTCAAGTTTAGCAAGCGCCAATCCCGATTATCACTACTTCGATGATGATCAACAAACGTTGCTCGACATTGAGCAAAACATTGCTAATTTGGAGCGTAGTTTAGCAGTGAAGGAGACAAATTCTAAACGCACCAAAGCGTCTCGTAGTGCTAGTTTAGCATCGGCGCGTTCAATGGAGCGGAAACGGTAGTATATTTAATCAAGCAGTATGCAAAACAAATTATTCAACCTCCTATAAAATTCTGAAACAATTAGCCATAATTATTTTACCTTAACACAACAAACCTGGCGCTTAAGGTGTTGAGTGAGCATTAAGGTGCGTTTTCTTGTCCGTTTTTTTTTCTATTTTGACATTCTAAAAATTGCATGCGGTGCATTCACGTTCGGTTTTCTTGCTTAGCTTTACAATGGAGTTTCACTTTGCCATTTTCATGTGAGACGTCGCTAGTGACGTCACTGGCACATTTTCAAAATGGCGTGTGCGATTATTTTCCCAAGCTAATATGAATGTGATATGGCAATCGTATTCATTTGGCTGTGAAATATCGAAAAGCGATACATCACATCGAAAAAGCGATATATCGCAAAAAATCACATTAACCGGTCAGTGTTAATTTTATTGTCCTAAAAGTTAAATTATTACGGTAATTATTTCAGAATGTTATAGAGCGGTGAATGATTCTGTTACAGGCTGTGGTTGGTGGGTTAATTGTTTTTCACGTGTGTACAGTGGGCTGAGCGTTAAAACGTTGACATCAATGATGCGTTTGGGAAAACAAAGACCTCCTGCAGAAGAATTTGATAAATTATCCGTTAAAAGTTCTGAGAGTGTACCAGATTTTGGTAAATATTTCATTAGATTCACACAAAACAAAGATTGCTAATCTCTCTCTCTCCAAAAGATCCTACAAAGTAAGTGATGTTTCCTTCGGTCACAATTAGTTGTAAAGAATTCCCAGAGTGGATTTAAATGAGATCATTTAATTTCTGGCAACACAAAATTAACATAAAGTTTCGGACTTTAAGCCCATGGGCCCAGCATTGCATTTCCCAAAGGGCCAATTTGGCCAAAGTCTTAGGCGATCGATTCTAGGGCAGCTGAAGTGGGTCAGCCAAGTACTCATAAGCTGTTTTCTACATAGGAAACCAGTCTGCCCACAGAAATTTTGCCTTCAGAAAAAACTGGTACTCACAAATTTTATTCCAGTCTTGGAATGTCTGTGAGGTATGTTCTGTGGGGACCCTAGTCTTGAAATAGTCGCGTTTTTTGCACACACAAAACCCCCGGTGCTTACGCTACCGGTGTGGAAGTCTGTTCTGTATCAACGAGAAAGTGTGCGGAACTCGATATGCTTTGGTGCCCAAGGGTTATATTGTATTACATTGCATTTTCAGCAAAAATAAGTTAACACGATTGCTAGTGCTCTTTTCAATGGGATGAAATGGGACAGGTGGGTTTCAATCGCACATTTAACGGAGCAATAGTTTTTATCTCTACTTGGGGATCCATAATACCTTGACCTGGCCCTGCCCAAGGGCATTAAAAGCTGGGGATTATGGTAATAAATATCTGGGCTTAGTGCAGTCATTGCCTACAGCTCACCTGGTCTCTTGATGCTAAAACAAACATCCATTCATATTGGAATGTGGACTCAGAACCGGGTCAGATCGTTTAGTCGACGGTCGTTTATTCGATAAGTCGCATAAAGCGATCATTTTGTCGACAAGTCGTTTTGTCGACGAAGTTTTTTAGGTCGGCTAGTCGACCAACTGTTAGCTTACGTCTTGTCGAGGTACATCTTGTCGACGCACGTTTTGTCGACGTGACCGAGGCCACATAAGACGCAATAAACAGAGGAGAAACGGCGCCTCGAAAAAGGCCACCTCACTTAAGGCGGGAAGTGAGGATTAAAACCTTGATGGGTGACAGGCGGAACATGAACGTTTTAGAGTTCTTGCGTGGCATGACCCACAACTACAAGAAGATGGTTACCGTACTGCCTCATTTAACTTTGTACCAAAAATTAAATTTCGCCGTATTGTAAACTAGCTTTCGCTGAAGTCTTTATTCAAGCCTCACTTGGTGTAGTCGATGAAAGAACTTAAGAAGGTGAATTTTATGATCTTTGTGAACTCACAGGTGCACTTACTGGGTAGGGGGTGGCAGGTAGGTGCAAGAGTGTATTGGGCACTAGAAAGAAAAGTAATAATTCTTTCTTGGAGAGAGATTAGCAGTTTTTTTCTGACTAGTTCAAGTTGTTCCCTGATGTCAGAGATCAACTTTTAGTTATTACAGAATAACTTCCACAAATCTTTATTGAAATGCACCTTTTATTTCTTTTTCTCTTTTTCTTTTCTTTTTCTTTTTCTCTTTTCATTTATTTTTATAATTTATTTTAAACATTAAAAGCTTCAACTCAATCCTTAGACCGACATTTACTAGATGGAGTGATGAAAATCAGAAGATCAACATCCAGCGAAGACGAATCTCAGGCTACTTCTGATGATGATGAATGTTTGGATAGCAGTTATACTTCTAGCAGAAGGTTTGGATCAAACAATAGAGAGTTTGCGGGATGCATTTTTCCCTTATTTTGCTCCGCGATACACTATTTTAGTGCCATATCGCAAGGGAAAAATCTTTAGTGTATCGTTTTCAACACTAAATTAAAATATATCGCAGCCAATCAGAATTGAGAACACTATATTGTTAGCTCCGCCCATTGCAAATGGCGATTATTTTGTTGTCCCGATCAAACACATCACAGTTATAGGTACGTAGATTGAATGATAAGTGAGGCCCAAAATTGAATTTTAGGCCCAAAACCATACTTTATCGGCATAATAATGGAATTTTATGCAGAAATTTGCACATTTTGGCCCCCAAATTGAATTTTTAGGCCCAAAATTAATAACTGTCAGTATTTGGCTGAAATAGTGTAGTGATAAGGGAAAAGTGCAGCCCGCAAAAAGTTAATTTATCATTTTTTCCTTACACTATTTTTATACTGTATAGTCTTTAACTGTAAGGAAAAATGCATCCCGCAAACTCTCTAATTAAAGTTTAGTTATCATCAAATAAAGAAGCCTAATGAAGCATGTATTTGACAGAGCAAGACTTGAGTCCTGTTTGGCTGTGTCAGCTTTAAAAGCTCAAGACTTTCAGGTGAGTGATTTAAATTATGGATAGCGAAAAATATGCGCGGCTTTCTGCAAATGTTGTGACACAAAGCTAGGTGTTACTTTAAACTAAGTTCACACCACTTAGACCTGCAATTACTGTGCTGATGAAATTTTCTTAATTATCTAAAAGCAGACTAATTCTACCCTCTAAAAAATACATTTGCATAGATGCTAACTGATTATAAGAGATAGTAGACATGGCCGGAATTAGCGATCAATCAACACTAATTGGTAATTACGGAATTATAGCCTACTACAGTGTGTAGGCAAAGTTGGAAATTGCCTAAAGTAACATCGGCAAAGCAGCCATCCAATGACAATTAGTGGATACTTTAAGTGGACGTAATATTAGTACGAACTACAGTTTGCGCCGGGTATCTTGACGCTAAATTCGTACTACGCATTCCATTCTACGCAGACGATTTTCTAATTCCATTTGTTAATTAGTAGTATTAAGCTTACTGTCATAATGCTAAAATTAAGTAAATAGACAACAATAAACTCATCATTAACCCTTGGAGGCATAAGGCTATACGGATTTATGGACAAGCCCTTTCTTGAATAGGAAATTTTTTTTTCCTATACATTATTTTTGCTGAAAATTTGTGATTTTGTTTATATCGTACTGAACCTTAACTCAGGTGAAATTTTAAGTCATTGGTCATTTATTTAATTAATTATGCTAAATGCAAATTTTCTGCCCCTTAAAACTCCAGCAAAACTATTATGCTGGCTTTGCTGCCTAGGAAAGAGCGCTTCAGTTAACAGCTTTTCGTATTTACCAGTAGTGTTTAAACCAACCACTAGTTGGTAAAAAAAATAATATTTTTTCACTGTTCATAACTAGCTTTATAAAATTAGTTGCAAACTTTCAAAAATTGAAACGGCGCTTTAACTAATTGACCTGAAAATTGTCCATAAACCCGTAACGCCTTATACCAGAACGGCACATTTTACCCTTATGCCTCCGAGGGTTAAAAGTAATTTAGAACATGGTACCAAAGTATTGTTGTTGAACAATTCTTCTATTGTGCATTTCTAACCATGATGCAATGCCTGTAATCTGGAGAGATCAATAGCCATTAGGAGTTTGTCACGATGTGACATGCAGTGAACCACAAAGTTTATCAGATTAGTCGACAGTATAAATTACAAAGCTTGCAAATTTTGAAGTCTGTTTGGTTTACTTGATAAATGTTTTAGGTGTGCATTACTGTAATTGAAGCACGGCAATTAGCAGGATTGAATATGGACCCTGTAGTGTGCGTCCAACTTGGCAGTGCAAAGAAATATACGGGTGTCAAAGAGTCGACAAATTGTCCATACTACAATGAGGTAATCAATAAAAAAAAATTAATTTTCTTTGCATATTTTTGAATTACATAATTGAAAAAACTTTATTTGTTTCTTTTGTTTGTAGTATTTTGTATTTGATTTTCACATGGCACCGGCAATGCTTTTTGACAAAATCATTACTTTAACGGTAAGTTTTTGCTAGCTGGTTCATCTTCAAAGTATTATCTAATAGAAATAATTAAGTAATTAATTTATTAAAGATGCAGCGAAAGAAAGATCATACTTGATCAAAACTTAAGTGACTTTGTTGAAATAACTGAGTTAGGACCTACACATGTTGCTGTTTTGTTTTTCTTTAATCTCAAGAAGCACTTTATTCTAAAACTAAGATGTTTTTATCGAACATTTTTATCAAATATGAAGGGCCATTAATCACTTTTATGGAGCTACTCAATTTCTTTAAAAATACAGTAGAACCTCGTTATAACGAACCACGATATAACGAATACTTAAAAATGACTTGGTTGATTGGTCATACGTAGAACACCATGTTGAAAAAAATTTGCTATAACGAACTTTTTGGATCAATAGTGAGTTTGCGGTTGCCAATTGTTCCTTATAATTATGAGTTACAAGCTCATAATTATAATTATAATTCCTTCTTGGAATAGGCACTTGCGGTCCAACAAATATATTTTATAAATTATACTTATAAATACCATGTGAACAGTACAAATCCCTTGCATGTAATGGTAGAACAAATCCATATGCAAAAGAAAATGAAAATCTGTAGTTTTACTAATTTGACATTTTTCAGGCATAAAATTGTTTTCCAGTTTATTTATTTGCTTACATACCTGGAATGATTTTAGTTGTTTCTATCCTTCGATGGCAGAAAGAAATTGTGATTGAGACTGAATGTTGAAACAGGTCAGGCAGCCATTTTGAATTTCCATCAGCACCATCAGTGCCATTTGCAATAGTGGGAGGAGTTTCAAATAGTGTTAAGCGATCTGATTGGCTCCCTTATTTTACAAAATAGTGTAAAAGTTGAGGAGTTACGTTATGTTATAAGTCCATTTTTATAATTATGAGCTTGTAACTCATAATTCTAAGGAACAATTGGCAACCGCCAACTCTCTGATATCTTACAAATTAACAATGTAACTCTGTTGCTATGTAACAAAAGTGTTTTTAATACAAATGAAGATGAGTGTATGAATATATGAAAGCCTTCATTGCATGTTTGACTCTTCGAACCGATTTTTCGGGTCCCTTGCGATTCGTTATAACGAGGCTCGACTGTAATATGTTTAAATAGCGGCAACAGTTGATTGATAGATATCATAATTTTGTTTATTAATTTTTATTTCTTTATTTTTATTTTTAATCCATTTTTAAAATTTTGTGTATTTCATTATTTTATTTGTATGTTTTCTTATTTTCATGTCAATACAATGTTTATTTCTACAGGTTTATCACTCCCGTAAATTTTTACGCGCTGGTACAGTAGTGGGTAGTTTCAAGTTAGATGTGAAGACTGTTTATGATGCCCCTGGTATAAGCTAACATGTTATTTTAAAAAAAGCAGACACTATTTAGCATGTGACATATCACTTCTAACTTTCTTCAAACACCATGTCTACAGATTTAGCACTCAGAAAAAAAAAATGCAGCTTTTCACTCACTCAAAAGACAAATGCAGTGATTTCTAATGATTAACGTTCAGATATGTTTTAATTCCTTGGGGTGTGAGGTCTGGGCTCATGGAATTTTTCAGCCATCTTAAAATGGTAGAAGACAATGAGGTGTTTTGGGATTTCGTAATAACCGCGGAATGAATAATCGTGGAATATTTTTTCTAATAGATGGCGACTTTTTTCTTTAAAGTACTGTATTTTTGGTACATTATTGGACAAGCCATAAATAACATCATTTATTTGTTGACGTTATTTTTTGTTCATTCGACGTTTGCGTCACAATTAGTGCAAAATCAATGACAAAAGGTGGGGCTCAAGTGAAGAGTGATCGAAGTCAGATTTGTTTGGTCCCCCCAAAACCTTCCCAGACCTCACTTTCCCTTATTTTTGCTCACCAGAGGGCAGGAAAAGTTGTGCCAGGTGCTTAAAGATCATTTTTTTTGCAATAATTATAGGGATCATTGCATTTGTTATGTAATTCCAAGTTTTTTCTCTTTTGTGAATACACTGTATTGCCTTGTTTGTGAGCATGTTTTTCTTTGGCATTGTATGCATATTTTGTTGTTAGATACTCCATTCTCGCAACATATTAAGATCAGACAAAATACTTGGACAATGCAAAATGGATGTTGGTACAGTTTGGTCCCAACCAGGTAAAATGCACTTTTTTCCACTTTGCACCACTTTGCATGGTGAATGCAAGATACAAGTGAGAAGCATAAGTTTGGAAACTTGGCTGAATTCAAAAATTTGAGTTTAGTTAGTTTGTGATTATGAGAAAACAAACAATCAATGGATATTAAGCTTATAACATTTTATTAATGTAGCATAGAGCTTTCCAAAAATCTAAATGTTTTCAAAAAAATCAAATAAATAACATAAATATGTTGAATTGCATTCACCCCCTGGTGAAGCAGAAGTCTGGAAACTCGCTCCATCTGTTGCATAAGTTTAGAAACTTCCGTGATTTCCCTTGTAAACTCATTTGCATAATTTCACAAAAGCAAGAAAACAGTTGTTTTTGATGCAGCTAACATCTCTAGTGTGATAATGGGCAAAGCACCATAGTTGAGTATGGATGAAAAGCGAATTGCCATGAATATGCGTGCAAAGAAGAAAACATTGGCTGAAATTGCTGACCACCTTCAAATATCTACATCATGCGTGTGTAAATGTTTGAAACGAATTCAAGATGATGGTGGACAGATAAAACCAGTGAAAAAACGACCTGGAAGGCCCCAATGCACAACTAACTCGTGAAAATCGAATCTGAGAAAAGTTGTGTCAAAACAACCAAAGTTAACTGCCAATGAATTGCGTCAGAAATGGAACACTGAAGCCAATATTCATGTATCAAAAGACACGGTGATATGACGCCTTAAAGATATGGGATACAGATCTAGAGTACCAAATAGAAAACCTTACCTAAATAAAAAACAAATTGCATGGGTCAAAGAACATTTGAACTGGACTGCTGAAATGTGGAATTCAGTGGTTTTTTCGGATGAATCAAAATTCTGTTTATCATTTGAGGACCAAGGAACTCGAGTTTGGAGGAAAAAAGGACAAGAATATCACCCTAAATGTCTGAAAACCACTGTTAAGCATCCACTTGGAGTAATGGTCTGGGGTTGCATGGCCTCTAAAGGTCCAGGAGAATTAAAATTTGTGGAAGGGACCATAAATGCATTAAAATACCAGCAAATACTAGAGGAAGGTTTACTACCATCAATGAAAAACCTAAGAGTACGTCGCAAATTGATCTTTCAGCAAGATGGGGTTTCCTGCCATACTGCCAAAACTACAACAAAATGGTTTGAACAAAAAAGAATAAACGTTTTATCATGGCCAGGTAATTCCCCAGACTTAAATGTATGGAATAAAATGAAAAAACGTTTGCAAGCTCGAAAACCAGCAAATAAGACAGAGCTTACAGCTGCAATCACTGAAATCTGGAAAACAGTTACAGCAGATGAATGTGTCAAGCTTACGTCATCAATGCCTAAGCGACTTGCTGCGGTAATAAAGGCAAAAGGATATCCCACCAAATATTTAGGTATTACTCTACTAATTTGAAATATTTATAGCTTAATCACTCAAGTTTCTAAACTTATGCAACAGATAGAGCGAGTTTCCAGACTTCTGCTTCACCAGGGGGTGAATACAATTCAACATATTTATGTTATTTATTTGATTTTTTTGAAAACATTTAGATTTTTGGAAAGCTCTATGCTACATTAATAAAATGTTATAAGCTTAATATCCTTTGATTGTTTGTTTTCTCATAATCACAAACTAACTAAACTCAAATTTTTGAATTAAGCTAAGTTTCCAAACTTATGCTTCTCACTTGTAGTTATAGGTTGATTATGTAGTTGCTTTTGTGTACTCTTTTAGTACAGTAATTTAGAGATTTTAATTTAGTTAGGGTTAAAGTTTTGTCTAATGATCTTTTTTAATATAATTTTCAGATCACCAATTTTATCACAAATGGGCTGTGCTGACAGATCCTGATGATATATTGGCAGGACCCAGGGGCTACTTGAAATGTGACATATCTGTGATTGGTAGAGGAGACTCAGTCAAGGTATGTCAACCTAATGTTAACCCTAGCAGTACCAACTTAAAAAAAATCCCTTATTTACCCAATCCGGGTTATTTTTTACCCAAAGTCAAAAGGATTTTTCCACAAATATATGAAAATGATTCTATTCTATGATTATTTCATGTTTATGATGACATTTAACTAGTTCGGTCTTTGTTGAAAGAGTATGACAGAAATAATTGAGATTGAATTCAAAAGTAGTGGGTAAACAAAGAAAATTTTGTGAAAATTTTTTTTATGAATTATTGAATCTATTATTTTTATTATTGTTTGTTACGATGTTTAAAGAAAATGCATGAAAGTTCAGAAAAAAAATCTCGCTAGTTTTCGTGAAAAAAAAATAAAAACACTATTTATTAGTTTATTTTGGTGTTTGCACCAGTCACATTCTCAATTTCCATCAATTTACCACAATGTGCTTGAATTTAAAGCTAAATCAGGTGAACAAATTATTGAATTAATCCAATAAGAAAAGGATTTATACTTAAAAAGATGAGATTGATTTATTTGTTCACATAATAGCTCTTGCAATAAAGGATGTGATGTTCTTGTGGAATGGATTGGTTTATAACTCTTTTGGCTATACTATTTAAGAGAAGAAATGAGTCAACAAGATGACCCCAATATTAAATTCACTTAGAATTCCAACGTATGGTCAGTTAAGCCCCTTAGAGTGCAATAAATGTGACATTCTTTGCTCATCTCATTCTTAGATTCTGTTATTGGGTAATGTGGGCATGTAGCAATCACAATCCTGCTGGAATTAAAGGTTTGTGCTCATAAAGGAGACATTTTTTCCAATTTTCTGATTTGTTATTGGAGAATTGAGAGTGGAAATCTGAAGGCAGAAATATTGTGTTACCACAAAATCCTTTGTCTATTATAACAATAGTGTCAATTTTTATATTGGTATTGGGGCCATATTCTGCAGTAAGCTTGATTGGCTTTAAAGTCAAAGTATAGATTTATTTTGGATTGTGAATGCAGTAAAATGTAGACTGTAAATTGCAATTGGTTGAAGGAAAGTAGATAGTATTGTCTTGGGTCCAGTTTTATTGGCTTCTGGTCATTCAAAGAGTCTGTGTAGATACATTTTGCTGAAAAGTAAAGATTTTTAAGGTTTGAAGATAAACTGAACTGCTGAATCCATAAACAGTCAATGGGTAATAAGAAAAACTCCTAAAAAGAAGTTGCAAGGGATTTTGACAATAAATAAAACAACTTTGTGAGTTTTCATTGAAGTCAGGCAGCAATAATCAACTTGACATATAATTTTCAGCAGTAAATGATAAATAGCTGAATGCAGCAGCAGATGATTAATGGGTGTACTTTAATAGTAACAGGTAATATTTGAGGAGTCATTAATGATTAATTGCTATGTAGTTTGTTAGGTGAATGCTGAAATAAAAGTTTCATGTTGAAGTGGAATAATTGATTGGAAACTGTTTGTATTTGGTGGAATTAATCATTTTAATTGATTGATGAAAAAGTTTGGGTTTGGTTAAAATTTATTTAAGGTTGAAGTATCATTCTTCAAACCAATTAAAGAATCCAATTATTGTATAAAACTCTTCATTAAAATTCAAATTTACCTAATAAAATAATTTTTTACTTGTAATTAATTAATTTTTTTTTATTTTTAGATTCCCCCCAAGAGTGAAAAGGACGATGATGATATTGAAGCGTAAGTTGTTTCATTTAATTGCAGTTCACACAATTGATCGTTCACATAACCAACGTTCGGAATCAGAACGCCGTTCTTACGTTATCAGTAAACACTATACATTAACGAATCGGGAAAATCACGTTAACTGAACATGATTATCGGATTGATCATATTGTTACGCGTACGGACTGTTCCGCTCATCGGTCGATCCGTATCGCTCATATTCGACTAATTAGTTGTTAAATTTTGACCACAGATGGCGCTGATTGTAAACATCGTCATCTGGTCAATCAATTCGATTAACAGGGGGTAATCTAACAATATAGGCGACTGGCACCTCCCTAAGGGCTGACTGCCTAAATGAATGAACTGGGTTGATATTTACAAATGTGAGAACATTTTTTACATTATTAGACAGTGCTTTAGTGGAGGGTATGCAAGAGTAAATGCTGTAATGCTTCGTCTTTACGCAGTATAACTTCGGCTTTACTTTCAACTACAGCACTTGCAACGTCAAGACATAAGCTCACATTGAGGCGCTTCAATTTATTAAACGCACAGCTGTGTTGGATGTTGCATGGATTACTCCACAATTGTCATGGTTCCAAGAGGAATATGTGTACTGGCCATGCTAATTTGTTCCAGTAACTCTGTATGAAGTGCTTGAAATTGCAAGGATTTAGGTGCTAGACTTGACTGTAGTTAATATTGTTTGCAATTACAGTACTGCTGTTGCTGGTTGCAGCCCAATTGAGTTTGAAAACTGCTCTCAGGTTGGGGTCATTATTGGATTTGGCACGCTGAACTTTGTAGAGCAGCAAATCTTGGAACCTTAGTTATCGGAAAAATTGCATTTCCCTTGTACAGGGTGGGCCAAAAGTCACGAACTGGTCTGAAGTCTTAACCTTCCCATAGCCATGGTGTTTACTACACATGTGCAGCCATGGTCGGTCATTTCTACCTTCTTTTCAAAAATCCTTCTGCACATGTGCACAATCAAATTTTTCCTGGTGCAATCGCATTTTTACTGGTAAAAGCACATGTTTTAGGACTAATTTTAATATGCCACCTAGTGCAAACCGATGGCAAAGCGGTGTACGGCGCTCCCATTAAGGGTGTTTTATGTTGTAAATATTAAATTATCTTAATAATAATTGAAAAACTATTCGTATTTAGACATTATAAAATAAGAAAAAAAAGTTTTTGAGGAATAAAAGTTAACCTCATTAATTAATTTTCAGGAAAAAAAGAATTACAGTGATTTTTCCACTTCTGTAATTTTTTTGACCCACCATGGCTATGGGGAAAAAAAAATTATTTTAGATTTTTCTTTAACTATTTTTTAAAGAAGACTTAGGAGATTAATCATGGAAAAATGAGGGTTAGAATGATCGATCCTCAGGTTTGTTAGTAAAATTTAATGATTTGTGTTCTCTGTTCGGTCATGAGCCGATGTATAAAAATTGGAAAAGACCATGTTTTGCAAACTTAACTCAAAATTTTGGTTATTTCAGTAACTTGCTATTACCTGCTGGAATTCCCGCAGAACGCCAAAGAGCCAGGATCATAGTAAGGGTGTACAGAGCAGATGGATTGCCCCGGATGAATGCTGGCATCATGGCCAATGTTAAAAAAGCATTTACAGGCGAAGCGAAAGACCTCGTCGATCCATTTGTGCAAGTTTCCTTTGCTGGAATGACCGTGAGTTGGTTTTAATAAAATAATCCTCAAACACATTAGTATGACATTTGTTGTGTTTTGTCTTTACAGGGTAAAACATCGGTTAAGAAAAACAGTTACCAGCCGGTATGGAATGAACAAGTTGTTTTCACTGAAATGTTTCCACCTCTGTGCCAAAGGGTTAAAATTCAGTTGAGGGATAATGATTCAGTGAATGATCCAGTCATTGGTACTCATTTTATTGAATTATCTAAAATTTCTAATGATGGAGATAAAGGTAAATTTATTTTATTTGCTAGCGAAAGCAAGCCATGTCAAGGATTACTCGTTACAAGTGTTTGGTTTTTTTGGTGTTAGGGTTTTTGCCTACATTTGGTCCAGCTTTTGTATACATGTATGGATCAACTAGGCATTACTCCATATTTGATCAGCACACAGCTCTTAATGATGGGTTAGGAGAGGGTGTTTCCTATCGCGGAAGAATTCTAATTGCAGTTCGGACGGAGATGTTGGATATGTTGGATGTTGGGACTTCGAATGTGGAAGTGGAATCTACAATACCTATTGTTGAGGTATACTATGAACCGAGGATAACATGGACACGTATCCACGTGTTCAGTGCGTTTTGCCACATAATATATTGCCGCACTGTATTCTGGGATGACAAGAGTTGATCGATTTGGTCTCGCCGTGTATAATGTCAGCAGCCATTTTGTTTATTTGTTGTGTGTTTGCATAGTGACGCACCAGGATTGGTTGACTCAGTCATGTGATTGTAGTCGTCCGCAATGTGAATCTCCCAACCAATGGGAGTATTTCAAGTACTTTTCGGAATAGAGTTTAGTTGGCGTGATGTGTGATTGCCGTCATCCAATCAGCGCCCAGAACAACAAATCAACAGGAAATAACACCCGGATACCTGTCCATGTTATCTTTGGTTCATGCTTTCAATCTAATCGTCACGTCATTAAATCTTCTTGATTTTAGCATTCTTATGGCCGGTATGAGGAATTTTTTTTATTTGGTGCTATAACAGAAGCTAGTATGATAGATCAGAGATTGGGTACTAGGCCTGTGGTATTTGAACTTAGCATCGGTAAGTTGTAGTAAGGTAATTGTAAGGGAGCTGTCTAACTTTAGCTTTTTTCACATTTAGGCAATGCTGGAAATATTTTGGATGGATCTACTGAATTATGTAAGCTGGAAAATGAAGGGGAACCTGAAGATGATTCCGGGCCAGAGTCGATTCGAATCGAAGGCCCCAAATGGCATAGCGGGACGCCATCAATAAAACCACATTCAACCGACAGGCACTGACTCTGAATATTCATTAAGCACTGTGGCTGAATTAAATTGTTGAAATAATATTTTATTTTTAGATACTATTATTACTTGCCTTACTTGGACCGGAAGCCTTGCATGTATGTACGTACGGTTTTTCAAGACCATCGAAGAAGAGTGTACAATTCAAATATAATTTCAAAAATAGCAGATAAATTGGTAATTTTGTAAATGGAAATGCAGAAATTCCATTAGAAAATGATATTTGGAGGCAGAAATATCTAGAAGTACAATCTACATTTATTTTTGATGATCTAGGATGAAGCACTTTCTGATGTGGTCGATTTAATGGATCAAGACAACCCACAAGCAGAAAAAAGGCTTAAAATGGTCTTGGAAGAGTTGTCTAATGGATGCAGGTGGGATTCAACTGAAATGAAATTGGTATATTAATATTTCAAGTACATTTTTGTTTGTTTTAGTCGATACGCAACCATTCTTAGCGGTGTAGGTGGAGGCGCTGCGGCGGGGAAAACAAAACTGGATAAAGAAAGAATCCGTATGTGTCAAAGAGAAATTGTGAGTTGCTGTTATGGTTTATCATAGTTACAATTTGTTAATTTAATCTTACACCTTTTTTGTCAATATTTACTATAGGATCATATCAACAATGTTGCAAAATCAATAAAACCAATCATAACAAAGTCAAACCTGAAAGAGAAATTAAAAGCCACTCAAAACATGGCACTTAGATTAAGAGATCTAGTTGACGATGTAAATTAATTTTTTATTTCTGAAATTTTCAATCGTCTAATCATCTGATTTACTGTTTGTAAATACAGCCTCAAGATGCACTACCAGATGTATTTTTATGGATGATTATGAGCGGCAAAAGAATGGCTTATCACCGTTTCAACGCTAGGCAGTTTATCTATTCCATCGTGGAAGAGGAGTGTGGAAAATACTGTGCTAAATTACATCCTGTATTTCTTAAGGTAACTTGTTGAAGCACAGGCTAAAATTGTTTGCTCGTAGCGCCATTTTGTCTCACGACGGCTTTGCTGCTCAATCTGAATTAACATACAGGGTGTTTCGTTGAAGACGCCACAGTCAATTTCCAGAATAAGTATATGCTTTTTAAAAAAAACCAAGCAGACTAACCTATAGCAAAGTAGGGGTGACGAATCCAATGGTGTAATCAAATTTTATGCGAGACGTGCAACAATGCACTTTTCATTCGCTAACTCGTTAACTGGTTGAGATAGAGCAAAATTTCAAATTACAAAGTTGTAGAGCACCATCAAATTAGTACTATCCAACTGTTTTTACCTTTAGAATATATATACGGTAATTATTACTTGAGATGCATATGACACATCGTTTTTATTAGCTTCCAGGTAAAAGAAACCAAGGACCTTCTGGTTGGGCTATTCAAGCCAAAGTGTCCATATATTTATGGCTTGGATTGACAAAACACAAGAAGAACTGTCTGAAGAATATGCCAAGAGGATACGAGATCTCTCCGGAAGTAAGGAATATGGACAAATTTCAAGCAGGACCACCAATATTGTTGCATTACAGAGGTAACAAAAAGATTTCAGCAGTTTTTTTCAGTCCTTTGAAGTTGTATTTTGTTCTGTTTCTATTGTCATTAGAAAAGCATATGTTTCAACTCCGGGCTCACATGTACCAAGCACGTTCGTTGATTGGATCCGATGCTTCTGGACTGTCTGATCCATTTGCAAGAGTAGTAATAGGAGAATACAGTCAAATCACCCAAGTGATTGAAGAAACATTGAGTCCCACATGGGATGAACTAATAATATTTCCTGAGATTCTTGTGTATGGTCACCGGGAGGATATCAAGGCAGAACCACCAGCAATAGTAATAGAGATATTTGATATGGATAAAGTGGTATGTATTTGGATTTGATACAATAACAGGTTTAGTACATAGCTGAATTGGTATTGCAGGGCAAAAGCGAATACATTGGTCGTGCAATGGCAAAACCCCATGTTAAATTATTGGAAGAACCATATGCAAAGCCTGAGTTTCCACCATCACTGGAATGGTATCAGCTAAATCGTGGGTCAGATTGTGCTGGAGAATTACTCGCTACTTTTGAATTATTAGAGGTAAATTTATTTTAACATTAAGTGCATTTAAAGTTAAAATCCAAATTTGATTCATCGTACTCTGAATTATAACCTCGCTATAACGAATCGCGATAAAACGAAATTTTTGGAATAAAATCTGTTTTTTGCGCATAAAATATGCATCAAAATTCCATTTTATGCAAAATAAAAATAAAAATATGCAAAATAAAAAAATTTATTCTAGTGAAATCAGGTTTTAAATAACAACTTAATGCCATTTCAAAGTGTTCTTGATGTAAATGAATTATAATTATCATAACAGATTTGTCGCGTCCCCATGCATTTCGTTATAACGAGGCTCGACTGTAATAATTTGGCTGAAATGTTGGCGCATGTGTAGACCGTATAATGAATTAGAAACATACAGAGAAGCAATTCATTCCAATTTAAAAAAAACAATATTTGATTTATGCGATCAGATTAAGGGCCCAGGAGAAAAAGAAGACTTACCAGATCTTCCTCAGCCGAAAGAATGCATCCTGCCTTCAGAACATGGACCTATTTTGCCAGTTCCTTTGGATATTCGTCCATCTTTAGCCAAATACAGAATTGAAGTTTTGTTTTGGGGATTGAGGGATCTGAAGAGGATTCACTTGATGTCTGTAGATAGTCCTAGAGTAGATATTGAATGTGCTGGTCACATTCTGGCTTCGTCGGTCATACAGAGTTATAAAAAGAATCCTAATTTTACTACAACTGTCAAATTTTATGATGTGGTAGGCTTAATTTGAATTACTTTCTGATTTATGTGTATTTTAAATAGTATGGTTTGATATTTGAAATAGGAATTGCCAGAACTTGCTCTCTACTGTCCACCGTTGACAATCCGTGTTGTTGATTGCCGAAGTTTTGGGCGGTTCACTTTAGTGGGGACACACATTATTAACTCTTTGCACAAATACTTGTATACACCAATGACAAAAAGAGAAAGAGAAGCTCAGGAAAGGAAGAAATCTTTATTGCAATTAGGTATAATCTTGTTGTGTTGTCAAAAACCAGAAAAAGCATTTATTTGTATTATTTTGAATGATCCCATACTTCGCTTTTTTATTTCAGGTTTTAATGACCAAACTACTGACCCAATGGCATTGGATTCAGCAACTGCTATTGATAATAAAGTTCTTGAGAGTTCTTCAGAGACATTAATTTGTGTTGAGTCTTCAAATGCTCGCACCTTAAAGCAAGAAAAGACAGATTCAAATCTGAAACGCCAAGCCGGAATCGAGGAAGATTCAGACGAAGAGAACAAAGATTGGTGGACAAAATATTTTAGTTCCATAGAAGCATTCATTGAGGTAATGGTGTAACCATAGTTGTAGTGTGGAATGAAAGCAATGTTAATAAAATTGTGCAATTTTAGGAAGGAAAAGAAGCCAGGGGAAATAATTCACAGAAGAATGATGCGTGTCAGAATGGCAATATAATTAACAACTTAGGTATGTGAAAAGTATTAGCATCTTGCAGAATTAAGAATTGAGATTAATTTATTGAAAGATTTTATGGAACGATTAGTATTGAAACCTTTCCGTCCTGATGCAAACAATGCAATATTAAACAATGGTAATTTAAGAGTGCTCTGTTTGATGTGTGATTAATGATCTATTTTAATTGCTCAGACTTTTTTCACTTTTGAATTGTTATGTTGCATTTATTATTATTATTATTTTTTTTATTATTTAACACATTGTTTTTGTTATTTTTATTTCAGTGAGAAATCTTTTTCACACACGTGTTACAAAGAAGTTGAAACATGCACTTACTGATTGTATTATTTGTTTTTATTAATTTCTGATTCTTTTATATTTATTTCTCTGCATGTTGGTGATTGGTTGGGGAAATGCAAAGAATTTAACACATATTTAAACTTTTAGTTTTAATTATTGTTTTAACAATTTCTATTTCAGATGATTTGAAACCTAAAGAAATCAAATGGAATGAAGAACAGGTTCAGAAAACTGAAACCAAGAAAACAACTTTCAAAGGAGCTGCAACTGCAGTCAGATTTGCAACAAGATTATCTCCTAAAAAAATCCCAAAGAAAGTGCAGGAAGCTCCTGCATTGCTCAAAGTAGATTAAATTGCCCAATATTTGTTTGAAAGAGTAGTAATGAAGTGGTGGTTGCAGATGTATCCGAATGAATTGGAGGCTCAGCCGGAGTTTAATGGTTTCAAAGAATGGCTGCACAGTTTTGAATTATATCGTGGCAAAAAAACCAACGACGAAGCGGAAGACGACAGCAGAATTGTCGGAATTTTTAAAGTAAGAATTTCATACCTTGTTCACGCCAAGCTTTTGGATCTCTTCCGAAGCTGCAGATCTAGATCCAAGATTGGTGTGAACACTGAACTCTGTTCACGGATCTAGATCTGTGTGCCCAACAACTCTGTTCGTCGATCGAGTTTCCACAACTCTTTTTTCTTTTAGGGCTCAATAAAGTTCTACAAAATTCCACTACCAACCGACATCGAAGATCATACAATAACCGGTGGCGATCCACTTTCTGGATTATTCCACGGCCTGCCCAGCAATGAACCCATTCATGTACTAGTTCGAGTTTATATCGTTAAGGTTAGGCCTAATTTTGTAACAACTATTCTAGGGTGATTAAATTTGCATTGGTTAATATTTTACAGGCTAATGACTTGCATCCCATGGATTTGAATGGCAAAGCCGATCCATACATAGTCCTAACACTTGGCAATAAGAGAGTCAGTGATAAGGATAACTACATATCGAAACAACTAAATCCTGTATTTGGTAAATGTTTCGAATTCGAAGCCACAATACCTCATGATTCATTATTGACCGTTCAAATTTACGATTGGGACCTGGTTGGTTCTGATGACCTAATCGGAGAGACGAAAATAGATTTGGAAAATAGATTTTATTCTAGACACCGAGCCACTTGTGCGTTGCCGCTCAAATACGAAGCGTAAGTTGGTTTATAATGGATAAACATGCCGTAATACCTTGTTCGCACCAGAAAGTATCGGCTAGCCCAAAGTTTAAATCTGGTTCTGGCCTAATATTGGCTAAAAAAAAAGTTCTGGCTAGAGCGTTCGCACTAAAAAGCAAAAATCCACATATCCAGGCCAGCATGCAGTCAATAGACAATCAACTGACTATGCTGCGCTTGGAATTGTGGGAAATGACTTTGGCAATAATCTAGTTCTTTGGCAATAATCTAGTTCTTTGGCAATTATCTAGTTCACACAACTGGATTGGAATTATCTATACTCAAAACCACCACAACGTTGATCTATTTCAGCGTGTTTATGCCTAACTGCGAAAAGTAGTTCTGTTTATTTTCAATGAGTTTAAGTATAAAAAGTGATTAGATTGATGGATTTTATTTAATTGGGAAGAAGTTTTTATTTTATTTGCTAAATAACCTTTTTCCCTTTTTAATCAATCAATTAATGTAAGTATAGTTTGTTGGTTTCTTTTTGCAGGTAAACAAAGGTTTTAGTTTTTTATTGGTTGTTTATGCCTAGTTAGAATACAATTCTGGTGTCACGAGCTACTTTTTTTGTGCCACTACACCAGTGATATGGCTCGACCAATAGAGAAATAGATCAATGTTGTGGTGGTTTTGAGTATAGTTCAAAAGTTTTTAAACTAGATAAATGTGGGCTAGATGAACCAGATTTACATCAGATTTAAACTTTGGGCTAGCCCAAACTCTCTGGTGCGAACAAGGCAAAAAGCTTTAAATAAACGCTCGGAAGTTTTTTTATAACTGACCCTCAGCGCTTATTTGAGTCCGGTGCCAATTTAAAGCTTTATATGGTAATCCCATTTTTGTAGTATCTGTCTAATGTCAAATTCTTGTCGCATGTTTTGTAAAACATAATTTGTACTTTTGTTTCAGGACTGGATATAATCAGTGGAGAGATGCGCTTAAACCTAGTCAAATATTGGCCAAATTGTGCAAAGATCACAAATTGGATGGACCTCACATTGCTAACGGAAGAGTTCGGATTGGACGAAAATGTTTTGTGATTCAAGCGAAAGACGAGGGCAGGGACGGTAAAACTTTTCTTTTGGTCTCCTCTTGACAAACAATCTAATAAGATATTTTAATTTTAGTAAATAATTTATTAGAAGATGCCATATCATTGGCTGTCCTACAAAAATGGCAAGATATGCCTAAAATAGGTTGTAAACTAGTGCCCGAGCATGTAGAAACGAGGCCGTTGTATAATCCAGCAAAGCCTGGGATAGAGCAAGTATAAACCAGCAATATCTTCAATTAAAACTTAATTCTTAGGTTAAAAAATAATGTTTTTAGGGAAAGCTAGAAATGTGGGTGGACTTGTTTCCCATGGATATGCCATTACCGGATGTTGCTGTCGAGATAGCACCAAGAAAACCAAAAAGGTAATTGAATATACTATACATCAACAAACTACTGAGCGTTGCCGTGGTGAATAGGGAGAACGGCGGAGCAGCTTAGAGGACTCTGGGACATAAACCCTTTTAATGTCCAGTAGAACAACAATACTCCCTCTTGACCAGGCACCATTCACTGCCTGTAGCGATCATCCTACTGTAGCTTTGAATTAGACTTTGACCGATATCGATATTTTGCAGTATCGCCGATACCGATAATCGGCAACCGAATATCGGTATGTCCGACCCCTCCCCACCCCCAAAAATAAAAAAAATTAAATCAAAATTGCGTCTATTAATTTATTTTATGTTTTAGTCTAAAACGATACGTTTTAGAAACATGGCAATATCGGTATCGGCCACGCAAAAAAATATCGGATCTGATATCGGTGAATATCAAAATATCGGCCGATACCGGTATCGGTATTGGTCAAAGTCTACTTTGAATATTGAATGCATTTTTATACTTGATTTTTTCTAAACGGAAACATTTTTTTAGTTATGAACTAAGGGTTATCATTTGGAACACCGACGACGTGGTGCTTGAGGATGATGCGTTCTTCACAGGGGAGAAAATGAGTGACATTTATGTTAAAGGGTTAGAATTTTGCAATGAGTTTTGATAAGAAGTTTATTGTTTAATTTTTGCTTTTAATTCATTTGTACTAGGTGGTTAAAAGGACCCGATGATATGCAGGCGACAGATATACATTACAGATCTCTAACTGGAGAAGGAAATTTTAACTGGAGGTTTGTTTATCCATTTGACTATCTGGTAGCTGAGGAAAAGATAGTCACTTCAAGGAAAGCTACTCTCTTCTCATGGGATGAGAGTGAATCTAAAATTCCAGCACGATTTGAATTGCAAGTTTGGGATGCGGATCATTTCTCAGCCGATGATTTCTTGGGTAAATAAATTTGGAAGCTTATCATAAGGACGCGCTTTTAGTGGCATGCCCCCATGTTGCATGAAGGGATTACAATAACTGGCGCGGAAAACTATTTCGCGCTTATTCATTCCGCGGTTGCGCAATTTCGTTTTTGCAAATTCCTAAGACTGCCTAAATAGGTGGGGGCTAGTGCCCCCCTTGACCCCCCCCCCCGCGCCCGGACCACGCAAACCGGGCAAATCATGACGTCATTAAATCTCAATGGTTCTTTACGTCTTCTTGTGGACAAATTTAAAACAGCTGTACTGCAGGGAAGTTTTTTTTTCGTGGGTGTACACCTGCACTTTCCGGCCTTAGATCACATTTTTATTGCCATGCCTCTAAAAGTGTGTCAATGCGCTAAGAAATTGAGAAGAAGAATGATTAAAGTTTGATTTTGTTTGCTTAAGGTGCAATTACGTTGGATTTGAATCGGTTTCCACGTGGGGCTAAATCGTCGAAATTGTGCACGCTCGGAATGCTCAAGGCGGACAGTTCTGTGCCCATGATTTCTATTTTTAAACAGCGAAGAGTCAAAGGATGGTGGCCATTTTTTGTCAAAAAGGATAATGATGAAATGGAACTTACGGTAAGCGCAAAAAAACGACATGTCCAGATGGATACTGAATAAAATGTACCGGTAAATAAAAGGCCATCGTGTTAAGAAATGTCATTATTTCCTTTCAGGGTAAAGTAGAAGCTGAGCTATGTCTTCTGTCAAAAGAAGAAGCAGAGAAGAACCCAGCTGGCCTGGGTAGGAATGAACCAGATCCACTAGAAAAACCCAAGTAAAAATTAAACATAATAAATGTTCAAGTGAAGTGAACAGATAAAAAATATTTGCCAAAATGATGATCTGAAACTTCAGGCTTACTCACAGGATGAATAGAGTCACAAAAGTGTCAATTTTCTGACCACCACCCACTCCAAAGTAGTTTTAATAGTAGGCATAACACCTAACAGTTTTTTCTTTAAAGTACTGAATATTTGATACGATAATTAGACAATCCATAAGTAACATCATTTATTTGTTGGCCTAGGTAATCGTCCTAGGTCTGACTTATTACATTTTGATATGTGTGGCGGCTCTTTGTCGACACTCTTTTACTGTATTGCAGTAAAGCTATACCAAATCTTTGCTTGAATCTAAGGGGCAAAACAATTGATTATTTAATTTTGGGCATAAATTAAAACCCCACTAAATTTCCTTGCATTCCCACTAAAAAAAACTAAATCTTCCACTGACTGACTTTTCCACTAACGTAACTTTTTTGTCCCACTAATTTAACTAAGCCAAAAAAAATATTTTTTTCCACTAAAAAGATTTATTTAAACCAAACTTATTTTTCCACTAAAAAAACTTATTACATCCACTTTTTCACCTGTTATGAAATGAAGGCCCGGCATCTCGACGAGAATCTGAGGTCTTGTTGGGACTGGGCGAGGACTCCGTTGCGCGGGGCATTGATGTCTTGTTTGGACTGGGGCCGTGGCGCGGACTCGGTTGCGGTAGCGGGCGACTATTGGGGGGCTCGTAGACCATGCAGGGGATGGTTGGTCGTCCTCTTTGCCCGCTGAGACGGACTTGTGGTGCAAAACGTTCGCTAAACGTTCGCAAAGCACCAGCAAAAATATCTTACCAAAGTAGTGATAGTAGTGGTAAAATCAGTTTTTTCTTGCCAATTTAATTTTAGTGAAAAAAAATATTTTTTTTGGCTTAGTTAAATTAGTGGGGAAAAAAGTTACGTTAGTGGAAAAGTCAGTCAGTGGAAGATTTAGTTTTTTTTTAGTGGGAATCCAAGGAAATTTAGTGGGGTTTTAAATGGGACCCTTTAATTTTTACTACTTTTCTTTTCCTATACAAAGTCTAAATCTGTTCTAATCACTTCACTTGATTTTTTGAATGTATGCCTAATATGTTCTGTCTTCCTAATACTACTAATTTCTGTGTCTAGTCGTCCTGATTCGTCTTTTATGTGGTTTCTAAATCCATTCAAATCAATTAAGTACATCATTTGGCACAACTACAAATGGGCCATTCTCAAATTGCTTCTCTTGATTATGTTAATACTTATCCTTGGATTATTTGTGTACTCAATACCTGGCTACACCGTTAAGAGGATACTGGGAGCTTGATTTACTAATTTATTCATTTGTTTGTTGAGTTTTGTTTCTCTGTCATTTCTCACACTTTGCTTCTTGTGTAAAGTTTAAACAGACATTGTATAAAAATGATCTATATATTCACATAAATATGTATGCATTCAATGTATATATGTATATGTATATTGAGATTGTTAACTGCACTCAAACGTTTATTTTGGTTTAATTGAAAATTAAGCCTTTTTATGATGATATTAAAAGTTTCTTCTATTTTCATGTTGCAGTCATAAAAGTAGTAATAAAATCTATTCTCTTATTTGGCGTGATATTATAACAGTTTTAGTTTGTGTCTGTCTTTTTTGAGGGGGTGTGGGGAAGGGAAAATGAAACAATTAACTAATGAATGATAAAACTTTGTGTCACTTTATGAAATTGCAATTTATGAAGTGTTTTAATTGAAGCTGAAGCGTGGTTGCTAAGATGATTTAAGTAGATATGAGTCAGCATTTACTTGTGTGCAAGCAAATTTATTATTTTTTTAATGAAAGTATTTGACCAGTGGTTCCCAAACGTTTTTGGTTCACGGGTCTCCTGTAGGTGATCATGGTGTCCTATCATAGCGCCCCTTCAAGTTATCCAGCATCCCTATAGGTGAGTAAAGCTTCAATAATTTGCCATATGGTTTTTTTTTTTTACTTTAATTTTAAATTGTTTGATGGATTTAGGGTTTTATTGTTTGTTTGTGCTGAACCAAGTGTTAATTAGGTTTCCTATATTTATGGACATAAAAAGCACTGTTTACTTTATAGGATGTCACTTAATTTTCTAATATTGTGAGCAGGCAAGGAGAATGTTTCACAAATAGAGAAGGGATAGAATTTATTAATATTAAACCGTTACAACATGTTATAACAAAGAAAACCAAATTGTTGATTGGCTGTGCAAGATAAATTTTTTGAAAATATTTTTCGGTTAATTAATGACTCAATCTTTTATTGTGTGCGGTTTTATTAAGTAACTACATCGAGATTAAATTTCTTCAATGGCTTAGAATTATTACAGCATTTTTTGACATAAGCTTATAAACTAAACACCAAACGAAAGAGCGGAAAAAAATTACTTCAGAATTAATTAAACAACACTGTCCACAATTAATATAAGTTTAGTTTAAGTGTGTATTACATTTTTTAAATTTTTAAATTTTAAAATTGGTTAGGTTTTAAAGAAATTGTTGAGAAAAGAGGAAATGTCGGATATTTGATTCAAAAGTGAAAAAAATGATAATCCCAGAAAGAATCCGAGAATAGATCCGATATCGCAAACAAGTTTTTCAAATGGTATAACTAGTTCTTCTTTGAACACTTCTCGGAAATTACTTTCTAATTCAAAATGCGACAATAGAACAGATCGCTCAATGGCTGCGGGGGATACCTGGTTATATTCCAATTGGGGAATGTAGAAGGTGTGTTGACACGGAGGATGACACCGACATTTGGTTTTCAAAACATCCTTCAGGTAAGATTTGATAACTCGGTTAGCCGAGGTGGAATTGGCGCAAGAAGGCAACGACGAGTTGGTAATGAATGGTAAGCTGAGGGTGATAAAAAAATGAGAACAACGCAAAAACACAAATTTATTTCGTTAAACCTGCATGAAATGTTTTGTCTGTTTTCCATAAGACAGTCGTCCTCACATTTTGTAAATTCTTCCATGTCTACACAAGGTTTTGTTGGTGTTTTCAACCGAGAAAACTGGTAATTAAATATACGGTAATAATGTTAGTATTTCCTACAATTAATATCTTTTGTTGATGCACATTATTGATCTTAAATGATGCGTGGAAATAACTAAAATCAGGAACTTTAAGGAAGCAATGCCTAACCAGGATCACTGTCATGTTTTATCAATATTATAGAAGTATTGTAAACCGGGGTGACTTTGGCCAAAAATTAAAAAATGAAGTAGTGTCTGACTATGAAAAAACTCTTGGTTGTTACAGTACAGGATGGAAAAAATATGGAGATGAGCATTAAAGCATGCTTTTTTTCATATTTTTTATATACATGTATATCTAGTTGTTCAAGCTAAAAAATGTAAAACTAACCTTATGAGGTTTTCTATGTTTTTTCGGCAATTTTTGATAACCGGCCAAACTCATCACCTTGCAGAGGTGAGATTGTCCACACCATTATGAGTCCAGATTTTTTTTAATAACGGAATCAGAATCAATACATACTTACCTACAACTACATTTCAAAAGTTTAGAAAGTGAGTGAAAAATTCACTCACTTTGTGAATAACACCAAAAATATGACTTAAAAGTTAAGCAAAACCAATTTATACCATCAGATTTGAATAAAACAATTATTTTTCATCTAAAATAGCTTATAGGTACATATATTTAGTTATATAATTTAGTTACAAATCGAGATTTTCAAAACCTCACTTGTGTCAAAAGTTTAGAAAGTTGAAAAAATCATTTCATAAGTTTAGAAAGTGCAATATAATTCCTTTATTTCGACTTGAAAATAGGATGTTTTCATTTTTTTGTTTAGTATTTTGTTGGATGATCTCTGCATCGTATGACCGCCTTCAATCTGCGAGGCATTGTAGACAATACAGCAGGGGGCAAAACAATTGCGACATGTTGAATCTCATGGCTGTATCTCGATAAATAAAGGAGGAAAACCAATGAAATTTTAACTGAATATTTGTCCAACATTCTGCTTTGTTCACCTAAAATTTTATGACAATCTATCCATTAGTTCTAGAGAAAAAAATTATTTTATGAAGTGACATCAAAATTTAAGAGGCAAAGGTAAGTTAACAAACTCTGTTAACCATCGAGAAACCTTACAACAATGTCTGTTAATGCTTTGTTGGCCATCTTTTAGCTTACTATTGCTTTCAATTATTCAGCCAGACTTCCAAGCAATTTTAGTAGCACTGTTTTAGACACACTTTACACCCAAACATCAAGCAAAGCTAATTTCAACTTTGGAACATTTTTTTCTCAACTTTAGAGAAAGTTTTTGGTTTAAATCAAGAAATCATCTCATAACTGTTCAATTGGATTAAGTTTCAAATAACTGAGAAAGCCATTGAAGATGTCTGATTTTTTTTGGTGTGAAATATTCACACGCAAATTTTGATGTATGTTTTTGGTTGTTATCCTGTTGATACAACCAACGCCAATGTTTTTTTATTCCTCAAGATTTCTTTCTAAATTGTCTCTGTAATCATTAGTATTCATTATTTCTTCAATGGATTGGAGATTTCCAACCTTTCGCATTCCCAAATCAACACTGAACTATTTTTTCAGAGCAGTCACTTCATAAAATAATTTTTTTCTCTAGAACTAATGGATAGATTGTCATAAAAGCAGAATGTTGGACTAATATTCACTTAAAATTTCATTGATTTTCCTCCTTTATTTATCGAGATACAGCCATGATATTCAACATGTCGCAATTGTTTTGCCCCCTACTGTATTGTCTACAATGCCTCGCAGATTGAAAGCGGTCATACGATGCAGAGATCATCCAACAAAATACTAAACAAAAAAATGAAAATGTCCTATTTTCAAGTCGAAATAAAGGAATTATGTTGCACTTTCTAAACTTATGAAATGATTTTTTCAACTTTCTAAACTTTTGACACAAGTGAGGTTTTGAAAATCTCGATTTGTAACTAAACTATATAACTAAATATATGTAACTATAAGCTATTTTAGATGAAAAATAATTGTTTTATTCAAATCTGATGGTATAAATTGGTTTTGCTTAACTTTTAAGTCATATTTTTGGTGTTATTCACAAAGTGAATGAATTTTTCACTCACTTTCTAAACTTTTGAAATGTAGTTGTACTTTGTATCAAAATATGGAGAAATTCTCATAATTAGTTTTCAAATTATAATAAAATTTAACAAAATTGGATCAAAGTAACCCTGGTTTATGGTAATAGAAGTCGTATTTGACTTAACAAGTGAAACTTACAGATTGTCTTGTGAAAGTGACGTGCATCCATGAATTATGCGGATGAATCATATAAGTAGTAAAATCCATTCGATCCTCTGTTGCCATTAAGAAAGTCTATATTAATATTAATATCAATACTTAACAATACTTAACAACAAAGAAGCATTCTTGTAACAGTTTGCACAACTTTGTCCAGATGGTATCAGAATATTTATTCCACATAATAATGTAATGAATTGCCTAATGAATTGTTTTCAATCAGTAATTTACCAATTTTCATCAAACTCAATGGAAAACAACTTTTTTATACATTCTGGCACCGTATGGGCACTGGGCAGGTGTTTTGTGTGGGAGCTGTTGAGTGTTTACAAGTAAAATCCACATCTTTTCAGAGCTGATATTCTAAATTACTTTTGTGACCGCTTGGCCACCCACGGTCACCTGCGTCACTCCACACGCTGCTCACTGACCTTAAGGTCATTCCCCCTTGTGGGGTAAACTGACCCAGTATAGGGAAGGAGGGAGCTGAGTGGTGGGGGAGAAGAGAGTCTGTCACCAACCATGACAGAGGTAAGAGCGCTGGGTCTTAAATGAGACAGTCATGTGCAAGGAATGTCCTGAAGCCAGCAAGGGCAGTCATGCAGTCATGCCCTGTGCTGACACCGCTCTCCTCTCCATTCACCACTGCGACACTCAGTAGCAGGACGATGGGCCTGCTACAGCCTCCATAGCGGCTGCGTGGGCTGTAGATGAGTACAGCAGAATGTTATGTTAACCAACTAGTCATCCATGGGGATTCATCCCTGTGCATGACAGGTCGGTTGATGGTGTGGCGTGCCTTCCCGGCACCGCCAACACGGGTGATGGGAGTTTCCGATCCCTAGACAACGGATTAAAGGCCAACAACCAACAATCTGGAGTCCCCGGCTCTATCATTTACGTGAGGGTACGACCCACCCATGGTATCCAGTCCCAAGACAGCCACGGAGAAGACCATAACAGTCACACTTTTACATTTGAAAGCCAAACAAAGCTAAGACTAAAATTTGAGTCAAGCTCAAACTTGAACTTGAGTCAAACGTAAACATAAACTAATAATAATAATAATAATAAATAATAAATAAATAAATAATAATAATAATAATAATAACCATAATAATTATAAATAATAATAATAATAACCATAATAATTATAAATAATAAATAAACAAATAAATAATAATAATAATAATAATAATAATAATAACCATAACTACAAATATCAAACTAATGACTAACAATATTGATAACCATATTAATTATTATAATTAATCCCGTATTCCCTCACAGGAGCGGTCATGGAATTTTTTCACAACCAGAGTTGTGGAACATTTGATATATGGTACCAGGGTGGGGCTCATACGAACATTTGGCCATTTCTAATCTTTGGGGCAACGAAATTGTTCGCAGGGTAGTCGACGGGGTGCCAGAATATGCAGATAAAACTAATTAAACACCATTTTTTAAACTCTTTTTATACACAATGGCCTTAAAATAAAGGAAGTTTTTGTTTTAAAACTGATTCTAATCTGAACAATCTTGAATAATGGACCTACTTTAGAAAATGAATTGCAACCTCTATTTTGAATATATTGCAAGATGAAAACATACCCAGTTGCTATATTGTATTGCACGACATCTATGGCGACATTGTATTACTTTACTATACAAATAGAATTAACCAATTTAATCATTTTACCATATTTTATTTTAGTGCATTGTCCAAATATGGTCGAAACAGTAGCTTTAGTTCCTTCGTCTTTGTTTACAAATGAAGAATCCAGGGCGACAGCACTCTGCATTAAAACATAAATTTTACTAAAAGTTATATCTCTTCACCTCTTCAAAACTCAAAACTTTATATTGTTTATGAAAAAACGTACAAAGGGCAAAAAACTGCCGAGGTTAGACGAGGCTTCCCACAAACCATTTGCATCGCCAGTAAATTCCGATGGTGGGTCGAGTAATTCGGCAATGCTCAATTTCTCAACACACTTTTCTTCCATACCGTTGGTTTTTATTAATTTTTCTTTTTCGTCAATCACTGCATCATCCTCATTGCAAATAAGTACTGTTGGGATTTGAACATGTTCATCTTCCACTACTTCAATTATGGTGTAGACAGGAAACGAGTAAAATGACATTATTCGACTGCTGACCTGGTAAAAGCAGACACAAATGCATGAGAACACAATCAATGCTTTGATCCACATTAAAGGCCGGTTTGAATAAGTGTTTAAAACATTAGACATTGTGGATTCATTTTGTGTGACTACAATTTCATGAATTGTTTGAAAAATTTTTTTTTCGTGAACATTTTTCCATTTCTGGGACATGACTGTCTTTTTGTACTGTTTTTGGGCTCTGCGAGTGATGATTTCGACTAAACTCAAACATGAGGTTCCTACGTACAAGCCCATAAAGCCTCCGATGTCACACAGTAGAGCGATGATGTCGTAACAAAATTCTTCGAACAAAGTGAGTCTTTTGTCGCTGAATGAAGAAATGGTCAAAGTGTTATCGATGACATTATCGAAATGTTGATGAGCAATTATCATAATTTTGTTGCATGCTCTCTCACAACTACAATTGTAATGCGGATTGATAAGTTTCACTCTTTCTTGAATTTCTGTCATAGTCGTGCAGGTCTGGTTGCTTGCCATGCACTCTTTAAGATCTGAATCAGGCATAAAGGGCAATCTGAAAGGATTATATTATGTTATATTATATTATATTATATTATATTATTATATCCGCTGGTAATATAAAAGTATGCTTGACAATGTTGTCCCTTTCGCAAAGAGTGTTTGCAAATCTAAGCCTCTGAATTATACAGTGCAGCAAGGGAAAGGGGCTTCTAGCATTGAAGGAATTGGATCTGAGGAATTATTGGCCACACATGGTAATATGGAGTCGGAAAGTTACATTAAATCATGTTTATTATGCTCATAATTTTCAGAAAAATTTAATTTTACTTTTGCGCAGGCTTACACACTTATATTGCGGTTGGCAAACTAACAATTTTTCGCAATTGTAAATTGTAAACTAAAGAACACCTGCAAACAAATAAGACAAATCATTCCAATAGCAGCAATGCCATGCAGGAAAGTCACTAAAACCAAACACCAAACACTGCACACAACTTCAGGGCTTTGCTTATTTAGATGTGGTTATAAGCTTGTATAATTACTTGCAGAAAGGCTTCACATCAGTTGATATTCTTTCTTCGAGACATGTGTGATGGCATTTTAGCTCTTCACGTTCTTCCACACAAGGAAAACTTCTTCTGTTTTGAAATTTGTACTGTAACCACAAATTACCTTGTTTTATCTTATCCATCTGGTTACAACGTTCAAAAATCTGAAGTAATTTACTCTCTTAATTGTGAATAATAATTCAGAATGCTTCAAAACAGATGAGGAGCGCACCATAGCAGTTCCAACAAATTTATGTTTTTTATTCTCTTCTTTTAAGTTGACCTGTTATCATGTGGCAACAGAATGAGTGAATACAAAATCTAAGCTTAATTTGGGTCATTCTTCATCTGATAGCAGAATTTTAATTCATTGTTTGTTACCATATTTAAATCCTAATGCCTAATTTCTTCTTAGATGAAAGGGGGAAATAAAATTCTGCCTTATTATGATAATTGTCTTACCATTACATATCCTAAAATTGCACGTTCAGTTGCACTTGTAATTAAACTACGATTAAATGTGTTATACTTAATGATAATTTTTGCTTGGCAATCAACTGGTATTTTTCCCTCTGCCAATTAAGTAATAAAAAATTTTAGGAAAATTATTATGGTGTTTTTTGTTTTACAGCTTGTTAAATATTTTGTAATACTTACCGGTTGTTATAACCATTTCACTTCCTAGTAGAATGTCCATTTCATCGGCAACTACATTGCTCTGAATATAGTCACACATACTTTTAGACCCCTGCAATGAATGATTTAACATACTAGTTCACATTGGATTAGAGATTATTATAGGTTTACCTTGTCGTAAGATATAGTTATATTTCTTATTAAAGGCTTAATTCTTTTGTAACGCCACACTGAACTGATCTTTCTTTTTTCATCTATAAAAAAAAATGGAACGGTGCTGCACAGACTTGCTGTTTAAAAAAGATAATTTTTAAGGTATCACTTCGTTGTAGACTATTAAAAAAAAAAGTTATTTACCTTCGGGAGATTCATCTGTTATTGATTGATGCACTAAGGCACTTTCCATAGTACTAAAACTAAAAATACCGATGGATATTCCTGGAAAGTCGTCGCCTTCGTTGATAATGGCAGCAACTTTGACCGGTGATGAAGCGTAGTATTTGATCCGGTCAAATGAGTGGTAGAACCACACTGACACGATTAATGCGATGATGAAATACCAAATCACAGAATAAAAATGACGAAATTTGTTCTTGCGGATTTGTGGAAATGGAGGGAGAAATTGAGGAACTTCAAAGTGCATTTCTATACATTCCAAGATCATTTCTTTCAGTTTTCGCACATACTTGACGTGTCTAACTCCAGTCATGGTGTATTAAATTTTTCAGATGTGCAGAACAGCGTTTCTTAATGACTGGGATACATGAGGTAGGCTCTCTGGATTTGGGAGGCGACTTCAAAAAATGTTTAATATACAGTATACGTATATGCAGGGTGTCCCGCCGAACAACTACCAGGTTTGTAACCTAAAACTATTGAGGCAACCAAGCTAATCTTCAATTAGGACACTTTATTGGGTCATACTTGGAAGGAGAAGAGAGGAAACACAAAAGAAAAGAAATAATTTATTTTGGAAATACATGCCACACGATAGTTTTAGGTTACAAAGCTGAGTAGACTAACATTTCAAACCTTTTTTTCTCAAAACTTTTCAGTAAGAAATAATTTTTTTAAGAACAGTTCTAGACTAATTAGATGGTTCTCTACAACTTTGCAATTGACATTTTTTGCGTAGCATTGTTGGTTTAAAAGTTACGAGTTTCAAAACAGTGATGCAACAATGTCACATGAATTTAACATATTTCATTGAATTCGTCACATGTCATTTACTTAAATTCATAATCAAAAGTATTTTTAAATTTACATGATTGTGAAATAATTCACCTGGTAGGTGTTCGGCGTGACACCCTGTATATAAGTGGTTAAGTGAAATGAGTAAACAAACTGGTTCAAATAAATATTTTGCTTTGGTAAGAGGTGCGAGCTCAGATTTTAAAAGTCAAGTGAGTGTCAACTACTGCAAAAGTTAAGAACCAGACTCGAATGATCATGGTGCCGTGACCAGGATCGTTCGAGTCTACGAAGTGAACTATGGGAATTAAAAGTGCTTAATTTCTTCTTTTTGCGCTAATAATTTCTTCTCGCATACGTGAGCAAATGTTGACAGGTAGTTGCAGGAAGGATAAAAAAGAATAAATTTTAGTTCTTGTACCTTCAGACCGTGTGAATGTCCAGTTTCTTGTAGATTTTCTATTAGTGGAAACAGGTATTTTTCACCAGTAGTCAAATAAGATGAGATGTGATTTATAACGTACTAATTAACAGCTATGAAGTTGTAATGTAATACTGTATATTGGAAATCTAAATCATAATTTTTTTTACAATTTCTTTGAATTAAGTTCTGTTTGCGTGTTGTAAATATAAAGATAATGTAAACAGTAAAATGTTAATTTTAATGCAGTGTTTACACATAATGAAAGCAAAGTTTGTATTTATAAAAGATTTAATGTTGAAATATATAATCAGTTTAAGTCAACATCTAAAGCATTCAAATGAGTTTGTTTAAACAAATATTTTATTGAATGCTTGAAAGCACGAACACAGAGGCAAAGTAAACACTGTGACACGATTCAAAGATTAATTTTCTTTTACAACTTTGGTGCGTTTTGCACATGTTAATGAGATTGATCTACAGTGGACGAATCAGCGCATTACATGTTTGTGATATATCTGAACAAACTGCTAAGTATACCAAAAATGCGGTATCCAATTTGGGTACCCAAGATTTCCTGGAATAATTAATTAAATTTGTAAAAAAAAATAATTATTATAGCATCAATTTTAAAAATTAAGTATTAGATTACAAAAAGTAACTAAAAAAATAATTAAGATTGTCACAGATCATAAGTTAGCTGGGCGTGTCTTCTAGGACTAAAAACAAAATCGCGAGCCAATTTATTGTGACACCAAAATCTGTTGATGCAATCTGCAATGAAATTGAGAATGTAGTGAATTTGGATTTTAAGGTAAATCTATACCACTGCAGTGTCTCTGGTTCTTTAAACCTGACTGAGCATGCTCAGTTATGTCATCACCATCCACCACCTGGTAAAAATTAGTGGAAAGTTTTTATATCATTTTTCAATGCATTTAGAAGGCTCACTTCAATAAAATCTTGTGTTGGCTTCAGTGTAATCATCCTTGGTGCAACACTTATCTCCCTTCCACCTATTCTTCATGGCGAAGACTGAAGACATAATCTGTGTGTTGAAGCTCTTTTTACACTGTTATTAAATTTCTACCAAAGGAAAGAGCCACATGTCAATTTCCTCAACAAACTACACATCAACCTCACCAATAATCTTGCACCCAATAATCTATTGTGTGTTATTTTTTTTCTTTTAGATTTATTAAGCTTATTAAATGAGTATACAATAGCCAATCCTTAATGCAAGTTCCTTGTTGTCCACTAATAAATCACTCTTGTCTTTTGTGTTGAACACTACTTTGCGCATTTTAATGTCCACTTACTTTGTCCACAAGCCACTTCCTTATTTATCTTCTCTTGATCTAGTGATACTTAAAAGCCTTGACCTTGATACTGGATCATCATTTTCTTGACCACTCTTCATGCAGGCAGTGATTTCCATTGGGTTTTAGGTCCCAAGTCCTGATTCCTCAGTGTCCAAAATGTCTGAGAAGATATTTGTTATGGGGAGAAGTAAGGTTAAGAAGAAGAAGATGCAGAGAAAGTTTCGCCTCGGTGCATGGTTGATATCACTCATCGCCAACTGTTTTTGGGTAAGTTCCAGCACACTCAAAACGTTGCACCATAAATTTTCATTAGTGTAGAAATGCATTCTAAACAAGCAATTAGAGTTAAGTTTTAAATGAAAAGTGAATTGTATTTAAACAAGCAATAAAACTGCAAAATATCGTGAATTTCCATGTGGATAATTTAATGGAAATTTAGTGTATCGTGTAAAAATCATCTTTGTACTTCGTGGAAATATATATGGAAAATTTATGGCATGGAAAGTTATATATCCAGTAGTGGCATTTTGAGTATGATATTGAAAGATGTATTTCCGCTATATTTGAAATAAGATTTTTCTTTTGTGGTCAGGGTCGTCTTAACACTTTTCAGCGTTCTGGGCTTAAAAAAATCAGGCGCTCCTTGCCCCTTGTCGTAATAAACAAAAATTATTTTTACAGTTATAATTTTACAGGCCCCTTCCTAGGGTATACTTGTAGTGCACTCGTGTTTTTTGGGCATGCTGGTGCCCCATTCCCACCGCCCTCCAAAAGAAGTACCGGTAAGCATTTTTGTGAAAAATAAATTCGAACCAAAAAATGCATTTTTGGACCTAAAAATGCATTTGCGGACTTAAAAATGCATTTTCGGACATAAAAATGCATCTTCAGGGAAAAAATGCCACTCGGGGTGGCGCCCTTTGACCTTTAGCACCCGTGTGTTGTACACACTATCAACAATGTGTAGGAACGGGTCTACAAGTCCAGCTTACATTTGAACAATCATGAAGACTTTTTGTAGGAGGCGCCTATACGAATATCTAAAAATGGCTGGTTTGGTTGTCTGGCCATAGAAGACCATGTTATAAAATATCGATATAACGAATTCTCGATACAACGAATCAATTTTTCGGGTCTCTTGCGATTCATTATAAAGAGTTTCGACTTTATTTAGAAATGTCACGTTAGGTACCTCACCGTGTGTTGTAAAATATATTTTTGAACCTCAAGGGTCTCTTTAATAAAGAATTTCTCACAATTCAGCACTATAAATACAACTATATTATGCTGATTAATTAAGCTTAATGCGGCTTCTAAAATATTGCTGCTCGCTGTCTGGGTCTCTTGTGCTCGTCCCATAAGCCCACCTTGGGTCCGTGAGGGGGCTAAGAAACTGCATTCTTTCTCAGACACTTGGAAGTAAAGTAAAGTAAAGTAAAGTAAACAACGAAGAAGTAAAAGTAAAGTAATACAAGCATAAATTAGGTAGCAAATTGCGCTAAACGGGGCAGGATGTAGGAATAAAAATTGAAAAATATTTTATTTTGAAGAGTATTTATGGGAATAATTTTTTTCTTTGGAATTTGATTCTTTCCACAGCCCCATGTGGTCCTTCTCTGGCAAGAATCTATAAATCAGCTCCTGTTAGTTAGTTGGAGGTAATTTAATACGTCTTATACGTATTTATTTTTAAAGTGTTCAGATTCGCTGTTCGAGCGATCATGCAGGCAGTTTATAGTTTGAAGATTAGATTGACATCTGCTGCCTCCTGCATCTGCAATGTGGTGCCATAATGGAGAGGGCTTTTCTTGTCAACAGCAATGATAAGGTGATTTTGCTTTGATTGAACGTTCAAAGTTAAAGTGCTACTTCTGTAAAATCATATCTATAAACATGTGTATTAAGTTCAAAATAAAATAATATATTAAAAATAATTCTTGGTTTTATCTCATATGGTTGAAAAATACAGAAAATTTGTATTGGATTACATTTTGAAATACCGTATTTTATGAATTAAGAGTCGCCCTCGTTTTGTAGCCGCCCTCGAATAGTCGCCGCGCCTCTGAGAGGGGGTTTGAAATAAGAGCTAATAGTAGCCGCGGCTACTATTCGAGAGCTTTTGTAACCGAACAGGAAACGGTTCGTCGATGATGATGGTTATTTAGATAGAAAATTTTAAAAAAAGGGAAATTTTAATGGAAAAAAGTGAACTTTCAATCGGAAAAAGTGAAATTTTAATGGAAAAAAGTGAATTTTCAATCGGAAAAAGTGAATTTTCAATCGGAAAAAGTGAATTTTCAATCGGAAAAAGTGAATTTTCAATCGGAAAAAGTGAATTTTCAATCGGAAAAAGTGAATTTTCAATCGGAAAAAGTGAAATTTCAATGAAAAAATTGAAATTCTAATGAAAATATGGAAAACAATTGTAATAAGAGCCGCCCTCGATTAAGAGCCGCAGCTCAGAGTGCCCGTTTTGAATAAGAGCCGCGACTCTTATTTGGCAAAATACGGTACATTAGGTTTTTTTGAAAACGTATTTTGTAATATATTTGTACTATTGGTATGAAAATGATAATACATTTTTGAAAATGTTGCATAGTATGAAATAATTTGTAAAATACATTTTTGAATCATATGGGCAGACTTGGTTGGAAGGGGGGGGGCATCCGCCCTCCCAGATTTCCTCCAGATTTTTAGTAAAACCCATTAAAATTACTCAGCATATAAGTTGTAATAGGAGTCACCAACCACACATCCCAGAATTCCTCATGGGCCCACCCATCATCAGTGCCCTGGGCCCCAAATAGCCAAAAAAAGAAATATATTTACCCCCAAAAAATAATTGTTTATTATCACAGGTTTTTTTTTGTTACTTTATTTTTGTTTATTTAAAATTTGAATCCAAAATGGATGTCAATAAATTCATCTTTTATAATTCTTGGTAATTCAGTTTGAGCCAATCAACTGATGGACAGTTTTGTTTGTGGAAATCGCTCGCTTTAATTACATTTTTGCTTGTCATTGTCCTTTCAATGATATTAATTTTCATGGAAAACGTCCACAAACGTCCAGAAAATCGTAAAACACTAACCTCATCACTCCAACAGAAGAAACTGGTAAACAAATGAATAAAAACGAGCGAAAGAAAACGTTTCCTGTTATGAATAAATACATTACTGTTTACTCAAACCTAAAGCAACAGTCTGCTGCAATACCCCGGTGGAAAATCGACTTCTCCCGACGCACGCTGTTCGTTTCCACCCAACTATTTAATCACCTTTCGAGACCTGCACATCACCCAAGCAAATATTTTTTCTTTTTTTAATTTCCGACAGTTGACTTTAACAAAAAAAATATAATGAAAAGTGAATTTGGATGTATTTTGCAGCTTTTGACAGCCAAAATAATATTCTAGTTGTTTATGTGAGCGGTAATTGTTGTTGTTTTGTCCCAGAGACTGGCCATGGCAGATCCGTGGGGCTTTTTTCGAATGGTCAAGACATGGCAACATGGTGCAGATGGCAGACGACGTAACAGGGATCGAGTGGTCGTAATTCCTTTGGATGGAGACGATGCAGACGAAACGGAAGGGCTGAATGGTGACTCGAAGACGAACCCGGACGCCAACACGCAAATTGATGGCGCAATTTGTACGATGAAGGAAAGTCCGTACAGGATTTTTAAGGTATTTTAATGAGGTTGGATTTTGGTGTTTGTCACGTACATCGATTTGTTTTTAATGGTTAATAATGTTGAGTGTGATTTTTTTTATTTTTTATTTTTTATTTTTTTTTTAGATGAAATTGTTGTTGGTTTTAAGCTTTATAATTAGATTTAAGGGTATTGTTAAAAGAAGTACTTCGTAATTGATAAGAGGGAGGATTAGGAATGTGATTGTGTTGGTAGTTTTTCTCCAGTGAAGAGCAGAGAAAAAGGCAAGATGTTTGTTTAACAGTAACCGGCTGGGGTTTTATTAGGTTGGGTTTTGTTTTTTAGTTATAAAAGTTTGTTGGTATAAAAGGTAAGTTTGTTGTTTAGAGAAAGTAATTTTTTGAGTAAAAGTGAACTACTGATTACTTCACAAGTACACTTTTTAGGTGCAAAAGTGCATTTTTTATGTTCAAAAGTACACTTTTTAGGTTTAAAAGTGCACTTTTTATGTGCAAAAGTACACTTTTTATGTGCAAAAGTGCATTTTTTAGGTTTAAAAGTGCACTTTTTATGTGCAAAAGTACACTTTTTATGTGCAAAAGTGCATTTTTTAGGTTTAAAAGTGCACTTTTTATGTGCAAAGGTACACTTTTTGTAGTGCAAAAATACACTTTTTATGTGCAAAAGTACACTTTTTATATGCAAAAATACACTTTTAAGTTCAAAAGTAAACTTTTAAGTTCAAAAGTAAACTTTTAAGTTCAAAAGTAAACTTTTAAGTTCAAAAGTAAACTTTTAAGTTCAAAAGTAAACTTTTAAGTTCAAAAGTAAACTTTTAAGTTCAAAAGTAAACTTTTAAGTTCAAAAGTAAACTTTTAAGTTCAAAAGTAAACTTTTAAGTTCAAAAGTAAACTTTTAAGTTCAAAAGTAAACTTTTAAGTTCAAAAGTAAACTTTTAAGTTCAAAAGTAAACTTTTAAGTTCAAAAGTAAACTTTTAAGTTCAAAAGTAAACTTTTAAGTTCAAAAGTAAACTTTTAAGTTCAAAAGTAAACTTTTAAGTTCAAAAGTAAACTTTTTAAATACAAAAGTGAACTTTTTATGTACAAAAGTAAACTTTTTAAATACAAAAGTGAACTTTTTATGTACAAAAGTGAACTTTTTATGTACAAAAGTGAACTTTTTATGTACAAAAGTGAACTTTTTATGTACAAAAGTGAACTTTTTATGTACAAAAGTGAACTTTTTATGTACAAAAGTGAACTTTTTATGTACAAAAGTGAACTTTTTATGTATAAAAATGGACATTTTATGTACAACAATTTTTTATCTGCAAAAATGGACTTTTTATCTACAAAAGGAAACTTTTATGTTATTAATAAATTTTTGAGGTGAAAATGAACATCAAACTGTTGCTATTAAGTCAGATAGAGATAAAAAAGATCTAGCTTTACGATAACAGTAGTCTACAATAACACAACCGTGGGTCAACTCTACAGTTTCCTGTTTCCATTCCAGAGATCATCTTCAAAATCTTCATTTTATATTTTATTGTAACTTTTGCTGACCACGCCAATTGCAGCAGCCGCTTATTCTTATCTCACGTGCAGGGAAGTCAGATTGAATTACCAACAGAGCTTGCATCAGTTACTTTAGAGCCAATTAAACCAAAGTTTGCTGCTCAATTTAAATGCATAATTATAGTTTCATAATTTCAAGAAAGTCGTGTAGTTACAAAAATGAGTTTAATAGCACTCTAATCTAACAAATTAAATCAAACTGCGCATTTAATGATTGGGTGTTTATGAATTGCAAATTAGTGTTGCATTCAGATAGCAACTCAATTACAGGGGATGAAATACTGAAATCAAGTGATCACACTATTTCGCAACCAAAAAATAATAATTTTGACTTTAAATATAAAAATAATAGTAATCATAATAATAATAATAATAATAATAATAATAATAATAACAATAATAATAATAATAATAATAATAATAATAATGATAATACAGCTAAAAACACTTAAAAACACTTAGAAACACCTTAAATCACCTAACAATCACCTTAAAACACCAAAAATCACCTTAAAACACCTAAAAATACCTAAAAATACATAAAAACACTACAAAATACTTAAAAAACACATAAAATACTTAAAAATCCTAAAAGTATCTAAAAATATCTAAAAATACCTAAAAAAAAACACAAAAAAAATATAAAATCCTAAAAACTGAAATTTAATTTGTTGATTAGAATTCTAAATAAACGGCACCTGGTGTCACGTATCAGAATAAATAGATATCGATTTCTGAATTAAATATGCATTAAGTGCATTTTTAGTGCGAAAAATGAAACATTGAGGAATTACGAGCAAAAGTCTAGTCGATTACGTGCTGTAATGAACTGACCAATTAGATCGTTGAAAGGACAATCACGTGGATTGCATTTGAAAGCTCTTGGTGTCCACACCTTCAAACTGGCTGTCCCCAGACACACAACTCTGAACGCGTGCTAACCACGGAATTTATCATCTGATGGTAGAATTGATATGACGTCATCGCTATTACGCCAACTGTGGCCTAGTCGAGCGACCAAGGGCAAGAAGTGTTATCTTAGGTCTGCCTGTGCTGCTAGTGACAATGATGATGATGATGATTTAAGAGCTATTGTTGTAGTAAGTAGGAAGTACAAATTCTTGTATTTTATTGCCAAGTTAAAGTTTTCAATGAAAAATATTTTTGTAAGTCAATGAGAAGCCAGAATGGGAAAAAAATGCAATCAAAACAAGTTTCTGGATATTCAAATGTTTTAAAAGTTGTTGTTTTGATGTTAAATAATTATAAATAGTTTCCATTGTTTGAAAATTGGTTTTATTGTTTGAAAATTGGCTTTATTGTTTGAAAATTGGTTTTATTGTTTGTAAATTGGTTTTATTGTTTGGAAATTGGCTTTATGAATCGGTTTATTCCGGATTTTGGTTTTTACAACCAAATTCAAAATGGCCGCCTCGAAAGTTTGATCGATGGATCAGACTTTCAAGTGTCATAAACACTTCCAGGGGATGCATCCACCTCCAAAAATGTGAGTGGATGCTAAATTATGTTTAAATAAGGAGCCACAACCACAATTCGTTGATTAAGTGAAAGAAATGGAATTTTTATGCACCATGTACTCGCGCGGTTGCGACGCAAAAACGATACAACAAGCGGGCCTAAAAACGAACATATACTCAAAAAGGCCCCCAAATTCCATTGGCTGAGCCTCATTACTACTAACTCCAGACTACATACTACCACTAGGAGAAATATTTTTCATTTTTATTTATTTTTGTAATTGTTATGACCATTTAAGTTAATATAATTTTGATTTTTCTTATTAAAAAATGTTATTTTCATTTATGAAATATAGTTTTATGCACATATAAATGTAAAACTCATGTTTGTTCTGTTTATTGGTTGCGTTGTCTGGAAAGCACATAATTTTGAAATTTTGCCGGTTACCTAGGCAATCGATTACAACGTCTGTACATTGTAATGCAATTTTAGTGTTTGAGTCTATTTTTTTGGATCACTACACCAGTAAAATGGCTCGACCAATGAGATTTGGGGGCCTTTTTGAGTTCAACAAGAGTTGGTTAGGCACGTTTTTATAAACGACATAAACGGTATAACACGAAACTTTGAACTCACTTAATGTTTTCATTGCTTTGAAAATTAGATTTCACTGCTTACAAAATAACTTTCATTGTTTTCAAAAATTGTTTCCACTGTTGACAAAGTATATTTTCCATTGTTTATAAAATAGTTTCAAGTTTTCATATCATCATCTTATTGTTTTCATAAAATTAACTTTTCTACAAGCACTAATGCATTTTATTAATTGAAGTTATACGCTAACATCAATTAGTGAGAGGGTCTGAGTACGTGCAATTCATCAATCATGTAATTGTAATTTGATTAGACATGAAGCTAAGGGTAAACAGAATCCAAACTCCAAGTTTCCATTAATAATGAAACTACAACAGCTTTTTCTATGTACAAAAACCACACTTCAGATCAAATCAAAAAATTAAATACTATAATCTTGTATCAACATTGTACCTTATCTTATGTTTCAAACAACTGATGATAAAATCTATTTTACTTTTAAAATTTTTTTTTTGTGTGTATAATTTTCTGAGAAAGGAAATTTGTGTATAAAAAACCTGAACAATAGTTAGTTGCCATGCTACAATGAGTTAACAGCCAATTACTAATTTATTACTTATATTATATGCACACAAACTGAAGGATGTGCAATTATCTTTTAATAGCAGGGATTAGGGAACAATGTCTAGGATATATAATCATTTAGCAATCATCCAATCAATAATCAGTTGCAAACCATAGGGGGTTTTACACATAAAATGTGGAGTCATTGTTTGAATAGAGCAAAACAAATTGTAAACAAGTTAATCAATCACTTAGTCTATGACATTTAGCACTGCCAGTGCAGTGCAATATTTATCAATTTTCATGCAAATTCTTTCATAGTTCACAAAACTGTTTGCACACATAGATAAACAAAAGATATCAATCTTGTTTTTGATTCTATTATATTAGAAAATTATTTATTTACTGTTATGATTGAGATTGCTGATGATAAAATTTAAATTTTTCAAAACTTAATTGCAGGTAGCAGAATTAGGAAACTTGAAAGAATTCGAAAGACTCTTTCTTGCTGATCCAACACGTTTGAAATCGAAAGATCTTAAAGGCCGCAATGTCTTGCACGCAGCTGCAAGTAAGAACCGGGTTAATGTCTTGCAGTATGCCCTAGAACATGATGCAGGTGAGCAAAATACAAAATAGAACTTAGGTTTTGCAAGAAAACAAAATGAAACTGATTCATAACACTAGATGTCAACGATCAAGACCACAGAGGAGACACAGCGCTGCACATAGCTGTAAGACACGAGGCATTGGAATCGTTGGATTTCTTAATAAACAATGGAGCTGATGCACAGATACTCAATAACCACAAACAAGCACCCATTCACTTGGCCACAGTACTCAACAATGTTAAAGTTGTTAAAGTAAGTAGAAACACTTTTTCCTTATCACTACACTATTTCAGCCAACTACTGACAGTTAGTAATTTTGGGCCTAAAAATTCAATTTGGGGGCGTAAATGTGCAAATTTCTGCATAAAATTCTATTATTATGCCTATAAAGTATGGTTTTGGGCCTAAAATTCAATTTTGGGCCTCACTTATCATTCAATCTACGTACCTATGACTGATGTGTTTGATCGGGACAACAAAATAATCACCATTTGCAATGGGCGGAGCTAACAATATAGTGTTCTCAATTCTGATTGGCTGCGCTATATTTTAATTTAGTGTTGAAAACGATACGCTAAAGATTTTTCCCTTACGATATGGCACTAAAATAGTGTAACGTAGAGAAAAATAAGGGAAAAAAGCATCTCGCAAACTCTCTATTATTAAGTTTGTTTTATTTATTTTTCAAGCAATTGGTACAACATGCTAAGAAATTAGATGTGATGCAAGGAGGGCAACATGGACGAACAGCTCTTCATTTAGCCGCTATATATGACTTTCCTGAAGTTGCTGACGTGCTCGTAAGTTCTCAGTAGATGACATGTCTGTTATTCTGATGTACTTGATTCACTTGGTAGTTGTCAGAGCTGAAATGTTGTCCGCGTCAACCATGCAACAATGGTTTTTACCCGATTCATGAAGCTGCTAAAAATGCATCTGCAAAGACTATGGACGTAATGCTAAGAAAAGGCATGTCTGCAATATTTTTCATACAACAAACAAAATTAATATTGCAATTTTGAAGGTGAATCAATCGGATATGACCGAACTTCACTGATGCTTTGTAAAGACCTCGAAGGCAATGATCCATTACATTCAGCTGTCAATGGAGGAGACGTAAAGGTAAATTAGTATTCAACCATATTGATGGCAAATTTTTATTGATTTGAATTCTTAGGCAGTGAAACTTTGTTTGGAGAATGGCGCTCGCATCAGCACTCAACAAAACAACTTATCCACTCCAGTGCACTTAGCTTGTGCACAAGGATCATTAGAAATAGTTAAACTCATGTTCACTTTACAACCTGAAGATAAGATGGAAGCACTTACCACCGCTGACGTGCAAAAGATGACACCACTGCATTGTGCTGCAATGTTTGATCATGTGGATATTGTCGACTACCTTGTAGCCGAGGTAGAAAAATCTAATTAGAAAAATAATCCTTGCAAAAGCTTGTGAAAAACTCCCAATGGTTGGGTGATACCTTGTTTACACCAAGGTTTTGGATCTCATCCGAAGCTGCAGATATAGATCCATGATCGGTGTGAACACTGATCTCTGTTCACGGATCTAGATCCTTTTCACTTATTTATGATTTGATTTGTGTTTTGTTTTGGCAGGGTGCTAAAATTGACCCATCGGACAAAGAACACAGAACTCCTCTACTGTTGGCTGCTTCTCGCGGCGGCTGGAAAACTGTTCGTACTTTGCTTAACATTGGGGCCAACACCGAAACTCGAGATATGAATAACAGGAATGTGTTTCATTTCATTGTTCTTCAAGGAGGTAGTTTGGAAGAATTTGCTCTTTTGATGCAACACGTAAGTATGTGCACAAACAGGGCCGGCGCGTCATAACTAGCCTTTAACAAGAAAAATGCTGCCCCTTGAATTGTGTCACTTCACCGCCTTTCCCCTCGCGTTAGCCCTGTACAGCACACACAAATGTACAACCATGAACCAAGGATAACACGGATATTTGATAGTGGTCTAATTTCCAACTCTTTTAATAAATAAAGTCTATTTTCATATAAAATAAGTCCAATGTCATCCAATCAGCGCGCAGAACAACGAATAAATAGGAAATAAACCACGGATAGTCGTCCTTGTTATTCTTGGTTCATGGTACAACAAACCTGCAGATTGTATTATATTTTTCTTATTTTTTTAGTTTCACATTCCTGTAGCTGATCGACTAAATGAAAAAGACACGACCGGCTGTACACCGATGCACTTAGCGTCAAAGAACGGTTATTTTCGAAGCATCGATTCACTCATTAAATTGGGAGCTACAATTAATATGAAAGATAATGACCACCAGTCTCCACTGCATTTTGCTGCTAGGTTATTAAGTTCACTGTTTAAGAGATATTTGTTTCTTCTGTTTCTGTCACTGTCTTCACAGCAAGTCTTTCTTGCAACACAACAAACAGCATTATTTTTTAGGAACCACAGGAGTTTTAACAATATTTTTTTTGGGTTTTGTTAAAAGATTTGGAAGGTACAATACAGTTCGACAGTTATTGCAGACTGATAAAGGGCCATTCATTATAAATGAATCAAACGGCGAGGGACAAACAGCGCTCCATATAGCATCTTTAAATGGTCACACCAGAGTTGTGCAGTTATTGCTTGCTAGAGGTGCATTATTGCATAGGTAAAAACAAATATTGATTTTTTAAATTAGTTATTATATAATATTTCTTTTTTTTGAAGGGATCACGATGGAAGAACTCCTTTTCATTTAGCAGCACAAAATGGCTACATTGAAACTATGGATATGTTGATATGTATTCATTCACATTTGCTAGATCAAATGGACAAAGATGGAGTAAGTTGGGTGTAGTTTTTTATTCTTTAAAAATTATATTTTAAAAATTAATGGACATTTTTTGGTATAATTTATGTATAGAATACAGCTTTGCATTTGGCAGCCATTGCAAACAAAGCAGGGGCAATCACGTACATTTTGAATTTGGAAGGGAAACTGCTAACAAATAAAGCCGGCCAGTCTCCGATGGATATTGTCATTTTATCTAAATACCAAGAATCGTGCTTGGCTTTAGCAACTCATGATGGAAGGTAAAATATTAATAGGCTTAATTGAATTATTAAAAAATGAAATATGGAATTTATTATTGTTTTAATTTCTGGATTAGGTCAGAAGAGATATTTAATAATTGTTCCAAAGTGTTTACAAATTTACCTCAAGCTCTGATATCACAAATGCCAGAAGTATTCATGGTGAGAAAAATGAGAATAAACTTGAATTGAAGGGTTTAATTAATTGTTTGTTTTTTTTGCTGCACAAAATTAGTCTGTTCTGGATAAAAGCATCACTAGATCTGCTGAAAAGAGAGAATCAAAAACTTACTTTGTATTATTTGTTAAAATTTAAATTTATTACAAATTTATTTCATATTTTTAACATTATTTTCTAGGTGAAATACAGTTTCAAGCATTTGCAATTGACCCAACAATATATTCAGGAATTTAAATCTCAGGATAAAACTTTTAAACCGCCACCTTTACCAGCACTGAATGTAAAAATAAGAAAATAATATTAAGTTAATTTATTTTTTATTTTTTTAATTTTTTAATTTTTTAATTTTTTAATTTTTTGGACAGACTATGGTTCAAAATGGCCGTGTCGAACTTTTGACTCATCCAGTCACACAACAGTACTTGCAGATGAAATGGTACAAGTTGTATTCTGTTATTATAAATTGAAACAAATTTATGTTTATTTTTCTATTGATTATTGCAGGGATTCTTACGGAATGTATTTCCATTTGGCCAATCTTTTTGTATACATTATTTTCCTGTTCTTTCTGACTCTCTTTACTTGTAGTCTGGCACAGGTTCATAAAGATGATATAACGAACGGAAAAAATACAAACGCTGTGAGTTTTGTTATTATTGTTTTTTTTTATTAAATATTATTTACAATGTGTACTAATTGGAATTTCTCTTTTTAGTTTCGTGCAAAGCCAATGTGTCAAATCAATTCACTCATAATTTCAACTTTTATTTTTATGAATTTTGTCAAAGAATTTTTCCAGTTTTACCAACAGCGCATTAAATACTTGACTGATCCTATAAATTTACTGGAATGGATTCTCTACGTTTCTTCAGCCGTTATGGTCTGGCCTATATACTTTGACAATTTGTGGTATTGTCAAATCGTTTCGGCTTCCATCGCTATCTTTTTAGCATGGTTTAATTTTCTTTTATATTTACAAAGGTAAATTTTTTTATCATAATAATAATAAATATTCCTGTTGAAAAATTGAGACGAAATTTTTGAAAAATTGAGACGAAATTTTTGAAAAATTGAGACAAAATTTTTGAAAAATTGAAACAAAATTTTTCAAAAATTGAGACAAAATTTTTGAAAAATTGAGACAAAATTTTTGAAAAATTGAGACAAAATTTTTGAAAAATTGAGACAAAATTTTTCAAAAACTTAATAGAAAATATTGAATTCATTGATCAAAAATTGAGAGAAAATTTGGAAAGATTTAGAAAATATTTTTAAAAAATAATTAAGAATAATTTTAAAAAAATAATTCTAAATACATTGCTCTACTTTTTGCAGATTCAATAGAGTTGGCATCTACGTGGTGATGTTCTTGGAAATTCTCAAGACACTCCTCAAAGTACTTCTGCTCTTCTCCATTCTAATTATTGCTTTTGGACTAGCACTATTCATTTTGATGTGCAAAGTACATTTTGCGCCTCCAAAATATCTAACAAAAACTAAACAATCATTTTTTTCTTAAAAACACAGGCGGATCAACTGACTTTCAACAATGCTCCACTCTCTCTGATTCGCATTTTCTCGATGATGTTAGGAGAAATTGATTTTCTAGGCTCCTACGTTGCTCCCTACTTTTCCGATCAAACCCACGGCAACATGACGCCATCTTTAGGCAAACACGTGAACAGTCCAACCTTCGCTTCTCTACCATACCCAGAAGTTAATTTAGGATTTCTTGTGATATTCATGGTCTTCATGCCAATCTTGTTGATGAATTTATTGGTACGATTTAGTTATAGAATCCGATAATTATTACATTATAAAAAACTATCGGTATGTTTGCTTTATTCAGATTGGTTTAGCTGTTGGAGATATTGAATCGGTGCGTCGCAATGCACAGCTGAAGCGTATAGCTATGCAAGTAAGTATAAATCTGCAGGTTTGTGGTTCAATTTCTTAGATTTCAATCTTAGATTTTTCAGTCAAAATTAGTTACTGTGTTACCGCGCTTTAAGCCGCATGCCGGTATAGTGTAAAATGCCGACATGCTAATAAACCCTGTTTTAACTGGCATGTCGGTGTAAGTGAGTGCGAATTTTTTTAATTGTTTAAATTGAGCCTAAACAAGCATAAAAGGCATTTTTAGATGTCTAAAATGTCGAAATTGGGCTAAATTTCTATAATTTTACCCTGATTCTAGCAATAATCTTCAGGAAATTAAGAAAACTCATATTTCAGGCCTAAATTCCATCGTAATTATTTAACCGGGCTGGCAAAATAGTGAGACATGCCTGTATAAGTGAAAAATCTGGTTTTTTGGTTTTTAATTAAACAAATCTGGATGTATAATTATGAGAAATTTGAGTTTTCTTGATATCTTGAAGGTTATTATTAAAGTTTTGGAAAATTTAAGGTCAGGCCAATTTCCTACATCTAAAAACGCTTTTTAAGCATATTTTGGTTCAATTCTCATTGAAAAAAAAATCACCAAAATAGTCTAAAATTGTTATTATTAAAATAATGTGACAAATTTTCACTCAGAACCGATCTAATATTATTTATTTATGTATTTTTATCCCCCCGCCCTTTGCAAATTCATTCTCCCTTTTGTAGAATAGATGTGTTTACATGTTTATATATTTAGGTGGAACTACACACAGAGTTGGAACGAAAACTCCCCCAGTTTTTACTGAACAAAGTGGACAAAGATGAAATAGTCATATACCCAAACAATGCTTGTCAGTCGTTCACCACTGTAAGCAAATCTAATGTACAGTAAAACCACATTTGCCACTTTAAATATATTTAATCATCAATTCCCTTTCTAGTTTTGGAACTTCATATACAAATACCTGGGAGTCGGCATGTCGAAACCGAAGCAAACAATTCTCCAGTTGGATAATTACCAAGAAGACGACATTTACTTCGACGAATTAATCAAACACAAACAAAAGTTGGACTCTTATTTAGTTTCTTTAAATGTCTATTATATATATATATTTTTTTTTTTATTTTTTTAAATTCACAGACTGAAGGAAATCACCAAATCACTGGAACACCAACAGCAACTCCTTCGGCTGATCATGCAGAAGATGGACATCAAAACCGAAGCCGACGACTACGACGAGGGAATCGACAACAAGAAACTCAGCCTCGCCAAAACCTACGGCAACACTTGGAAATCACCAAAATTCAACCAGAAGCTCAAATCATCCATGGCATTCGCTTCACATTTCAAGAAACCAGACAAATAGACGTGATTTACATAGTTTAAACTATTTATTGTGTTTAATTAACGACATATAAACGTGTATTCTTTGCATCAAACGAATTAAAAGCAAGTGGTCAGTGTTATCCAACCCAATTCATTGCTAATGGACAAAAAACGAATTTAATCCATCAAATGTGACACGATTCTTGCGCAATATTTCAAACTACATCTCCCTAGACACGTTCATAAATGTTAATTCAGATTGGTGTTGTGTAAGTTTAATTCCAAAGTGTTTTCTGTCGTCTTTAATAAGAGATGAGCGTGAATGGCGAGATTGGATTTTCGTATGAATAAGTGATGAATGCACTTTAAAATCATTAAGCGGACACTGTTGGTTGGCAATTGGTCATTGATGAATTCGATCACCGAGAAGTCGCACGTTATAAAAGACTGACGGAGCGTTGATACTGCGTCTGAAGGATTCTGACAGCCAACGAAGACTAAGATGGCGGGTTTTTGCAGCGTCATTCACGTGCGGGAGATCAAGATTTCACCCGAAGAGGATCCTGAGACCGAGAACAAATTGATCGCGGTAAGTAGGTGTTGGATAATTTTATTTACAAAAAATTAGTTATTGTAAATAAAATTTGAAAATACAACGAGGGTTTGCCTTTAATTGTGTTCTCAGTGTTCACATTGCAGAAGCCTGGAAAAACGAACATGTTACTTGACGCAAATGTCAGTTTATTGTATTACCTTATGTAATTTTCATTTTTTGATAATTGAAACCAATAAAACGTTAAATTTATGCATTGTGCACACTGAAAGAGTCAAGTGCGGTTTTGCCTGGTTACGTAAATTTTGAAATGTCTTGATTTCGTCTTTTACTCAAGGTGCAGTTTTTATTGATTGAAAAAACATTCTTTTCATTTTTGTTTCTTAGAAACGTTTCTCAATAACTGATTGTGTAATCTTTTAGATGACTAAAGATGACTGGAAACAGTGGAAAGGCCTTTGGTATAAATCGCATATTGAAATTGTCATTTAATTCTCTCTATTAAAAGCCCAAAATGATATGCATAAGAAATAGATGTTTAATGGTAATGTTTTAAACATTTTCTTGACTAAATAAATGGCTATCTTAAATAGTTTCAAAGATAGAAACTAAAAGTCATTGAAGTTATATCCAGGCAGGAGTGGCGTTAGAAGTTGTTGTTGTCGGTTGATGGAGTGTTTGCTGTCAGTATTGGTCTGTGGTGAGAGAAGTAAGAAATGTGTCTGTACACATTGGGTTATGTTATTGCTGCATTGTTGATTCCCGGGGTTGTTAACAAAAAGTGAGGTGAAAAATATGATTCGGTCCTTTGCAATCAGTGGAGTCTACAGTAATGTTCTCAAAAGATAAGCTTAGCACTCATAAGATTATCTTCTGAGTGTATAGACTTGACCGAAAAGCCTATAGAATCATCTGGTAGCACGACATGTGCCAGTCTGTCACACCAGACATTTTTGTGGTATTCACAGCTCTATGCAACAGAAAAGAAATGGTGAATGGCCATGAAAAAGAAACAAGATGGGTGCCAATAAAAGTTTTAAGGTTACTTTTGGAGTTAGGATGAATAGGATTTCTAGTTTCTTATAATTTTTAATTTTATTTATAAACTAGTAATCTATTTTTGTAAATAGAATATACAGTTGTTTGCATTTGTTGGCAGAAAACTGATTGCTGCCCTATTTGAGACCGGTTAAAATAATTACGACCGATCGCTACTTTCTGTGCCATGATGGTAAAACGTAAAACAAAATTTTTAATCTCAAACACAGACACGTAGTAAGTAGTAATTAAACACTAAATGACACTACTTAACGACAAGTTTCTCCTGACTTTGTGGCAGAAAATTGTATCAAATGAAATTGGAAAAGAAAAGAATTTTAGAGGAAAACATTTGATTTTAATAATAAACTTGCGCTGCAGTGAAGCTTTAAGGTGTACAGCCGTGAAGCATCCAGGGGACACGGTGTTACCTAGCAAACTTTTTAAGAATCACGGTTCATCTCTTTGCAAATTTTTATTTCACAATTGCAATTTATTTCCAAGCATTCCTATTACATTTTTAGCATTAAAACATTTTTTTTCTTTGAAATTATTTCACTAGGGGCTTGATCACATTTTTAGGATCTTCTTTGACGTCATCATTATTTCATAACTCCTTTTCACCGCAGACTGATCCGTGCTTTTAGTGTGGTTTCGAGTAGATCTAGCATTGATAGCTGTATTATTAATCCAACAAACATGTGTACAAAAATCTCTTGTTTATTACAGGCAGTTCAAGACGGAAATTTGACAGAGTTAGAGCAGTTGCAGCATTCCGGACGACTTATCATCAGATACAAAGATGATCAAGGCCGTGGTCTCCTCCACCTGGCTGCAATGCGGGATAAAGCAACGATTATTGACTTTCTCTTATCGTCAGGAGTGGGTAAATGAACAGAAATGTTTATACCTTTGAGAATGTTTCTTTTAATCGAATTTTTTCAGACATAAATGCGGTAGATAATGAAGGAAACTCAGCGATGCACGCGGCCGCTGAATACGATTCGGTGGATTGTCTGGAATACTTGATATTCAGAAATGCCGACCCGACGGTAAAAAATAAAAAACGAATGGCTGCGATTCACGTGGCTGCTGAGAAAAACAACTTGAAAGCAATACAAGTAATTTAAAATCGAAATTGTGTGTGCGTAGAGTATATTCGGTGGAATTGAACATAATAATTAGCCCTTTTTATTATTTTTAAAAAAAATTTGTTTTGTTTTATCTAGTTGTTTGTATTGCATAAGGACAAAGTTGATATTTTAATGGGTGGAGAAAACGGCAAAACTGTGATGCATATTGCTGCCAACAATAATTTTCACGAAATAGCAGCTGCAATTGTAAGTATTTGGCGCACCACATAGCACAATTCGATCCTTATATCCACCCACCAACATCAAACCAGTTGAAATCTGAGACAAAACGGTTGAAATCAGGGACAAATCAGGTGAAATCTGGAACGAATCAGTTGAAATTTGTGACAAAATAGTTAAAACCAGTTGAAATCTGTGACAAAACAGTTAAAACGAGTTGAAATTTGTGACAAAACAGTTAAAACGAGTTGAAATCTGTGACAAAACAGTTAAAACGAGTTGAAAATTTTGACAAAACAGTTAAAACGAATTGAAATTTGTGACAAAACAGTTAAAACGAGTTGAAATTTGTGACAAAACAGTTAAAACGAGTTGAAATTTGTGACAAAACAGTTAAAACGAGTTGAAATTTGTGACAAAACAGTTAAAACGAGTTGAAATTTGTGACAAAACCGTTAAAACGTGTTGAAATTTGTGACAAAACAGTTAAAACGAGTTTAAACATGGATATACATCTTTGTGCTATGTGGGAGGCATCCTGGTGCATGGTAATTTAAAAAGTTACCGTAAAACTTGCAGTTAAGCGCTAAATTACGCTTAAGTTTAACTAAACCTTGCGATCACGGAGTTCCAGCTGTGGTTGAAGCAGCAAGAAATGCAGCTCACGAAACACTGGACATAATGCTAAAAGCTGGTACACATCTATACAATATACACTTTAATTTGTCAAATATATTTTTTGGATTATATTTGTTTTCCAGGCAAAGACATCGGCTATCAACCCTCTGATATTTTGAAGTTAGTTGATGCAGAAGGAAACACACCTTTGCATTCTGCAGTTCATAGTGGAGATGTAGAGGTACTGTTTCACATTAGGCCTATTTTGTTGTTTGTACGGGTTCTGTAATGGGGAAGTGTTTTTTTTTTTTTTAATTATTATTATTACTGACTCAAATTAGAATAGAAAATGAAATAGTCTTGTATTTTTAGCATGACAAAAGGAATGAAGAAAATATTAGCATTGACAAAAAAATGCAGGTGGGAAATGACTTCATCACTTTGATGTTTTCAGTTCAAAATGTCTCAATCAGGTCAATAAATCAAGAGTTCTGGCATAGATTGGGTGTGAAAACATAATTGCAACTTAAATATCCTTCCTTATTGAAGAGCTATTTGATAGAAAGACCTCTGTATTAGACTTTTCTCTATTTTATTTCCTCTATTTTCAAACAGACAGTGAAAATGTGCTTGCAAAATGGAGCAAAAATCACCACACAAGAGCATAGTAAAGTTACACCAGTACACTTGGCCTGTGCCCAAGGTACTTATGAAATACTTCGTCTAATGTTTGTCTGGCAACCGGAAGAAAAAGACAAAGTAATGCTCATGAGAGACTTGCAAGGAATGACGCCATTACACTGTGCAGCAAGCTATAACCATCATGAACTAGTGACTTATTTGATTCAAGAGGTGATTTACTTTTGATTTACTGATACTTAGAGCTTCTTTCTAGACTGCCACGCACTTTTTGTCTTCCGCAGGGTGCTGACATTGATTTGAAGGATAACGAAGGTCGTACTTCTCTCCTATTGGCGGCTTCAAGAGCAGGTTGGTCAACCGTTCAGCTCCTAATTCGCCTCGGAGCTGATGTGCGTATCAGAGACAAAGAGAATCGAAACCTCTTACATCTCATTGTCACGCATGGTGGGTCGTTGGAAGACTTTTCAGAAGAATTGAGTAAAGTATGTGGGTTTTTATTTATTTATTTATTTAAAGGTCAAGTGCACTGAGTGGGTTTTATTTTTTTTCTGATATAGCCTAATATAAAAATATTTTTCATGTGAAAAAAAAATAAAATTTGGGCCTTTATCACTGTTTAATAACAATTGAAAAAGTTGACTTTTTCAATGTGATGCATCATGGTTGTTGGCTGGATGTCCGACGTCATCAGTTCTGTGGTGGTTGGTGGAGGTGTTGTTGCGCATGCGCATCAAACTGCGCATGCGCAAAAGACAGTTTTAAACTCCCGCAATCAAGGTCAGCCATTATGAATCCACCCTAGGCTCGGAACTAGTTCCAGGTCAACTGAACTAGAGAACTGACAACGTCATACTCCCATGATTCTTTGCCTTGTCAACACCCGATATTGCGATTGTTATTAAACAATGATAAAGGCCCAAATTTTATTTTTTTTTAACATGAAAAATAATTTTTCATTAGGCTCTATCTGAAAAAAAATAAAACCCACTCAGTGCACTTGACCTTTAATTTGTGGTTGTTGTTACTGTTGTTGTTATTGTTTTTTTAGATTGACAAACAAGAGTTACATCAGCTTCTAAATGAACAGGATATTCACGGATGTACGCCACTTCATTTTGCTACTCGAGGTGGCAGAATCCGTAGTACCGAATCATTAATCAAACTTGGCGCGTGTATCACAACAAAAAACAATGATAATGAATCCCCGCTTCACTTTGCTACACGGTAGAATAATAAGAGCAGGAGAAAATTAATTATGAAGTGGTTGTTTTATAACCGCAAAAATAAATGCTGTCAATTCATAATTGGACATCGACATAAATTCAAATTTAAACAACAACAAACTTTTTATTTATGCTTTATTTTTGCAGATATGGTCGCTACAACACCGTTGTCGAATTATTGTCAGGCGAGCGCGGTTCGTACATCATCAATGAAACTGATGGCGAAGGCTTGACACCATTACACATTGCTGCCCAAAATGGCCATACCCGTATTGTGCAATTGTTGCTCAATAAAGGAGCATTATTGGAACGAGATTTCAAAGGCTCGACACCACTTCATCTCTCTGCTGAAAATGGATATGTGAAGACTATGGCCGCACTGTTGGGTGTGCATGCACAGATGGTCAACCAAGTCGACAAGAATGGGGTAAATGTGTTTTCTGATTTTTTGTGAAAAAATATTTTTTATTTTATTCACTTTTTTTATTTTATTTTAGAATACACCGCTGCATTTAGCTGCAATCCACAACAAAGCTAATGCCATTGGTTTGTTGTTGAATGGTGAATGTACCATCATCAAGAATGAAGCAGGATTTACACCCATGGATCTTGCATTGCATTATAAGCATCATGAAGTTGCCATGGCAATGGCTACTCATGATACCAGGTAAGAAAATACATTTGGTGTAGAAGAGAAATGAAAATTTCTTATTTTCAGAGCGAAGGAAATGTTAGAGATGAATTCAACACGGTGTGAAGAAATTATTCAAAATCTAATATCCAACATGCCTGAAGTCTTTGTGGTAAGATTATTAGCAAATGCATACTTTTGTTCAAGTGTATGGTGTTTGTTAGACAAGCAGTCTTTTTGGAGCACTAGAGTGGAAAATAATTACTCAATTATGAATTATTATCACTTATTTTTGTGTTATTTTCCAGGCTGTATTAGACAAATGCATCGAAAAGTCGACACACAATAAAGAAGATGCTGGGAGTTATTATGTAAATGTCTTCAAAGAAATTTTTTGAAAATGTTTAGGTGCTTTTAATGATTTTGGTGGATGTTGTTGTAGATACGTTATGATTTTCAATACCTACAATACACAAGAAGTATTTATGAACAGATGAAAGGTGATAATAAGCAGTATGATTTTCAACCGTTGCCAGCTATGAACGTAAATTAATTTTGATTTATAAAATCTTTACACAGTTAAATACAACAAAATAAATTAATCCACATAATTTTAATTAATTTTAGAAAATGGTTCAGTTTCGACGGTTGGAGCTATTGTGCCATCCAGTATGTCAGAAATATATTGAGATGAAATGGTGTGTATCTTTTATAGAAAGAAAAATATTTAAATTAAATTAAATAAATTAAATTAAATTAAATTAGAAATTAAAGAAACAAAAATTGATTATTGACGCAGTTAAGGATACGGTTATGCTGACACAATGCAGCGCAGTGAAGCTAACACAATGCAGCGTAGTGAAGCTAACAATGCAGCGCAGTGACGCTAACACGATGCAGCGTAGTGAAGCTAACAATGCAGCGCAGTGACGCTAACACGATGCAGCGTAGTGAAGCTAACACAATGCAGCGTAGTGAAGCTAACACGATGCAGCGAGTGAAGCTAACACGATGCAGCGCAGTGAAGCTAATGCAATGCAGCGCAGTGAAGCTAACACGATGCAGCGTAGTGAAGCTAACAATGCAGCGCAGTGACGCTAACACGATGCAGCGTAGTGAAGCTAACAATGCAGCGCAGTGACGCTAACACGATGCAGCGTAGTGAAGCTAACACAATGCAGCGTAGTGAAGCTAACACGATGCAGCGAGTGAAGCTAACACGATGCAGCGCAGTGAAGCTAATGCAATGCAGCGCAGTGAAGCTAACACAATGCAGCACAGTGAAGCTAACTTTTGTTTGGGACTTTTGCACGTAGGTTCATGAGTTTTATTAATTTATTATTTCTTGTTATATATTTATTCTTAGGAATGGATATGGGATGTACATTCATACGACAAATTTAGCCATCTATATGATTTTCATGATATTTTTAACATCGTATGCAGCCACACTCATGACTGAAATTAGAGCACCTGCTAATTATACGACTCCTGTCAAAATAAACAACACTGATCGAAGTTTCAGACAAGACAAATGGGGAGTTCAACCTGATTCTAATACAATTCTCGACAATGTGAGTAAATTAAATGATTGATTAATTTTTTGAATAAAAAATAAATGAACATTTTTCACAATTTATTTTTTAAAATATTTAGTTTCAGTCAACTTCAGGTTTATTTTTAAATGGCTTAATAATCCTGGCCTTTGTATTCTTTAATATTGTCAAAGAAATTTTACAATTTGCCCAGCAGGTAAGAATTGTAAAATTTGCATTCAATTTACACACACATAAATGGATTTTGTAATTTTTTTTAGAAACTTAAGTATATGATGGACCCCATGAACATCTTGGAGTGGACCCTGTACATTTCTGCTGCTATTATGGTTTTCCCAATCTTCAATGGTGAAATTGAAGGTTATCAATTGCAGTGTGCAGCTATTGCTGCATTCTTATCCTGGTTTAATTTTCTTCTATACTTACAAAGGTCAATTTTTTTTTTAATTTAGATAATCACAAAGGTAACAGTAGAATATATAAATTCAATCTCTTCTCTAAATTTAATTTTTCAGATTTGATAAAGTTGGAATTTATGTGGTCATGTTTTTAGAAATTCTCAAAACCCTGATTAAAGCTTTGTTGATATTTTCCATCCTATTCATCGCTTTTGGATTGGCATTTTTCATCTTGCTTTCTCATGTAAAATCAATTTCATTCCATTTACATGTTTTACATTTTTTATATTTTATATAAATATTTTTTTTTATTTTTTTAGGACAATCTCATATTTTCCAGCCTACCGGTTTCGTTCATCAGAGTGTTTTCAATGATGTTGGGAGAATTTGACATATTAGGAACATTTGTTCTTCCAATTTTCAGAGCAAACCGTAACCAGAAATCATTTTTTCCACACTTCACTTTGGTCTTTTTGGTCATTTTTATGATCTTAATGCCAATCTTGCTAGTCAATCTCTTGGTTAGTGCATTTTTTACTACAGTGATTAAGCATTCTGGCTTGAGTTTATTGCCATGGAAATGAGATGGAATTTTAATAACAAAACTTTTCTTCTTACGTAATGAATAGATTGGTTTAGCTGTTGGTGACATTGAAGGAGTAAGACGCAATGCACAATTAAAGCGTATTGCAATGCAGGTAATTAAATTCTATGAATACAAATAATTTTTTACAAGAATTAATTTGTTTTTATTCAACTTAAGGTTGAGCTGCATACAGAACTAGAGAGAAAATTACCACATTTTATTTTACAAAAAGTAGATAAAGAAGAAATTATCGAATACCCAAATGCAATAATAGATCTGCCCTGCAAATGGGTAATTCCCCAATTCAATTATAACTCAATTTGCATAATAATTTATTTTTCCAATAATAAAAGCTGGTACCACTGATACAAAAATTCGTTGGAGGAGGGTATGCTGGAGGAGAGAGAAAAATAGCTGATCTTCAAACAGGATCAGCTGACGAGTACATGTATGAAGAATTATACAAACAGAAACAACGGTGAGTTATTGTGTGTTGCAGTGAAGCTACACTGTGAATTGCAATGCAGCTACACTATGTATTGCAGTGAAGCTACACAGTGTGGTGCAGTGAAGCTACACTGTGTGGTGCAGTGAAGCTACACTGTGTGGTGCAGTGAAGCTACACTGTGTGGTGCAGTGAAGCTACACTGTGTTTTGCAGTGAAGCTATATTGGATGCTGCAGGAAAGTCAAATAAAAAATCTTTGTGCGCATGAAAAGATTAATTTTTTAAATTTTTTTTTAAAATAAATTTTTGGTTTTTTATGTTTAATAAACTCCAATCATTTAAATTCCCAAAACAACTGTGCAAGTTACTCTGTATTGCAGTAAAGCTATGGATGAACACAATTAACTACCACGTGCTGCAGGAAAGCCAAATCAAAGTGGATTGTGCACAAAAAGATCAATTTTTTTGAATTATTTTCCCATCCAAAAATCTAGGATTTATGTTGAAAAAAAAATTTCCAATCATTCCAATTCCCACAACAGCAATTTCGTTGCTCCACTTTACAAAATCGATTTTTGAAGAATCAATTAAAAATGTATCCAAATCTTTCCAAAATTTATGACAGAATGAAGGACCTAACAGGCACACTTGATCAACTCCACGTGCTGGTGCGCCTAATCGTACGAAAGATGGAAATCCGAACCGAAGCGGACGACTGCGACGAAAACGTCTCCAAAGACCAAGCAACAAGTGGCAACAACAAGTGGAGTTCACCAGCCCTGAAGATGAAATTACGAACCATTAACGCCCTCATGCCCAGCCACGGCAAATAAAAATCACCATAGCACTATCGAACTGTTTCCACACTCCCAAGTAGTAAACAAGCTTTAATAGTTTAGCTGTCGACCTGTCTACACAAATACAGAGCAAATGTCAAAAAATCGATGTTGTTAAACGTTTTCCACCCGACAAAAATTAAAATTAAAATGTGTGTTGTAAACGAATAAAATATGGTAAATAAAGTTCTCCGTACACGGTAAAATGGAGATTGTTTCGAGTGATTTCGAGGACGAACTCGGAGGAGTACGATTGGCTGATCGATGATGCGCAATGTGATATTGAGCAACATCTCAAAGTTGCACGAGGATTTAGAAAACGGTAAACAGGAGTGAAACGTGCTGCACGACGCTATGAGTACGCGAAATAGGTCTAGATATTTGCCACCACTTGGGGGGTACATGAGCGAGCTTAGTTTTGCGGTTCCGCAAGAGGAGGACGACATAGAGATGGTCGAATGCGCTTTTAAGGTAGAATTAATCGACATTTAATTTTTTTTTTTTTTTTTAGAAAAAATAATTTAATTTTTTAAATTAATTTAGTCGATTAATAAAGATAATGCGTCGGAGTTAGAGAGACTTTTGTTAGCGAACCCTCAACTGGGTCAATGTCGCGACCAGATGGATCGCACACCAATCCACCAGGCCGCTGCTAAAAACCGCGTAATTGCGTTAGAAAAACTGCACGATGACACTTCTGGTGAGAATTGTGTAGTTTTTGCACTCATTTAAATTTTAAATTTGGATTTTATTTATTTATTTAATTATTTGGAGTAAATTATTTGTTTTTATTGTAGATTTGAATAGTAGGGACAAGAAAGGCGACACCCCACTGCATTTGGCTGTCAAAAAGAATTGTTTGGAAGCTGCATTGTATCTTCTGACACACGGAGCTGACACGAGGATCAAGAATAACACTGGAAACACGCCGCTACACATCGCGGTTGGACAAAACGAAATACCCATGGCAAAGGTAAATTAATAAAAGTTAATGGATGACGCAGGCACTGTCAAAGTTTTAAAAAGTAATAATTTTCACTGCCTAAATCAATTTTTTAACTTGGTTTTATTGGGTTTCTGCTCGCAAATGTCAATTTGCAGCAAGATTGGGCGTTTTTCTCGAGTTGTGAGACAGTTTGGAGTGTGTGGAGAGGTTTGAGCATCGATCTGTGTACATTGGGAAGTAATTGAAGTAGAAAGAGCTGCTTAGCTACAGGCATCGATCTCCATCTACTGGCAGCCAGGGAAATCTAACAAAGTTATTACCTTACCTTAGTGTCCTTTTAAGGTGATTTGCTTGTACAATGATGCACTTGATGCATTCACACACAAGAAAGATTGTTTTTCCATCTGCAAGTTGGACCTATGGGAATAAAAAGCTGTAACTGGTTACAAAACAATACAATAAGCCCTGGGAGATGTTCTGATAGACACGCACATCAAATTGTTCTTCTTAGTGGCCTTGGAACTACTTTCAAAATCAAGTCTCTCTTTTCTTCTCAATGTTTGTTTGTGTACATGCAATATTTGTTTGGCAAAATGCATTTTGATTGGTCATCCATGTTGAATTTGCATGAAATCTCAACATGGGAGAAAAATTTGCAGCAATGTTGCAAAAAATTGTGGCAAAATATTGCTTAATATTGCAGAATTGGCTCGCAACTGCCTATGCCTATTCTTTCACTGCTGCCATTTTCCTTCTGTTTTGTTTGTTTGCTTCATTGCGCAATAATCAAGTGTTTGCATTGCATTGCACCGCTTGTTGATGACGAATACACAGTAAAGTGTGTTGCTCGTTGTTCGAGCCACTTTGCAACTACGACCTGCTGCTCTCATTTAGAGCACCGTGGAAAGCTTTCCAGTAGCCAAGAGGGTTAGTTAGGTTTGTTCTTTCATTACATGTTGTTCTCTTGTTAACCCTAAGTTTAAGCCTTTTAGCAGGTGCTATTATTGACAACAGTGGTTATTTGTTAGGTTTAAATTCATGCACTATATTATTCTTCTAAGTTTTCTTTGTTAGTATTTTACGTATTGTTTCTTTTTCATTAAAATTTCAATTTTTTTATTGAAATTTTATTTTTTTTATTGAAATTTTAATTTTTTCATTGAAATTTCAATTTTTTTATTGAAATTTTAATTTTTTTTTTGCAATTTCAATTTTTACATTGCAATTTAAATTTTTACATTGAAATTTCAAATTTTTCATTGAAATTTCAATTTTTTCCATTGAAATTTCACTTTTTTCATTAAAATTTTATTTTTCGCAGTAAAGTTTTAATTTTTTCATTGAAATTTCACTTTTTTCATTAAAATTTTATTTTTCGCAGTGAAATTTCAATTTTTTCCATTGAAATTTCACTTTTTTCATTAAAATTTTATTTTTTGCAGTAAAGTTTTAATTTTTTCCATTGAAATTTTACTTTTTTCATTAAAATTTTATTTTTCGCAGTGAAATTTTAATTTTTTCCATTGAAATTTCACTTTTTTCATTAAAATTTTATTTTTCTTTAATTAAATCTTTAATGACTTAGACTCCACGCAGAGTGGATGTCTTAGCTTATTCTCTTACCAGTCTTCCCAAAGCCTGATCCTTCCCAATTTCTTCCGAAGTCGCCTGGCGCCCACACAGTTGTCCGTGACGCGGGTTGAGGGGCCAGCATGTCGGTAAAACCAGCCTCATCTCCTTGCTCTGTTAATTCTCGCCACCGCTCCTATAGACTATAACGAAGGTTCACAGCCTCAATAACAATCTTTAACTGAAAAATCCTACTAATTTTCAACAGCTGCTGCTTGAAAATGCCAGCTATTTGGACGTATCTTTGGCTGGCGAAAACGGGCGCACTTGTCTCCACATCGCCGCCATTCATAATCATCACGAATGCGCCAAACTGTTGGTAATTCAGTCTTTAAAACGCAAATAAAATTACAGAAATAAAATAATAATAACAATTCAACGCGTATTTTCCATAATTCTAGTTAGAAGTGACAAAAAGATACAACTTTGATCAACCTTGCGACAACGGTTACACGCCGCTGCACGAGGCCGCTAGAGGAGCTGCTGCAGAGACGTTGGAGTTGATGATTAATTGGGGTGGGTAACAGAATGTTGTGTAACTTTTTCTGATCAATGCAACGATTTCAGCTTCACTGAGTTTAATTGATGAAAAATAATCTTTCCGTTGAGTACACCGTAACCAGTAAAATGTAGTGAGCCGGTCAAAAGGAAAAAAATGATTAATCTTGACCGGCAATGTCAACATTACATCCTTTGGGATTTGAAATAAACTGACCAACGATATCCTTTACTTATGTGTTTGATGTGAAAATCCGTTGACCGAAGGTTTATTACACATTTCTGTTTCGTGCTGGCAACAGGTGAGACGATGGCACACTCCAGGAACGAGATGATGGCTTATATTGACAGGGAAGGCAATATTTGCTTGCATTCTGCCATCCATGGAGGCAATCTTAAAGTAAGTTATTTTGTTTTATTCATTTAATTTGTGTAAATTAAGCGGTTTTATCACTGCTGATGACCGTAATGCAAATTATGCGGGAAGTTGTTCTTGTGTTTTTGTGCAAATTACTCGTACTTTCTGCAGGAATGTGAAAGGATGCATAAAAATCATGTAACAATTCATAAGAGTCATGTAACAATGCATAAAAATCATGTAACAATGCATAAAAATCATGTAACAATGCATAAAAATCATGTAGCAATGCATAAAATCATGTAACAATGCATAGAATCATGTAACAATGCATAAAATCACGTAACAATGCATAAAACCATACAACAATTTCATCAAATCATCCAACAATTTCATAAAATCATACAACAATTTCATAAAATCATACAACAATTTCATAAAATCATACAACAATTTCATAAAATCATACAACAATTTCATAAAATTATACATCAATTTCATAAAATCATGTAACAATGCATAAAAATCATGTAACAATGCATAAAAATCATGTAACAATGCATAAAACCATACAAAATTTCATAAAAATCATACCACAATTTCATAAAATTATACATCAATTTCATAAAATCATATAACAACGCATAAAAACACACATACAATGCAAAAAACACAACAATGCAATATCTTACCTTACATTTTATTCTACTTTAATTGAATTGTTGCGTTCTTTCAGTGCGTACTTTTATGTTTGGAAAGCGGAGCGCGGATGATTGCTCAGCAATCAGATCTCTCAACAGCTCTTCATCTTGCTTGTTCAATGGGTCAACTGGACATCATTTCTCTAATGTTCACCATGCAACCCGAAGACAAAGACCGATGCTTAACCATGTGTGACGCTCAGAAAATGATGCCCCTGCACTACGCAGCAATGTTCGACCACACCCGCGTAGTCGAATTCCTAATCAAAGAGGTACAAACCAAACCAACTTAATTCTTTTATCGCATCATTCTTCATTAACCACACCACAGGGCGCCAACGTGAATGCAGTGGACAGCGAGCAACGATCAGCAATGCTCCTAGCCGCCTCAAGAAGTGCATGGAACACCGTCTACTTATTCCTAAATGCCGGCGCCGACGTCAACGTCTGCGACTCGTCCGGCCGCAACATTCTGCATTACGTAGTCATGAATGGCGGCAGTTTGGAAGCATTTTCGTCGAAATTTGCAAAGGTAAGACCATGTAAATTTTTGAAACCGCGAAAACTGTTTACCGAATTAATTCCAGAGTCGCTTGTACCAATTGCTTAATGAAAAGGATGCTCTGGGTTGTACGCCCTTACATTACGCATCCAGAGGCGGGAAATTACGAAGCACAGAGTCTTTGCTTCGCATGGGCGCGATTGTTAATCCGAAAAATAACCTTAATGAGTCGCCGCTGCATTTCGCAGCAAAGTTAAGATCATTTTGGTTTATTTGTTGTTTGTTCTCTGAAAAGAACGATCGTTAGATAATTACGCATTTGTGACAATTTTTTTTGGAATGTTTTTCAAGGTACGGAAGATATAATACGGTAAACGAATTGATTAACGGTACGATGGGACCGTCGATTATCAACGAGGTTGATAGCAAAGGCAGAACGTCGCTACACATCGCAGCGGAGAATGGGCACAAAAAGGTGGTCAGACTGTTGCTGTCCAAAGGAGCCTTATTACAAAAGTTAGTTTTTACGTACTCCACAATTTGATTGAGTTTGAGTTGCCATGGTTGTGTCCCAGAAGGCAGATTGCTTGGCCGGGGCTGCGATGTTTATATAGATTTAGCCTTGCATTTGCACCGGTGACTAGGGAAACGGCAGATGCGTTTGGCGTGTAAAATTGATGCCTGGAATTATTTTTTTTATTAATTGTTTTACGTGAGAGTTAATGTGTGACTGGTGACGCTTGTCGTATTGACCAGATGTCATAAATACTGCACGTTTTAGTTTGGACTAAGTAAATGGAGACAATGTTGGTTGTTGAACTTGAAAAGAAAAAAGAGTACAGCGAAGGAGTGTGTGTCTTTGCATCTGGATGTGGTCTAGTGCGTCACAAGGCAGTAAATTAGCATTTTAGAATTCAGCAAGTCATGGTAATCCAGTAAATCTGGTAAATCAGCTGCTGCAAATCCAACTGATCATTTACAAGTCCTGCAAATCTGGAAAAACAACTACACTTTCAGTAAATCTGGAAAAACAACTGCAAATTTAGCAAATCTGGAAAAACAACTGTAAATTCAACAAATCTGGTAAATCAATCCCAAAATTAGCAAATCTGGAAAAAAACAACTACAATTTCAGCAGATCTGGAAAAAACAACTACAATTTCAGCAAATGTGAGAAATCAACTGCAAATCAGCAAATTTAGTGGCAAATCTAGCAAACCAATTGCAAATCAATTAAATCAATTGCAAATCCAGCAAACCAGTTGAAAATCAATTGAACCAATTGCAAATCTAGCAAACCAGTTGCAAATCCAGCAAATCAGTTGCAAATCTAGTGAATCATTGCAAATCCAGTGAATCATTGCAAATCCAGTGAATCATTGCAAATCCAGTGAATCATTGCAAATCCAGCAAATTAGTTGCAAATCCAGTGAATCATTGCAAATCCAGTGAATCATTGCAAATCCAGTAAATCTTTGCATATCCAGAGAATCAATTGCAAATTTAGTCGTTTCTCAAACCAATTACCATATTCCTCTTCATTTAGTCCGTGACTGTACAGTCTCTGGAAGTATGAACCTTTATTGTCATTAATAAGTACCTCGCAAATTCCAATAGTGTCCATCATTTGGACTAGACTTTATATACGAACCTCAGTCTCAACTAATTTTTCTAAGAACTAAATTCTTATTCTGTATACCCGTGCAACTAAGCTGCGAAGAACTGACTCATGATCTTGATAGAAGATTCTTTGATCACACTTTAATCACAACAATATTTTAAAATAATTTCAAAGCCACTAAACCGACTTCTAAGCAAAACTATCCTTCTGTTTGTTAATTATTTTAGTCAGTCTTAACTCCATCTGGTTTAACATAACCCTAAAGCAAAGGCTCCAAACGATTTCTTGCTATATCCATGCCTGTCATTAATGTTCACTATTGAGTTATTAAATTAAATTGTATTTATATTTTAACCTAACCTAATATTAGAGATCACAGAGGCCGAACACCACTTCATTTGGCCAGTTTTAATGGTTACACGCAGACGATGCAGTTAATTTTGACAGTACACCTGCTGCTTCTTGATCAAGAGGACAAAGATGGGGCAAATACACAAAACGAAATATATTAACAGGAAGTAGTTTAATTAATTTTTGTTATTTTTATCGTTTAGAACACAGCTCTACATATGGCTGCCATTCAGAACCATGTGGGGGCCATCACATTGCTGTTGAATAAGAAGTGCAAAATACTGCACAATAATAAACATCAGACTGCGATGGATTTGATACTGATTTATAAGCATTGCGAGGCGGCAATGGCAATGGCGACTCATGAAGACAGGTATTTAGATAAATTGATAAATAATTTTAATTTTTTTTTTTAATTTTTTTTTTAAATTTTAGGGGTTATGAAATATTGAGAATGAATTGTCAGAAAGCTGAAGGAGTGATCCAAGCTCTTATAGCATTGATGCCTGAAGTTTATGTGGTAGAGAACAAAAAATAAAAATAAAAATAAAATATTGAAGATTTGTAATTGTAATTGTTTTTAAAGGCAGTGTTGGATCGTTGCATTATTAAATCGGACATAAATCAAGACCGTGAAGATTATTCTGTAAATATTGTTTCGATATTTTAAATCTCCCTACCCACATCCTTTTTAAAAACCTTTCCTGCTGTACACTAATTAAAAATGTCTGGTTTTCCACGTAAGGCAGTGCAGGAAAGCCCAGTGGCAGCCAAATAAAGAATTAAAAACTGTTGGTAATTGTTGTTTTGTTTTGTTTTTGTTTTTCAATTATTTTCCAATAGTTTTTCAGCAATGATAATTTTTGCTCATCTGCCCTAAACTTTCCTGCATGACATTCCTGTTGTTGCCAGTCATTTTGACATCATTTTTTATTGAATGATTTATTTTATGATATTTTTTTGATAGATTAAATACAGTTTTAAGTTTCTTCAGTTCTCGAGGCAAATGTCCAAGCAGATGGAATCAAAACTAAAAAATTATAAGTCTACACCTTTACCTGCAATGAACGTAAGTTATGCGAACAACAAAATTTTACTACAAATTAACTAATATGTTTTAATTAATATGCAGACCATGGTTCAATACAAACGTCTAGAATTACTCTGCCATCCAGTTTGCCAAAAATACATACAAATGAAATGGTAAAAAAATTATTTTTATGTTAAAAAAAAAATAATCAAGAAATAATTTATTTTCTCTTTAATAACAGGAAAGCATATGGAATGCATTTCCACATGGCAAACCTTATATTTTATGTTGTTTTCATGGCACTTCTAACACTTTTTGCTACTTTATTAATGGATGTTGTGAACGACATCTCGCCAAAGTTATATTACAAAAAATTGTCAAGCCGTAACCCCGTTGTCGAAGAATTCGACAATTTTCCAAAATCCGTAAATTGACGAACCTGGTGTTAATTTGGAGTAGCATTTTCTCAAAGAAAAATATTTTTCCTTCTCTGCAGATGCCCTCTTCAGCTACATTCTACTTAATCGCCACTACAATCATGGCTTTTGTCATGATAAATAGCATTAAAGAAATGATTCAGTTTTACCAACAAAAGATGAAATACTTGACCAACCCCATAAACCTATTTGAATGGTTTCTCTACATCACTTCTGCAATCATGGTGTATCCAGTCTTTAGTGGAGAGCTGCATCAAAGCGAATTGGCATGTTCAGCAGTTGCAGTGTTTCTGGCTTGGTTCAATTTCCTCCTCTACTTACAAAGGTAAATAAGACATGGATTTGTTTTAAATCACATCTTTAATAAAACTGTGACCAACTGGCATCTGTTGGCACTGGCAACATTATAAGGATAATCCTTAGGATAACGGTCACAACAAGAGGGGAAATCGCTCGCGAGACCTTGGCGATAACATGGTGAACGCGCAACCCCTAGACAACCGCAATTAAAATATAATCAATTCAAACTGTGTTCTCTGTGTTGTTCTTACTCGTGAATGGTGTCCAAACGCCCCACGGTCCTCCCCTGGCCATGCGGCAACCGACCGTCTCTCGCAAAACTTTTACTCCGTATTTCATTTTTGTTTCCAGATTTGACAGAATTGGAATTTATGTTGTCATGTTTCTGGAAATACTGAAAACTCTAATCAAAGCTCTTCTCATCTTCTCCATATTGTTCATCGCTTTTGCATTGGCGTTTTATATACTTTTATCACGGGTTAGAAATGTACAAATTTTTGTAAATTGGCAGTTTTTAACGATTGTTTTTTTTTTTCAGGGGAATCATCTTGGATTTTCCAACATTCCGATTTCATTGTTTCGTGTTTTTTCAATGATGTTGGGCGAATTTGACATTTTGGGAACATTTGTCCAACCATATTTCTTGAGTAATCACACATCAGTTGGCACAAGTCTACCTTATCCGTACTTTTCTTTTGGATTCCTCTTTCTTTTCATGATTTCAATGCCTATTCTACTGGTTAATCTCTTAGTAAGTGCTCATTAAACGTATAAAAACTAAGAATTGTTTGTATTGAAAATTGTATTTGGTGCTCTGCAGATTGGTCTAGCTGTTGGTGACATTGAAAGTATTCGAAGAAACGCTTATTTGAAGAGATTAGCAATGCAGGTTGAATTGCACACTGAACTGGAAAGAAAGCTTCCATTGGTCTTACTTGATAGAGTTGACAAAACTGAGGTCATTGAGTATCCAAACACAGATAAAAATACTAAATTTACATCTTTTGTAAGTTTTTTTTTTTTTATCTTTGCACATTTATAAATATAATTATTAATCATTTGTATTTATTCCAGTTCATGCCATTGGTTCAAAAATGGTTTGGAAGTGTTTACACGAATTCATCAGAAAAACTAATGGAATATTCGGAAGTGAGTCAACAAGATGATTTTGTCTATGAAGAAATGTATAAACAAAGACAAAAGTTAGTTTTGGTGTTTAAAAATTGTAGAATAAAATGTTGAATTATTATTTTTTTTAATTAAATTTAATTTAATCAAAATATATAGAATGAAGCAGATGACAAGTTCATTGGACAGTGTGCACAATTTAGTTAGGCTAATTGTGCAAAAGATGGAGATCCAGGCCGAATCTAATGATTGGGATGAAGGGGATCAACATTTACCTGGCGTGGAACCAAAAGTGAATAAGAACACCAAATGGACGTCTCCTGCATTCAGAAGGAAGGTTCAAGCCATTGCCAGCCTTATGCAGAAAGCCAGAGATCAAGCCATTTAATTAATTGTTTTGTGTTCAAATATCGAATGTTTGTTTTGTTGTCGTCTCATCATATTTATTGTAGCATTGAAAAACAAAGTCTGATTTTGAAATTTCTGAAATCTGCATTAAAAGTCATGATGTACACGATGTATAAATGCGCATACTGTTTTTTGTTTACCTATTTAACCATCAACGATGTGTGAATAAAGTGAAATAAAGATACGATCAAAATTCTTGTTGGACGGCTACGGGCGGCGAAAGTTCCGTTGCTCTTATGAGCAAGATCTCCAGTAAGTGCGCCATGTCTACGTGTGTCAGAATTGAGAACTAGGAGGAATACACTTGTTGTTAATGTATTAATTAATGCTAATTTTCTATAGAAATTTGTATGTTTACCTTGTTATATTTTACTTTCAATTTTGTTTATACTCATGTTCGGTTTCGAGCATTCTGATTGGCTGGCTTCAAATGGATTCACTGTCTACACGTATTTCGTGTTTTAACCTTGTTTTGAGGGGTTAAAAAGGAAAAATTCGACATTTGTATGGATCTAAATAATGCTGGGAAGATTTAGAGACTCAAAAATAAAACTATAGCCACCCGGATGGCTTATTCACTATAAAATTTCTTGCTAAACTGACGATGTGGAGCTGCTTCGATTATAATGACACAGGGGAATTTTGTTTCATCTGAGGTACTGTTAATGGAGGTGCCTACTGCAAAATTTTTAAAATCTTTAAAATAAATTACCAGACTTGAGGAAATTGTCAACCACTGTAGTCCAGTTTTTGCTCAAAAAGTCATATTTTAATTTGAGTTTGATACCATAAACTAAGGAATTTTAGCCAACTAGTGAAATATCATCATTGCAATTCAAACCGTGTGAATATGACATCTTGGTCGTAGTATCACACGATCTGATCGTCTGATCATTTCATTATGCATATGTAGACATGTTACTAAGTATTAAAGAAGAATAATCCAAACTTTTTGAACAAGATATTCATTATTCTAATTTTTTTAGACGTGTTTTATTCACATCCAGATCACTCGAAAACTATACATCAACTATCAAACATGGCTCCAACAATTCCATATTCTATGCCATATTTATTGTGCAGCGCGCTCTAGTAGCAATAATCGTAATACTACGGTTCGTTTAATCGTCTCATTTTACCTTATGCTGACTTGTGAGTGTCTCCGCAAACCCAACCTTATCCGTTTTATTTTAGTTCAGTGCAACAGGTGGAAACTAATCACTAGCGAAAGAAAAGCAATTCATTGTTCACAGACAACACGTTCAGTATTTGCAAGTATATATATATTTTTTTATTTCATAGTTTTTTATTAAAATGGTCACAATTTATATTCATTAATTTTTTTTTAATACTAAGGGGCCGTCCATAAATTACGTAACGCAAATTTTTACGTTTTTAGACCCCCCCCCCCCTATAACAAGGTCGTAACAAATCCGCACACCCCCCTCGAAAATTACGTAACAAAACTGACCACCCCCCCCCCCCCCAAATTTTGATACAAATTCAGTAATTTCAATTTAAAATTTAAAATTTTTAATTTTTAATTTAAAAATGACATTTAAAAAATTTAATTTTCATGAATACGGGTATTTTTGACTTTTTAAACTTCTTCTTCCCAAGGCAAACTCTTGTTTTTTCAATGTTCAAAATTTCAATAATGTTACGTAACATTATTGCAAAGCTCCCGCTCCCCCGTCGTAACAACTCGTAACATAATTTGAAACCCCCTCCCCCCCTTAAGGCGTTACGTAATTTATGGACGGCCCCTAAGTTTACAAACTAGTTTTATTAATTCCGTAATCAACAAGAGAAATTAAAACATTTGCATGTTTGTTTAATCTGTCGGAGTCGGAAGAATTTTTCACTTATTTGATTCTAGATAATGATTAAGTTTCCGTTCCATAGACATTGAGCGCACTGCAGTGAAGCTTGCTTTTGATTATTAGTGCTAAGAAATTTTACACCACACTAGTTTAGCCTCTACTTATTCGTGTTCTCTGTGATATGACAATATGGTGATACAATCGTTTGTTTTACTTTTTTTTTTTATTTTATTTTTTTTTTACGTCTAAAACAATAAAATATCCATCAATAGACGTCTAAAACAATAAAATATCCGTCCAAAAAAGTACAAAATGACTAAATATTCATCAAAGGATGTCTGAAAAAAAAAAAAAAAAAAAAAACACGTCTGAAATGATAAAAAATAGTTGAAAATATGTCTGAAATGGTGAAAAATAGACAAGAAAATGTCTGAAAAGATGAAAAATCGTGAAAGTTTTTTGCGATCTGGGTTTTCTAATAATATTACAATTAATAATATCCCAGTTGAATGCTGCTAAGAGACTTAAATCGGGGTCACTACAAAACACGTGGTACACCCCAAATGGGGTACCTCATGGGGTATAACCCAAAGTCCTAAAAATAAACAAATACCATAGTCATAAATGTAATAATTATTACGTAAAGATTTTCTTCTTCTCTAAAAAAAATAAAAATTTCAAATGTTTTCATTCAAAAAAACGAAAATTTCATTTGTGTTACCATCTGTCTCACATTTTCCAACTACCCTTCATGTAGCTTGAAACCCAGACACAAGTGATCAATAATAATAGTCCCGATGGATGTCCGGGAGCCTGATATTGTTAACCTTTCAGCTGAGGTAATTTTAAAATTATTTCGAATTACTCTGTATTAGTGAAAGAAGTTCTAATTTTTATATTTAATCTTATAAATAGAGTTCTGAAAATGAAGATGAAATCAGGACATCAACTTCCAAAAAGGTAATGAGATGAAAATAAATTTCCTTTTACCATATGTCAATTAAAATTAATATTTGGGTATATAAATCAATAAAAGTGTCAATAACTAAATAATTTCAAAAGATATTGTCAAAAAAAATGTCTAGGGGTGAATTAAATATAAGCACAAAAGTTATTATACTATATGAGGATGAGTATTCAAATGAAATAAATGAAAGTAATGCGACAAGTCGCGAACAAAGGAAAGCACGCACAACAACGGTTGCACGCGCGCGAAAACACAAATGGCGACGACGGCTGGGCGACGTCATATTTTTTTTATTAAAATGGTCACAATTTATATTCATTATTTTTTTTAATACTAACTTTACTAACTAGTTTTATTAATTACGTAATAATCAAGAGAAATTAAAACATTTATGTTTATTTAATCTGTCGGAGTCGGGAGAATTTTTCACTTATTTAATTCTAGATAATGATTAATTTTCCGTTCCGTAGACATTGAGCGCACTGCAGTGAAGGTTGCTTTTGATTATTAGTGCTAAGAAATTTTACACCACACTAGTTTAGCCTCTAGAAATTCGTGTTCTTAAGATATAACAACGGGGCGCTGTACTGGGAGCAACATGTCTAAGAGCAACATTGCTCTTCAGCATGTTAAAAAAATGTCTAAGAGCAACACTATAAATTTTTTGTGTTGCTCTTAGACATGTTAAGTAAGTTGCTATTAGGCATGTAAATGTAATGACCAAGAGCAACACCATAAATTTTTTTTTCCAAAAACCAAAAACCTAACCTAAGCTAACCTGACCTAATACAACCTAACACAACCTAACACAACCTAACCTAACCACGTAGCCACGTGAATAACATCCCTGATGAAGGCCGAAATTTTGATGAAACACATCGAGCGGAATTTAAATTCGATGAAACGACCCCCGTTTTCCCACATTTCCAAAAATGATAAAAAATTAGCAATGTTGCTCTTAGACATTAAAGACGCAACTTGAACTGTTGCTCTTAAACAATATTAGACCGAATTTAAACTGTTGCTCCACAATAAAACAAGACACAATATTACCCAAATAATATTGTGTTTTGCAGCAAGTTTTGGCCCAGCAACAGCGTCAACCAATCGCGCTGCAGCGTGCATTGCTTTGATGATGCTGCTAGGCGTGTGCCTGGGCGGAGCATCCCTTCCCCTCGCGCGTGCCCGGCTCGATTGTTGCACACGACCCGAAGGCGGCCGTGTGTGATCTTCATGCAACTCGTCATCTGCGCAGCTTTTCTGAGCAGATTTAGAAGTGAGCCAAACGGTTTTGGCCCACTCTTCCCGCACTCTTGATTCCACCTCCAAACTGTTCACAACCGTGTCAAACTTCTGCCAAAACTGCAAAGTGTGATCTGTGATTCTTGGACGAATTGAGTTTCATCGCTGGTCTGTACCCACTGTACGGAATAGCAACTTTCTAGCTTGAATTACTACACGTAATTTAAGCCATTTCTGTGTGTGAATTGACATTGAGCTTGCTCTGTCGATTTGTAGTTCTTTGTGTCGAGCTTGCTCCACAAAGAAATCTGTGTGAAACTAACATCGAGTTTACTCTGTTAGTTTGAAGGCTTTGTGTTGAGTTTAACTCCACAAAGCGAATTGTGTTAAGACGGATTGTTACGTCGAGCTTGCTCCGTAATAATCAAACCGCTGTGTGCAAGACGTATTCTCGTGTCGAGCTTGCTCCGCGAGGATTTTAGAATATTTTAGCAACGTATTTTAGCGTCGAGTTTACTCCGCTAAAATCCCGCGCTCACACGACGCCATCGACGCCATCTTGGAGCCAACGGTCAACTGTGAGTGTAGATATTGAAGAAGAAGCCAGATCGACCCCAAACATTTTGAATAATACCTCCTTTGTATTTTGAACAATTAAAGCTATCTAATTTTTCCTTTACTCTGTGTAAAATCATTCCCCTAGACAAACATTTGGCCACAGAGTAGAAGTCCTGTACGGCATCTCTACGACGATTGCTTGTTAAATTTACCTAATTTAATAAGTAAAAACCCGGATCGCCGCACTTGGGGGTCCGTCCGGGATAGTTTTGATTGTTAAAACCCGATTTTTGCGAAAAAATCCTTTATTTTCATTGTTCTTTTTCAATTTGACAAAATGGCGACGCCAATGCAAATTGTAAAACGACAGCGAGGTCGACCAAGCACTCAGAAACGAGCAGCGACGGTTTTGCCGGCTCTCGAGCCTGAAATGCTTACAGAGAAAATTATTTCTGAAGAAATAACACCAGTTCCAGATCCGAAACAACTTAAGGATGCTGAAAATGAAGTTGCTAGAGCATTAAGCGCTTCAAGTGCGAGTTCTAACGACCAAGAACTCCCGCCACTTCCACTGGAGGAAGTGGAAAATACGTTACGTGAAATGGAAAGTGAATCGTCTCACGAATCACCTCCTCGCATGACCATGTTGGATGCTTTGAGAAATCAAGCACGCCAAGATGGCGCCCAAATAACGGACGACATGACGGTGGAAGAGATTCATCGCGCCATGATACGACTTCACACTGATCGTGCCGTTTCAAATTTACAATTTGAAATGGAACGAAAAGAAGCTGAGCTTCAACAACAAAAAGCGGAGGTTGAACTCCAACATATGGAACTCAATCGACAAAATGAGGAATTTCTAGCCCAAAAAGCTAGAGAATACCGATTAAAAGGTGAAGTGGAAGATCTTTCTAAAATGAACACTAGAAATGAACTTTCAATTCGCTCACACCAAGAGGCGCGAAGACAGCTCGAGCTTACCAAAAGTAAGCTGGAGCAGAAAAATAAAGAATTGATTGATTTGGCAGACCACTACCAACGCAATCATAATCAACTAGTGAGATATGCTGCTGAATTAGACACACGTGCTAAAACACAGCGTACTCGCGAAAGCAAAATAGCTAAGCGTGAAGACGAGATTTTTCACTCGCTGGATCAACCCAGTACGAGCGGACAAGTCAAGTCTAGCAACCCTGCTAAGCGATTACAACCAGAAGAATCGCAAAGTCAAATAAATGAGAATGAAATTCTCCGAGCTGATTTGTTGCGCGCTCAAGAAGAGCTTGCAGAAATGAAAGATCGTTTGCAAGCAAGGAATTATACTGACCAATTGGTGCAACCAGAAATGGCTGCGCCAACTGTCCCTATTTTGACTCCCGAAACAATAACAATTTCCGTTGTTTCAGAGTTAAGTAGCCAATCTGGATTATCGAGTGATGACGACCAACGTTCGCGTCGCCGCCATCGCTCAAAAAGAAAACGTCCTTCAGATTCCGAGGAACGGAGAGCTGATCGCAATCCGCTCCCAGGTAATCGAAATCCTATTTTTCACAACAGTGACCGACTGCTGGGGATGGTAGACGATCGAAATAGGCGGCATGAAACAGGTATTCACGTTGCTCGAACGATACCACTGACTCAACAACAAGATTCGTCGAAAAGAAGTCGACGAGAAATGAATCCAGCACGCGAACCACCCGACGGACATGAAAGCCCGCCAGGTGGGGGTCAGTATAGAAGAAATCCACCAGATGGAGGAAATCCAGATGGACATGGAGATGGACCACCTGGAGGTGGACGTCGACCGCCAGACGATGACGGCGACCCACCCGACCCACCTGAAACGCCACATTTCAACACGCCTTCGAATTCACAATCTGATTCAAGGTCGGATTCTGATGCGAATGCGCAACAAGAACGCGATAATCGACATCGATCTCATCGACGTCGACATCGAGGCCACTCTTCACGGCGTAATACACATTATTACACTGCTGAAGAAATTGATCGATTATTAGCTGATCGTCGATCTTCCGATCGATCTGACGCTACTGCCGATAATGCTGACATTGCACTACGACAGAAAATTGCTCAATATACTGCCAACAACTGGACTCACGATCTAGTTGATGAAAGAACTATTAGATGGGATCACATCAAACCCGCTTTATTCGATGGAGAATGGGAAGCTGGATCCACTCTTTTAGATGAAGTTTTACGAATTTCAAGGTTGAATGGCATTGCATGTCACACTGCTTTGAAAAGAGTAGTACCAAAAGCTCTTATAGATCGAGCTGAGAAATGGTTTTATTCTAAACAATTTCAAAACTGGAACCACTTTGTAGAAGAATTCATGACTGAGTATGGAGAGTCAAGTGAAGACTTATTACAAATGTGGGATAATCTTTCTCAAAATAAAGGCGAAAGTCTTCGCTCTTATTTAAGAAGGACTGAAGATTTATTGGTCACTCTCCCGTATACGATGGGAGACGCAGCCATTGATCGTCAATTCCGTCGTGGATTGACAGATTACTCAAAAAATGTTCTACTTTCTGTACGAGCACCTTATCCGGGTGGTTTCGCTGAATTAGCCAAATTTATGCGAGCTAATCAGATAAGGATTGACGAAAATTATAAAGCTTATCTACCAGCTGATGAAAAAGTTGCGTACGCTAAGCGACAGCAACGGAGAAAGGAGTTGGCAAAAGACACACGTTTTGCTAACACCCCTCTTTTGCAACCCCCAAAACGAGGAGATTTTTTGGCAGAGACTGCTAAGGAATCTAGAAAGGGATCGGATGGGAAAAATCCACATCCAACCCCTAAAGCTCACTTAGCCGAAGTGACAGATATGGAAGCTGCTTCTGAACCAGAGAAATCTGACTCGGAACCAGAAAGCGAGGCTGCAGCTGCTTTATTAGCCCGTAATAACGCAGTAGCTCGAAAATTTGGACCAAAGATGGCGCCTAAAAACGTTACTTTTGGTTCACCAAAGACAGACGCGCTCAGTAGATCGAAGTCGCCGACCCCGAAAAAGGACGAAGCCAAACGCTCAAGCTCGCCTTCGCCAAAAGTCGCAAAATCACCTGCTACTGACCCGTGTAACATTTGCAAAAAATTAGGACATTGGGCTAAAGAATGTCCTGATAGGAAAACGAGCAAAGACAAGATTATTGAGGAGTTCGAAAAATCGATGAAATCAATCGGCGAACTTCTAAAAAACTTGTAAGCGCGCATCCCGACGGTCTAGTGGATGCGACGCCTACCGCCTCGGAAAATGAACTAACACCATCTCAAATTTTAGATGATTTTTTAAATACTCAGATTAAATTAGAATTAGAAAATAATTTAATATTTCCAAAAATTGATGTTTCCAATTTAAGGCTTGTGCTGCAAAATGAGAACATCACTGAAGAATTTTTTAAAGAAAAAGTTCAACAAATAAAAATTGATTGGGAATCTAAAATAAAAGATGCTGTTACTTTACTTGATGAAAAAACTAGGCCAACACCTGAAATCATTGAAAGGTCAGATAAAATTGATTTACCTGGTCTTGATGAATGTATTGAAAAATTAATGGCTGCAACGCTAGTCACTAATGATTTATTGGACGAATTACCATTAGATCCGCCGATAGAAATTAAGCCACCGCGACGTTTTAAGTGCAAGTACGCGGACATACCAAACAGCAATGATTTGCCGACGATTCGATTGCAGACGGCAAACGGTATGATAACAGGGATGTTAGACTCTGGAGCTAATCGAAGCTTCATGGCCTACTCCGTAGTAATTTCGCTGAAACTGGAAGATGAAATTCGACCAATTGGACCGGATGTGAGAGTTACGACTGCTTCTGAAGATGTAGTCCCTGAAGGAACTCTCCTACTTTCTTTTGCGTGGACACACGGGATGTTAAGTCATCCATTCATAATTTTAAGAAATAAATATCCTATTATTTTATTAGGATGTGATTTCATGAATCGACTCAATATTCAACCAAATCCTAAGACCATGTCTTGGAATTTTGTCAAGTCTTTGAAAGAAGATTTACCTTTTGTTCCTCAAGCGATTCTTGATCGTTATCAAGAGTTCCTTGATCCACCCGAAGAAATCATGAGACGCGACTTTATTAAAGCAAATCACATGAAAGCTGGCTCTGCCACTGCGTGTCAAGCTAAAGTTGCAAATGAAGAAAATATAGTACAAAGACTTGTTAGCGACGCTAATTTGTCAATGGAAAATAATTTAATGCTTGAAAAAGTATTAAAGAAACATGAAAAGATTTTATCACGCCGACCAGGTAGAACACACCTCGTTAGGCATGAAATTAAACTGGACACTAAAGTTCCTATTAGAGTTCCGTTTAAAAGTGTAAATCCACAAAAACGTGAAATTATCCGTCAAATCTGTCAAGACATGTTGGATAATGGATACGTTGAACAAGCCACTGGAGACTATGGAATGCGAATAGTTCTAGTGATGCGTCCGGATTGTGATCCGAGACTCTGCATTGATTTTAGACCACTCAATGCACATACATTATACGACCCTCCTCAAATGCCGAGCATTGAGGAAATCTTGTGAGAACTCGGAAGATTTGAATGGGTCACAACGATAGATTTGTCAAAAGGCTATTGGCAGATAGAGGTTCATCCGAACGACCGTGCTAAAACTGCGTTTTGGAGCCCTTTGGGTCGACTACAATTTCGAGTCATGCCCTTTGGCCTCGTAAATGCGCCGTCAACTTTCCAAAAATTGATAGAAAAAATTTTGGGTGACGCCTATCGAAAATTCGCATGGGCATACCTCGATGATATAATTATTATATCTAAAAATTTTGAAGAACACATGATTCATCTGGAAGAAATTCTGAGTAAACTTGAAAATGCAAATCTTCATGTTCATCCAGAAAAATCAAAATTTGGCAGAAAAGAATTAACTTTTCTTGGTTACAAGTTAAGTGTTCAAGGAGTCAGTGTCGACCCTAAAAAAGTCGCCGCTATAAAGGAAATGCCAGCTCCTTCAAATTTGAAAGAGTTGCAAAGATTTTTGGGAATGGTAAACTTTTTTCACCGATTACTCAAGAATCTAGCAGTCATGACGGAACCTCTACGTCCTTTACTCAAAAAGGATGTGGAATTTATTTGGTCAGAAATTCATCAAGAAGCTTTTGATCAAATAAAAGATGCTTTAACAAATGCAGAAACAATGGCCATGCCTGATTTGACAGAACCATTTATTGTGCATACCGACGCCAGCAGGAAAGGACTAGGCGCCGCGCTTATGCAAATGAGGGAAATCGATGATCAAAATATCGAAGTGCCTTGTGTTTATGCCAGCAGAAGTTTGCAACCTGCTGAGATAAATTACAGCGCCACAGAATTGGAGTGCCTAGCGGTAATCTGGGCATTACGTAAATTTCGACATTATTTGGAATTTACCACATTCATAGTTAGGACTGACCATCAAGCACTAAAATGGTTGATGCAGTTAGACGAACCTGCCGGAAGGTTAGCGCGTTGGCAAATGGAGCTGATGCGCTATTCTTTCGAAATACAATACATTAAAGGTCCACTAAATGTTTTAGCGGATGCTTTATCCAGATCACCGATTGACAAACCGGAAAATCCTGAAGATGATGGAGATAATGACGAATTATTATCTTACTGTCCATCACCTCAACGAAATTGGAAAATGGGAAAGTTTCATGAGCTTCCTGTCTCCACGCTGGAGGAAAAGGAAGATCATGAATTCGTCAACTATTGGACTAAAATCTATGACCCCTCTGAGGAATCAGATGACGTCATAAGAGCGCAAATTTCAAGGAAATTCCAAGTTCCTTCGTCAAATGTTTTAATAAAAGCATTTGTCGCCAAAATTGTAGAACGTCTTGATTGTGAACCTCCCACAAGGGAAGACATAATTAAGGCACAGAAAGAAGATAAAGTGTGCCAATTGATGCGTAATTTTTTAAATTGTAATCAATTTCCGCCTGACGTCACAACGCGACTCCAGAGGAAACAATATAGAAAACACGCAACCACCTTCTTAATTGAAGACGACTTATTAATGCAATTTCATCCCACAATGTCTGATGAATTGGGGGAGGATGGGAGAGCACTCAAAGTTTTTGTACCTCAGACATTGAAGTATAAAATTATTTGGCTGATGCATGGCCACCCACTTTCTGGCCACCCAGGAATTGCAAGGACTCTTTATCGAGCACGCCGAATTTATACCTGGAAAGGCATGAAATCGGACATTACGAGATTCATTCGACATTGCGAGCGTTGTCAAGCTTGCAAGCCTCGAACGAAAGGACAAATTGAAGCAGCGCAAATGGGTCCTTACAGCCCATTTGACTGCCTAAGTGTTGATTTGACCGGCCCGAAACCTCGGACGCGCAAAAACAACACACATATTTTAGTCATACTTGACGTGGCAACTCATTGGCCAGAATTATATCCAATGTGTAACCCCACTGCTGGAAAAGTGGCAAATTGCATTTATCACCTTTCCATGAGCATGGGATTCCCTCGTAAAATTATTTCTGACAACGGCCCGCAATTTCGTGCCCAAGTCTTTAAAAAATTTTGTGAAAAGTTCAAGATGGTTCCAACACCAACTTCAACGTATCACCCACAAGCTAACCCGGTTGAAAGGGTTAACCGTGACATCAAATATTTGGTTGCAATTTATTCATCTGTTCATTCCAAATGGGACGAATATTTGCGTGAATTTGCATTTAGTTTGAGAACTACGGTGACGAGAGGAAGAGACTTCTCTCCCGCATTTCTTAACTTTTTTCGCGAACTCAGAGTACCTTGGGATCCAAGAATACCTGAAGGAATTTTGGTCGTAGATCCAAAAAACCCACATTTATACGTGCAAAAATTAGAAGCCGTTATCGCCGAAACATATCAGCACATGATGTCACACGTGTTAGATTTGCGTAGACGAGTAAATCTTAAAAAAGAAGGTGAGAAGTTCTCCAATTTTAAATTAAACGATTTAGTTTGGAGAGATTCTCATGTTTTGTCGAGCGCTGCCCGCGGCATTGCAGCTGGCATCGCTGATAAAAGAACAGGACCATATGTAATAACCAAAGTATTACAGGGAGGATCCGTAGAATTGAGAAAGCTAGAAAATAACGAAATATTTCCAGCTGTCCATTCGTCTGAATTAACTCCGTATTTCCCGAGTTTCGATCAGGAAGTATGGTTAGAAGGCGAAGAAGTCGGTCAAAAGACTGAAAATATAATTGATACGTTAGATGACGATGAATTAAAGAAAATACCTGTCGATAATTCATCCAAACCACAAATGGAGTCAGACCTCGTGAATAACGACGTTGAACTTCGTGACAGTTTCAAAAAGCTTGAAATTGCTAAAAAATTAAATAAAAAGGTGTTTTTAGAAAAGAAACAAAAAACATCTGAAATAAAAGACTCATCTGACTCAGTCTCCGATGACAATGAAGACGGCGATTTAAATACAATAAATCCCTCGCCGACAAAGAGATATAATCTTCGGACTCGTAAACCGAGAGGAAAAAACAACATGTGTCTTCTCCCCTCGCTAACCTCGAGATCCAGGGATCAGCCGTATGACGTAAGGAGCAATTCCTCAAGCCATACTCAAACCAATCAAACAATAAGATTGGATGACGTCACTAACAGCGACGTTACCCAAACGTAACTTCCGGTATTTGAACTGATCACTTCGCGTCTGAGTTCACTTCGATCTCACACGTGTGCTAAGTGCTCATCTCCGAAAAACCAAAAGCGAAACAACTGGATAAATTCTCCCGAATCTTCAATTGTAAGTAGTTTTTTCTTTGGAATTTTCCAAAGAAAAACTAATAAATTAATTTTCGTTTTTCTTTCCATTTGGATTAGTCGTTCAAATGGAAGGAGAGGAACCGAAAGAAGGAAGCGAAGCCGGCGCCAACAGCCTCGAATTAGAAACAAATTCGACGCTGCTTGGTTCCGCAAACACTTCGAATACATCCGTGGATGTCACCGAAGAGTCCGCCGAAGCGTCCGCCGAAGCTCAAGCCGCTCTGGCCGACGCTGCTGCCCGTTTGCCAGTCACGCCGCCCCGACCACAACTTCGAGGAGGCCTATTCGCCGATCCAAACGGCGAAACTCGTGCACAGAGACACGACCGGGTAAATAATTTAAAATAAAATTACCTTTCAGTCATGAAAAGTAATTAAAAGTGCATTTTCACTCAGAAAAAGCGAAAAGTTCGTTGGTAACGCCTTCGCAAGAAGGCGCCGCCATTATTATCACCAGATGGCGCTGTGTCTCGTTTTTGAGGCGTTGCTACGGTAACGCTCCAACATTGAAACATAGCCGTCGGAAACAACGTTTTTCACGATTTTTCAAATATTTTGAAAAATTTAATGAATCTAAACTGTCGAATGAAATCTCACCCGTGATTTTATTCACTGAAAATTCGGAAATAATTATTTTACACGAAAAAATGGATTTTAATTATTTCTTCGAATATTTTACAGATCATCCAGCTTCGGGAAACACATCTCGAACTGCATCCCGATGTTCCAACCGCTCCTGGTGTCTGGCGACACGCATTGCCGCCAGAAATCATAAAGTCGAAAGGACGACTGACGTTTTGGGCGGCCCGACACAAATTCTCCAAGGCCTTAAACAAGCGATGGGGAACGAAGTTTCGGATCGCCTATTTAATCGATGGATTCGGTCATCGCGACGCCCTCGAGTGGGCAATGAAGCGCGATACCTTCGGACCACTGCGAAACGTGTTGCTCGACTTCGCCTTCACAGTGATCAATCAAGAAACGCGAGACCATCGCCGTTACTTCAACGCTCCTGCGTGGGAGCGTCGACAGATTTTGGAGGATATTTTCCAACGCTTGGACCAAACCAAAGCCGAGGTTGTACGCCTCTACAACGAATCTTTCCGTGTAACAACGGACGGAAAGAAACGTTGGGTGCCGACATGCCAATCGGAGATGCATCAACTAGCCATGGGCGGATGTTTCCATGCTGATTTCGTGCCAAACCCGTATCCAGAGCCTGAGCCCCGGGTACAGGTCGCTTCCACCATCCACGTGGTGCCACCGCGCTCCACGTCGAGGTCACGATCTTCGAGGTCGCCCTACAGTGGCCGTCGCTCCTCCCCAACACAGTCGTCGGGGGAAGGCGCCATTGGAGGGTTGCCTCCACTCCAGAAGGCTCGTCATCGCTCGCATCACCGACGCGAGCCGACGCCGCCAAAAAGACATTCGAAGTCCGTGTCGAGACCCACATCCCGAAGCCGACCTCGAGTACAATCGCGCCAATCTTCCACGAGGAGTTCACTCTCGTCGCGTGAAGAAAGGTCCAACGCTTCACAGCTTGGCGCTTCCTCCTCCGGCCGGATTGACTGGTCGGACGAGATAGCGAAGGAAGACCAACGCATCGCCGCATTGCAAGCCGGTCAAGGAGACGTCAACACCTCTTTGCCGTTTGCTTGCCGTCCAGTTACCAGCGACATGCGACCAGACCCATCGGTGCCCGTGCCACAAGTGACATCGGTCATCCGTTTTGAGGGATACGTCTCTCACGAACCGTTTCCCGCCCAGGAGTGCGCTGATCTCTGGAGGCGATTCTCATCGTTTCCCGAGACAGCCCAAGCGATGTACCTCGCGCATCTGGACGAATACCAACTCGCTCAGATCCGCGAAGGTGAGAAGGAATGGCAATGGCTTGCGCGAGAGCTTGCGTCGTGCAAGTCCGACAAGCAACTGCAACGGACGCTGCAGAAAATGAACAGGAAATTGTCGGAGGGACTGCTTCGAATCCTGTTCCAAGGAGTCTTTCCCGACCCACAGATTGCTCTGGCGGCCGCCACTCGATTGTGGACCGTGCCGTTAGGGCTTCCACGAGCCTTGCTGGACGACTGGGAGTCAGTTCGCCCCGATCCTCCAACGATGCTCGCCGAATTGACGCAACAAGCCGAGGCGACTGGCGAAACTCCGGCTGGATCCGCCATTCGACTACGGCAGGAATGGGCTGCGCTGAAGCAGCGACGCGCAGCAGAACGAGCTACCGCCCGTCCCGCTGGCGCACCACCGTCATCCGCAGCTCCACTCCACGCTGCCATCACGGCAACGTCGAGTGTTTCCCGTGCAACCGAGGCACCGAGTTGCAACATCTCGTCTCCAATGGAGTGGCTCGACAGCGACGATCGCGAGTTCGTCGTGCCTGTGGCCTGCGGTGCCAGACCAAAGACGCGCACCCCGGCTTTGCGCAGATCCAGATCCCTCTCGATCTGCAAGAAGTCGCCGCCACCGCCGCCTCCTCCAAAGGATTCGCCGCCAAGAGATAGGGGATCGAATATGGCCACCCACCTCACCGCCTATCAACGTTTGCGCTCTTTATACGCCTTTTGCTACATAACGAGCGCGACGAAAACGATTCTCCAGAACAGCGAGGATTTATGCAACCGAGTCCTCGCGTGGCTGGAAAACCACATCAAGGAACAGCAGCCGTGGATCCTACATCAACGCCTGGTGTTCGCTCGAATTACGCCTCAAGACCCGCAGGAGTATTTCGAGATGGGTTTTGGACGAAGGGATGGTGTGGACCGCATCAAACAAGTGTGGCTCCACATCAACCCTGGCTTCCGGTCAGGACCAAACGCCGGCCGACCTTTGTGCACCGTCACGGAGCACAAAGATCCAAACGATCATTCGACGGACATGTTGCCGAAATAATTAGGGAACACGCCCGTTCATTAAAAATAATTCCTTTTTTATTTTTTTTATATTGTAATAAAAAAGAATAAATATATATCCTGTTCCATTTTACTTTGAAACCTTGTGTATTTATTCCTATACTTACCTGTCTCTTTTTGGAAAAGAATAAGATTCTTTCTTAAAAGGGGGGGAAGTGTGGTGACCTCAAATATTCCTATTTGAGTGCGCACCATATTTCCAAATTGTCTTATAAACATATTCAACAAGCTTATATGTTTTGTTTCAAGGTAAATTGAAATAAAACATACATTAATAAAATATAAAACAAGACACAATATTACCCAAATAATATTGTGTTTTGCAGCAAGTTTTGGCCCAGCAACAGCGTCAACCAATCGCGCTGCAGCGTGCATTGCTTTGATGATGCTGCTAGGCGTGTGCCTGGGCGGAGCATCCCTTCCCCTCGCGCGTGCCCGGCTCGATTGTTGCACACGACCCGAAGGCGGCCGTGTGTGATCTTCATGCAACTCGTCATCTGCGCAGCTTTTCTGAGCAGATTTAGAAGTGAGCCAAACGGTTTTGGCCCACTCTTCCCGCACTCTTGATTCCACCTCCAAACTGTTCACAACCGTGTCAAACTTCTGCCAAAACTGCAAAGTGTGATCTGTGATTCTTGGACGAATTGAGTTTCATCGCTGGTCTGTACCCACTGTACGGAATAGCAACTTTCTAGCTTGAATTACTACACGTAATTTAAGCCATTTCTGTGTGTGAATTGACATTGAGCTTGCTCTGTCGATTTGTAGTTCTTTGTGTCGAGCTTGCTCCACAAAGAAATCTGTGTGAAACTAACATCGAGTTTACTCTGTTAGTTTGAAGGCTTTGTGTTGAGTTTAACTCCACAAAGCGAATTGTGTTAAGACGGATTGTTACGTCGAGCTTGCTCCGTAATAATCAAACCGCTGTGTGCAAGACGTATTCTCGTGTCGAGCTTGCTCCGCGAGGATTTTAGAATATTTTAGCAACGTATTTTAGCGTCGAGTTTACTCCGCTAAAATCCCGCGCTCACACGACGCCATCGACGCCATCTTGGAGCCAACGGTCAACTGTGAGTGTAGATATTGAAGAAGAAGCCAGATCGACCCCAAACATTTTGAATAATACCTCCTTTGTATTTTGAACAATTAAAGCTATCTAATTTTTCCTTTACTCTGTGTAAAATCATTCCCCTAGACAAACATTTGGCCACAGAGTAGAAGTCCTGTACGGCATCTCTACGACGATTGCTTGTTAAATTTACCTAATTTAATAAGTAAAAACCCGGATCGCCGCAGCTCTTAGGCATGTTGCTCTCAGTACGCGGCAGCATAACAACATGGTGACACAATCGTTTGTTTTACTTTTATTTCTCTTAAAAACAGGGCCGTGCCGACCTATGAGGCGAAGAGGTGGTCGTCAGGTGGCCATGCCTTGGTAAAGTTAAATACCACGGCATGACCACCTGGCAGCCGCCTCTTCGCCTCATAGGTCGACACGGCCCTGCTTAAAAATAATTTTGCGCTTGGTAACAAACCTACTAATCATTCAAAAATACTGTTTTTTACCAAATAAGAGCCGCCGCTCTTATTAAAAACGGGCACTCTGGGCTGCAGCTCCAATTCGAGGGCGGCTATTATTTCAATTGTGAACCATATTCGGTTCCCAATAATTCCCATATTTCCTGTGAGGCAAGTAGCAACTGCATCTCTATGGCAACCCCCTAGTGCAGTATCTGCCTCTTTACCATATACCGGTACCAAAAATCAACACGGCACCAAAGCGATCATTCAATAATTGTATTTTATCGACTAAGAGCCGCTCTCTTATATCAAATCGCCTCTCTCGGTCGCGGCTCTTATTCGAAGGCGGCTACAATTCGAGGGCGACTCTTAATCGGTAAAATACGGTAGTTGAACAGGCAAATTAAGTTTTTATCAACCATATTGCAGTGCTGATAATTTGTTTCATTCACATTCAAAGTTGATGTTTTGCTCGCAGACTGTATATGAAATGGCTTCAGACGATTCGTCAACAGAGGAAAGGGTTCAGAAGAAGTCCAAGGTAAAATAAATTAAATCGAATTATTTTTTCTTGTGTGTCATTTGTTTTGATATTTGATTTATTCAGATATTAAATGACGCAATCCACGGAGCTATTAAATTGAAGAAAATTTACTTTGATATTATTGATGCCGAACAATTCCAACGATTGAGAAATGTACACCAACTTGGATCGGCTTATTTCGTTTTCCCGAGTGCAACCCACACGCGATTTGAACACTCCATTGGGTAACAAACTATAAAATAATTATTTGTAAAAAATGTACAAAAAAATAAGAAAGTAGCTTTTATAACTCTACAAATTAAACTTTGGTGTACATCACTACCACCAACGCACCAGAAAAGTTTTAAATAATTTTTATTCTTCATTCAGAGTATGTCATTTGGCTGAAATGCTAGCTAAAAAACTTCAGGATCAACTGCGAACTGAAGAGCTGACAATAGAGGATAAACGTATAGAAATTACAGATGATGAAGTTAAGTGTGTGGCCATTGCTGGATTGTGTCATGATCTGGGTAAGATATAAGATATTGTAAAAAAAATGATCATTCTGTACTTTTTTATATTAATTCCACAATTAATACTAGGTCACGGTCCGTTTTCACATCTGTGGCAAGCTTTTCTGAATGAAAAAAATAAAAAGGAGGGAAAGAAAGAACACTGGGAGGTAGTATGCACAATTGGAGTAAAATATCTCGGTTTGATATAAATTTTAAAACAGCATGAAAAAAAATCCTGTGATAATTTTTTGGAGATTTGTGAGGAACAGAAGATTGACTTGACACTATTAGAGAAAGATCTAATCTGTTCATTTATTAACCCAGGAGGAGTTGAAAGAACAAGTAAAACAGGTTTTCTCTCAACATATTTAAATTTCTTAAATTATTGATCTTGAAATTGAACACCCAAGGTCAGATAACCCATTGCCATACGATAGACTCTATTCTTGGACTCCCACCAAGGGTGACCAGACATGCAGGTTTTACTGGGACAGCCTAGTTTTGGACGGTTTGTCCCGGTGTCCCAAAAAATTTCTCGGCGCATTATCTTGGCTGTTCTATAATTCCGGCATTTAAACGAAATGAGCAGCTTTTCTTCTGGTTTGCGTGGCTAATTTTTGACAAAATGTGTATCATCCAGGTTTTCATTTACCAACTCTCCTCAAATTGCACTGGACCCACAACTTTATGACTGGTGTGGTCTTTGCCAAAGTAACCTGGGGATTGGTATTGGGACGCATACTCACGTAAATAATGACAAGAGACTATATTGTTGGTTGTTGGCCTTTAATACGTTTGTCTAGGGGTTGGAGAATCCCGTCACCCGCGTGCTGGGTTGCCATAAAGGCACGCTGCACCTGGCAACCGACCCGTCACACACAGGGCGCGAGCCCCATGTATGACGAGGTCGGTTAAACATAACATTTGTGTCGTACCCGAGTAAAACTCATGTAGCCGCTCATGGAGGCTGTAGCAGGCCCATCGCCGTACTACTGAGCGTCACAGTGGTGAATGGTGAGGAGAGCTGAGTCAGCCATGGTTACCCTTGCTGATGTCAGAACCTTCTTAAGAAGTCTTCTCTCTAGGGTGGTCGCGCTTCCTCTCTCACTCACCACACCACTCAGCTCCTTCATTCCCTATACTGGCAGTGACGTAGGTGAACGTAGGTGGCCAAGCGGTCACACCTTTATTTTTCCCTATACAGTTGCAATTATGTATTATACTGTATATTATACTGTATATATTATGTATTATATATTTTATATGTTACCCAGAAGTAGAAGTGTCGAAACTATATAAGCAGAAGCCATTTCTGTGGGAGGTCGGTATGGAATACTGCAAGCTATCAGCAATCTCACAGCATCGCATTCTTAATGTTTTCAGGTAGTTAACAATGAAACCACTAAAATCGATGTCGACAAGTGGGACTATTTTGAACGAGACTGTCACTATCTTGGAAAGAAAAATTCATTTGATCACGATAGACTCATGCAATTTATTCGTGTTGTTAAGGACGAAGAGAAAGATACCTTGGTCCTGGCTTTCAGAGATAAAGTATAATAATCCTTTAGGAAAATATTCAGCAAAATACACTTTTTCTTCTTTAGGAGGCCCAAAGTATTCTCCACATGTTTCATGTGCGATGGCATTATCATCACCGCTACTACCAGCATCCAAAAGTTAAAATATTTGATCAAATGTAAGTTAGTTTGTTGTAATGAATCAATGCAGAAACTCGGTAGTGTACTCAATAACAATTAATCTATCTTTTTTGTTCTATCCTTATTTACTTTTAAAGTGGCTTTAAAAATGGCTTGGACCGTTTTTTCAACCACTTTTAAAAATAAATGTGGATAGGTGAGGTTTTTATCGCCCGTAAATAAACACTCCGAATATTACTCCCCTTTCCAATCACGTTTTTATTTTTATTTTACTTACTAACTGCTGTGATCCGGGTTTAAACTAACAGTTAAACTGTGTTAGTCCTAAAAAGAGTGTTTAAATATGTCTAGAGGTTTATAAAATGATGAGTCAGTAAGAGCTTCGCTCATGAGCAGAGATTACAATCATAAAGTGCGTGTATCAACTGGCATTGATATACACAGAAAAGGTTTTGGCAAAAACAGTGAGAAGTCTCAATTCACAAATCTCAAGAACTAGGTGCACAATCAATACTAACCGTTTAGGAGAGCAGTGAACGCGTGCGTTTAGTTGCGTTGTGAAATCAAGAGTGTGCCAAAACTCTAAATTTGAGCCCGGCACACTTCATATCTGTGCCGCAGATATGCGCCATGAGCGTATTTTGTTGCAACAAAGGAATTATTGCACCAAAACGGTTAATTCACAACCCACCCCAGCCAAATTGGGGTCAGATGTGCCTGGGAAGTTTTCACCCCCAAGACACAGGAGGCTGGTTTTTAAAAATACTAAATATTTCTAAGTGGTGATAATAACTTTATTTAAAACACACGTGAGATCACCACATACCTTACACACAATTGAATTTTAATTTTTAGGTTACTAGATGCTTTCAGCGAGGAGGAACTTGGTGAAAAACATTCAAATTACGATGACTTCAAGGTTTTGGATCTGCTCAAAGAGAAACTTCCAAACAGAAAGTCATACAAAGCCATTCCTGGCACAAATAGAATTGTTTATGCCGATAATGTCAAGGTAAAATAAATTTATCCGTATGGAAATACTTACCTTTCCACCTTTTATCCAGAAAGCATACTGTACTTAAACCTGACTGAAAAGAATTACAAAACAATAATCCATATGATACCTTCTCCAACTATCGTAAATACCAACATTAAACCCAATATGTGAGGGGGAAGGGGGACCAAAAAAACCTATTCGAATCTTTCAGAAACCCATCTGCATCAGTTTACCAGGTGGAATTGTTGTGAGAGGCTGCGTTCGGCTTCGATGAACTTTTTTGGAGATTATTTCAACACGTTTGCCCAATTTGTAATGGCTGATTTACATGAACAATGTATGAACAATGTTGTGAGAGTGGATACAGGCCATGAGGGCACAGGAATGCCCAAACAGCACTGGACACACGACACGATTTAACCAAGGGACTTTATTTAGATCTTTATTCAGTGTCTATTGATCAGTACCTTTAGGCAGACCTTTTGGTTTTAAATCATAAGCTTATGTTTGGAGAATTTGAATTAATTTTTAATTTTTTTGTGTTTCAGGATTTAAAGAAAGAAATTGAAAAAATTGAGGAAAGTATTCAAACAGAAATCGGCAAACACATATACTTAAGTGTAAGTTTAAGGTGTAAAAGTATCATACCATATGGGTAAAAATGAGTGTTGTATCTCGTTCCCGAAATTGTGAATGCATTCAAGTTCGCGTACATGACCATGTGAACACGTTCGTGTTCGCGTTCACTAAAATTTTTTTCGAAGTGAACTAAGTTCAAGTTCAAGTTCATGAACTTGAATCAAAAGTTCGCATTTTTTTTCAGATTTTTTTTTTAGAAATTAAAATTAATGAACCTTTTGGCACAGAGCATAACGTTCATAAGAGTTATACAAATTGGAATTATCATGTAGCTTTCAGTAATTTTTTTTTTCTTTGTTTTATTACGCTTGCCCTATGAAGACTGGTGTGTTTGATTTTGGTAACAAAGATAATGATCCTTTCGCCGACAAGAAAATTCCTTTCTACTCTAAAAACAACCCGAATGTGGTCATGAGTTACGACTCGTTAGAATTACCAGTAATGCGACCACAATGTTTTCAAGAAGTTAGAATATCATGTGTCAGCAAAATCGATTTAAACGGTAACCAGGAGGTCATAAAAAAAATTCGCGACATTTATGAGGAGAAGATTAAGTGAGTTGACAGTATGGTTGAAATCTTTATTCAATTATTTACTTACATTTTTTTGCTAGACCCTTTTGTGCTGAGCAAGAAAGAAAATTAATTTCAAAACAATTTCAAAATATTATTGGGTAAGTGGATATATGTTGTACTGTACATCCTAACTTTACTTTTGTTACATGATCTCATTCTGGTTCTAATGTCTCGTATGGGTAAATCAGTTGACACAAGTTTAATGTTAAATAATTTATTTACAGCCTAAATCAATCCTGAGTTAACATTAAAGTCTAAGTTACATTGGCAAATGGTTTCAGTACTTACAGTTTCTTGTGGGCTTTGTATATGGGTTCACTTATTGGCACAAAACACATAGGAGCCGTCCATAAATTACCTAACGTCTGTTGCGTTCCTGGAATCCCAAAATAGTAATAGCACAGAATATTAATCTAATTAATTACCTAATTCAATGCATAAGGTCCCGGTATTCAACCTGTGGAAGCAGTTGAATGCCATTGTTAGGTCTTCTATCGGGTTTGGCAGTTAAGTTGGTGTCTAGGGGTAATTAGGTAACAAATGCAATAATAACGAGTAGTTTAAAATGAATAAACAGTTTTATTAAGGTTAAAATTAAGGAGTAATATGAATACAAGGGATAAATAAATGATTAAATCAGGCACGAAAATGGCGGCAACAGATCGCCGTGAAAATCGGTGCAAATGCACAAACGGGTGCAAAATCGTGAGACTTTGCGAGTTGATTCGGCTGTGGAGCCAGAATCGTGGCCAGCTAGATAGCCAGGCCAGAATGGAGAATACGAGGTGTGAACCCTCAAGTCAAAACGGGAAATTCTCCGGTGAAGACTCATGAATCCAATGGCGTGGTTCGCACTGTCGAATGCGGTCTTCAGGTCCGTTTCTTCTCGGTAAATTACCGTCGTCAGTAGGTCGAGCGTCGAGGTTTCGTCGGCTTTTGCGCGTCGTCCCTCGTCGGCTTGGCGTCTTCCGGGAGTTGGTCTACAATGGCGTGTGTACGTCTGTCTTCGGGCGGCGGCGGAAACAACGAGTGTTCGGTTCGTTGCACGTCGACTTCGTCGTCTGGGAAGGATTTACGAAACAATTTTACTTTACCGGCCACCTCTCAGATCATCTCCAAAATTTGGATATAAGGGTATTCAAGGGTGAAAAAACGAATGGCGTTGACGGTTTTTGGGGCAAACGGAAGCGGAAGCAGAAAACAGCAGATTAACGACCAGTGATTGCTATCAAATGTTTACTTTCTCATTTTTATAACCCTAATTTCATTGTTAGCTGTCAGTCATTCTCTCCCCAGCATTGTTACGCACGTGCGCTCTTATTGTCAGCCATCTTTATTACCTCACCTAACCTAACCTAACCTAACCTAACCCGAGACACAACAACAACATAAAAAACAACAACAACAATGGGCCATATAATTCCAATGCCTAACTTAACCTCACCAGTATAAACCAACTACTAATAATCTCCTGATTTCCGCTTCCACTTTTGTTTGCCCCAAAAACCGTCAACGCCATTCGTTTTTTCACGCCGATATCCAAATTTTGGAGATGATCTGAGAGGTGGCCGGTAAAGTAAAATTATACCGGATTCACTTGATGCGTATTGGCATCAAGCAAATCAGTTGAAACTTTACAATCTCACTTGTCACGGACAAAACAGTGTTTTTGGTTTGAACAAAGCTGTGTGAGGAGGAGGCAAAGAGTGAGTAATAAACGAATTTATTACTCAAAATTTGGCCGGAAAATCGGCCGAGTGCGCATGCGTGGCATGCACCTGGCACACTTCGTGCCCGGCAACGGTGCAAATTAGGAGCTGGCCATAGCAACCCCCCAATTTGGCAGTTAGGTTGCCATGGCAGTCCTAACGGCTTCTGTTTAACAGCCGAAAGCACTTGGCAATTGCAAATAAAATGAGTATTTTATTTGGACAAGCAAGCAAAAATATGTAATTATTTTAACAAATAATTCATTAAAAACACTAAAATAAATTGATTCCTTAAATTACCAATTTCTAGTATTTCCAAATAATTAAAGGGACTGTAAAAAATTTATTTAACACATTAAATAAACTGGATTATTAATTTCTTGTACTCCAAATATTCCAAATAAAAGGGAAATTTGGGGTCACAACACGTCTTAAGGGCGGAGGAAGTTTTAAATTTCTTGCGGGTTGTTACAACGGGAGAAGGGGGTTTGCAATAATGTTACGTAACTTATTATAAATTTGATAATTTAACTTAAATAATTGCTTCACGATTTATTACTCTTTTTTTTCCTTGGGAAGATGAAGTTTAAAGTCGAAATGGTCACTGTAATAATTATTAACAAAAATGTAAGTTTGAAAATGTATAAAATTTTAAAAATAATCATTTTTAAAAAAAAATTAAACAGTACTACCGTAAATTTGTATTGAAAATACCGTATATCAAAATTGGGGAGGGAGTTGTTAGTTTTGTTACGTAATTTTCTGGGGGGGGGGGGGCGTTTGTGGAATTGTTACGACCTTGGTACAGGGGGGAGGGAGGTCTAAAAATCCAAAAATTAGCATTACGTAATTTATGGACGGTCAGTAGTGGCTGTAAGAAGTGTGGTTGTCAAGAGATCTAGCAACTTTTATATCGGGACTGCACTTCCCTAACTTACCTTATAGCTCTCCCATATGTGTGAATATAATCTTGAAGATTTTTCAAAATTACATTTTTTTAAATAGAAAATACAAAGAAGACGAGACATGGCCAGATAAAGTGAAAGAACTATTTAATACATGTCTGGAGTAAGTATTTTTCTTATAGTTCCAATCTTGCAATTTTTCTTGCAATTCTGTATTTATAGAAAAAATCGACCAACAGCACAAGAATAATAATCAACTGTAATGTTGATTACAGCAATCCACCGTAATGTTTATAGATACACATCAATTTCTGCTTTTGCAGGGTAGATATATCCTAAAAAAAAAAAACCATGTTAAATAAAATGAATTTCCAAGACAACAAACAAGGGGAAATCCCTAAATATTTCGTAGATTAATTTAAATTTAAATCAAATTGAGATTTTAAAAAATTTTAACCGAGCTAAATCAAAGAAATCGTGTAAAAACGAAATTGAATTCATTTTTCGAGATTGATGTGCTAATTCAAAACCGTGTAAAAAAAAAACCATGTAAAAACAGAATTGATTGCTGGTTTAAAAAACCAACCTCTCTACACTGCATAGATGACTAGCTTTTTAAAAAGGACTTGTAGTCGGCTCATTAGCTGCACAAAAATTATTGTTCGTTCCAAAAATGTATTAATCAATATGTATCCTGTATAAGCTAAATGACCTGACACGATGTGTCATCAGTATTGTAATGTACTGTAACCTAACGCTAATAAGGTATTGTAGTTTTAAAAGTTTAATTATCGGTGATTTTGAGTCATTTGTGGGTTCTTTAACTTTAGGCGTGTTTGTTAAATTTTACAAAGATAAAAATCACTTCTCAGTATATTGAGTTTAGTTAAGAGGGGACAGTGTTTTCATTAATATTAATTCAAAATTCCAACATTTTCTGTGCTTGATTGAATACTTTTTTTTCAGCTTTGTAGTGATCGAATACTTTATAATCAGCTTTGTAGTGATTGAATACTTTTTTCCTTAAGGGTGTCAACAAAAATAACTAACTTTTTTAAATTTTATTTAATTTTGTTCATATTGCCACTAAATTGTAGCATTTGGCTTGGTCTTTTCAATGAATAAAATGCTTTGTTTGTAAATTACTACTTGGACTGCAAAAAAAATGATTTTGAGTTCAAATTAGGTCATGTGGTGGCTGATCAAATACTTTTTGCTAGGGGTTGTAACTAGCAGTAACATGGTCCAGAGACAGATTTATGGTCTGAGGTGGGACCATGGTGTAAGAGAACAGGTTGAAGCGTCTATACAAAATGGCCAATAACATGTTTTCCCTTAAGTGTTGCAGTTCCGTAATTTGCCACCACGCGGTGCTGGAAACAAGTGGGCCACTTGTGTAAGTGTAAGCAAGAAGTTGATTGTGTGTTAAATAAGAGAACAGGTGTTGAAGTGACTCCAGTAACGAAACTTGTCACCATGCGGCGCTGAAAACATGTGGGCCACGTTATTCTGTGATAGTAAAATCATAGTACAATCATACTATGCCCCAGCCAATTTGGAGTGAAATGTGCTTGGGGAGTTTTCACGCCCCAGTCACATGACTGAGTCTGGCACACGCCAGACTATTGTGAAATAAAATAACACAATTATCTTTTAAGTGGTGATTTTTATTTAAACAAAACCTCAAAATAAACTGAGATTACCACAACTATCAGCTTTATCAATAGCATCAATCATACGATTGTTTGTTTTACTTTAATTTCCCATTGTTAAAAATGATTATTTATCCTTTGTTTACTTGGTAACAAACTGAAAAGATCAGACAAAGATAGTTAAATGCCAAAACTCAATTTTTATCATGCATATTTCAGTGCTGATGATAAGGGATTGTATAACATGTCGATTTGATTGTGTGTTTCATCCACATTCAAAAGTTGACGTTTTGATTGCAGACTACACAAAAGGGCTTTAATCGATTCGTCAAAAGGCGAAATGGATAAGGTAAAATTAATAAAATTTAATTATTTAATTTCTTTTATGTGTCATTTGTTTTGATATTTGATTTATTCAGATTTTAAATGATGCCATTCACGGAGCTATTAAATTGAAGCAAATTTACTTTGATATTATCGATACCGAACAATTCCAACGATTAAGAAATATCCATCAACTTGGATCGGCTTATTTCGTTTTCCCGAGTGCAACCCACACGCGATTTGAACATTCCATTGGGTAAAGAACTATAAAATTATTATTATTATTATTATTATTATTATTATTATTTTTCATTCAGCGTTTGCCATTTGGCTGAAAGGTTAGCTAAAAAACTTCAGGATCAATTGCGAACTGAACAGCTGATGACAAAAGAGGGGAAACCTTTAGAAATTTCAGATGATGAGGTTAAGTGTGTGGCCATTGCTGGATTGTGCCATGATCTGGGTAAGATATAAGATATTGTATAAAAAATGATCATTCTGTATTTTTTTATATTAATTCCACAATTAATACTAGGTCATGGTCCGTTTTCGCATCTGTGGCAAACTTTTCTTGATGAAAAGAATGAAAAGGAGGAAAATAAAGAAGACTGGAAGGTAACATGCACAATTGGAGTAAAATATCTCAGTTTGATATGAATTTTAAAACAGCATGAAAAAGAATCCTGTAAAAATTTTAGGAAGATATGTGAGCAACAGGATATTGACTTGACACAAGAAGAGATAAATCGAATTTGTTCATTTATTAACCCAGGAGATGAAAGAAAAAGTGAGTAAATCAGGTTTTCTCTCAATGTGTTTATATTCCAAATTTATTGGTCTTGAAATTGAACATCCAAGATCAGACCGAGCGTTGTTCCCTGTGCAGTTGCAAATATGTATTATGTATTATGTATTACATATTACAACTTTATAGGTGACCCAGAAACAGAACTGTCAAAACTATATAAGCAGAAGCCATTTCTGTGGGAGGTTGGTGTGGAATACTGCAAGCTATCAGCAATCATTTATCATTGCAATCTTAATATTTCAGATTGTGAACAATAAAAAGACGAAAATCGATGTTGATAAATGGGATTATTTTGAACGAGACTGTCACTATCTTGGAAAGAAAAATTCATTTGATCATGATAGACTCATGCAATTTATTCGCGTTGTTAAAGACGAAAAACAAAACTTCGTCCTTGCCTTCAGAGATAAAGTAAATTATAATAATAATCCTTTAGAAAAACATTCAGCAAAAAACCGTATTCCTGCAATCGTCGACCGCAACTTCGATTTCCGTTTTCCATAAAAAAAATAATATTTTTTGTGTATTTAACGTAATGATAGCGTTCAAGGATCTGTTCCCTTGAATACAAAAAAAAATATTGTCGCAATAATACGGTATTTTTGCTCCCTTAGCCGCGGCTCTTATTCAAGGGCGGCTCTTAATCGAAGGAATACAGTAGGTACAATTTTTTTTCTACTTTAGGAGGCCCAAAGTATTTTACACATGTTTTACATGAGATGGCATTATCATCACCGTTACTACAAGCATCCAAAAATAAGAATAATTGATCAAATGTAAGCTATTCTCATTTAGCAATCAAAACAAGTCTAAAATTTTAAAAAAATGAAGACTGTTAAATGCATTTTTTAAAAATAATTTTTTAAGAAAAAAAAATTGATTTTAAATGTTTCTGATTAAACAAATGATGCTCTATGACTTTAAAATCAGCATTATACAGATTATACATTGTTACTTTTTAAGTTAACTAATGTTGAGATTGCTTTCACATCTTTTCATTGACTTTTTAGGTTAATGGATGGTTTCAAACGTGCTAACCTTGATGAAACAAAATCAAGCGAAGATGAATTCAAGATTATAAAACTGGTCAAGAAAGCAGGAGTTCAACACAATATTTACGACAGAATTCAGAAAAGAAAGTTATACAAGGCTATTCCTGGCACAAATCGAATTGTTTATGCCGATCATGAGGTAAAATCAATTTTCCATTCGGAAAGACTCGCCTTTCCATATTTCATTCAAAAAGCTTACCGTATGTAAACTTCACCGAAAAGGAGTGCAGAACAAAGACCTCCGTAATACTTTTACAACTTTCGTAAATTATCTATACGCAATAAAATTGTGTGACCGCTTGGCCACCCAAGGGTGACCAGCATCACTACCACACACCGCCCAATGGCCCTAAGGTCATCCCTCCTCGCAGAGTGGTATGACCCAGTATAGGGAAGGAGGGAGCTGAGTGGTATGGGGAGGAGAGAGAAGATCGCCGAGTCTCAACCGAGACATGTGTGCGAAGTAAGATCCTGAAGTCAGCAAGGGCAGCCGTGTCCAGTGCTGACTCTGCTCTCGTCCCAATTCACCACTGCGACGCTCAGTAGGTCAGTAGTGTGATGGTGGATCCACTACAGCCTCCACGAGCGGTTTCATGGGCGTTACGGGTTGTATCAATTGCTTTGATTAAGTTGAAAGTGTCCTTTAAAGAAGCTATTTTGCTTTTTAGTTGCTGATTTTTTGTTTATGTTTCAGAATGTAACAGACGAAATTAAAGAAATTGAGAAACGTATTAAAACAAAAATGGAAGAATACGGGGAATGCAAAGACTTCAAAGAAGATATATATTTAAGCGTAAGTTTAGAATGTAAAGGTATATCATACGCATAAGGGTAAAACTCTTCTTTGTGTTATTGCTATTGCCTGGGATGCATAAGATAGAGTGAGTTGAAGAAGCAAAACTGGTGAAATCAGGGAAAACTTAATAAACCATTGTAAATCTTCATCGAATCCCGTTTCATCGAATTCTAATTTTTTTGGCACAGAGCATAACATTTATAAGAATTATACAATTTGGAATTATCGTGTAGCTTTCAGTAATTTTCTTTTCTTTATATTATTACACTTGCCCTCATGAAGACTGGTGTGTTTGATTTTGGCCACAAGGAAAAGGATCCTTTCGCCAACAAGAAAATTCGTTTCTACTCTAAAAACAAACCAAATGAGGTCATGAGTTACGACTCGTTAGAATTACCAGTAATGCGACTAGAATGTTTTCAAGAAGTTAGAATATCATGTGTCAGCAAAATCGATTTAAACGGTGACCAGGAGGTCATAATTCGCCGCATTTATGAGGACTGTATTAAGTGAGTTGAAAGTACGGTTGAAATCTTTATTGAATTAATTATTTACGTTTGTTTGCTAGACCCTTTTGTGCGAAGCAAGAAAAAAAATTAATTTCACAACAACTTTGTTGAAACTGGAGTTTTAAAAGCGATGCGCAGATTGGAGGGGATTGTAGGTGGCGTCGTCACCAGAGGGTCACTTCGGTTCGGTGACCCACAATGTAAATGGGATGAGTTTATTGTTGTTTTATAGGGAGGGGAATAGAATTAACATATTTCTTTTGTTTGAATAAAATTTTACTGTACTTTTGCAAATGTAATCATATACACGCGTTTTTCTTGTGTCCGCTGTTTTCGAAGTTAAATCTGACTCCATCCGTTCTTCAAGATAAGTTTTGAGAATAATTCATTTATTTAAGTTACGTGAGTAACTATAGCACAACAATTCAAGAATTTCCATCCAAGTCGAAGCAATGCGACTTTATTACTGCATTAATAACTAATCAATGAACAAACACTTTATAAAAATGCGACATCCACCTGTACACAAATTGTATTATCAACCAAATAATGCGGTTTCAACTCATTCAGATGAATGAATCGCTTTTCCCCTCGACAAAATGTATCATCCTCCCTCGTAGGCGAATAGATCACACTTTTGGCTCGTGGCAGCAAATAGTAATAATGATATTTATCATTCAACAAATCGATCATGGTGAATTGAACTTTGAATCTAACCGGCCATTTCAACGACTTGTCGTTCGGGCCGTCGATTATTTTGAAATACAAGGACAAATATTTGCCTCGCGCGACCCCGATGCCGTACGGACACAGCAACAAACTCATCCGGTAGCCCAAGTCGCAAGAGAACGGCTGGCTGAATAGAATCTCGTCGTCGTAGAAGCGCCAAGCACGTCGCTGCAGCTGGTTGAAGTTCTCCAGTTTCCAACGATAGGCGAAATTGAAACGGTGTTGACTGATGTACGTATTTAGGGGGCCGTCGCTGCTTTTGGATTTTGTCAGAGCTAGAAATAATTAAAAATGGCTGGTTTCAACTTCAAGAAAAGGACTAATTTGTTGCATTTTTATTTTTCACCTTTCGAAGACTTGCAGTCGTTTTCGTATCTTTTCAGATGTGTTTCTTGTTTTTCCGCTAACTCGTCTAAAGAATGAAAATTTACGATGGTGATTACCATAATAAATAAATAAATAAATAAATAAATAAATAAATAAATAAATAAATAAATAAATAAATAAATAAATAAATAAATAAATAAATAAATAAATAAATAAATAAATAAATAAATAAATAAATAAATAAATAAATAAATAAATAAATAAATAAATAAATAAATAAATAAATAAATAAATAAATAAATAAATAAATAAATAAATAAATAAATAAATAAATAAATAAATAAATAAATAAATAAATAAATAAATAAATAAATAAATAAATAAATAAATAAATAAATAAATAAATAAATAAATAAATAAATAAATAAATAAATAAATAAATAAATAAATAAATAAATAAATAAATAAATAAATAAATAAATAAATAAATAAATAAATAAATAAATAAATAAATAAATAAATAAATAAATAAATAAATAAATAAATAAATAAATAAATAAATAAATAAATAAATAAATAAATAAATAAATAAATAAATAAATAAATAAATAAATAAATAAATAAATAAATAAATAAATAAATAAATAAATAAATAAATAAATAAATAAATAAATAAATAAATAAATAAATAAATAAATAAATAAATAAATAAATAAATAAATAAATAAATAAATAAATAAATAAATAAATAAATAAATAAATAAATAAATAAATAAATAAATAAATAAATAAATAAATAAATAAATAAATAAATAAATAAATAAATAAATAAATAAATAAATAAATAAATAAATAAATAAATAAATAAATAAATAAATAAATAAATAAATAAATAAATAAATAAATAAATAAATAAATAAATAAATAAATAAATAAATAAATAAATAAATAAATAAATAAATAAATAAATAAATAAATAAATAAATAAATAAATAAATAAATAAATAAATAAATAAATAAATAAATAAATAAATAAATAAATAAATAAATAAATAAATAAATAAATAAATAAATAAATAAATAAATAAATAAATAAATAAATAAATAAATAAATAAATAAATAAATAAATAAATAAATAAATAAATAAATAAATAAATAAATAAATAAATAAATAAATAAATAAATAAATAAATAAATAAATAAATAAATAAATAAATAAATAAATAAATAAATAAATAAATAAATAAATAAATAAATAAATAAATAAATAAATAAATAAATAAATAAATAAATAAATAAATAAATAAATAAATAAATAAATAAATAAATAAATAAATAAATAAATAAATAAATAAATAAATAAATAAATAAATAAATAAATAAATAAATAAATAAATAAATAAATAAATAAATAAATAAATAAATAAATAAATAAATAAATAAATAAATAAATAAATAAATAAATAAATAAATAAATAAATAAATAAATAAATAAATAAATAAATAAATAAATAAATAAATAAATAAATAAATAAATAAATAAATAAATAAATAAATAAATAAATAAATAAATAAATAAATAAATAAATAAATAAATAAATAAATAAATAAATAAATAAATAAATAAATAAATAAATAAATAAATAAATAAATAAATAAATAAATAAATAAATAAATAAATAAATAAATAAATAAATAAATAAATAAATAAATAAATAAATAAATAAATAAATAAATAAATAAATAAATAAATAAATAAATAAATAAATAAATAAATAAATAAATAAATAAATAAATAAATAAATAAATAAATAAATAAATAAATAAATAAATAAATAAATAAATAAATAAATAAATAAATAAATAAATAAATAAATAAATAAATAAATAAATAAATAAATAAATAAATAAATAAATAAATAAATAAATAAATAAATAAATAAATAAATAAATAAATAAATAAATAAATAAATAAATAAATAAATAAATAAATAAATAAATAAATAAATAAATAAATAAATAAATAAATAAATAAATAAATAAATAAATAAATAAATAAATAAATAAATAAATAAATAAATAAATAAATAAATAAATAAATAAATAAATAAATAAATAAATAAATAAATAAATAAATAAATAAATAAATAAATAAATAAATAAATAAATAAATAAATAAATAAATAAATAAATAAATAAATAAATAAATAAATAAATAAATAAATAAATAAATAAATAAATAAATAAATAAATAAATAAATAAATAAATAAATAAATAAATAAATAAATAAATAAATAAATAAATAAATAAATAAATAAATAAATAAATAAATAAATAAATAAATAAATAAATAAATAAATAAATAAATAAATAAATAAATAAATAAATAAATAAATAAATAAATAAATAAATAAATAAATAAATAAATAAATAAATAAATAAATAAATAAATAAATAAATAAATAAATAAATAAATAAATAAATAAATAAATAAATAAATAAATAAATAAATAAATAAATAAATAAATAAATAAATAAATAAATAAATAAATAAATAAATAAATAAATAAATAAATAAATAAATAAATAAATAAATAAATAAATAAATAAATAAATAAATAAATAAATAAATAAATAAATAAATAAATAAATAAATAAATAAATAAATAAATAAATAAATAAATAAATAAATAAATAAATAAATAAATAAATAAATAAATAAATAAATAAATAAATAAATAAATAAATAAATAAATAAATAAATAAATAAATAAATAAATAAATAAATAAATAAATAAATAAATAAATAAATAAATAAATAAATAAATAAATAAATAAATAAATAAATAAATAAATAAATAAATAAATAAATAAATAAATAAATAAATAAATAAATAAATAAATAAATAAATAAATAAATAAATAAATAAATAAATAAATAAATAAATAAATAAATAAATAAATAAATAAATAAATAAATAAATAAATAAATAAATAAATAAATAAATAAATAAATAAATAAATAAATAAATAAATAAATAAATAAATAAATAAATAAATAAATAAATAAATAAATAAATAAATAAATAAATAAATAAATAAATAAATAAATAAATAAATAAATAAATAAATAAATAAATAAATAAATAAATAAATAAATAAATAAATAAATAAATAAATAAATAAATAAATAAATAAATAAATAAATAAATAAATAAATAAATAAATAAATAAATAAATAAATAAATAAATAAATAAATAAATAAATAAATAAATAAATAAATAAATAAATAAATAAATAAATAAATAAATAAATAAATAAATAAATAAATAAATAAATAAATAAATAAATAAATAAATAAATAAATAAATAAATAAATAAATAAATAAATAAATAAATAAATAAATAAATAAATAAATAAATAAATAAATAAATAAATAAATGCCCTGGCGTTTATTCGAGGCAGTACGATAGATCAGGTTATCATATTACCCGGGTTTAAACCGCATACCGGTATAACTCAAATTTGACCAGACTGCCAGTAAACCGCCATGTCAGTATAAATGAGTACGAAATTTTTCAATGAGAATTGAAGCAAAACGAGCTTAAAAAAAAAGCGTTTTTACGTGTCCAAAATGTAGGAAATTAGTCTAAATTTTTATAAATATACCAAATTTTTAATAATAACCTTCAGAATATGAAGAAAACTAACATTTCTGACTCAAATACCAACATAATTATTGTCAGGCTCTTTTAATTAAAAAAAAAACATTAATCTGCTGCGTAAGACGTTATACGTAAGTAGGGTTGTGCGGTTATTTTTTTTGGAGCAAGTGCGGTGCCGCATAGCCGCAAAAACCCAAAATTTCAGAAAATAAATCCTAAAAATTCCAAAATTCAGGAAGATATTTCGTACTCGTGAACAACCCTAGCTACAGTCGAAACTCTTTATAACGAATCGAAAAAGGACCCAAAAAATCGATTCGTTATAACGAGAATTCGTTGAATCGAAATTTTTTAACGTGGTGTTCTATGGCCAGCCAACCAAACCGGCCATTTTTAGGTATTCGTTATATCGATAATTCGTTATATCGCGATTCGGTATAAAGAGTTGAGACTGTATAAGCTTTACCTAATTTAGTGGTCAATTTGTACAAGCTTGCATCAATGGTTTTTAAGCGATCGTTAATATTGACTACGAAGGATTCCATAAATAGTTTTAAATCTTCTGTGGACAAATTTAGAGAATTATTTATTGTATTGAATAAACGAAAATTCGTTTTATCACTTGGTACCTTTATCAAACTTGAGGATGTCATTGATTTCTAAAAAATAAACATTAGATATTTTATTTTTTAAAATGATAGGGTTGAAAATTGGGATACTTTTATAGCGAAATCAACCTTTATGCAGAAGTAATTTGTCTGCAGTAAATTTGACCAAGGCAGTTTCTTTTTTTAACTCCTGGATCTCCTCTGTGACGATTTCAACCTTTTTTTCATCTTTTTCAAAATCCTGTAATTTTCGTTTTAAAAATAAAATTATTAAGTAATCATTTTTTTAATCCAGATATTAGTAATGTTTGTCAAAAATCAATACCTTTTCTCTGTTTTTAATATTTGTTTTCTCTTAAATTTCCTGTTTTTTTAATTTTTCCAGATTTATTTAATTTTTCTCATAATTTCTTCAAATTTGTTTGATATTTTTCATAAACATTGGTGTTGTTAAAATAAAATTCATATTTTTTCATAATTTTTTCAAATTTGTTTGATTTTTTTCATAAAAATTCGTGTTGTGACTGAAATTCATATTTTTTAAAATGAAATTTATATTTATTAAAATGAAATTTATAATTTTTCAACATAAATTTCATATATTTTTTTTTAAATTCATATTTTTCATCAAATTTGAATTTTCTCCCAAAAAAGTCGTATTGATTTCCGAAAATTATTATTTTTCTTTTTTCCTTCACCAAAAACACACTACTCTTATCGAGCGGACACACAGCTTTATTAATCTCGTCAACAAAAATGCAATTTTGGCACAACACATGCCCGCACGAGTAACGGCTCTTCTTCTGGAGCTTGAAGAAACAACTGCGAATTATAAACAAAAATTAAAAATTTCCAAATAGCCCTAAAATTTTATACAACGACACAGCATTTCTTATCCCAAATTAAACCACGGCAAAACAAAATTATTTTACGTTTAAAATACATTTCCCGATATTTTACCTATCACAGTTCACCATTTTATTTTCAACTCCAGCTCTAACAACCTGCAAACATTCAACTCGCGTAAATCCTTCTTTTTTTCCAACGTTTGAAACAACACATGCGGCCGCCATTTTCATATTCAGCCACCTGGTGACAAAAAGCGCATAACACAATAAATATCCATAATAAACAAAACTAAAATAAACCTAAACCTAAAATAAACAATAGTTTTTCAAACGATTAATTTTTCTTGACCAAAATGTGGGACTAAGCCAACTTTGCACAAAAAAAATCATCTTTTCTCGCGACTAATCCACGACGCCTAACGTGAAAATACGGAATTGATCTCGCAAAGTCCACCGTGACCTTTCGTCCTCGGAATAACTTTCCGTTTAAACCGTAAACCGAGTCGTGGGCATCTCGATACTCCTCAAATTCAACAAAAGCAAATCCCTTTTTAATAATAATTTCCCGTATTTTCCCATAATCCCTAAACAATTCCCCAATTTCGCCATCTCCAACGTCGTCCCGCAAATTCCCAACATAAACACGGCTGCCCATCGAATGAAAACTTGTTAAAACGACGTTAAAACGGACAATCCAGACGTGTGTGATCGACTGACCGTCTGTGGACGTTCCAACTCACTTATATAGTGGTTTAGAAACGTCGCGAATACGTTAGTCGAATAAAATACAGTATAAAACCGCCGAATAGACGTTTTTGAATTCATAAAATGTCTGGTTCAGTGTCGAACGTCGACCCAAGCGGGTCAAAGCACCGTGCCGAGGGTGACAGTGATGAAGGTGATTCGTCATCGAAAAAATTGAAAATTCCAAATGATCGCGATCGCATGTTTCCCAATCACATTCACGCGAAAATTGAAAAAATGCAAGCCTTTTTAGCGTCGTTGTCTCGACGGATGCAAATTACGACTCAGAGTGATCAAGAAATTCAAAGTACGATATCTATACATGACGAAGATTAATTATAACATGTAATTCTATTAGAAAAGTTTTTGTTTTTCCTTTAATTCAACGTTTAATGTAAATAGTTATACATTCGCCATCTGGCGACGTAAATTCGATCTAGCACAATGGCCGCTACATTATTTATTCATCGGATGACTTTGCGGCAGCCATTTTCTCCACAAGTGAATCTGAAATAAACAATAAAAATCAATTATTAAATTTTTGTTTTAAAATAACAATTTTTTTTTTTTAATTTTTATAATATTCGTTTTTAATTACTCAATTTCAACGTCAATTGACCAAACATGCGGCTGATGGTTTCCGCTGTGTCCTCGATGAGGTTTACAAGCTCGTTCGGGATTGGCGGTTCAATTTCTTCATCCACTGCTGATGTAAACGAATCCGAAGTTTTAGTTTCGGTTTCTGTTTCGTTTTTTTCAAGAGATGTATCCGATTCTTTGTCGATGGACTCGACGGTTAACTCGGCGTCAGTTTTCGAGTTGGAATCGGCTTCCATCGCGAATTCGTGTGTCTTCCATGATACGAAAATGAGAATGTCATTCAATAAATTAAGAATTTAATTGTGTTACCTTGGAGTCGGAACTCGACACAGTCACGTTGTTTGCATCAAATGCGGTTATGGAATAGTTTGCATAGCGGTCGTCAGAGCGAGCTAATCGTGTCGTCTGATTGCATCAGAATACTATTATTTATTTTGCGGAAATAATTTTCTTAAAAGTAATAATTTATCTCGATGCACTAACTATTTCATACTTTATTTTATTTTTTAAATTTAAGTTTTATGTTGGCCGTTTCCAGGAATGGTTAATCGAACTGTTTTAAACTCAAATCAATGATTCATTCGGACTTGTATTGAACCTGCTGGACAATCCAAGCAAAACGAAACAGCTTTTAATTATTTTTAAAATAAAATTACGTAAGAATACATTTAAAAATTAATTTATATTTCGGTCCTTATGTATCATTAGTTACTCCTGGTGCTGAACCGTTAATTCAACCGGCGAAGCTGTTTTCAACTCTGTGCAAAGTAAAAAGTCTCAAATTTTATGTGCTGTTTCAATTAGTCATTTAATACTGGAGTTTAAAAGCTTCCAAGCACTTGATAACATCGAAATGGAGTCGGAAATGGATGACAAAATTTTAATGTCCTCATTTGAAATTAAAGGAGCGGTTCGTATAAAATGAAATTTAAAAAAAATTGATTTGATTTTAATATCAATTTTGTAATTTTGTATATTTCTATTAAAGGATCAATTTAATAACGCACCGATGGAATCCCCCGCATTTACTCCACAACCGAAAAAAGGTATTTATTTTAATTTTATTTCTATCAACTGCGGTATTACCAGCGCCATCTTAGCGAAATGGCGGGTGTTGCCGATTCAAAAATTTCTATTTCCAGACCAAGAATTACAACCGGAGAACGAATATATGTGTCGACTTTTCCAAAGTATGGACAACTTCGAATTACGATTCCAAGGAATATCGTCACAATTACGTAAAATAAAAAATTATAATAAAATAAATTTCAAACTCAAAATTTCTTTCTTTTCAGACCAGCTGTCAGATTTAATAAAATCCACTCAAACGAAGCCGAAACAACGGCAATACAAATCTAGAACACGTATTTTACGCCAAATAAATCTCCACAACGACGAATTCGTCCACACGTGGACAGTCGAGGACTTTTGCCAGCACCAAGAAAAAGCCCGGCAAGGAACAGACGAAGTTCTATGCAGTCAACAGTTTAGTCACGAGGGTTACCAAATGGTCTTATTGCTTGGTCCGAATGGATTGCGCGGCGCAAAGAACAAATTCTTGTCGGTTCAAATCCAAATTGTCGAAGGACCTAACGATGAGGCGCTTGCCTGGCCGTGCAGAATACACGTGGTTTTTATTTTGCTAAATTGGATGGAAGACAAAGATCATTATTATTGCACGTTAAATCGGCGCCAGAGCGTGATATTTAGACCAACCGTACGAGGGAGCCCTTATTCACGCGGAATACTGCGCTTTTATGCTCTTAGTGGGCTGGAACCGAATTATTTGGTCGATAATTGTATAGCATTGAAGGTTATTGTCAGATTCATTTAAATTAAATTTTATTCTTTTTTTGGAGTTGTTTTTAGCAAATGGTAGATAATTTTAGTCTTTGAATACAGCAGTGATGTCATTGAGATGAGGAAAAGATTCATTACAAGTGTAAAATTGTGTCCACGAGTGATAACAAAAAAGCAGGGGAGGTTTTGGAGTTGGGCTTCACTGCACAACGTGTCATTTACTTGAAATTTTTTGACGACATAAAATGACAAATAACATATTGGATGTTTAATTTATTTAGTAGTTAAACCTTGTAATTAATAAGTAATAATAATGCTTGGATATACCATATCTCATACTACTTGTATAAATAATTTCTAAGTATTGAGTGTAATTTTCTTCAGTAGTTTAAAATCAAAGCTACACAATTACTGATATAATACTTCTAACAAAAATGTCAAATAAAATGTCGAAAAATATTTCTTTTATATTTTTAAACTCTTAATCTGGTTTAATTTTTGTAGAGTAAAAGAAATTATTCACAATTTCAATTGCCAGCGTACAGTGACTGCAAAGAAATGCTTTAAAAACCATAATGATGGTTTCTTAGCTCAATCAATAAAATAAAATTCTGCAATTATTTGATGAAACATTGAATTAATGGGAAAAAAAGCTCTTTAATCATTGAATAACATGTTATAATTAATCTTCGTTCTGAAGAATAGATACCGTACTTTGAATTTCTTGATCACTCTTGAGTTGTAATGTGCATCCGTGACTTGTATTTCCCGCCATTTCATTGTATTTCCATTGTTTCACTGTGTATTTCATTCTATTATTTTAGTTTATGGTAGCATTATCTTTGCATTTCGTGTTAATAAAAGTATTCTGTGTAATCATTTTCCTAGACATCTAATTATTTACTTTTTAGAATTTAAGTCTGTTAAACAACATTTCACATTTCAGTGAATAACCCGGATCACTGCAACACACAGTCGTCGATATACAGATATGTTATCAATGAATAGGCATGGTAGATTCTTCAATTCTTCAATTCTGTCAACAACTTATTAATATGAAACGTAGAAACGTACGAGAAACATTGCTAAGTCTTATATACCTTACAGTGGTGGAAAAAAGTTTGAGACCACTACTGGTTTCTTAGTTGCAAGTCAAATTTTGACTTGAAAATTTATTTACAGGTTTATATCATGACAATAAAGCATTGTTTAAAATTATAAGACAATAACTCAAATCAAATTTAAGAAATAAAAAAAATTGTTCAAAAAAGGTCATTTATGCTGGAAAAAAGTTTGAGACCACGTGCTCTAAATCATCAAAAATTTAACCAATTTTCATTTCTAATATTTGGTTTGCTTCCTATTCGTTCTAATACCTATAATGAACCTATTTGTCATTGAATTAACTAAATATTTTAGCTTATTTGGTGTTGTCCTTAGCATGGGTAGGTGCTTTATTTGGTGAAATTCAAACATTGGAACATTAATTTCATCTCTAAATGAAAGAAGAGTAGTATATTGCTTCAGAAAGTGGTGAAACAAATGCGGAATTTGGTGTAACAACTGCAAGATTTGGCATTTCATTCAGGGAATTTTACCCCAAATAATTAATTATGCACCAACACATATCTGGCTAAAAAACTAAAGAGGATACATTTATTTTGGATGGACCTGATGGTGTTCTACACTATTGGTATGATTTTCACCCATCACCACATGTATTTTTTGCTGGTGGGTGAATAATGATTTGGGATGAAATTGCCCTGAATGAAATGTCAAATCTTGCAGTTGTTACACCAAATTCCGCATTTGTTTCACCACTTTCTGAAGCAATATACTACTCTTCTTTCATTTAGAGATGAAATTAATGTTCCAATGTTTGAATTTCACCAAATAACGCACCTACCCATGCTAAAGACAACACCGAATAATCTAAAATATTCAGTTAATTCAATAGCAAATTGGTTCATTTTAGTTACTACAACGAATAGAAAGCATACCAAACATTAGAAATGAAAATTGGTTATATTTTTGATGATTTAGAGCACATGGTCTCAAACTTTTTTCCAGCATAAATGACCTTTTTTGAACAATTTTTTTTATTTCTTAAATTTGATTTGAGTTATTGTCTTATAATTTTAAACAATGCTTTATTGTCATGATATAAACCTGTAAATAAATTTTCAAGTCAAAATTTGACTTGCAACTAAGAAACCAGTAGTGGTCTCAAACTTTTTTCCACCACTGTATATACGTACATTAACTTAACATTCGTCCTTGGTGAAATGCAGTGAAGTCAAGGGCGTGCTTTTACTTTTTACTAACGTTCGCCATACGTTGCCAGCGTGTACATTTAAACGGCTAGTTCACGACATTATAAACATTCGCATTCGCAATAACTGCTTAATCAACATGCCGTACCAGAAAAATCTGCAAGAACTGTGTTTAAGTAAGATTATGACTGATTTCGACGCGATGCAAGCCCAATTAACTCAACATTGTCGTTTCCCTTCCATCTTTATCCAGACCATATATGAAAGATTGTGTCAACGTGAATACGTTTTTGAACTCGAAAGACGTTTGAAATCAAACATTTTCATGAATTCCGGCACGAAATCGTTGCCAGAATTCTACATGTTCGATTTACAAACGGATCGTTTGTTCGACAAAATTGGCCAATTGTGCAAAAACCTCATCGACTTAGACTTGTCACACTACACGTACGACACCCCATCTGGACTAATAATCAAACTGGTTTCCCATTTGCCGCAAATTCAACGCTTAAATTTAAATGTGAGAACCGTTTTCCCTAAATTGACCAATTTACGTGTTAGAGAGGATACTCGAGTGGCACTACACGCGTGCGAACCCCAAGTGCTGAGAGTGGGGTTACGACGATTGACTGTTCTGGAACTGTTTAGTCTTAGCTTAGTCAGTCTTCGACTAATTAGTCGCTTCTGTCCAAAGTTGAAGGAATTGACACTGAGTAACTGTACGATTTTAGATGAAACCGATAATTTGCGAGATCCTGCCGTTGCTCTGTTCACGAAGCTACGTCGCTTGGAAATCAATTCAATTCATCTTGATGTTGATTTACACGCGTTATTCTTGCACTGTCCGAATGTGGAGGAAGTACGTATTTCTAGTTGTGAAACATTTGATGATGAATTGGTATCGAAGCTTGTTGGGTCGAATCTATTTCAAAATCTCAAGTTTTTGGAACTGCGTGGATGTCATTCGATTAATTTGAGTTCCATTTTGAAATTATTGGCAATGCGAAATCCGTTGAGGAAGTTGACCGTGCAACTATGTAGAAATATTGATACGCCAACTTACGATAAAATTAGAAGTTATGTTGAATGCCACAACTTGGATTTACAGGTTAGTCACAGTTCCTTGGGATTGTAGTGATAATTTATACTCCGTAATATTTTTAATTTTATTTTATGTCGCAATATGTTGTGGTGACCCAGTTGGATAAGTGTCCCCCCAGGGCGGATACTTGTCCTATGAGTCACTATGATTAAAGAGTCGTTCCCCCCCGAGTTGGCTCCACCTCCCCATGGCAGGTGTGTGCCCCGAGGGGGAGGAAGCGGCTGGTGGTCAGCCCCCATTGGTTGATCGCCGGCCCTTCACCCCACTGCATAAAAGGCTGTGTTTCCCGCCTAAAGTCAGAACTTACACAAACGACACCAAGAACACAGCAACTACCTCACCGTCAGGCCAACTTCAACTACAAGTTAGGATTGATCGAGGATCGCTGAGTAAAGTGCAAACTGTAACTCTCACGAAGTCACTTGCGAGCTATTCCTGCGAAAGCACGAGAATAGCCCTTGTGAAATCACCCAGAATAATCGCCCAGACGATTATTCGCCGAAGTAAGTGTCCGAGTGCTTTGTAGGGAACCCCAAAGTTCCTAGACGAGGCCTCTGCGACGCTAAACAAACCCTAGACAACAGGCACGGATAGAAGACTCGAAAGAGCATTCCACCGCGTCCGTGAAGACGAATCCGTGACGAATTAACGACAACTCGAGACGCCGCCTTTGTTCCGCCGACCACGCGGAATCGACGACGCCATCTTGAGAAATCCTTTGTTCGACGCTGACCACGTCGACTCTAGAATTATTACTGAGTGTATTTTAAAGGCATAAAGCCTGGTGAATAAATTACCTGTTTATTTACATACATTTGGTATTCATTTGGGTATTTACATAATTGATCACAGGTAAAGTATTACACGTTAGCGCTATTTAAACCTATACCAAGTAGGACGCGACACGTGGGGGCCCGTCCGGGATTTAGAAATAAATCTCAAATCTGAACTTGTGATCTCTCAATAAGATAACCCAAATCGTAGAATTACCGAAAGAAAATGTCAGACAAAGACGAGCAATCCACGTCTGACACCGAGCAGAGAATGCCCGAGAAGGGAAAAAGGACCTCCGACTACCACCTGAGATCGGATGGTCCCGTCCCCGAAATGTCCGCAAAGGCGAAAGCCCGAGCGAATAAAAGGAGAGCGAAGGCGCAGAAAGAGGAGCAAGCTGCATCGCTCGCGGCCCTAGACGGGCCAGAGCGAGAGCGGGTTCCCTTGAATATGCAACCCTTCGAAGATACCGATCCGGAAGCCATAGAAAATCGAGAAGAAATTCGCGACGTATCGCCGGGACGGGTATCGATATTAATGACCGAGGAGACGAATGAAGCTCCGAGAGAAACGGTCACGGTCGGCACAAACCCATCACCACCAACGGCTCAGACGTCCGTAGAGCAAACCCCACGGAAAAACGACGGCGGGACCCCGATAACCCCCCGAGTTACGGCGAGTCCTGCAGTTGTTTCCTTCGAAGTATCTCACCTAATTCGGTTGACGCAGCAAGCTGCCCAGCTAAAAGCGATGATAGACATTCCAGTAGGAACGTCAGTCTGGGAATCGATTACCCTACTCACTGACGCTATCTGTGCGGCACAAGCCCCGACGCCGGTCGCAAGACCAGCAGCGGAGACGCCCATGCCCCAGGTAACGCCCAGTGACACCGGAGGTTTCGCGCCAGACCCCAACCGAACACTTCACGAATCCAGAGAGAAGGCCCGCGAGGAAGCCAGACAAGAAGCGACTAGTCGCCAACGAAGGCTGAGCGCAGAGCGGCGAGAACTCTGGAAGGAAGAGGAAGAAAGGGAACAACGCGAGAGAAGAACCACCGAGAGAACAGAGAAACTGGTCCAAAAAATGAGGGAAGAACGAGAAGCTAAAATTCGAAAAGAATGGAACGCAACAGTAGAAGGGCGACATCGAGAAGCTCAAGAGTACGAGGACCAATTTCAAGCGCTAATAGCTCAAAGAAAAACAGAAAAACTACAAATGTTGCGAAAAGAGGCCATTCTACAACATCAGAAATGGGAAGAACAACATCGCGAGAGGTTGAGAGAAGAGGAAGCCAGAAAAGAAAAAGAACAGTTTCTGAAAGAGAAAGAAGAGTGGGATCGAGTCAGATGGACCGAAGAGTACAAAGCGAAGAAACAAGCTATAATAGATGAGCAAAAAAGATGGGAAGCCGAAAACTGGGAGAAGGAGACAGAAAAGTTCCAGAAAGAGTACGCACAAGACGTCTCGGACAGGAAGAAAAATGAAGAAAACCTGAAACGGAAACCAGAACCCCCCAGCGGCTCTGATACCGACACAGGAGAAGGTGCAACAAAGCCGGCAAAAACGGCGAAAAGGGGGAAATCTCAAAAGAGAGACGAGTCGGTCCCAAAAACAAAGGACCGTCACCCCTCAAAAAGATCCGAGACGGGAGCAGCCATCGACGCGTTACTCGAAAAGAAAAACGCAAATAAAAATCGGGAACGCCCCGAAAGCGAGGAAAACAGATGGCATTCTTTTTACGAGAACAACGACGGAGGGGAGCCGCCGCCATCCGGAGGCTCGAAACAGAAGAAGGCTGGCGGAGAGACCCCACCGAGAGGGCCGAGGTTTCACCCCCAAGGAGATCCCTCCGAGCCCTCCGATTCGTCGGACGACGACCATCCGAGTCGACCGTCTACAGGGAGGAGTCAAGAAGACAGCGATGGGCACCGGTCGAACCGGCCGAATGCTTCAGACCGCTCCTCCCGGAGCTCCAACCCTCGTTCGGAGGAGGGGAACTTTCAGGACTCATCTGGCCGACATTACACGATGTCTGAACTAGGCCGAGCCCTGCTGAACTCTTTCAGAAGAGAAGGAATCGATCTAGGCCATCCAGGCGACGAACATAATCGCGCTGGAGAGAGGGTTAAGCGTAAATATGGCGTACGAAACGAACCAAGCAGCGAAGCCACGGGTAACATCCGTTGGCAACACTACATACAAACACGATTCGACGGTTCGTGGAAGGCCGGAGACCGCTTCCTAGACGAAGTAATGCGCATCAAGAAAGCGACAAAAGCCACCGTCGCCGACATGCTAACCCACGGTCTAGTGGAGCTAACCACGGGGTCAGCTCGAGAATGGTATCAGGGACTGAAAAACCCAACCTGGGACGATTTTCTCGTCCGTTTCGATCTCCGATACGGCGAGACTCCAGACGAGATCAGTAACAAATTACGTGGTCTACGGCAAGCCCCAGGAGAAACATTAGCCGACTACGACGCCCGAGCGAAACTCCTGTTTGCAAGAGCGCCGTACGAAATAAACCCCGCTGGTTTTACGATGATCTTTTACGGAGGATTATCGGCCCACTCGCAAAGAATTCTGCTAGACATGCGTGCACCCCGCACTGGCGATTACCAAGATGTCAGTAACTATCTTCTAACAAACACGTTAGAAATAGAACAGCGGTATTACGCCACTCTGCCCCCGGAGGAAGCTGACGCGCACGAGAAACGGTTGCAGACGAGCGCCGAACGTCACAAGACCTCAGAGAAATTAATGAGGCCAAGTGAATATTTGAGCGGCATAATGAGTCTCACCGAAGCATCCTTCGGACGAATGCTGACGCCTAAAGCAGGCAGTATTCTTCCAGCCAACCCGATAGCTGCCCCAAAGAAAGCACCGGCAGCAACGGCGATGCAGGTGACCTCGACGGACTCCACCCAGATGGAGAAAGTCGAAGAGACAACACCTCTCGCCACGGCTAAAGAAGAGGAGCCAGCATCAAGCGACGAGGAAGCCCTAAATGAGCACCTCGAAAACTTGTCGACGGGATGCGACGATCAAGGTCCCTATTTGCACCATGCACACCGGGCCTTAGCAATCGCACAATTCAGAGCACACGTGCAGGCAACAAAAGCGAGAGGGGCATTGGGAGGAAAAAGACGATTCCCGACGCCCTTCGTCCCGAAAAAACCGGGATTCACTCCCACAGGGGATAAAAGTAACATCAAATGTTACAGCTGCGGAGAATACGGTCACTACTCCGACAAATGCGAAAAAACCGTCAAAGAAAAAGGCATCATGCAAACCTTGATGAAAATGATGATGGAGTTAAATACTAATCTAGCAAAAAACTCCCAAGCGCAGGCGTCGCCGAAATAAATTCAGCTTCGTCTGCGCCAGCCGCGGAAATTAAAAAGAAGAAATATCACACTGGACCCGCAGGTCATGCCTTGGCAGAAGCACAGATCAAAGATCGCATGCAGACCATTCCGAAGAAGGAAGAAACAGTGACGCTGACAAGTATGCAAGTGAGAACGAAGCCGGAGGTCGACATAGATTGGACGGACCTCCCGTTCAATCTGGAGGTTGAGCCCCAAACATTACGCGTTTTTCACTGCAATGTCACGAAAACACATTGCGAAACTCTGTGTATGCTGCCAGTGGAGATCGAAAACCAAAAATTGTTCGGTCTGCTGGATTCAGGAGCAGATCGTTCATTCATATCCGAAGATATAGTAAAGGACTTGGATATTGAAAAAAAGGTGGCACAAGTGAACGCGAACGTAGAATTGCTCACCGCCAACGGCTACGTCAAGCCGAGGGGCGTAGTTCGCATCATGATCGACTGGAAGGGGGGGAACCTGTCCCACCCCTTCATAGTCTTGCCATCCCACGACAAAGTATTCCTCTTAGGGATGGATATCATGGCAAAACTGAAAATTCAGCCAAACCCGATAACCCGTTCATGGAACTGGATAAGTCCCGAGGGAGAACGGCCAGTCCCCGTAGTTCCCCAAAAATTACTGGACGAAGCCAAGGACAAAGAGGAATACGGAAGAGGATTGCGAAAATTCGTCCAAGATTACGATTTCGCAGCCTTCACTCTGGAATTACAGAGGAGTAACGTCGTGGACACCCTGGTCGAGGAGGCAGCACTGCGTGTTAACGAGGCATCGCTACTAAGGCGAGTGCTTCGAAAGCATGAAAGAATTCTGACCAAGACACCTGGTCGAACGACGGAAGCAACACACGAAATAGTCTTAACCACAGACAAGCCGATTCGAGTGCCTTACAAGGGGATGAACCCCCAGAAAAGAGACATCGTGACGCAAATGTGCCAAGACATGCTCGACAAGGGCATAGTAACGCAAGCCCTGGGCGAATACGCCATGCGGATCGTCCTGGTGATGCGTCCAGGCTCGGAACCTCGACTATGCATTGATTATCGCCCCCTGAACGCGATAACGGTTATAGACCCGATTCAGATGCCGTCTATAGACTCGATCCTCCGGGAACTGAGCCCGTTCAAGTGGGTAACCACCATGGACCTGTCAAAGGGGTATTGGCAAGTGGAGCTAAAACCCGAAGACAAACTGAAAACGGCTTTCTACTCCCCGATAGGAAGACTAATGTTCAACGTGATGCCGTTCGGGCTTGTAAACGCCCCGAGCACGTTCCAGAAACTGATCGAAAGCGTGTTGGGAGATATGCTGCACGACTTCGTGTGGGCGTATCTCGACGACATCATAATAACGTCGGACACATTCGAAGAACATATAGACCACATCGATAGAGTGGTCTCTCGCCTAGCCAAGGCAGGACTCCACATCCATCCAGGGAAGAGCAAGTTTTGCAGGAAAGAGCTTGCCTTCCTAGGATATCGAATAGGAGTCGAGGGAATCGCGATTGACCCCGAAAAAGTCAAAGCAATAAACGGATTCCCCGCCCCCGAAGATATAAAGGGTGTCCAAAGATTCATGGGCATGGTCAATTTCTTCGGCCGACTACTCTCTGGTCTGGCTGAGGTGGCCGCGCCTAGAACGGATCTCTTACGAACGGATAAAGAGTTTGAGTGGACGGTCCAGTGCGAGGCCGCATTTAGCACTATCAAGCAAATGCTGGCTGACGTCGAAAAGATGCCATTGCCGGACCTAAACCGACCGTTCGTGTTGCACACCGACGCGAGTAAAATCGGACTGGGTGCAGCCCTTCTGCAGACCCACGTGTACAACGGAATCTCGCAAGAAGTACCCTGTATGTTTATAAGCAGGAAAATACAGGGCGCGGAGAAAAATTATACGGCAACGGAACTAGAATGCCTAGCCGTAATTTGGGCAGTTCGGAAATTTCGCGACTATCTGGAGTACACGAACTTCGAGGTTCAGACAGATCACCAGGCACTAAGCTGGTTGATGAAGCTCAAGGAACCTTCCGGCCGACTCGCAAGATGGCAACTGGAGTTAATGGCGTGCGATATTACAATTACGTACCGCCCCGGGAAGTACAATCATGTGGCCGACGCCCTCTCGAGAGCCCCAGCCTCTGACCCCCAAGGACCAGACGACGACGGCGAGGACGACACCCACCTCTTGTACTGCCCGACTCCACGGAGAATATGGCGTTTGCGAAAGGCGAACGAGCTACCAGTGATGGAGCCTGAAGATAGAACGTTTTGTGGTTTTTGGACTCGAACATACCAGCCAGCTGGGACAAACAATTCAACATCCGAAATTCAATCTCCGCCCCCCGGAGAAACCCACAAAACACTACTACGCGCCTTCACAGCAAAAATTGAAGAAAAAACACAATACGCTCCACCCACGAGACGTGAGTTCGTCGAACACCAGGCAGCAGACACAAAATGTCAAATTATAACGCAATATTTGCTGAACGGCGAATTTCCGGAAGGGATGACAAACCCACACCGCCGGAAACAGTTCGTCAAAGAAGCAACAAGCTACCTCATAGATGATGAACTCCTGGTAAAATACCACCCGACGTTTCAAGATGACCTCAGCGGAGCGGGAAACTCGGTTAAAGTGGTCGTGCCGGCATCGCTGCACACCCGACTGTTGTGGCTGATGCACGGACACCCGCTCGCCAGCCATTCTGGCGTGGCGAGGACCCTTTATCGAGTAAAACAACTTTTCTTCTGGCCGGGCGCGCGGCAAAAGATAACGAAATTTATCCGACACTGCCCCCGGTGCCAAGCGTGCAGACCGCGAGATAAAGTGGCCAGAAACGCCATGTCTCTCGGACCCTACGCACCGTTTGACTGCTTAAGCATAGACTTGATGGGCCCCAAGCCCACAACGGGAAACAAGAACATGTATATTCTCGTAATTATGGACGTGGCCACCCGATGGCCGGAGCTGTACGCCCTCGCGAAGCCCTCGGCTGAAAACATAGTCGAGTGCCTTTACGACGTGGCAATGCGATTTGGGTTTCCCAGAAAACTCATTTCGGATAACGGCCCCCAATTCCGATCAAGAATATATAAAGACTTCTGTAGGAAATTTAAAATGGATGCATCGAACACCTCCACATATAATCCTCAGACAAACCCAGTCGAGAGATTAAATAAAGATATAAAATATGCGCTGACAGTATTCACCGACATTCACAATCGATGGGACGAATACCTGCGAGAAATCGCTTTCAGCATTCGCTCAACCGTGTCACGAACACGCGAATTCTCACCGGCGTACCTCAACTTCGCCCGCGAATTAAGGATGCCATGGGACCCACGCGTTGCCGAAGCTGTTAACGTATTAGACCCGTCGAGCCCACATGAGTACGTGTGCCGGTTGGAACAGACTATATCCGACACGTACCAGCATATGATGGCGCATATTTTCAACATGAGAGAGAGAATCGCAGATAAAGAAGGCGATCTCGCTTTCGCGAACTTTAAAGTGAATGATCTAGTGTGGAAGGAGGCACACACGTTGTCCAATGCAGCGAGGGGCATCGCCGCCGGTTTAGCCGACAAGAGGGACGGTCCCTACGTAATTGTGGCCGAACACGGAGGCAACGCATACCAACTACGCCGCCTAGAGGACAACAAAAATTTTCAGTCGATACATGGCCGAGATTTAAGGCCATATCTGCCAGAATTTCCACAGGAAATTTGGCTGGAAGGTCAGACACACAGCGGCCAAGGGGGCACCGTGGTCGACACGTTCCAAAAAACAAATGAAGCTGAAAATATAGCGGAGGACGAGGATGAATTCTTCGACGCCGAATCTCCGGCCGACGAGGCTCCAGCACAGCCGGAGCAAGCAATTTCGGAGAGGGAGGAAGCAGAAGAGAGTACTTCTGAAATGGAAAATAAAAAAATTAGTAATGAGAAAAATGCCAACACATCGGAGATGAACGAGCAAGTAGAGTCACGATCTACGAGCACGTCGAAAATCAACCTTCGACCACGACGAAGCAATAATCCGTTCATTCGGGACGGCAAAGTCGTGGGGAAGAACTAAAAATAAAAGAAAATGTGATAACATGGAGCGGAGGCCTTGTAAAATAAAAAGATTTACTTACGAGAGCTGCTGCACATGTTGAGACGCGAAAATTTGGCTAAGTCCAAACTTCGCAACGAATTGTCGCAGTCACCACTAACAGACGAGAAGTTATGACGTATCGGGCGACCACGTGACAATGAAACCACGCGGTCGACCCCGTAGCGTCATTGCCAGCACGGCGGATCTCGCAAAATACGAGACGCGTTCGAGACCCACAATTCTCAGCGTCGATAGGCCCAGTTTCCGACTGTTTTTAACACGACGAGACGTGTTTTTTGCTTCTCCCCAAAGAGAAAACAAAGACCTCTCAAAAAACTTCATTTTCCTAAATTGAAATGGCCGATCGACGCAACCCACGATTAGAGCCGAGCGCATCGTCGAGAGACGAGAGCGACGGCCTAATCGTAAATGCAGAAGAAGATGAGAATTGGGACGAACAACCGCCGCTGCAGGTAAATTAGTGTGATTTCCCCAGAGAAATCACATAATTCTTTGAATCTGTTGCATCCAACCCAGATTGGAGCGTGACTTGTGACTGATATATTTCTTTCTGTTTTATTGTTGATTTAAGGCTGGCTAAAAACCCGAGAGTGGACCCAGATTCACCTCGGAGTCAAGGCCGCCAAAAAACTAGAACAAAGGAAGTGTTCGCGGAATGGCGTCGTGGCAAACCAAAACCAAAACTAAAGGTTTTCTTTCTTTTAAATTTAAACATCGTAATAAATTAAAATACGATTAGAGTTAAAATAAAAAAGTTTAACGTAAGAAATTAAAATTTAACGATCGGTTTTGCCTGCGACCCCTTCCAAAAAAGCGGATCACCTGAGTTCAAAAGTAGTGTTGGATCAGCGCTACGACGGCGGAGATCATCGCAGAACTGCGAAACAAGAAAATAAGACCGACGGCCGCAACAAAAGAAAGGAGTTGCTGCCACCGTCGATCTTGAGCATATTTCTGATCCCCATCGTTAAACTGGGATTTATTATATTAATCTTGTGATCTAAAATTATTCAGGTCGACCCGCTAGAATCGTGGGACGCCCTGCCTTCGACGGTGTCAACCGCCAACAACATCTTTCGCGGAGCCCTGCCGATTTACCTGCGGCAGGCCTATCCTGCAGAGACCAGCGCCTGGAAAATCCGATTGATGTATTCCAGGACCCTCGAGGAAAAATTCGAGCGATCAAAAACGCTGGTCGAGTGCATGACAAAGGAGATGAGGGAGCGAGTGGGGCCGCGGATCCCACCCGATGCGGATCCGCCGAGCCCCGTTTACTCCGGGTACCTGGAAGAGGCTTACCCAGGCACGGTGGCCGAGCTGCACACCTCCCATAGGTGGAGCGAGGCCCCGACCTTGGCAGCCCGCCAGAGAATAGTGGACGACGAGATCAAACGCTTAAAGCGCACCGAGACTCAAGGAGTAACCCGAGTTCTCGAGAGAAACGGTTTCTCCCCCGAAGAAATCCGTAGATGGCTTCGCGACATCGAAGAAGATCATTTGACACCCAGATGGATACCACCGGCGAATTTTACGGCCACGCAGTCTGAGATGTGGCAGTTATACCACGCTGGTATCCTGGGAAGTCGCCGCCATCACAGAAGATCGAAGCGTCCGGCGGAGTCCGCCCCACGCGGACCCGCACGAAGAAGACAGGCCGTCTCCCCAACAGAGGCCGGCCCGTCAACGAGTCGCGACTACCGCAGCCGCTCGAGCGGCTCCAGTTCCCGAACTCGAGTTGTCGTGCGCTCGGAGTGTCGCCGAGTAGTAACGCTCGAGCCTGCCTCGCCAGACGACGCGCGGGCTGAGCGAACGGTCGAATCTTCCGCCCACTGGGCTGCGAGGACCGAGACACACCAAGATCGAGGAAAGAAAAGATCCTCGTTGTTTATGGCGATTACCACACAGTCGTCAGATCAATCCTCGTCGCGACGAACCGTCTCATCACACCAGAGACCGAATTCTCCGACGGACGTCCCCCAGAGGACGGCCCAACGAAGATCCGTCGCAGCCAGCACCCGGAGGAATCGAAAGCGCAAAGTACGTCAGAAGTTGCGAGCACAATCCCTGATAGCTAAGGGATTAGAGAAGGAGCGAGAGATGGCCGCCGCGAAACGGTCCGAACCCCAGAGTCTCGGACCCACGGCTGGACCGTCCAGGCGCCAAGCAGAGATTGATTTGGGAGAGTTGACGGAAGAGCAAATGTCCCCAGATGAGTCGGACAAAGATGGGCCGGTTACAAAACAGGATCTGGCCGTAGCATTGAAGAACGCCTTCCGAGGATACGCGGCCAACCGGCCGTCGGGCTCAACACCGGCTGTGCCCACCGCGCTTGTGCCCCCACAAGTGCAATCGCGATGGCCGCCACTCCTCGAGGGTACAAACCCAGCCGTGACCGCGTGGACCCCTCCCCGGATGATTCCGGTGGGGGATCCAGCTCCGAAGCGGGTCAGATACGATAATCTACCCGGGCTGGGCCGTCCACCGTCACCCCCAACGCCACGAGTGTGTCGACCTTATCGCAACGCCGAATGGTACGCCCAGCGAGAGATGGACGCTCGATGCCGGCGTGAAGCGGCCTATCCCCCACTCGGCGAGCTACAAGAATATCTGGCCGAATACGAGAACCCCGCGATTGCCGAGTTGGCCATACGACAGGCCGACGCCGCCCAAACTCACCACATCAATTGGGCGATCGAACAGATGCGGACGCTGTCACAACAATTCAGTGACAATCCGGACCGCGCTCACCCCTGCCATCGGAGCAGTTTGAATTTGGCTGTGACGAACGTACTGGCCCAGCTGCTATCCCTGGGCGTCTTCTTGGACAGTCGGCAAGCTATGGCGGCCTGGACAATCGTCGACCGTGAGGGAGTTCACCTTCCTCGGGCGTTGTACCAGGTATGGGCCGGATGGACTCCTGAGCCCGCCTCGCTGCGCTTCGACCTGGCCAGAAATACGGAAAACCCAGGCCTACAGTTTTCAAAGATGCGTTCGTTGGCATTCCGCTACCGGAACCCCGGTGTCCATCCTTCCTTGTTACGAACGATTCGGGAGGTTCCGGAGATACCGGGAACGGCGGCGAGCCTTCCACAGGCCATCGAGACCGCCCCCCCAGAGGCGGCGGTCCAACCATACATACCGACCCCAAAGCCGGTATTCCCGAAGGAGAAGCGACACGCGAATCGACCCATATTGATTCCGAAGCGTTCCAAACGAGGACCCCGAACTCCTCCGCTGCCCTCTCCTTCACCACCAGCGGCAGGGCTGGCCGCTCTCTCTGCAGAGCCGGCTACGCCACCGTTGGAGAGCCCAATGGAGATTCCGCTCCCACCATCGCCTCCGCCGCCCCCAGCAGCGCAGCTTTATTTGAGGCTGGGAGTGGAATACCCCTTCCTTCAGATGTCGGAGTTCACGCGACAACGCATCGTTGACTCCGATGATCACGGCGAATCGATCCTCAAATGGCTAAACAGAGAAGCCCGATCCACCATGGACGTCGTCTTCCATCGCCGTATCCTACGGGCCCACAGGAAACCCGGGTCGAGCGCCGAGTCACGAAGGATCCGGCTCGTTCCAGACCGATTCCCGGCCTCTACCCGGATTTGGATCCATGAGCGTACGGGACTGATCGGCGAACCCGTCGGTGGTCACCCACAATATTTCATCAATGAGCGGCAGAATCCTGCGGATCTAACAACCTCTCTGCCCCCAGATTTACCACCGCCGCCACCGGCAGTGCCACCCGTGATCCTCCGCCCATGCAGAGGAGTGCTGCCGGCTCTTCGCAGAGGAGAGCGATGAGAAAATTGAGATCGCTCCGATCCAAGATCGAAGCTGGAGGAGGGACGTGTGGTGACCCAGTTGGATAAGTGTCCCCCCAGGGCGGATACTTGTCCTATGAGTCACTATGATTAAAGAGTCGTTCCCCCCCGAGTTGGCTCCACCTCCCCATGGCAGGTGTGTGCCCCGAGGGGGAGGAAGCGGCTGGTGGTCAGCCCCCATTGGTTGATCGCCGGCCCTTCACCCCACTGCATAAAAGGCTGTGTTTCCCGCCTAAAGTCAGAACTTACACAAACGACACCAAGAACACAGCAACTACCTCACCGTCAGGCCAACTTCAACTACAAGTTAGGATTGATCGAGGATCGCTGAGTAAAGTGCAAACTGTAACTCTCACGAAGTCACTTGCGAGCTATTCCTGCGAAAGCACGAGAATAGCCCTTGTGAAATCACCCAGAATAATCGCCCAGACGATTATTCGCCGAAGTAAGTGTCCGAGTGCTTTGTAGGGAACCCCAAAGTTCCTAGACGAGGCCTCTGCGACGCTAAACAAACCCTAGACAACAGGCACGGATAGAAGACTCGAAAGAGCATTCCACCGCGTCCGTGAAGACGAATCCGTGACGAATTAACGACAACTCGAGACGCCGCCTTTGTTCCGCCGACCACGCGGAATCGACGACGCCATCTTGAGAAATCCTTTGTTCGACGCTGACCACGTCGACTCTAGAATTATTACTGAGTGTATTTTAAAGGCATAAAGCCTGGTGAATAAATTACCTGTTTATTTACATACATTTGGTATTCATTTGGGTATTTACATAATTGATCACAGGTAAAGTATTACACGTTAGCGCTATTTAAACCTATACCAAGTAGGACGCGACAATGTTTACTATATTTTTAATTCATCTGGAATTAATCCTGTTAAAAATGCTAACTCCTTCCATTTCCCTTTTCTTCTTTTGTTGGAATTTCTCTCTCAAACCAATAAAATATCAATAACAAGTAAATATTTAAAAAAAAAACTACGTTTTTTGGTAAAAGCTAGTAAAAAGCTATTACATTGTTGCTTCAAATCGCCGCCAGGGTGCGCTGTTGCGAGCTAAGGTCCCTAAAATAATCGTGCTTCCGTTCTCCCTCATTTGATGCACTTACACGATCAATTCGACCAAAATTTCCCAAGAAATTCTACGATTTAGTGGCGGTGTTGAGTTGATATTGATCAGATGATCACGTCTAATTTATCCGGCTTATATTACTACATATTTGTACTTCATACCTCAATTTACTACAACCGACACGAGTATTTGAACAATACTATAGTAATCGAAAACACAGCCAAGTCTCAACAACCCGGATGGAGATTTTGTTCGATTTGTGATTGTAAGGTAATGAATTATTGAATATTTCCAATTTTTTTTTAATTAATTAATTTTCTTTGATTTTTTAGGTTTTTACAATTACAATTTAAAATTTTTCTTACGCATTTGTGGATTGGAACGATTTGTTCGGCATTTTTTAATTATTTCGTTAGTCGGATACAATTGTCCTTTTTCACCTGTGCTACCATTGGTTAGTGAGGTTGTGGGTGATGACGTCATCATCCGGGTATAAAATTCAAGATGGAGTAGTTAGTTGGGATTGTTTACCGTACTACGTATGGCAAAAACGACCTAAAATGGCCATAAATGTATCGATTATAACAGAAAATAACAGCAAATCAAGTGTGAAATTTTTTAATGATTAAGATTAAAGTTGTGGGCAAGTTTTTGGTTATTATTTGGTGGTTTTCGGTCATTTTTGGATGGTTTTGTGGTCATTTTTGGGTAGTTTTGTTCATTTCTGATCATTTTCAGTGATTTTCGGTATCATTGCCGAGAATCGATTTTAGCGTGGGAAGGAATTCGTGTTAAGGAGGAAGCCATCTTTTAAGAAGAGATACGCGGACGACGGCAAAAACGATTGGAGAAAATCACGCGGACGACGGCAAAAACAATTGGAAAAAATCACGCGGACGACGAGAAAAACGGTTGGAAACAATCACGCCGACGACGGCAAAGGCGAATGAAACAATGATATCAATTGGTATTGTTGAACAGGTTAAATACGCCTTTGCCGTCGTCCGCGTGATTTTCTCCAATCGTTTTTGCCGTCGTCTGCGTATCTATCCTTAAAAGATGGCTTCCTCCTTAACACGAATTCCTTCCCACGGCAATGGTACCGAAAATCACTGAAAATGATCAGAAATGAACAAAACCACCCAAAAATGACCACAAAACCATCCAAAAATGAGCGAAAACCACCAAATAATAACCAAAAACTTGCCCACAACTTTAATCTTAATCATTAAAAAAGTTCAAACTTGATTTGCTGTTATTTTCTGTTATAATCGATACATTTACGGCCATTTTAGGTCGTTTTTGCCACGATTTCAGTCATTTTTGGTTGTTTTTTTGGTCACTTTTGGTGTTTTTTGTTCAATTCCGATCATTTTCGTCGTTTTTTGTTCAATTCCGATCATTTTCGTCGTTTTTTGTTCAATACCGATCATTTTCAGTCAGTTGGCGATCACAAATGTGGTCCTACACCAATTTAATTACACTTAAATTATACTTAAATAATTTTATTCATGTACTCACCCCGCTTGACATTCACAGTGTGCATTTAAAATATTTAATTTGTTTTCAGCAATTGATGCTAAGAAAAACAAATTATGGGCTCCTTCTCCTTTTCTCATGGACCTCCAACATTTTCCTGCCACTTTAAATGGCCCTTCACACTCTTCAACTCTTATTTCATGCACATAACTGGCACAAAAAAACCTAAATCCTTGTTCCCTGCACCTTCTACTATTTACCCCAGCCTTTTCAATGAATTCAAAACCATCTTCTAATTGAAAATGTTTTAATTTTTCTAAATTTTTGGTTTAAGCCATTTGGATGCTAGATGGATGTGTGATGCTAGATGATAACAGGTGTGTTGTGTTTACATGTGCTTATGTACCGTGTATCCCAACTAACGCCGCCATCTTGTGACGTCACAAAGTAGGCGGAGCATGGGCGGAGCTTAGTGAAAAAGGACAATTGGCTATAAGGGTTCTCGGCCGCTGAGTTTGACACTTTGTTTTGTCATATTTTTCCCATTTTATTTTGGATGTTTGGCAAAATCGATACGAAATTACTCGGCGTTTTAGTCATGTCCGTGATGTTTCTTCACGCATTGCTGTTTTTGACGTCTCTAATGTTGTACCATTATAATTTAATCGTGAAATGAAATGAAACGAAAAGTCAAAACTGAAGAAAGATAATATGAGTAAAGTCTTTGGTGCCAATTGGCTCCACACTATGATGTGGTTTAATGCACGCTCTCAATTACAATGTAATGGTACTCGTTTTGATATTTCAGTCAGTATGTAAATATTACCTCAAAATATTTCACTTTATTAAATTAAGCTTATTATTCAAAAATCGCCAATATGCAATGTATATTTTTTTTCTCCTAAAAAATAAAATTACAATATTTTCATATTGTATGTCATAGTTTAATTATTAATTGTATACAACTGTTAGTATGGTATAAAAAAATACTGGTCAACAGGTGAAAACTGCGAGTTTTAAGGCACAAGAAAGTGATGAAAAAAAATACCTAGAAAAACGCAGTTTAGATTTAGAGATGACGATTCGTAGATATTAAAGGAATTCACGCTTTGCAATCCCCCTGAAAATAAGGTTGCGAGCAAAATGGCGTTGTCTTGTCGCAATCTGGTCCTTCGTGTCCAAATGGTAGAGTATTCGTCTGAAGGGAGGAGTAAATGTAACTTTTAAATTTACAATCTTACGTTTTGAGAATAAAAGAAAATACGTATCTGACTAATCTGTCGTATCTTTGTCCGAACTCGCTCTCTCGGTAATTCACGTCACTCGATCAGCAGAATTCGACAGTCGTATCACTGTTTTAAATATAGAAAAGAATTGTTCAGTTGTTTTAGTAATTTTTATCCAGGAAGTTAAATTCATTAGATTTATTACCGGAAATCAATTATTCAAGGCTATTTTCGAAAAGAACCGTTGTTCACCATTAAAAAACCGATCGGAGATTGGCCCAGTCATTACGTAATGATGACGTAATTGTTACGTAATGCTCGCCGTCGCCATGATTGACATTACATTGACATTTGACATTGAAAGTCCTCCACAAACTAAAAATTCTGGAAAGAAATCATCCATTGGAATGTTTTGGCCGGAGCATCGCGAATGGTAAAAAAAAAAAAATTATTATTATTTTTAATATACGAGCGAAGTCGAGCTGGAATAGCTGGGCAAATAATCGCAGGAGCAGGCCGACGCCGGACGACGTGTACTATCGTAAATCCAGGGCATCAACAACCGGATTTCAAGTCGGCGAGGTGGTCATTTTTATTTCTTGTGTCGTTCCTCGTTCGCAAGAACTTTACGTGGCACCGCTATCAAGTGGTCCAAATCGTCAGCCTGGGTCTGGTGGAGTTGAATTCGTAGACATCAGCAGTAGTAGCCCACTTTGGCGGCGATTTAAAAAAAACAATATAAAAGCCTTTTTGAAAAAACTAATTTTTTATAAGTCCTTTACTTGTTTTGCAGGAATGAGTGCAAATTGATGCCCGTGCCTCGATTACTGGCTTCCTTGCTCATACAGGCGTGTACTTGGGCACTAAAAAAGTGCGATGCCGAAGGATTGAAGGAAATAACACTTTTTCCAGATGCCAATACTTAGTTGCGAGTAAGTTAATTTCTTTAAATTTTTTTTTTTTAAATTTTTTTTTTCCTATTTAATAATTTTAATAGTTTTTTTTTTTAGATTATCCGAGATTAGAAGCATTAAAGCAAGCTGAATGGCTGGACGACCAGCGAGAACAAATCCCGTGTGGTCAGGACAGGGAAAACTTTCGCATTGCTTCGAGCCAGATGATAGTTCATTTGGTGAGAATTCATTTTCTTTTTTTATTTTTATTTGATTATTTATTTATTTATTTATTTATTTTAGATTGCTTTAAATCCTCAAGATGCAGGCATTAAAAGCGTCACGAGTTTAGCAAGGGAAGCTCTTTCTGGTTATGTCTAGTAGATCTATTTGCACGATATGAATTGGAAAGTAATTTCCGAGAAGTATTCAAACAGGAACTGGTTCTGCCAATCGAAAATCTTGTATGTGATATTGGATCGATTCTTGGATCTATTTTTTCTAGGATTATCAGTTTTCTTTCTCTCTAATCATGTATCCAACATTATCTGTTTTCTCAACTTACTCTGCGAAAATTAAACCAGATTAAGAATTTAAAAATATAAAATACCCGGTAAATATTTATCGACATTTTATTTGACATTTTTGTTCGAAGTATTATATTAGTTATTGTGTACCTTTGATTTGAAACCATTGAAGAAAATTACAAGCAAATGACACGTTGTGCAGTGAAGCCTAACTCTAAAATTTCTCCTGTTTTTTTTTTTATCACTCGTGGACACAATTTTACACTTGTAATCAATGTTTTCCTCATCTCAAGGACTTCACTGCTGCATTCAATGACAAAATTTATTTACTTTATTATTATTTACTTTATTTGCCGAATTAACTGTGCACACTGTCCAAATGAGGTATTAAATTTTTATTTGAAAACAACAATTTTTTTTAATTTTTAATTTTGGTAATATTCGTTTTTAATTACTCAATTTCAACGTCAATTGACCAAACATGCGACTGATGGTTTCCGCAGTGTCCTCGATGAGGTTTACAAGCTCGTTCGAGATTGACGGTTCAATTTCCTCATCAACAACTGATGTAAACGAATCCGAAGTTATACTAGTACTTTCGGTTTCTGTTTCGGTTTCTTGGAGCGATGACTCCGATTCTTTGTCGATGGACTCGACGGTTAACTCGGCGTTAGTTTTCGAGTTGGAATCGGCTTCCATCGCGAATTCGTGTGTCCTCCATGATACGAAATTAAGAATGCCATTCAATAAATTAAGAATTTAATTGTATTACCTTGGAGTCGGAACTCGACACAGTCACGTTGTTTGCATCAAATGCAATGCAATACACTACACTTATGGAATAGTTTGCATAGTGGTCGTCAGAGCGAGCTAATCGTGTCGTCAGATTACATCGTTCAGGATGAGAATTAAAGAATAATTTCAGAATACGGTTATTTATTTTGAGGAAATAATTAGAAAAGTAATTGATACACTTACGGTAACTATTTCGTACTTTATTTTATTTTTTTAATTTTAGTTGGTGGCCGCGAATCGAAACGAAATGGCCGTCTCCAGGAATGGTTAATCGAATTGTTTAAAACTCAATTCATTCAAGCAGCCTTGGATTCATTCGAGACTTGTATTAAACCTGCTAGACAATCCAAGCAATACAAAACAGTTTTAAATTCTTTTTTAAATAAAAGTACGTAAGAATACATATAAAAATTAATTTATGTTTTGGTCGTTATCTACCATTAGTTACTCCTGGTGCTGGTGGTGGAGCGCGGTCGAGGATCACTTCAATTTCGGTCGAATTGTCCGTGTATGTGCATCAAATGAAGGAGAACAGAAGCACGATTATTTTAGTAACCTTGGCTCGCAACAGCGCGCTCTGACGGAGATTTGATGCAACCATTTAATAGCCTTTTATTCGCTTTTACCAAAAAACGTCGTTTTTTTTCATATTTACTTGTTATTGATATTTTATTGGTTTCTATCAATTTTTGGTGATTTTTTTTAAATTTTTTTTGTCTATTTTAAAAGTACTTGAAAATTATGTAATGCTAAATATGAATAAAGGAAAAAGTGAAAAAACGCAAAACTACACATCATCACATCTCGTGACAGCATTTTTGACAGGATTCCAGATGAATTAGAAATATAGTAAACATATTGCGACATAAAATTAAAAATATTGTAAATTATCACCACAATCCCATGGAACTGTGACTAAACTGTAAATCCAAGTTGCTGCATTTAACATAACTTTTAATTTTAAGATAAGCTGGCGTATCAATATTTCTACATAGCTGCACGGTCAACTTCCTCAACGGATTTCGCATTGCCAATAATTTCAAAATAGAACTCAAATTAATCGAATGGCATGCAAAAAGTTCCAAAAGCTTGAGATTTTGGAATACATTCGACCCAACAAGCTTCGATACCAATTCATCATCAAATGTTTCACAACTAGAAATATCTACTTCCTCCACATTCGGACACTGCAAGAATAACGCGTGTAAATCAACATCAAGATGAATCAAACTGATTTCTAAGCGACGTAGCTTCGTGAACAGAGCAACTGCAGAATCTTGCAAATTATCGGTTTCATGTAAAATCGTACACTTAACCAGTGTCAATTCCTTCAACTTTGGACAGAAGCGACTAATCAGTCGAAGACTGACTAAGCTAAGACACGACAGATCCAGAACAGTCAATCGTTGTAACCCCACGCTCAGCACTTTGGGTTCGCACGCGTGTAGTGCCACTAGAGTATCCTCTTTAACACGGAAACTGGTCAATTTAGGGAAAACGGTGAAGAGAAAGATGAGGTCTTCGCTACTATTCAGATCAGGCATCATTCGTTCTATGGAATAAGTGCGCTTCGGCGTCGATTTTGATTGTTGTTTTATCATGTCAAACAAGTTGTGGCCGTGGCCGGAGTGAAATTCCTTTAAAACGGGCAGTCGGTTTAAAAGGCTGAAACATCCCTCGCATGTCACACTAGTTCTTGCTACAGACAAACACTCGAGTTTTACGCAATTGGCTAAAGAAAAGAGGCCAGCGTCGGTGATCCATCGACAGTCACTTAAATCGAGATGCGTCAATTGTCGACAATTGCGACCGATTTCAGCTGCGACCTCGTCTGTGCATTCTGTTTCCCCATTTAACTTTAAGCGTTGAATTTGCGGCAAACGGGACAGCAGTTCGATTATTAGTCCAGATGGGTGACCATACGAGGTTGATAAATCTAAGTCGATGAGGTTTTTGCACAATTGACCAATTTTGTCGAACAAACGATCCGTGGGTAAATCGAACATGTAAAATGTTTTCAACGATGTCGTGCCGGATTGAATGAAAATGTTTGATTTCAAACGGTTTTCGAGTTTATGAATGTCTTCACGTTGACACAATCGTTCGTATATGGTCTGGATAAAGATGGGAGGGAAAGGTCGTGCAGTTAATTTGGCTTGCATCGCGTCGAAATCAGTCATGATCTTACTTAAACACATTTCTTGCAGATTTTTCTTGTACGGCATGTTGATTAAGCAGTTATTGCGAATGCGAATGTTTATAATTTCGTGAACAAGCCGTTTAAATGTATATGCTGGCAACGTATGGCGAACGTTGTTACATGTTCGTGCTGCGCGTCACGAGATTTTTAAAAAGTTAAAGAAAATCGATTTCATAATCATTAAATTTTTATATTTTTTTTAAATAAATTAATTACGGTTTGTGTGTAGTTTTTATTGGATTTTCAGATCTGTGGATCTTAAAAACGAAATTAATACGAAATTAATACTTTCAGAAACTTTTTAACTACCATAAGTTAATTTATATGAATTATTCATTCGGAGTGGTTAAAAAGGCAGAAATTCTGCCGAAATAACCACGGGTTAAAAAAGCAGAAATTCTGCCGAAATAACCACGGGTTAAAACGGCAGAATTTCTGTAGGTTCCACAGAAAGATGTAAATTCCATATAATTATTTTTATCTGTTTATTAAGAGTTAAGTTTTTAGAAACTTTTATTTTTATTTTATTTTATTTTAATTATTTTAAACAATGATTATAACAATTCAATTAGTGGCACTGGTTTCTTGCACCTATATTCGCAATACCACTTTTCATCCGCTAAAACATCACTACTGTCCTTGAGACATCCTTTATGAAACCACTCTTCACACTTATCGCATTGCACCATTTCCGGACCTCCGAATGGTTTACGGCACGAGCAATATACAATTTTTTTCCGGACAGTTGCTAATACTTTTAAGTCACAATTTTTAACCGTTGGAAATGTAGTGATAGATTGATAATCGATGCAATCAGCTAAATGTGTTCGCAACAGAGTATGGAGCACATTCGTAGACTTTAGAAATCGAATTATCAATTGAACTGTCCCCTGTAGTCGTGCGAAATTGTTTCTTAATCCGCGCATAAAATTTGGCATGGTCGTGTATTCCATCTATGCTTTTCAGAAAAGTACGAAATGCCTTGTAAAAGTCATGCAGTTGGGAATTTCGCTTGACGATTCCCTTGATTTTTTGATTAAGACATTCTAGTCTGTTATTAGTCGTATCCCCTAAATTAAAGTGCGTGTATCTGTGACACAAGACCCACATGTGTTTAATAGGCGCCCAGTTTGTTTCGTAGTATTCTTTCAACTTGGGATGATCACATAAAACGCTCCGATCAAATTCACTCTCCAATTCCAACAACGCTTCTTCAGTCTTGCAATACGCCATTTTCTGAAAAAGTTCTTTCGCCGCAACATCAGCGTCAGCCGGCATACGCAGTTCCCCGATTCGCTTTCTCACAGCTTTTAACACGTGAAATAAACAAATTTCGATATGTGCATTCGGGAACGTTTCTTTCAGCACAACGATCTCGGTCATGTCCTTATCAACCATCACAGTTTCGATTAAATCACTACTTACGTTTTCTTTCTTGAAAGTATTCATGAAATTTTGTATAGTTGGTTTGGCTTCGGATTTTACCAGGCACACTGCTGCAACACGACTAACTCTGTTAGCATCAACGACCATCACTACATACAATGGCATCCTCGCACTGTTTAGGTTATAAGTAGCATCAATCAATATGTGTTCTGGATACTGGTGAAACGCTGCTTTCATACGTGAAGTCTGCCAATAACAATATTCAAGTTCATTATTATCACTAACACTTACCTCAATAGACATTCCCGGATCATTCATTTTGTCTTTCTGCAATTCGGACACGAATAGTTGGGCTGTGTTTGATTTTTTGTCTTTGCTCGAATGCATAAGGTTGATGCACGATCTTCCAATTTCGTAATGTTTCGATTTATCCGCTATATGTTCAAGTACACGTTTTGGATTCGCATCTAACGATAATAGAAGCTTAAAAAATTCTTTTTCCTCCGATGTCGATTGTCTAATGGCTCTCTTAAACGGATATTTCTTATAATCGTCTTCCAACAGGGCATGATTGTGATCGCTACAAAGCTTAGAGACTTCATATTTTTTCAACTTCGGCCGAAAGCGGTACGTAATGGATGCGCAACAGTCAGATTTCATCGTCATTGTTCTCCTTTTACCAGTTGATAGACTCTCGTAATTGCCAAAATGCACGCAATTGTATGTAATGCAAAAATATTTACCAGTTGTGATAACCGGGTTTTTAATCTTCCGATTATAGCTCTTAATAGTTTGGGTTTTCGTTTTAGTAAACAATGGAGAATACGTGTGATTACAATATAACATATGCTCTTGTAAACATTGTTCCCAAGTATCAAACAAATCGTGTAGTCTCATTTTGAAATTAAACACAAAAAGCGAAATGGTTGCCACGTGAAGTTTGGAGATTTATATACCTCAATAATGTCACGTTTCATGTACATAAGAGGTCAATCGCCCAATCAGTGTCTAGTTGACCAATATATTCCAAAAATAGAAAATCTATACTAATTTCCGATTATGATCAACATCCCTATTGGATGTTGCGCTCTGCAGGTATGCAGATCGTGTAGGTGCTATGCAGCGAAGTAAATACAAGTTTATTAATGTTTTAATGAACAGATAAAAATAATTATATGTATTCGGAATTTACATCTTTCTGTGAAACCTACAGAAATTCTGCCGTTTTAACCCGTGGTTATTTCGGCAGAATTTCTGCCTTTTTAACCCATGGTTATTTCGGCAGAATTTCTGCCTTTTTAACCACTCCGTTTCAAAAGTGTCTCCTTTTGAAAACGCGAATGCAGATATTCTTTCAGCAGTGAAATAAACACAACCTTCTTGTACGAGTAGTAGATAAAAATATGCACTGAGTCTTTATTATTTTTTTGTAAAACAAAAAGGAACAAGAAAAAAGAGGTGAAGAATTCCAAGAAGGAAACAGCATTTTTGACAGGATTAATTCCAGATGAATTAGAAATATAGTAAACAAATTGCGACATAAAATAAAATTAAAAATATTCTAAATGTAAATCCAAGTTGTGGCATTCAACATAACTTTTAATTTTATCATAAGCTGGGGCATCAATATTTCTACATGCTTGCACGGTCAACTTCCTCAACGGATTTCGCATTTTCAATAATTTCAAAACCGAACTCAAATTAATCGAATTACACCCAAGCAGTTCCAAAAACTTGAGATTTTGAAATACATTCGACCCAACAAGCTTCGATACCAATTCATCATTAAATGATTCACACCAAAAAATATGTACTTTTTCCACATTCGGACACTGCAAGAATAACGTGTGTAAATCATCAAGGCGAGAAGTTGAATATATTTCCAAGCGACGCAGCTTCGTGAACAGAGCAACGCCAGAATCTGGCAAATTATCGGTTTCATCTAAAATCGTACTATCAATCAGTGTCAATTCCTCCAACTTTGGGCAGAAGCGACTAATCAGCCGGAGACTGACTAATCTAAGACACATCAGAGTCAGAATAGTCAATCGTTGTAATCCCACGCACAGCACTTCAGGTTCGCACGCGTGAAGTGCCACTACAGTATCCTCTTTAACACGTAAATTGATCAATTTAGGGAAAACGGTGAAGAGAAAGGTGAGGTCTTGGCTAGTATTCAGATCACACCACGTTTGTTCTATAGAATATGTGCGCTTCGGCATCGATTTTGATCGTTGTTTTATCATGTCAAACAAGTTGTGCTCGGTGTGAAATTCCTTTAAAACTGGCAGTCGGTTTAAAACGCTGAAACATCCCTCGCATGTCACACTAGTTCTTACTACAGACAAACACTCCAGTTTCACGCAACTGGCCAAAGAAAAAAGCCCAGTGTCGGTGATCTCTGTGCAGTCACTTAAATCGAGATGCGTCAATTGTCGACAATTGCGACCGATTTCAGCTGCGACCTCGTCCGTGCATTCTGGTGTGCTTAACTTTAAGCGTTGAATTTGCGGCAAATGGGACAGCAGTTCAATTATTTGTTGAGATGTGGAATCATACGAGGTTGTCACGTCTAAGTCGATGAGGTTTTTGCACACTTGGCCAATTCTATCAAATACACGATCCGTGGGTAAATCGAACATGTAAAATGTTTTCAACGATGTCGTGCCGGATTGAATGAAAATGTTTGATTTCAAACGGCTATCGAGTTCATGTTTGTATCCACGTTGACACAATCGTTCGTATATGGTCTGGATAAAGATGGGAGGGAAAGGTCGTTCAGTTAGATGGGCTTGCATCGCGTCGAAATCAATCATAATCTTACTTAAACACATTTCTTGCAGATTTTTCTGGTACGGCATGTTGATTAAGCAGTTATTGCGAATGCGAATGTTTATAATTCCGTGAACAAGCCGTATAAATGTACATGCTGGCAACGTATGGCGAACGTTGTCAGGGACGTTTCGACCTATGAGGCGAAGAGGCGGCCGCCAGGTGGCCATGCCTTGGTAAAGTTACTTACCACGGCATGGCCACCTGGCGGCCGCCTCTTCGCCTCATAGGTAGAAACGGCCCTGAACGTTGTTACATGTTCGTGCAGCGCGTTACGAGATTTTTAAAAAGTTAAAGAAAATCGATTTCATAATCATCAAAATTTTATATTTTTTAAATAAATTAATTACGGTTAGTCTTTATTGGATTTTCAGATCTGTGAATCTTAAAAACGGAATAGGGCATGTTCACCAAGCGTCATATGACGCGACCTTGGTGAACAAAAATAATGGCGGATGTTTATCATGTGATAGAAATAAATAAATAAATAAATAAGTGGCGAGTCTGCACTGGCACCGCGGACCGCACCGGAACGCGTGCAGCGCGTCGGAAGTGTCCGGCGGACTGGGCGCTTGCACACTTCACAGCCGTACGCCTTGGACCCGCCGCCCGGATGGAAGACAAAGATCATCGTTATTGCACGTTAAATAGACACCAGAGCATGATATATAGACCTACCGTAAGAGGGAGCCCTTATTCACGCGGAATACTGCGCTTTTATGCTCTTAGTAAGCTGGAACCGAATTATTTGGTCGATAATTGTGTAGCATTGAAGGTTATTGTCAGATTCGTTTAAATTCAATTTTATTCTTTTTTTGGAATTATTTTTGGTAGAATTTCAATAAATAATTTCAGTCATTGAATACAGCAGTGATGTGATATGAGGAAAACATTTATTACAAGTGTAAAATTGTGTCCATGAGTGTTAAAACATGTTTACAAGTACTGGAATCTGATTTAAATAGTTTTTCAAAAACTAAAACATGTCTTCCATAATAAGAATGTGTTTTCAAAAGTGTTTTTAATAGTTAGAATGTGTTTTCAATAGTCTTAGAATGTGTTTTGAATAGTCTTAGAATGTGTTTTGAATAGCCTTAAAATGTGTTTTCAATAGTCTTAGAATGTGTTTTCAATAGTTTTAGAATGTGTTTTCAATAGTTAGAAAATTAGAATGCGTAATTTATAAACATTAGAATTAATCCACTTTAAAAGTTTAAAATTGAAGGGAAAAGTTTTGGTATTTTTAAATTCTGCATCAGGTTTAATTTTTGCAGCATTTGTTGAGAAAGGAGTAAATGTTGGATATTTGATTCAAAAGTGAGAAAAACGATAATCCCAGAAAGAATCCGAGAGTGGATCCAATATCGCAGACAAGTTTTTCAAACGGTAGAACCAATTCCTCTTTGAAAACTTCCTGGAAATTGCTTTCCAATTCATAACGAGATAACAATAGAGAAGATGTGTTAATGAGTGATTGGAATGTCTGGTCATATTCCACATGAGGAATGTAGAAAGTGTGTTGACATGGAGGATGACACCCACATTTGGTCTTCAAAACCTCCGTCAAGTAAGTTTTGATAACTCGCTTAGCCGAGGTTGAATTGGTGCAAGAAGGCAACGAAGAGTTGGTTATGAACGGTAAACTGATGATGATAAACAATGAAAACAACGCAAAAACAAAGTATGTATAAGGTGATTCAAAATTCTGGAAACACCTTTTTTTCTTGAAAATGACTAAAGATATATCAATTCTATTGATGTAGTCATGCAGGAAGTCAATGGTGGACTATTCAGTGGTGACCTTAAATTTTTTAATCTTATGAAAATAAAATATATAGTCCATTGATTTCCTGTTAGTATTTAGTTCATGCGCGTATTTTATACTGTTGTATACTACAACAGCTGATTGAATTGTTCCTCGTATTCTAAAGAAATAAACATTCATGTTCTTTTTTCCGATTTAATTCACTTGGTGACAACACTTCCTATATGACCACATCAATAGAATTGATCTACCTTTGGTCATTTTCAAGAAAAAAAGGTGTTTCCAGACTTTTAAATCATCTTGTATAATTTTAAACCTGCATGAAATGTTTTTTCTGTTTTCCATTAGACAGTCGTCCTCACATTTTCTAAATGCTTCCATGTCTACGCAAGGTTTTGTTGGCGTTTTTATTCGTTTGAACTGGTAATTAAATTTAACTAATCATTTATTTGTTATTCATACAATTACGAACACGACGACGGAAGACTGCAACTTACAGATTGCCTCGTGAAAATGACATGCATCCATGAATTATGCGGATGAATCATGTAAGCGGTAAAATCCATTCGATTTTCTGTTGCCATTAGGAAAATCTAAAATTCAAATAGAAATTAAAAATAATATAATTCCATACCATCGATTTGTACAGCGATTAAATATAAATCGTATATTTACTTTAGAATGTGAATTGCAACCTCTATCTTGAATATATTGCACGATGCAAACATACCCAGTTGCTGCATTGTATTGCATCTCATCTGTGGTGATATTCTATTACTACTTTGTGTTAAATTTGCAATCAAATCAGATTTACCGTATTTGACTTTAGTGCACTCTCCAAATATGGTCGAAAAAGATGTTTTATTTCCTTCCATTCGGTTTATAAATGCCTCATGCACGCTTACGTCAATCTGTATAATCAAAATAATTTTATATTAAAGCAATAAAAAACCTCACCTTATATTTTCCTTGATAAAGAAATATACCAAGTTTAAAAAACTGCCGAGGTTAGACGATTCTTCCCACAACCAATCTGCATCGCCATCAAATTGCGATGGTGGGTCGAGTAATTCGGCAATGCTCAATTTATCAATACACTTTTCATCTAAACCGTTGTTTTTTATTACTTTTGCTTTTTCAGCAATCACAGCATCACCATCGTTGCAAATAAGTAATGTTGGGATTTGAACAAGTCTGTCTTCCACTACTTCAATTATGGTGTAGACAGGAAACGAGTAAAACGACATTATACGACTGCTGACTTGATAAAGGCAGGCACAAATGCATGAAAGCACAATCAATGCTTTGATATGCATTAATAACCCGTGGGAATAAATGTTATCTATGTGTGACAATGCGAATTCATTTTGTCTGTCTACAATTTTATGAATTCGATGAATAATTTTCTTTTCCCAACCCCTTTTCCACTTCCGGGACATGGCCATTTTCTTGTACTGCTTCTGTGCTCTGCGAATGATCACTTCGACAAAACCCAAACACGAAACTCCGATGTACAAGCCGATAAAGCCTCCAGTGTCACACAGCAAAGAGATGATGTCGTAACAGAACTGCTCGGACAAAGTGAGTCTTTTAATGCTGAATGAAGAAAATGTCAAAGTGTTGTCGACGACATTATCGAAATGTTGATGAGCAATTATCATAATTCTGTTGCATGCTCTGGCACAATTGCAGTCGTAATGCGGATTGATCGGTTGCAATTTCTTTTGAATTTTCACCATGTATGAGCAGGTCAAGTTATTTGTAATGCACTCTTCAAGATCTGAATCAGGCATGTAAGGCAATCTGAAATGATTTTATTGTATATTATGAGATACTAATATAAAAACGTGGGGTTTGGAACATTTTAAACACGTCCCTCTCGTTTCTTACTCTTTGTTCGTGTGGATGTCCACACATAAAAACTACCTCATTCCCCTACACTGCATGAAATTGGAACTTTCCATTTTGTGAATGCCCAGAAAAGTTCTTGGAAAGCCCACCTTTAACAATTATTAAAGTTGACTTTACTACAACAACATTCCTATAAAAAGCCTGCGTTTACAAGTACAACTTTCCTGAGTTATAAATCACCTTTACAATTTATGTAAAGTTAATGGCTGACGCTATTTCTACTGATATTTCAGTAGAAATAGCACACAGGCTATTTCTACTGATATATCAGTAGAAATATCACACAGGCTATTTCCACTGATATTTCAGTAGAAATAGCGCACAGGCTATTTTCACTGATATATTTCTACTGATATTTCAGTAGAAATAGCGCACAGGCTATTTCCACTGATATTTCAGTAGAAATAGCGCACAGGCTATTTTCACTGATATATTTCTACTGATATTTCAGTAGAAATAGCGCACAGGCTATTTCCACTGATATATTTCTACTGATATTTCAGTAGAAATAGCGCACAGGCTATTTCCACTGATATTTCAGGCAAAATTTGCAGTGGAAATAGTGCGGGTGGCTACTCTCACTGATATTTCAGGAGAAAGAGTCTGTGTGCTATTTCCCTTGAAATCCTCGAAAAATTCATTGATTTTATTATACCGTTTTATTTTTTTGGCCAAATGTTTTTGCATTGTTTGATAGATTATTTAATGTTTTATTAGTCTTTATTAGTCTTATTATTACTATATTACTATTCGGTTAAAATGACAACATTGATATTTACTGCTTCTTCACATCGAAAATCGCAGTAATATTTTTCATTACCACCTTTAAAGTTGTTAACACATTTAGCATGAAACCATTCCAAACATCGAACACACTGCACCATAGTACGACGATATGGCTTGCGGCACTTACAAAATACAATTTTTTTCCTGATTGAGCATAATATTTTTTTTGGATAGTCATCCCGAATTGTTGGAAATGGTGTCAAATTTCCATTTTCGAGGCATTTTATCAGGTGGCTCCTCAATTGCGAATGATCAAAATCAACTTGTCCCGGATTAATACCATTACACGATAACAAAGCGTTTGCAATGGCATGAATCCCACAATCCCCATTTTCCTGACTTGTAACTGATACAAGGTTGAAAGAAATAATTCCACTAGAATGACATTTGAACTGTGCACTTACAAGTGATAACAGTTTAGGGGAAACAATTTTACCATTCAAACTATCATACACATCAAGAGTAATGTCGGTTTCATCAAAAAAACCAGCAACTGTTACAAAATGGTTACCTGTGTTGTAAATCTGAACGAAAATTCCCCTTTCTGGAAGCACGTCAATAATAAATGGAATGTACAATGGATCTGTAGCCGTTCCGAATTTGTCCAAATTTACAAGACCAACAATTTCGGGATATTGTTGTGCCAAAAGAAGAGAAGCATGGTTCAAAATCGAATGATTTAACCAATTATGCTGGAGAATTTGATTTCGGTCATGAATGGTGAGACATGTTGGAATTGCGATCCATTCATCTTCAGAACGGCAAGAAAATGCAAAATCCTCAATCTCATCTGAAAGGCAAATCTGGGTCGAAGGAATACACTGTTCGTCAGTATTTGGGGTTATTGGGTCTAAATTCTGGTTTTCCAGCTTTCTTTTTTTTTCCTTTAGCGAAGATGGTTTATCATGCTTTCGTTTCGACCCAATTACCGTATTACAACTCCCTTTTGGTCTACCCCGGATTTTTAAAACGAGTGGAGGCTTTATCCGTTGACGCAAATCGCAAGTCAAGTGAATTTCAGCAAGCGCTTCTGCAGCAACTGGATGCAAATCGAGATTCGAGGACGGTTCAATTGGCGTTTCTTTGGCAACTGAATGCAAATCGAGATTCGAGGACGGTTCAATTGGCGTTTCTTTGGCAACTGGATGCAAATCGAGATTCGAGGACGGTTCAATTGGCGTTTCTTTGGCAACTGGATGCAAATCGAGATTCGAGAACGGATCGGTTGGCGTTTTTGTGGCAACTGGAAGAAAATCGGAAGTCGAGGAACGTTCGGTTGGCGTTTTTGGGGCAACTGGATGCAAATCGAGATTCGAGGACGGATCGGTTGGCGTTTTTGTGGCAACTGGAGGAAAATCGAAAGTCGAGGACAGATCGGTTGGCGTTTTTGTGGCAACTGGAAGAAAATCGGAAGTCGAGGAACGTTCGGTTGGCGTTTTTGTGGCAACTGGAGGAAAATCGAAAGTCGAGGAACGTTCGGTTGGCGTTTTTGTGGCAACTGGAGGAAAATCGAAAGTCGAGGACGGTTCGATTGGCGTTTTTGTGGCATCGACAATGACGAATGGGATATTGCTTGCAAATCGTTTCGTGATATCCGCAATTATTTGTTTCATTCTAAAATATTCCTTAACACCCATTAAGGACACAACATCGGCCAACTTCTTCAAATCACACATAATATCTGTGTATTTTTCACAATTAGTCAAACATTTCGTAGAGGGCATACTTTCTTTTAACACAACCGAGCCAGAGAAAGATGATGATGGTTGACCAATCCAATTATCCTTATTATAACGAGCAGAAATCATTGTTTCTTCAAACAATGACAGCTGCAAAAACTTTCGCACAGCGAACATGTGTTTGCACGGAAGGTGGCGCGTTCGAAAAAATTGGCATGCGCATTTTAACATTGATGCTATGCGAGAATGAGAATAAATTTCAAACTTTACCAAATACGAATCTCCTTCGATTGCTGTAATAGCTACATCGTTGACCGAAGCAAACTTAAGTTGCTCTACGATAATATTTGCATTTTTTTTAGGAACACATGCAAAGATTTTCGCAATTGTATCGTCGATTGAAATATCTCCCGTTTTTGCGTAAAACTGTTTCTTGATGCGCGCGTTAAATTTAGCATGGTCATGAATATCATCAGTGCTTTTTAGAAGTAATCGAAGTGATTGGTAAAATCGATGCAGTGGAGAATTTTGATGAACGATTGTCTTGATTTTGTGGTTAAACGATTCGAGCCTATTATTTGTCGTATCGCCCAAATTGAAGTGTGTGTTCCTAAAACACTTGACCCACTTCTCTTTTATCGGAGACCAGTTGTCTTTAAAATACTGTTTGAATTTGGGGTATGCGGCTAAAGAAACATCGGAATCAAATTCGGTTTGGAGTTCATTGAAAATATCTTCGGTATTGCTGTATGCTAAACGTTGGAAAAGATGTCGGGCATTTTGGTCAGCAATACGGTTCATTCGTAAATCAGAAATGTATTTCCGTACAGCTTTCAAAACATGAAATAAACAAATTTCAATTTGGGCTTGTGGAAATGCAGATTCAAGAACACTGAGCTCGGTAATATCTTTGTCAATCATTATCGATTGAATGTGCTGGCTATTCGAGTTAATTTTTTTAAATACGTCGATAAATCGTTGGATCATGGATTTGGTTTCGAGTTTTACAAGACAAAGTGCAGCAACACGTGTAGAATTGTTGCCATCGACAACCATTATGATATACAATGGCATTCGCGAATTATTTAAACTGTATGTGGCATCCATAAGAATATGTTCAGGATACTGGTGAAATACAGCTTTCATTTTCGAGGTTTGCCAGAAGCAAAATTCAAGTCCATCCTGCGCATCTAAACTAAATTCGATACTCATATCTGGATCGTTCGTTCTATCTGCTTCAAATTCGTCGAGTAGTAATTGAGCAGAATTTGATGAATTGGTCGTGTTTGTTTGTTTCAAATTGTTCAATGATTTCGTAATTTCGTAATTTTTGGTTTCGTTCTGGATGAAAGCGAGTAAAAGTTTTGGATTGCTGTCTAATGATAAAAGCAATTTAAAGTAATCCTTCTTCTCAGCAGTGGCTTGCCTAATTGCTCGTTTAAACGGATATTTGTTGTAATCATCAGGAAGGCAAGAATGGTTATGTTCGTCACAAAAGCTGGAGACTAAATACTCATTTAATTTAATTCGAAATGAATATTGGATGTGTGCGGTGCAGTTTGATTTCATCGTGGACGAATCTCGAACTCCTGTTGATTTGCTAGTGTACTCGCCAAAATGAACGCAACAATACTTGACATAATAGTATTTGTTATCAAGATTCGAAATTTGAGCCTTCTTAGAGCGTTTGTTGAACAATTCACTCGACTGACTCCGCAAAATTACAAATAACGGTGCGAAAGTGCTGTCACAATAATTAATATGGGCTTTGAAACATTCCTCCCAAGTTTTGAAAGAATCTTGCAGACGCATGGTTGGAATGCAGTGGACAAGTGATTTGATTCAATAAATACATTGTTTATATACCGGTATACACTTTTCAAACGTGTACGATACGTATCATTAATTTATACGTATTGTACACAGGAGAAATATCAGTAGAAATAGCCTGTGCACTGTTTCCACTGAAATATCAGTAGAAATAGCCACTGCGAAAGTTAATGGTTAGAATGTCTTTACTAGAAAAAAAAAAGTATAGTTTTTATAGCTTTCCAAATACTTTAATAGATTAAATTCAAAAATCCAAAAAAATGAAAAACCCAAAACAAACCCAAACGACAATGCGGCCATAAAATTTGGCCCTAATGCAGCCATCACCCATCATCACCCGCCATTTTGAACAATCAATTGTGATGAAATCACAATTTATTCAATTTTAATCTAAAGTCACAATAAAATGCATTTTAATGCATTTATTAGCATCAGAGAAGGCAGAAAGAATTCAATGCCTTGGTTGAAAATTTGATACAATTTCATATGGAGGTGAATATCTAAACACACCTCAATTACCCTGGTGCATGATTGTTTAAATTGCAAACTTAAAATGGAAAATGAAAGAATCTTTAGCAACTTTTCTATTTAAGTTGCTTCAAATGATATAATTGATTTAATTCTTCAAGCATAATAGGCCAAAAGCAAAGGCCGGTCTTTAAATTAAATGACAACAATTCAGTTACTCTTTCCAATGACCTTGGTTTCATAATTTTTGGAAAAACACCCATCAAAATAAATGGGTGTTAAATAACACCCATTAAAATAAATGGGTGTTAAATAACACCCATCAATACAAACTTTGTTGTGAGTGTTAGCTAACACTCAAAATTTTGCACCCCATTCGTGAGTGTTGTTTACATAACTTTATAACTTCATATTTACCTAACTTTTCACCATAAACATTTACAACATCTTTTCATGTTGGTAAAGCTAGCTTTCCAATTAATCTTTCACAATAACTTACCACACATTATAAAGTTAAACTTTTCACAACAAATTTTCATGACTTTTCATTATGGAAAGTTCCAATTTCATGCAGTGCTAAACAGTGCCTCCACACTAGGACTCTCCTAACGGCCTGCTTAATTTCAAAAACGCAAGCTTGTGATTGCTCAAGTGGGCGAGTTTTTAGCCGCTTTTTCAAGTAAAAGCAAGCTTTTAAATCTTACCGGCTCCCTTGTGTTTCCATCTTAAGAGTTGTCTGTGGATGCCAGCGAGAGCAATAATCGTCTGCGCTGCTCCACCTTCCTCCCTGTTCACCACAGTGACACTCAGATGATCGATCCACCACAGCCTTCATGAGCGGCCGCATGGGCTGAACAGCAAGCGTACAGCAAGCATACCAACCATGTCACCCATGGGGATTACCTCCTTGTGTGTGACGGGTCAGTTGCTGGTGTGGTGTACCCAAAAAGCATCTACTTATTAATCAGTCAGCTATAATTTACTCTGAAATTATTTTCTATCCAGTCTCACTGTATTTCCCTCTTCCTACTCCTTCAGAGTATAAACAATAAAATAATAATACGGTAATAATAATAATTTATACTTCTATTTAAATACGTAATAATAATAATAAAATAATAATACCGTAATAACATAAATAGAACATTACACTAACTTGCATGTAGGATTTACTTTAGTTGATATAGTTTTATAGAAACATGATTGATGGCATTCTTGCTCTTCATCATCTTCTGCACAAGGATTACCTCTTCTATTCAGAAATTTGTACTGAAACCAAAGATAATGATCTTTTTCTTATCTGCTAGTTGTAAGTTACTAAGACTTACTCTTTTAATTGTGAACAAGAATTCAGAATGCTTCAAAACTGATGAGATGCGTAACATCGAGGAGCCAATAAATTTATTTTTTTTATTCTTTGGTTGTAAGTTGACCTTTTACCATTTAGCAACGGAATAAAATATTTTGTAAAAAAAACTCAGCCCCGAGCCCCGAGCCCCATGCAATTACCATTATAAACTCCGCATCGCTTCTTTCTATTACACCTGGATACTTTTTGTGCTGAATGATAATTTTTGCTTGGCAATCAACGGGTATTTTTTGGTCTGATAATTTAGGAATTAAAAAACTTTTTTGAAATACTTGTTAAATTTTTGACAATAATAATACTTGCCACTTGTTATTTGCATTTCACTTCCGAGCAGAAAGTTCATTTCTTCAATATTTAGATTGCTTTGAAAATTTTCACGAGAACATTTCGAACCCTGCATTAAATTCTTCTCAATACAAGTTCATATTAAGTCACAAATTATTGTTTACCTTGATATAAGATATGGTTATGTTACTTATTGCTGGCCTTATTCCTGAATTATTCCAATCTGAGCTAATGTTTCTTTTTTCATCCATAACAAAGCTTGGAGTTGCGTCGCTGCAAGTTTCAGCTTTTTTGTGTAGACAATTTAAAAGATATTAGTATTAACATTTGTTTTCCCATTATTTTTTATTTTCTACCATGAGGAGATGCTTTTCTTACTGAATCAAAATACATGGCACCCTCTACAGTGTTGAAACCAAAGATACCGATAAGTATTCCTGGAAAATCGTCGTTTTCATTCATAACGGCAGAAACTTTGACTGGAGATGAAGCGTAGTATTTGATCCGGTCAATTGTCTGGTAGATGAACATTGACACGATTAACGCAGTGATTAAACGCCAAATGACGGAATAAAAATGACCATATTTGTTCTTGCGGATTTGAGGGAATTGAGGGAGTAAATGGGGAACTTCAAAGTCCATTTCTATCTGTTCTGCGATCATTCTTTTCATTTTTCGCACATTTTTGTGATGTATGTGTGTCGGTGCCATAACGTGGGAAATTTTTCCGATGTGCCAATATGATTAATTATTAATATTTCGTATTGGTGTTCTTCGCTTCCATTCTGTTCGAAGTGGAAACACAGTTTAGGTATTTCTAAAGAAATTGTTATGAAACTTTAATATGTTTATATCGTCTTGGCAACAATGTCGGAAGTTTTAATAGTTTACCGTTTGAATTTTACGTTTTTAATGGCGGTAGTAAAATTTGTGTAAAAATATACTGTTGCTGCAGTATAACATCGGCTATTGAATGTCTCATTTTCCGTGCATTTTATATTTTTTTAAAAAAACTTTATACGCCATTTCTATTTTATGTGCATTTTGTATTTTATGTGCATTTTGTATCTTATGTGCATTTTGTATTTTATGTGCATTTTCTATTTTATGTCTTTTTGTTTTTGAGGATGTGGGTGTTTTTGTAAATTTATGTGAAGGCAGTTACCAAGGCACCTAATTGAAACGATGGCCTTAGCTGGCAATTTTTTAGTACGACAAAAGCTCTTATTGAAATATCTCTAAATAGTCGTTTGCATTCACTGCAGAAACTTTACAAGATGCACTGAATATGAGCAATAAACTCGCCGCAAATAAAAAGTAGTCGGATTGCGAGTGTTCCAAAGATGCATTTCTGTTTGTTTAAATTGTTGCGAGCTGCGACCCATCCTAAATTGCCAGCTTGGTCATCCAGATCAGCAAGGGAGATTTTGGAGTTGGGCTTTGGAGTGTCTCGCACTCCATTGTTCATCCTTGACCATTGTTCTATTTTGTGACGCTGTTAAAGCAGTGCCACCTATTTTTCTAATAAACAACATGCATGCAAATATTCCTGTTCAACATGGTCGTTTCGTGACTCCAGTCCAAATGCATCCAACTTCAATCCGACAGCATCCGTACAATTCCAACACACAAACATATCAGGCTTCACTGCACGACGTGTCATTTGTTTAAGATGTTTTGACGAAATAAAATAACAAATGAAATGTTTGGATCTCTAATTTAATTTAAAAATTAAACCTCGTAATTAATAAGTAATGCTTGGATATACCATATCTCATACATTTTAACTATACTACTTGTATAAATAAGTTATAATAAGTATTGAGTGTAATTTTCTTCAATGGTTTAAAATCAAAGCTACACATAATAACTAATTCTAACAAAAATGTCAAAAAGTAAAACTTTGAAACCTGTGTAAAGCGACCACTAATAAGCCTACAATTTAGAGTAAAAAGTGAGGAGTTACTTTCATATACAGATTTCGCTGTAGAAAAGATTGTGCAAGTTTTATAATTGGTGAAAAATCATTAATAATTAGTGGTTTTTATTTTATATTTTTGCGACGTACGTTGAGAAAAGAGGAAATGTTGGAAACATGATTCAAGAGAGAGAAAACCGATAATCCCAGAAAGAATCCAAGAATAGATCCAATATCGCAGACAAGATTTTCAAATGGTAGAACCAGTTCCTCTTTGAATACTTCTCGGAAATTACTTTCCAATTCATAACGTGCAAATAGAAGAGATTTATCAATGAATGATTGGAATGTTTGATCATACTCCACGTGAGGGATGTACACAGTGTGTTGACACGGAGGATGACACCCACAATTGGTTTTCAAAACATCCTTCAGGTAAGATTTGATAACTCGTTTAGCCGAGGTAGAATTGGTGCAAGAAGGCAACGACGAGTTGTTTATAAATGGTAAACTGATGGTGATAAATAAAATGAAATCATAATGCAAAAAAAAAATTATATCTTTAAACCTGCATGAAATGATTTGTCTGTCTTTCATTAGACAGTCGTCCTCACATTTTCTGAATTCTTCCATGTCTAGACAAAGTTTTGTTGGGGTTTTAAGCCGTGCAAACTGTAAGTAAATATAACATTGTTAATGTTTGCTAATGATTCATAATATTTTGATGCACACTATTTATCTGAAAAATTAGCTAAACGTAAGAGGTTGTGGTTGCAATCAGAGGCGTGATCACTCTCAAGTCCGAAATCACTCGTTGGCCGTGCTGCAATGCACGGCAAGTAAAAGCAACCGACCAAGCTGCCCATGTGGTCCTCGACCACGTTGTCAGCGGTTCGACTGGGCTGGGTTGCTGCAAGGCAACCCAGTGACCAAGGCGATAACACGGTGAACGCGCAACCCATAGACAACTACCAATAAAGATTATATCAATCCAAACTGTGTGTTCTCTTGTGTTGTTTCTAATCGTGAATGATGTCCAAATGCCCCACGGTCCTCCTCTGGCCATGAGGCAATAGCCTAACAAGCACCATCTTGATTGTTCATCAATTTTGTAGAACTAATATTTGATTGAAAAAGTGAAACTTACAGATTGCCTCGTAAAAATGACGTGTATCCATGAATTATGCGGATGAATCATGTAAGTGGTAAAATCCATTCGATTCTCTGTTGCCATTAAGAAAATCTAAAATTAAAAATTAAAAAAAAATACTATGCCATCTAGTTGATTAACAGTTTAATACGAATAATAGATCTACTTTCGAATGTGAATTGCATCCTCTATCTTGAATATATTGCAAGACGCAAACATACCCAGTTGCTACATTGTATTGCACTTCATCTAATGATGATATTATATAACTACTTTATTATTAATATAAAATGTAGTCAATTTTACCATATTTGACTTGAGTGCAGTCTCCAAATATGGTCGCAATCGGCGTTTTTGTTCCTTCCTTGTCATTTATGAATGAAACATCGAAATCGATAGCACTCTGTGTTAGAAAACAAATTATATGATAAGTCAGGGGTTCCCAAACTTTTTAGCATCGCGCCCCATTTTTTAAGCAAGGCAATCTTCTGCGCCCCACTTCATCTACTAGTCCATTAAATTTTTAAAAAATATACTACTAAAAAGAAAAAAAGAAATTTTTATATAATTTTGCATAAAACTTTGTAGAATTTTTTATGTAATTTTATATAATTTTGCTTAAAAATTTACAAAAGTTTGCAAAATAAGCTTGTTTTATTTAGGCATGTATGATGGGTGTGTGGAAACTGGAGTTCCTGTAGAAGCCAACGTTTAGGGGGGAATTGGAGGTGGCGCCATGTTTGGCCACCAGAGGGTCACTTCGGTGACCCACTCTGTATTGGGACATTTTATTGATGGATTAAGGGGGGAATAGAACATTTACCTATTTCCTGTTTGAATAAATTAAACCACTGTTCAAATGTAAATCCGTGTGTACGCATGCTTTATTTGTCATCCACAAGATTCAACCAAATTCAACAACCATCAAGTATCCAAAGTAACTTTTATTTGTTCAACATAACATTTTGAGTTGCATCCGCAACATTGGTGCTGAAAACCCGAGACCTTTTAAAAGAAAAAAAAACCAAGGAAAATCGATCACAATGACGGATTTGGAGAAGAATCGAAGACAAAGGGAAGCCGCGAGGACTAACATTCGAAATATTTTCAACACATTGAAACATGAAATAAAACAAGATCCGGTAAATGAAGTAAAACTTTTATGCATACAAGCACAGTTACTTTTAAAGGGACCAAAGATCGAGAAGTTGGACATTCTGGTGGCCGACGCCATCACCGACATTGACGAAGTCACGGACGATACGATTGGAGCCGAGGAGTTCCAAGACGAATTGGTAGCAGCAAAAATCACGCTGGAAATGGCTTTGAAAGAAATCACACGACTGAAACCGCAAGTACTAAATCCAAACTTACCACTTATTAATCCCGTTATCGTTAATACGCCGATCGGAGGCCAACAATGCACAAGCATGAAATTGCCGAAGCTGGAAATTGCCAAATTCAGAGGAACACCCGAAACGTGGACTCAATTCTGGGGAGACTTCCAGTTAAGCGTGCATAACAACACTTCGCTTCCCAAAACGGCGAAGTTCGTGTATTTACGATCGTTGGTCGAAGGATTGGCCGCCAACGCGATAAGTGGACTCACGGTAACGGATGAAAATTACGACAGCGCGGTCGGTTTGTTGGCAAGTAGATTTGGTAAACCGGACTTGATAATAAATGCACACATGCAGAAGTTCTTGGAGATGAAGCCCGTGAAAAATGCAGAAGATGTTGTTGCACTTCGAGAACTTTATGATTATTGCGACCTTCACATAACAAGTTTAGGAAATTTAGGAGTGGATGCATCAACGTTTGGGGCACTCTTGGGCCCAATTTTAACTCGTGCGACGCCCGATTCGATGCAACACGACTTTTCCAGATCCAGAGGCGAATTACCATGGTCGATGACAGATTTTCTGAAGTTTTTCCGATTCGAAATCGAGATGCGCGAGAGGACGAAGGCAATGAGTGATAAAAACAACTTGATCGAAAAGAAAGAAACTACTACGAAAAAACAAGAGGAGGTAACTAAGAAAATAAATACAAAGAATAATCCACTTGGTTCCGCCGCAGCTTTGACAACAATCACGTACAAATGCACATTTTGTCAAAAAGAAGAGCATACGAGCCCAAATTGCCCGCTGACTCTTGCCGAACGTAAAGCTGCGTGCATGAAGTTTCGAAGATGCTATCGTTGTCTCAAGGAGGGACACATCGCCTCCAGATGCAAAACTCGATTTCGATGCAAGAACTGCGAAAAGAATCACCACACTTACCTGTGCGACGCTGAAGAGAAGAAACCAATCGAGACACTGACCTCATCCGCCGTTTTGGAGCAGGAACAACCAGTATCCGTGATGTTTTTGCAAGTACTCGTTGTAGATGCGTGCGGACAATCGAAAAGGCGTAAAGTACAGTGTTTTTTGGATGGCGGATCGCAGAAGACATTTATTACGGAGAAGTTGTCTCGAGAACTGAACTTGGAACGAGTTGGCGAACAAGATATTGCATTGTTAACCTTTGGAGCAACCGAGCCAACAATTGCGAAGAGAAATCGAGTGAAACTGTTAATGAATAATTGCGATAATGTTGCCTTTAATTTAGAAGTCGAAGCACTAGAAACTCCGTGGATCACACCAGCGCTGAAGGGACAGACTGACCAGAGAATACTGAACGAGCTGAAGAAACACAACATCAAATTGGCAAGCAACGGAAATGTTCAAATGGACGATGGAGTTTCGATTTTGATCGGAGTGGACAATTTTTGGAAAGTGACCACCGGAAAACAACACCGACTTGGAGAAAATTTAATGGCAATAGAAACGATTTTCGGTTGGACTTTGCACGGCTCATCTGGGGAGAATAAGGAGACAGTGTCGGCGCTCGTACGGGTAAATAAAATCCTTGTAATTGACAATACTAATGAGCTTTTGGAGAAATTTTGGAGTTTGGAGGCAATCGGGATTAAACACGAGACCGTGGAACAAAACGAGGACGACGAGCAAACATTGAAACGATTCAAGGAAAGCATCGAATGGGTACAAGACCACTACGAAGTCGAACTGCCGTGGAAACTGAACGCCAAAGAACTGGACGACAACCGACAACCAGCATTAAAAAGATTTTGGAGTTTGGTCAATCGATTTAGGAAAAATCCGAAGCTGTATTTACAATACAAAGAAGTGATCACGGAGCAACTTAGAACTGGAATTGTCGAAGAAGTACCACAGGAAACTGGAGAAAATAACCCAATTTATTATATTCCACACAGACCCGTGATCGACGAGACAAGAGCAACGACCAAACTTAGAATCGTGTACGACGCTTCCTCACACGCGAAAGGATGCTTCTCATTGAACGACTGTTTATACAAGGGACCGAACTTATTGCCAAAATTACTAAACGTGATTCTCAAATTTAGAACAGGAATCATCGCAGCCATCGCGGATATTGAAAAGGCCTTCCATCGCATCCATTTGAAGAAAAAAGAACGCGATGTCATGAGATTTCTTTGGCTCGAGGAAAACTGGAATGGAACCGAACCGGCGAAGATAAGGGAACTCAGACAAACACGAGTGCCATTTGGTACATCCCCCAGCCCTTTTCTCCTCTCGGCCACCATCGATCATCATGTCGAAGACTTCAAGGAAGAATATCCAGAAACATGCAAGCGATTGGAGGATGATCGGTACGTAGACGACCTCATTTCAAGTTTAAACAAATTAACGACCGCTATAAAACTGTACCGTGAAAGTTGTGAAATTCTGAGGAAAGCGGATATGAGACTAACTAAGTGGAAAACCAACTGTGAACAACTGAGAAAAATAATTGTAACTGATGACCCGACTTGTGAAGAATCGCTCTCTCAACAAGAGACTAAAGTTTTGGGGGTGGGGTGGAACACAAGAACCGATGAATTAAGTTTAGATATTACTGAATTAATTAACGGGGTCGAATTAACGAAATACACAAAACGATCAATTATTAGAACAACAGCTATGATTTTCGACCCATTGGGATTTGCTCATCCCTTTGTGGTCACGGCTAAAATTTTATTTCAAGAATTATGGAAACTTGGGGTTGGATGGGACGAGAAAATCCCAGAATATGTGAAAAAAACTTGGGAAGAATGGTGTGCACAAATACCATACCTAATTGATTTAAAAATTCCACGAAATTTATTAAACTGGGGAGGAATTAATGTAAAAAAGGAGATTCACATTTTCTGCGACGCCAGTCCTCGGGCATATGGCGTGGTAGCTTATGCTCGAGTCCTGGACTCGAATACAAGTGCAATTAACATTACTTTTATCGTTTCCAAATGCAGAGTAGCACCACTTAAGGAACTAACCCTTCCTAAACTAGAACTGATGGGAGCATTGCTGGCAGCCCGACTTGTGCCGACGCTGCAGTCGACAATCGGATACGACAATGTAACAATTTGGACTGACTCGAAAATAGTGCTGTGTTGGTTGCGAGAAACGAAGAATCGTCCCGTCACATTTGTCTTCAATCGTGTAAAGGAGATTGGGGAAACAGTAAACACCAGCTGTTGGCGCCACTGCCCGGGCAAGGAGAATCCGGCAGACCTACTAACACGGGGCGTAACGGTACAAGAACTAACAAATAGTGATTTTTGGCAGAAAGGACCGCAGTGGTTGAGTGGCGACGATTCGAATTGGCCAACTGAAACTGACATTGTGAAAACAACGGATACGAGCGAAGAAGTCCAAGTGAACGCGATAAATGAACAAATCCAGATAATTGACTACACAAGGTTCAGTCGATGGTCGAAATTAAAGAGAACGACTGCTTGGGTATTACGGTTTGTTAAAAACTTGCGAAGTAAAGATAAAATCACGGGAGAATTGAGCGGAGACGAGATTGAAAAGGGAGAGAGATATTGGATAAAATACTTACAAAACTTTTATTTTCATCGAGAACTAAAGTGTCTACAGAAAGGAGAACTCGTAGAAAAAACCTCACCGCTGTTGCAATTTTCCCCGACGATAGACGAGAACGAATTGATGCGTGCAACACACAGATGGGCGCTAGCAGAAATTGAACGCGACATCCGAGAGCCATACATCTTGCCGTGTAACAATTATGTAACGAATTTGATTATTACAGAAGAGCACGAACGAACAATGCATGGAGGACTGGCAGACACGCTCAGCAGTTTTCGCGAACGATTTTGGATCCCACGAGCCAGGAAAACAATCAAGGCGGTACTGAGCAAATGCGTGCTCTGCCGAAAAATGCAGGGACGATTGGCGAAAGAACGATGGGGACTGATGCCACTCGACCGCGTAACACCGAGTGCGCCATTCGAAACAAGTGGCGTGGATTTCGCGGGACCACTGTACTCCAATCAAGGTGAAAAACTTTATATCGCATTGTTTACGTGCGCGGTCACGAGAGCTGTACACTTAGAAATACTTTCGAATTTGTCGACGGATCGATTTGTGGATACGTTTAAGCGGTTTGTCGGCAGAAGAGGAATACCAACGACCATTTACTCAGATAACGCAAAAACTTTTAAAAGAGCTGACCGTGAATTAAGTGTGTTTTTAAACGAAGTGTTGGTGGGTCGATTTCGACAGTTTCTAGACGTGCGAAGAATTACGTGGAAGTTCATCGTCGAGACCGCACCGTGGTGGGGCGGTTTCTGGGAACGCATGGTGCGGTCAGTGAAAATCGCTTTAAAGAAAACAATCGGTCGCACGTCTCTAAGCTACGAGGGACTTTCGACTGTGTTGGTCGAAGTGGAGGCTGTGATAAACTCGCGGCCATTGACATATGTCTACGATAGTCCAACGGAACCAGATCCACTCACACCCGCACATTTTCTTGTGGGAAAGCGTCTAATAAGTTTACCTAACGTCCCTAGCACTGTAGGTCGACCGGAGACACAGACCCAGATTTTACGAATTTGGAAACAACGCCAGACGATTATTGCCCACTTCTGGAAGAGGTGGACGCATGAGTACCTCGTCGAGCTGCGACAACAAAGGGGAAATTCGAGCGACGCAAAGTTTCGAGTGGGCGACTTGGCTCTGATTGAAGATCAAAATCAGCCAAGACTTACTTGGAAAATAGGAAGAATAACCGACGTGAAAGTCGGTCGCGACGGATTAATTAGATCTTGTGAGTTACAGCTTCCCAACCGAACCAAGCTTCGCCGACCGATACAACGACTGTGTCCACTGGAGATTGAAAACGAGTTGGAACGTCCCCGGGAGGGGGGGACTGTGGAAACTGGAGTTCCTGTAGAAGCCAACGTTTAGGGGGGAATTGGAGGTGGCGCCATGTTTGGCCACCAGAGGGTCACTTCGGTGACCCACTCTGTATTGGGACATTTTATTGATGGATTAAGGGGGGAATAGAACATTTACCTATTTCCTGTTTGAATAAATTAAACCACTGTTCAAATGTAAATCCGTGTGTACGCATGCTTTATTTGTCATCCACAAGATTCAACCAAATTCAACAACCATCAAGTATCCAAAGTAACTTTTATTTGTTCAACATAACATTTTGAGTTGCATCCGCAACAGGGTGCGCCCCACCAATAATCAGCTCGCGCCTCACCAGTGAGGCCCGCCTCACCGTTTGGGAAACCCTGTGATAAGTAATAGCTCGACAAAACCAACAACTTTTTGCAGAAACGTACCAAGTCCAAAAAACTTTCGATATTTGTCGAGGCTTTCCACAAACCATCTACATCGCCAGCAAATTTCGATGGTGGATCGAGTAATTGGGAAATGCTCAATTTTTCAACACACTTTTCATTCAAGCTGTTAATTTTTATCACTGTTTCTTTTTCATCAATTACATCATCATCCTCATTGCAAATAAGTAACGTTGGAATTTGAACAAGTTGGTCTTCCACTACTTCAATTGTGGTGTAAACAGGAAATGAGTAAAACGACATAATACGACTTCTGATTTGATAAATGCTGACACAAATGCACGAAAGCACAATCAATGCTTTGATCCTCATTAATAACCGGTGGGTATAAGTGTTATCTACGTGTGACAATGTGCGTTCGTTTTGTCTGGGTATAATTTTACGAATCTGATAAAAAAATTTATTTTCGAAACATCTTTTCCACTTCCGAGACATGGCTATTTTTTTATATTGTTTTTGTGTTCTGCGAATGATGACTTCGACTAAACCCAAACATGAGGCTCCGATGTACAAGCCAAGAAAACCTCCTATGTCACACAGCAGAGCGATTAAGTCGTAGCAGAATTGCTCGGACAAAGTGAGTCTTTGAGTGCTGAATGAAGAAATTGTCAAAGTGTTATCGGTGACATTATCAAAATTTTGATGAGCAATTATCATAATTCTGTTGCATCCTCTGGCACAACTACAGTTGTAATTCGGATTGGTAACTTTCAATTTTTCATGAACTTGTTTCAAATAGTTGCAGGTCAGATGATTTGCCATGCATTCTTTAAGATCTGAATTAGGCATGAAAGGCAATCTGAAACGATTTTATTGAATATTATGCCTTACTAATTTTAGCAAGTTTAGCAAAGTATATTGTTTTCTGTGCCCTCACAGGCTAAAGTCAATGAATTATTTGTCTTCCAAAAGATAAAACGAACAACACAAAGAAGTAAACTAAAGCACAAGCAAAGCCGTGAAGGAAAAGTAAGGTAATGTTACCGCTTGTTTCCACGGTGACCTACGACACTGCCACACACCGCCCTGTGGCCCTAGGGGCATCCCCCTTTGTGGGTGGACTGACCCAATATAGGGAAGGAAGGAGCTGAATGGTGTGGTGAGTGAGAGATGGAAGGAGCTGAATGGTGTGGTGAGTGAGAGATGGAAGGAGCACAACGACCATAGAGAGAAGACGTGTTAAGAAGGTCCTGACGCCAGCAAGGGCAACCATGCCCGGTGCTGACTCTGCTCTCCTCACCATTCACCACTGTGACGCTCAGTAGTATGGCGATGGGCCTGCTACAGCCTCCATGAGCGGCTGCATGGGTCATACTCGGGTAAGTACGACACGAATGTTATGTTTAACCGACCTCTTATGTGACGGGTCGGTTGCGGGGTGCGGCATATCTTCATGGCACCCCTGCACGGGGGTGATGGGATTCTCCAACCCCTAGACAAACATATTAAAGGCCAACAACCGACAAAATGGAGTTGCTTTGCATTTTTTACGTCAGTATGCGTCCCAAACCAGGATAACCAGTCCCCAGGTTACCTTGGCAAAGACCATACCAGTCACAGTAAGCAAAAATTAAAAACCAAACACGCAACTTCTTGGCTTTACTCCACGAGTATGCTGAGTTTTGGATGATTATATTTACTTGCAGAGAGGTTTAGTGTCAGTTGTGTCAGTTGATATCATTTTGGCGAAACATGAGTGATGGCATTCTAGCTCTTCACGTTCTTCCACGCAAGGAATACATCTTCTGTTTAGAAATTTGTACTGAAACCACAAATTATATTACTTTTTCTTATCTTATCAGGTTACAATGTGTAAAAGTTTGGAGTAACTTACTTTTTTAATTGAGAAAAATAATTCAGAATGCTTCAAAACAGATGTGATGCGTGGCATAGTGTTACCAACAAATCTGTTTTTTTTATTCTTTGCTTGAAAGTTGACCTGTTACCATTTAACAATACAATCAGTGATTTAAAAAATCAAATTTGGTTCATTTTCATCTGATAGCAGAATTTTAATTCATTGTGGTTATCATATTTCACTTCCAATAGCTAATTGGCTGTTGGATTAATACGGAAATTAACAAGAGATTTTCAATAAATTAATTCTGTATCTTAATCAGAATATCTGTATAGAGGATACCCAGGACAGGATGTACAATAGCGGTCCAAAAATTGTTGCATTTGGCATGCTGCTGAAACTTGAATGAGTAATTCCAATTTTTTTCACAAGAGTGAATTGGTAAGCTTATTGTGTGATCACTTAAGCTGTATTAAAAATGAATGCCGTCTGACCAGTTGCAGCCAGTTATGTGTGATCCCTTTAAAAAGTAGACCTGACCAATCCATCTAATGGTTGGAATTGTAACTAGTCACTCTCAATTTCAGCAGCAAGCTGAGCATGACTAGGCAGTGACAATTTTTATGGCCAGGATTGTACATACAATGATTGCAGGTAAAAAGAAATGCCACAAAAAAGGTTTCATAACTCGACCAATAATAAAATAAACTTCTGCATAGTCACGATTCATGAAAGCTGCCATACCATTAGAGATCCTAAAATGGCCGATTCTTGCTCATCTTTTATTAAATCAAGATCAAGCTTGTTATATTTAATGGCGATTTTTGCTTGGCAACCCCTGGTTATTTTTCCCTCTGACAATTAAGCAATTAAAAATTCCACAAAAAATATTATGTTATAGTTTTTATTTTAGAATACTTACCGATTGTTGCTACCGTCTTCCCCCGAATATAACACCATGGTGTTGTATTCGAGTTTTGTTCGAAATGACAAGTTTGAAAACATTGACCGAAAATTCGAATATAACACCACTTCAGCTATAACACCATGGTGTTATATTCGAATATAACACCATGGTGTTGTATTCGAATTTTTTATTGTTTTCAAATACAACACCATGGTTTTATATTCGAATTTTTTAAAAACTATGAAATACGTACAGTGTACGCTTCCAAAACGCAAACGATACAGCACATGTACGTTTTTATTTAGTTTATTTTTATTGTTTTTTGTTTTTACTTTAAATAAAACACAAAAAATAAAAACATACAAGATATTGTTTGTTTTTTTAATCATAGTCATAAACACATATTAACAATTTTCCTTTTTTTGCAAACTTACATGTTTTTTTACGAATACAACACCATGGTTTTGTATTCGAATACAACACCAGGGTGGTGTTATATTCGAATACAACACCATGGTGTTTTATTCGGGGGAAGACGGTAGCATTTGACTTCCTAGTGCAAAGTTCATTTCATCTAAAACTATTTTGCTCTGAACATTGTCACAAACATCTTTAGACCTCTGCAATGAACTATTGCTAATACACAAGCTGACATTATATGAAAATTAAATTTAGATCTACCCTGACGTAAGATATGCTCATGTTTTTTATTAATGGCCCAATTTTACTCGAATTCCATACTGAATTGATGCTTCTTTTTTCATCTATGAAAAATTGTGGACTAGTGCCCAGGCATTTGCTAACTGTGTAGAAAAACCAATGTTAAGACTATCACTATGTTTTAGACATTTTATTTGCTAATATTTACCATTGGAAGATTTGTCTGCTGCTGATTGATCCTCTAAGACACTTTCCATAGTGCGAACACTAAAGAGACCGATAGATATTTCTGGAAAGTTCTCATTTTCGGTGATAACGGCAGATACTTTGACCGGTGATGAAACGTAGTATTTGATCCGGTCGAATGTCTGGTAGATACAAACTGACACGACTAACGCAGTGATTAAATGCCAAATTGCAGAATAAAAACGACGAAATTTGTTCTTGCGGATTTGAGGAAATTGAGGGAGTAATTGGGGAACTTCAAAGTCCATTTCAATATATTCTGAGATCAATTTTTTCATTCTTTGCATATTTTTGCGACGTGTGAGTACAAGCGCCATGATGTAAGCACAATTGATGTGCTTCTAAACGAAATTCTTATGTAACTTCAATATTTTTACATCGTCTTGGTAACAATATTAAGTTTGCAAGAACAAAGTTTTATTAGCGTTCACTTTTAATTTTATGGGGATACTTAGGTAAATGATAAAAAAAACGTTGTTTGTGCCACTCGTGCCTGTATAACTTCGCTTATTGAATACTGTCTATTTTAATGTTCTATTTCATGTGCATTTTCTATTTCATGTGCATTTTCTATTTTATGTGCATTTTCTATTTTATGTGCATTTTCTATTTTATGTGCATTTTCTATTTTATGTGTATTTTCTGTTTTATGTCTTTCTGTTTTTGAGGAAGTGGGCGTTTCTGTAAATTTATGTGAAGGCAGTTACCAAGGCACCTAACTTAAACGATGGGCCTAACTGGTAATTTTTTTTGTACCGGTACGACAAAAGTTCTTACTGAAATATCTCTAAATTGTCGTCTGCATTCACTGCAGAAACTTTACAAGATGTACTGAATATGCGCAATAAACTCGCCGCAAATTAAAAGTCGGATTGCGAGTGATCCAAAGATACATTTCTCTATGTTTACATTGTTGCGAGCTGCGACCCATCCTAAATTGCCTGCTTGGTCGTCGAGAGTGGTAGCAGGGGAGATTTTAGAGTTGGGCTTCATTGCACAACGTGTCATTTTCTTGAAATGTTTTGACGAAATAAAATGACAAATAAAAAACTTGGATCTATAATTTAATTTAGTAGTTAAACCTTGTAATTAATAAGTAATAACGCTTGGATATACCATATTTCATACATTTTAACTATACTGTACTTGTATAAATAAGTTATAAGTATTGAGTGTAATTTTCTTCAATAGTTTAAAATCAAAGCTACACAATAACTAATATACCGTACCGCCCCGTTTAAACGCCCGGGTTCAATAAAGCGCCGGCCCCGTTTTAGCGCCGGGCAGTCATCGGCGATTCACTGAATTAGCGCCGGCCCCGAATAAGCGCCGGGTTCTCAAAAATCACCGCCTTTTTTCAAAAAATCGGTGATTTTTGCCGAAAATCACCATTTTTTTGCGAAAAATCGGTGATTTTTCGGTTATGCACCGGGTTCAATTTAACGCCGGGTTTCAAATTGGCGCCGGGGAAGCGGCTGAAAAAAAAATTAAACGCCCGGACGTTTAAACGGGCGGTACGGTAATACTTCTAGCAAAAATGTTGAATAAAAAGTCGAAAAATGCATAAAGGTGTGTTAAGCCAACGCTAATAATCCTACAATTTAGAGTAAAATGTGAGCAGTTACTTTCATATACAGCTTTTGCAGTAGGTTAGATTGTACAAGTTTTATAATTGGTGAAAAATCATTAATATATTGTGATTTTTATTTGATAATTTTAAATTCTTAATCTGGTTTAATTTTTGCAGCATTTATCGAGAAAAGAGTAAATGTTGGATATATGATTCAAAAGAGAGAAAACAGATAATCCCAGAAAGAATCCAAGAATAGATCCGATATCGCAGACAAGATTTTCAAATGGTAGAGCCAGTTCCTCTTTGTACACTTCTCGGAAATTACTTTCCAATTCATAACGTGCAAATAGAAGAGATCTATCAATAATGAATGATTGGAATGTCTGATCATACTCCACGTGAGGGATGTACACAGTGTGTTGACACGGAGGATGACACCCACAATTGGTTTTCAAAACATCCTTCAGGTAAGATTTGATAACTCGTTTAGCCGAGGTAGAATTGGTGCAAGAAGGCAACGACGAGTTATTTATGAATGGTAAACTGATGGTAATGAACAAAATAAAATCATAATGCAAAAAAAATATAAATTATATCTTTAAACCTGCATGAAATGATTTGTCTGTCTTGCATTAGACAGTTGTCCTTACATTTTCTGAATTCTTCCATGTCTAGACAAACTTTTGTTGAGGTTTTAAGCCGTGCAAACTGGTAAATAAATATAACATTGTTAATGTTTATTAACGATTCCTAATATTTTAATGGACACTATTTCTCTGAAAAACTAGCTAAACGTAAGTGGCTGTGCATCTGCACCACTATGTGACCAACTGGCGACATTAAGAAGAGGATTCTCAGCAGCTGCTACGACTTATCGTCGTAGCTGCGTCCGCAGCCTGATTGCTTCCTCTAGACAACTACCAATGAAGATTATATCAATCTAAACTGTTTGTTCTCTTGTGTTGTTTCTAATCGTTTATGGTGTCCAAACAACCCATGGTCCTCCCCTGGCCATGAGGCAATCGACCGCCACTCACAACTACACATATCAGTGGCACTTTGTGTTACAAAACGTCATGGTGGTCTAGGAAAACGCCTGGAATACACTTACTGACGTTAGTCACGGGTTAAATATAATTTCAGGTACGATAGCCTAACAAGCACCATCTTGAGAGTTCATCAATATTGTAGAACTGATATTTGATTGAAAAAGTGCAACTTACAGATTGCCTCGTGAAAATGACGTGCATCCATGAATTATGCGGATGAATCATGTAAGTGGTAAAATCCATTCGATTCTCTGTTGCCATTAAGAAAATCTAAAATTGAAAATGAAAAGAAAATACCATGCCATCTAGTTGAATAACAGTTTAATACGAATAATGGATCTACTTTAGAATGTGAATTGCATCCTCTATCTTGAATATATTGCAAGATGCAAACATACCCAGTTGCTGTATTGTATTGAACCTCATCTACGATGATATTGTATAAACTACTTTATTATAAATGTGAAATTTAGTCAATTTTACCATATTTGACTTCAGTGCAGTCTCCAAATATGGTTGAAATCGGTGTTTTCGTTCCTTCATTGCGATTTATGAATGAAACATCGAACTCGATAGCACTCTGTATTAGAAAACAAATTACATCAAAAATAATATCCCGACAAAACCAATAACCTTTTCCAGAAACATACCAAGGGCCAAAAACTGTCGATGTTGGACGAGGCTTCCCACAAACCATCTGCATTGCCAGCAAATTCCGATGGTGGATCGAGTAATTCGGCAATGCTCAATTTCTCAACACATTCATCCAAACTGTTGTTTTTTATCACTTTTTCTTTTTCATCAAATACAGCATCATTCTCATTGCAAAAAAGTAATGTTGGGATTTGAACAAGCTGGTCTTCCACTACTTCAATCGTGGAGTAAACAGGAAATGAGTAAAACGACATTATGCGACTGCTCACTTGATAAAAGCAGACGCAAGCGGATACAGCCAGAATTAGTCCTCTCACGTACGAATGTGACTTGATTACATGTGACAATTCATTTTGTCTGTCTACAATTTTATGAATTCGGTAAATGATTTTCTTCTCCCAGCCCCTTTTCCACTTCCGGGACATGGCCATCTTCTTATACAGCTTTTGTGTTCTGCGAGTGATGACTTCGACTAAATTCAAACACGAGGCTCCGATGTACAAGCCAAGAAAACCTCCTATGTCACACAGCAGTGAAATGATGTCGTAACTGAATTGCTCGGACAAAGTGAGTCTTTGATTGCTGAATGAAGAAATTGTCAAAGTGTTATCGGTGACATTATCAAAATTTTGATGAGCAATTATCATAATTTTGCTGCAAGCTCTGGCACAACTGCAGTTGTAATGCGGATTGATAAGCTTCACTTTCTCTTGAATTGTTTTCATCATTATGCAGGTCAGGTTGTTTGTCAGGCATTCTTCAAGAGCTGAATCAGTCATGTATGGCAATCTGAAAAGATTTTATTGAAAAGACTTGAGATGCTTGATATTAAGTGAACTGTGAACCGAAAAAGTTTGGGAATCACTGCACTAACCATTACCAGAATTAATCGGAGGATAAAATAAATGCACACTCTCTTAGACAGTTCACACAAACAAATAAGACCTACCTAAATCATTCCAATAATAGCAAAGCTTTGCAGAAAAGCCAAGCAAGAACTTAACAAACAAGAAACTCAGAATTTCTTGGTTATTCTCTACAGTTTTGCTAATTTTAGGCTGATTATATTTACCTGCAGAAAGGCTTAATGTGTATTGATATAATTTTTTTGAAACATGAATGATGGCATTTTTGCTCTTCTCGTTCTTCCACACAAGGACTGCTTCTTCTGTTAAGAAATTTGTACTGAAATTACAAATTAATCTGGTTACAATTTGTAAAAATCTGGAATAGTAGTAATACTTACTCTCTTAATTGTGAATAATAATTCCGAATGCTTCAAAACTGATGAGATACGCAGCATAGAGGAACCAACAAATATATTTTTTTTATTTTTTGCTTGCAAGTTGACCTTTTACCATTGAGCAATACAAATACAGGTAATTAAAAAATATAATTTGGTTCATTCTCATCCCAGAGCAGAATTTTAACTCATTTATCATGTTTACATGTACTCAGTCATCTAGAAAACTGAAAATCCAAATATTACTTTTCTGGAAAACTGATCATGTATACAAACTAATTTTCCAGAAAAGACAAACTAATTCGGAAAACTAAATTCCAGTTGTACTCTGAGAGTGGACGGATGCCATTAGGGCACAGAAATGCCTAAACAGCGCCGGGCGCACGCCATGATGCGAATGCGCACACGAGACTGTATTTAATGGTTTATGGCCTTTATTCAGTGACTAAGGGGTCAGTATCTCATGCCTCTTCTATTGCTATGCTGCATTGCTGAATCAGACCTGCGACCACACACGGCACATGTGGTTGGGGTGTGGTCATCTCGATTCGTTTTTGTAATTTTTGTCTTTTGTTTAATAAAAATCAGCACTTAGAAATTAATTATATTGTATTTTTAATTCAATTTAGTTTGGCATGCGCCAAACTAAGTCATGTGACTAGGGGGTGAAAACTCCCCAAGCATACTTCACCCCAATTTGGCTGGGGTGAGCCCTAATTAACCGTTTTGGTGCAGCAAAATCCTTTGTTGCACCAAAATGAGCAAATTGTGCAGATTTACTGTGCAGCTCCAAAGTGTGCCAAGCTTGAATTATCAAATTTGGCGCACTCTTGAATTCACACTAAAACCAACAACACACTTGTCACTGCTAAGCCAAAAACTTGCTAGTATCGACCGTGTTAAGTGTTTGTGTGATTCGCAATCTCTGCTTTTGATGTGTTCTGTGCGTAGATGACTTCGGATTCTCGTGGATTTAGTCGGATTGTGTTGGAGGTGGCGAAAGTACGAGGCAGTAGTTGCAAGGAACCAAATTAGAATACTTTATTTTGCATAAAAATACAGGTGGCGCTGTACGCGATCTCGTAATGTCACGAGAACGCGACGTGCGCCACAATTAAAGAATAAAGATGGAGTGCAAAACACTCCAGTATCCCCTCAATTGCGAAGCAACCAAGAAGAGCAATTAAAACAAACAATTGAACATATAATTAATTTGAACATGAGAATTGTTGTGCAAATAGTTGCACGAAATTTGTAACAGAATAGTGCAAGAGTTGCACGAAATTTGTAATAGAATAGTGCAAGAGTTGCACGAAATTTGTAACAGAATAGTGCAAGAGTTGCACGAAATTTGTAATAGAATAGTGCAAGAGTTGCACGAAGTTTGTAATGCAAAATAAAACATTGAAACACGAATTGAAATTGAATAGCACATATTTGAACATTGAATAAATTGAAACACGAATTGAAATTGAATAGCACATATTTGAACATTGAATAAATTGAAACACGAATTGAAATTGAATAGCACATATTTGAACATTGAATAAAATGAGTTAAGGATAACTCTCTCCTCCCCCCCTGAAAAGCTAAGCTGGAAACAGCTAATAAAACTGCAATTTGCGCGGCTCAACATGTACCGTGTTGACGGGGGCCGACGCGGTTACAGACTGCTTATCACCGGACCAGCAGGCAGCCTGAATGTGCCCAATCTTGCCGCACGCATGGCACCGGGACTGTCGGAACTTACACTCGTGCCTACGATGGTCCGTGGCGCCGCACGAAAAGCATTTGTGGCGGTCGTCACTCGATTGGGGCTGGAGGCTCGCAGGATCCGCTGGAGGCGCCGGGCCGTGGAAGGAAGAACTGTGGTCACGGTGGGTGTTACGTCGCTGGTTCCTACCGTTCTGGATCGTGTGGACTGCCGTAGGAGGGTCCTCGAAACTGGAAACGTCGGCGTAAGCCAATTCCGCGGCGGTCGCAGCATCCAGCGCCTTTTCAAACGTCAAGTCGCTTTGAATGATGAGCGCATTTTGCACGTGCTTCATCTGCAAACCCCAGATGAATTGGTTGCGCAGTTCATTATTGAGCGATTCGCCAAGCTCGCAGTATCTTGTTAGCGCTTGGAGTGCGGCCGCGAAGTCTGCAACGGATTCATCGGGCTTTCGTCGCCGTGAGCGGAAGCGGAACAGCTCGCCGCCGACCAGTGGCTTGGGCTTCTGGTGCTTTTCCATCAGCTTAATCACATCGGCGTACAGCATTTCGGCCGGATCTTTCGGGAACGCCAAGTCCGTGATTTTTTTAAAAGTTGCAATGCCGACGCAAGCCAACAAGGTATTAACTTTCTGCTTGTCGTTGGTAATTCCATTGCAGGTGAAAACACACTTCAGCTGGGCAGTGTAGGTGCTCCAGTCGTCTGCTGGATCGTATTTGTTAGGGTCACCAACAAGGCGAGGCATCTCGTAGATTTAGAAGAATAAAATCGGCGAAAACACACGTAAAAACTCACACGTTCGGAATTAGGCCTGCACTGGAAAGGCGTGGACAGCGTGGTCGGAGGACAGCGTGGTTGGAGACCGGAAGTGTTTGAAAAAGCACACAACAACACCAAAAAGTCACTGGAAATTAATTGGGTTGAAATATCTCATCCGCTCGTCGCCATTTGATGTGTTCTGTGCGTAGATGACTTCGGATTCTCGTGGATTTAGTCGGATTGTGTTGGAGGTGGCGAAAGTACGAGGCAGTAGTTGCAAGGAACCAAATTAGAATACTTTATTTTGCATAAAAATACAGGTGGCGCTGTACGCGATCTCGTAATGTCACGAGAACGCGACGTGCGCCGCAATTAAAGAATAAAGATGGAGTGCAAAACACTCCAGCTTTCTTTGCACCCATTGTGCAAAGCCAGCACCCGTTTCCACCCGTTTGCACCCCTTTGCGCTGTGTGTACCAGCCGTCGCTGCTGCACACATTTGGAGAAGAGAAGAAGAAGAGTTCACCGTTAACCACCAATAATGAAGTAAAATTCTGCATAGTCATGATAATTGCCATACCATTACACATCCTAAAATGGTCCTTTTTCTAGCATCATTAATTAAACGTAAATCAAGCTTGTTATACTTAATGATGATTTTTGCTTGGCAATCAACGGGTATTTTTCTATCTGCAATTAAGCAATTGAAATTTCCATAAAAATTATTATTACGGATTTTGTTTTAAAATTTTGTAAATAATACTTACCAGTTGTTACTAACATTTGATTTCCTAAATAAATGTTCATTTCATTAATAACAACTTTGCTCTGAATATCACAATTATCTTGCGACCCCTGCAATTAATTATTGCCAATATAAGTTTAGAAAAAATACAGTTTATAAATTTATAAATTGTTGATAAAAACAGTGACATTATGGTCCTTTTGGACACATGGAGTTATCCAGTTGCTATGTTATTTATTATCAATTTTTTATGGTTTTTTATCAATTTTCTGTTATAATTCTAAATTCTCATATTCCCATGTTAAATCTAGTTTTAAGCGTTTTAGTACAAATTATTGTTGTGATAATGAGATGCGGTTTCCTTTAGTGCTACTGTTATTTCGAGCTTTCTTTTGTGGTGACCCAGTTGGAAGTGTGTCCCCCCGAAGCGGATACTTTCCCTCTGAGTCACTATGATTGAAGAGTCGTTCCCCCCCCCCCCCCCCGAGTTGGCTCCACCTCCCCTTAGCAGGTGTGTGCCCCGAGGGGAAGGAAGCGGCTGGTAGTCAGCCCTCATTGGTTGATCGCCGGCCCTTCACCCCACTGCATAAAAGGCTGTGTTTCCCGCCTAAAAGACAGAACTTACACAAACGACACCAAGAACACAGCAACTACCTCACCGTCAGGCCAACTTCAAGTACAAGTTAGGATTGATCGAGGATCGCTGAGTAAAGTGCAACTGTAACTCTCACGAAGTCACTTGAGAGCTATTCCGGCGAAAGCAAGAGAATAGCCCTTGTGAAATCACCCAGGATAATCGTCCCCACGATTATTCACCGAAGTAAGCGTCCGTGTGCTTTGTTAGGAACCCCCAGTTCCCAAACGAGGCTTCTGCGACGCTAAACCAACCCCTAGACAATAGGCACAGATAGAAGACTCGAAAGAGCATTCCACCGCGTCCGTGAACGACGAATCCGTGACGAATTAACGACAACTCGAGACGCCACCATTGTTCCGCCGACCACGCGGGACCGAGGACGCCATCTTGAGAAATCCTTTGTTCGACTCTGACCAAGTCGACTCTAGAATTTTACTGAGTGTATTTAAGGCCTCCAAGCCTATTAAATAAAACCCTTTGTTCATTTATATACATTTAGAAGTTATTTGGGTATTTGCATTGTAAACTATCTCAAACTGAGACTAGCTGACTTTCAAATAAAATGGCGGACCCGCTGGTCTGCGACGCACACGCTTGCTTGTTTAAATTCAAAAGTAATTTTATTAACAATTCAACCCTGTTTAAATATCTCTCTAGTCAACCCTGATTGGTTGACTACAAGGAACAGTCCCCAATTGGCTGTTTGCCCCCAAAACGTCTATAGGACATATTTGTATATGTCCGCCCGCCCTCTGGTGACGTATTGTCGCCGTTATCCGTCTCGAACCCGAAAAACTCCACAGCATAATTGATCACAGGTAAAGTATTACACGCTAGCGCATTTAAACCTATACCAAGTAGGACGCGGCACTTTGTTCGTTTATTTTATTATATTTTTAATTCAGTACAGACTTGGATTTGACAGAGCTGTTGTGTTTTCTCTTTTCTCCCCGTTTTGGTCCTAGACCTTAGTTTCTACAATCCCGTATGGATTAGTTGTGCTAGTAGCTTCCATAAACTCCCTCCTGAGGGCGCCTTTGACCAACTATACTACCTGTGGTAATGGGTTAGGTCAGTGTTTGCATTGGCAAAACAACCCTCACCCCTCCATTCTTCTACACAATCTTCAAGTCATACACGTGGACCACATCTGCTGCACACATTACACGATTTGAATTAAAGGTCACCCTCGATTATACAATTGCGTTTACAATTACAAGCAGCGACTTTTACTCAAAGTAATACAGTAATTTAACTCATTGTAGGTTTACCTTGGTGTAAGACAGAGTTATATTTCTTACTGATGACTTAGTCATTCTTTTAGAACTCCATACTGAACCAATGTTTCTTTTTTCATCCATAATAAATTGTGGAGTAGCACCTTTGCATGGCTTAGCTGTTTAGAAAAAAAAAATTAACGACAGAAATTCGTTTTTAGACTATTTATTGCAAATATTTACCGTCAGGAGATGCATTTTTTGCTAATTGAATCTCTAAGACACTTTCCATAGTATGAAAAACAAAGAGACCAATGGCTATTCCTGGAAAGTGCTCGTTTTCATTTATAACAGCGGAAACTTTGACCGGTGAGGAGACGTAGTATTTGATTCGGTCAAATGTCTGGTAGATGCACACTAACACGACTAACGCAGTGATGAAATGCCAAATCACGGAATAAAAATGACGGAATTTGTTCTTGCGGATTTGAGGAAATTGAGGGAGTAAATGGGGAACTTCAAAGTCCATTTCAATATATTCTGAGATCATTCTTTTCATTCTTCTTTGCATATTTTTGTGACGAGTGGGTATAGGCGCCATAATGTAAAAAGGTGCAAGAATGAGTAATTATTAATATTTCTTACTCGTATTTTTCGCTTCGGAGCCGTGTTCGAAGTGTAAACACAGTTTGTTTGATATGAAATTTTAATGCATTTACATCGCCTTGACGACAATATTAAGTGCACAAGCAGGAAGTATTTAAAGTATTCCGTTATAATTTAGTGCTTGTTAATAAAAATGTGTAAAAACCAGGGGCGGATCTAGCTTTTCGGGGGCCCGGGGCTTGAGGTTTTTTCGGGGCCCCTTTCAAAATTTTTTCGCGACCTTTCTTTTTTTTTCTTTTTTTTAGTGACCTTTTTTTTTTTTTTTTTTTTTTTTTAGTATATGGCCCAGAGTCTCGGAGGCCCCCTAGAATTTGGGGGCCCGGGGCTCAAGCCCCGATAGCCCGGTGCTAGATCCGCCACTGGTAAAAACATGTTGTTTATACCATTATAACCTCGATTACTTAATAATATCTATTTTAATGTTTAATTTTATGTGCACTTAGTATTTTATGTCTATGTTTTTAAGGAAATGGGTGTTTCTGATAACTTGTGAAGGCAGTTTAAGTTAAGCGGCCGCCCTAGTTGTCAACTAACAACACTTCGATCCACATTTTCTTTCTGTATGACAAAAGTTTTCTTGTAATATTTCAAAATTGTAGCCGTGGACATCAAAATGGTCCAGAGAGAATTTTTTGATTTGGCTTTTATTATTAAAAACTTTAAAAGATGCACTAAATAAACGGCAGCCATTTGTAAAGTCTTTCTGATGCAATAATGTGAGTGAAGGATGTGTACAACATTATAATGTCATATTGGCCAAACGCTATCTATGGATGATTTATTGAACTAAACCAGCCGGTAATCGGTAGGGCTCTACCGCATGACAGTACAAGTATGTCATTTACTTAATTGGGTTTTTGGCAAAATAAATCACAACACATAAAATAGTTGGGTAAAACTAATTTTACTAATTAATCCTACTGTACGAGTTTCTCAACATTACATTTCCTGAATCTAAACCGTACAATCAGGCTGAAGTTGGCACCACATTCACATTCAACCAAACTACAGATAGAACAAATCCCAATTTTTTTTTACCATGTATGTCAATGGTTTTTACACGAAAAGAAGGACTTTCTCCTAAACAAACCGTGAACAGAACAAGTCTCTACTCCTCTTAGTTTTCGAGCAGCAAGCATTTGAATATGGCACAAAAAAGACTTGTACTTAATTTCCCAATCTGGTGCCACAACTTCATTTTAAAATGAAAACGAATTAGCTGAAATAAAGCCTGCCATTGTGGCAAAAATTAAATTTCTACTGCAAAAGTACTAAATTTCTTAAATAAATGTATTCAAATGTGCATTATCATGCAAGTACTCAAGAAAAACCACTATCGTTTTTAATGCCTCAATGATTTTTTTTTTCACAATAATAAAAAATTCCATTTTGCTGATTTTTTTCTGATTTGTTTCCTTTTTAAAAAGAAAATCGAAGATAACTAAAATAAGTTGGAGAGTTGAAATTTGATGGTGCTCTACAACTTTGTAATTGACTTTTTTGCTCTAACCGGATTGGTTTAGAAGTTAGCAAGTGAATGACCATGAAAATGGCCTTCAAGGTCAAATTTGATTACATCATTGGATTGCTCTCACCCAACTTTCTATATGATCGCTTCATCAAAGTTGGCCTGGATGCAATTGCTCAGGAAATATTTGAGGGGAACAGGCTTTTGACTCACCCTGTTTTTGACTTTGACCAATCCCGTTAACCTAACAACTTTTTGACTGCTTTGTCCAGTCACGATAATTTTTCAACTGGAAAACTAAAATTAAGAAATAAAAACCCCAACCACAAAAATCTAGCTCAGTTTTCTAAAATATTTTGCAAACATTTAAATATTTTTTATTGTTTGATATTATACTTCTTGTCTTCACTCATTACAAGCAAACCATTGTTAGTGTCTAATCTCATCAGATTTCTTACCGGATCTTATACAGGATATTATTGTGTGCTTAAAATTAAACAAGGATGTACTTTTACTGTTATTTTATTGATATTTGAGCTACAGTACATAAATATAAGATTATGTATTTGTTTAATTTAATGATAGTAGTTGTCTTATGTTGTCTATGTTGAACCACATACACTCCCAAGAATATATCCACAAAATCGTACTCAACAAAGGTGGTCACAGAGGTAAGATGAGTTTGTTTTATAGTAGTAGATTTTTCAGCATTTCATTAATCACAGGCTGGGCCAAAAAAAGTGAATTTGATATTATTATGCAACATTATATATTTGAGTATGCCACATTTTCTAGCCCACCCTGTATACTGATACTGAGGACCCAAGTTGAATTTAAAAAATTAAATTTAGGGTGAAGGGTTTGGGGTTTAGGGATGACAGTTTGTTGTTAAGTCACTGTACATCATCACCAAAACTGCAATTAATTTTTTTTAATTGCTTACATACAGGGTGTTTCGTTTAAGACTCCCCAGTCAATTTCCAGAATAAGTATATGCTTTTTTAAAAAACCAAGCAGACTATTCTATAGCAAAGTACGGATGACGAATCCAATGGTGTAATCAAATTTCATGTCAGACATGCAACAATGCACTTTTCATTTGCTAACTCGTTAGCTGGTTGAGATAGAGCAAAGTTTCCAATTACAAAGTTGTAAAGCACCATAAAATTAGTACTATCCAACTTATCTTAGTCACCTTAAGTTAACTTTTTTTTTTTAAAAAAAAAGGAAAACAAATCAGCAAATTGAAAATGTTTATTCTTAGAAAATAAAATAATTTAGGCATTTAAAAAATACAGTGGTTTTTCTTGTTTACTTGCATAATAATGCAAATTTGAATACATTTATTGAAGAAATTCAGTACTTTTGCAGTAGAAATTTAATTTTTGCCACAATGGCTGGCTTTATTTTAGCTGATTTGTTTTCATTTTAAAATGAAAAAAATTAACTTAAGATGACTAAGATAAATTGGATAGTACTAATTTTATGGTGCTCTACAACTTTGTAATTGGAAACTTTGCTCTATCTCAACCAGCTAACGAGTTAGCAAATAAAAAGTGCATTGTTGCATGTCTGGCATGAAATTTGATTACATCATTGGATTCGTCATCCATACTTTGCTATAGAATAGTCTGCTTGGTTTTTAAAAAAAGCATATACTTATTCTGTAAATTGACTGGGGGGGTCTTAAACGAAACATCCTGTATATTAATTTATTTACGTAGTTTGAAGAATGTTATAATCGAATGCCACACTAATTTGGGTGATTGTTAAAACACAAAAGAATAAGGCGATAAAAACTATAACAATAGTAATTTAGTATCTCTTTGGCAATTTATTTTGTTAGTGTTCTTAAAGAGAAAAACATGGATGCTCTCCGGTAACAATTTTACAATTGAAACAATTAAATTTTGAAATTAAATATTCTTTTGTGCCATTCAAAGTATCTTAACTACATAATAAATTACTTCTTATAAAAAACAGGACATTCAGAGAAAAACTGAAGCTCACTATGATTGCCAAGGGTCATAGAAGAATTGCTTCTATAATTTTACTGATGCATTGGTCTTATCTCATTGCAGAAAACAACATAACATCTGCAGTTAATGGTAAGTGTAAAATCATTGCAGCAGTTTCCATTGCAAAAATCTAGAACTAAATTTGCAAGCCTTTAACTACTTCTCCCCACTTTTCCCATATGTCCACCAACTTCCATCATTATCTGTATCATTGCACTACTTCATCCACTGTAATACACCATAGCACACCAAAACCACTGTTATCTGTATCATTGTACACCAACATCTACTGTTTTGGCCAATTCTTGCACTCACCCAATGTCTCCTGGCCATTCTTGCACTGTCCCAACGTTTAAAGACATAAAATAAACACCTTTGCACCTTATAATATTTCTATCCTAATTATAATGTATATTATTTATTATTATTGTATTTATTGAAACACTAGGTGCATTCAAAAAGTCTAAAACGTATGCACAACTCGTTTCGTGTTTGAACGTGACGTCATTCCCATTGAATAACATTTTTCAGTATTCAATGGGAATGACGTCACATTCAAACACGAAACGAGTTTTGCATACGTTTTAGACTTTTTGAATGCACCTACTATTTCTTCTAACTTTTTCACTAAAAATGATTTAATTACGCACTATATATTCTTTTTTTCACACGGCAAATTACTTAATTCCGCACTAATGTTTAAAATTATACTAACTGTGCCTTTTTCTTTTCTCCCAGAGAAGAATTTTTTGGCTTCTGGAGATTATTAAAAACATTATTACAAACATGTCCATGATGTGCTTGCACACATGTTTTAGAAAAAGTCGGTGACCCCTTGCCACACGCTGGCAAATGGCCCTAAGGTCTAAGGTCATCCCCTGCTCGCGGAGTGGTATGACCCAGTATAGGCAAGGAGGGAGCTGATACTTCCTCACAACTCTATTTCTTGATGAATGAGGCTTTGGTCACTTCAAATTCCTCATCTCAATATCCGAAAGCAGCTCAATCTTAATCTTTTTATCCCCAATCAGACAGAAGGCAAAAACATTCTTCTTGGGGGAAAAGGGAACAAGGTATTGTTACTTCTTGAAGAGAGAGACCCAGAGCATGTCTTACTCTATGGGTGGCCTTATTCGGACTGGGGGTTAAAACTGGGTTGTATTTATTGACCCCCTATTTATAATTATAAAAACACCTAAAATATTTAATTTCACACATATTGAGTTTGCCCCCAAATCATTGAATCTATCCCCCAAATCATTGAATCTATCCCCCAAATTCAATTATTTTCCCCGGGAACGTTTTTAAGGCGTTTTAGTAGTTTTATGAACATTTTTATGACGTTTTCGACGTGTGTGTCATTGAGATCGGATATTTTGGCATTACAGTTGGCAAACTCAGACCAGAATTTCGAAGTAGCAAAAGGCCTATTGCTTAAGAAATGAAGACTGGAGACAAGCGTTGTTGATTTTTCGGATTACTTTGAGGAGGAGTACTTGAATCGTTTTGTTGGGTGGCATGTTGGTCATTGTCTGGGCTCAGCTTGCTAAATGCTAAATTATTTGCTCTACAACCAACCCGTACATTGAAGTTATTATCCGAAGCATACAACTGGCAAGCATCGAAGTCGTGTGTCAAGACTCGTCTCAGGGGTAATCAAAAATTTTATTTCATTACGCCCACAAACCAAAACAATGTGCGTGAACCAGACATTGACACACACTTGAGGCAGACCAAACTTCAAAATTGGCGCCGATTCGATAACTACCGACAAAACATGTCTGCAAGCATACTCTTGGAGTAGCCATAAAGGAGGGCTTTCTGGTAGTGCCACCCAAGGCCAAGAATGTTCCAATTGGGCATAAAAGCAAATGGGGTAGGCCATCTAAGGCCACACTGGCATTGCAAACATTAAACCGGGGATATTTAATATTTGGTGGAAAAATCAAGGAAAATAGTGTTAAAATAAACAGTGTGGAAATAAATATTTTTTGGGGTTTGTTAACTACTAATGGGGGGGTCAAATAAATAAAAATAGTGTGTGAATAATTGGTGTGCAATTAAATCGATTTGGGTAATTTTTCATTTAATTTGGGGGTGTCAATAATTTGATCTCGTTAAAACTGTACATGGGGTAGACATGGTTACATGAAACTACATAAGTAGACTAAATAATCATTGGCGCCACCATAGTGTAAGAAGGGATAGTGGTCTCACTCCGTCAGTTCCCTGACTCGCCACGGTGGCGCTGCTTTACACAGACAGACTACGACAGCATAGAAATGCATGCTGACCTAGGTCAAAACCACTCATTTTGATTGTTTTAAGCATCAGAAGTAAAAATAATTTAAAAAATAATTTAAAGATAAAAAAATAAAAATAATAAAATAATAAAAATAAAAAAATAATTAAAAAAAAATTTTTTAAAATTAATTTTATTCATCTTTTTTACCAAATTAATGTTTCGTCGTCTAAAATATGTGTGTAATAATTATTTTTATTTCTGATGCTTAAAACAATCAAAATGAGTGGTTTTGACCTAGTTCAGCATGCATTTCTATGCTGTAGTAGTCTGTCTGTGCAAAGCAGCGCCACCGTGGCGAATCAGGAAACTTACGGAGTGAGACCACTATCCCTTCTTACACTATGGCGCCACTCATGTTGCACCACACTACGGAATACCACATTGCCATACTGTAATGTATACACAACATTCCAACATTAGGTAGGCTATCTAAGGCCGTAAAGGCATGTTGGCAAAATTTTAAACATTAGTGCAGAATTAAGTAATTTTCAGTGCAAAAAAAAAGAAAAAACAGTGCAAAAAAACAGCAGTGCAGAATTAAATCATTTTTAGTGAAAAAGGAAGAATAAATAGGGTGCAAATAATTTATGACGTATTATTAGGAACTGGTGTCCATAGTGACCAATCAAGTGACGAGTCAAGTGAGCAGTCAAGTGATGAAAGGAGTGACCAATCAAGTGACCAATCAAGTGACCAATCCAGCGACTCATCCGGCGACTTATCATGGGACCCATGGGATCAAATCTGGCCAAAAGTGAATGATCATTCAACTGACCAATCATGTGAAAGTGATGATGAATAAATATTGTTTTACAATTCCAAAAAATAATTAATGTGTAATTTTAAAATACTCTCACACTGCAGGAATGTCCAATGACACTGAAGAACCACCCAAAGACGAGACATTTTCCACCGGAGCGCGAGCGCATTAACTTAAAACAAATCAATCGATATTCTATTGGCTAAATATCGATTTTTTTCTTCCGTTCTCTCGTTTCATCACTCATTCTGAGTCATATTACTCGCTCGACAAGGTTAGGAAACGCCAAAGCCCCCTGAAAACCGTCAGGGGGCCTATGGTTAAGGTTCTGTTAGGTTAGGTCGAGAGTAGGAGACTTGGACATGTGTGATGCCTGGAGAGGACGGTCAAGAAAAAAATCGAAGCACAGCAGTCTTGCAGTTTCCCACTTGTCGTCGTTGGGATCGGTTATAGTGTCCGGTGTACAGAGTGACTCTGTACACTAGATACCACTGACCTCATGTTGTTTTCCACTTGTTTCTATTGCACTTGTTTTCTTCTAATTTATTTCCTAATGAATGACCATGCTATAGTTTAGTGTTTTGTTTGGAGAACTTTGTAATATTGTTTATACGTTTTCTCCTATTTTTATTTTAACCATGACCATGCCATAGTGTATAGGGGTGTTAAGACAGCACCCCTTTAATGATATATTTTGATTTTCATCCTCATAAATTAGCACAAGAAAAACCACAACAGCAAGTAACTTCTGGTAATGTTTCTAAAGCAACTGGTAAATATACTGTATAAAACTGTAATGTAATATAACTAATAAATGTTTTTTTCTTCATTTTATTTTACATAGATCCTGCAGCAAAGGCCGTACCGTTTCTTGGTGTAAAAGAAACCAACTAATATGTATAACTTAATACAGCTCTCTTATATATGAGCATCTTGTTATTGGGAATTAACTATAATTAATGAATTATATAGGAAATTGATAAACTTACTGAAATATATGGGAAATTGATAAACTTACTGAAATATATGGGAAATGGATAAACTTACTGAAATTAATGGGAAATTAATAAAATTACTGAATTATATTGGAAAGAAATGGAATGACTGAATTATATTGGAAATAAATAAAATTACTGAATTAAATAGGAAATAAATTGGTATTTTTGGATACTAATGCAAATCGTGATCGTCTAGAGAGCATGAAACAAGTCAGCCATTGTTAAATTCAGATTTACAAGTGATTTTATTATGCTAATTTTACATAGGGGATGCTGGTATAACAGCATCAAAGATTAGTATTGGTCAAGAACAAAGACCAAGCAGGAAAGCAAAATCCTGCATCATTTCCCCATTAAATGTTACAACAATAAAGTCTAAGAGAGGTGTGTCTCTGTTGACAATTAAGCAAGAAGTGTTGTTTAGGAGGTAAGGTAGCCCAGAAGTCACTTCTGATAACATGATTGACAAGCGATGTCAATTGTGATCAGGGGTGGGGTTGAAATAAAAAGATGTTGAGAGCAATTGTATGCGCAAACGATTTGCACACAAATTACAGACGATGAGTTGGCAAAATTAAAAAATTGAAATAAAATTGAAATAAAATAGGAATTATAATGAAAATTGGAAAAATTAAAAAATTAAAAATGGAGGTAAAAACCATACACGTGACAAGTTTAATACAAAGAATGGACTTACTTTAGAATGTGAATTGCAACCTCTATCCTCAATCGATTGCACGATGCAAACATACCCTGTTAGTATATTGTATTGAACCTTATCTATGGTGACATCGTATTTCTATTTTATTAGAAATATCCAAATTTGGTTAATTTTACCATATTTGACTTTAGTGCAATCTCCAAATATGGTCGAAGCAGAAGTTTTATTTCCTTCCTCTTGGTTTACAAAGGAGGTATCTAGTTCCATGGCACCCTGCATTATAAAATAAATTATATCTAAGGTAACATCTCTACAGAAACCCACAACTTGCTGCCCTTTACAAAGAAACGTATCAAAGGCAAAAAACTGTTGATGTTAGACCAAGCTTTCCACAAACGATCTGCATCGCCAGCAAATACCGATGATGGGTCGAGTAATTCGGCAATGCTCAATTTCTCAATGCACTTTTCATCTAAATTGTTGTTTTCGATAACTTCTTCTTTTTCAGCAATCACAGTTTCACCCTCGTTACAAATAAGTAACGTTGGGATTTGAACAAGCTGTCTTCCACTACTTCAATTGTGGTGTACACAGGAAACGAGTAAAACGACATTATGCGACTGCTGACCTGATAAATGCAGACACAAATGCACGAAAGCACAATCAATACTTTGATCCGCATTAATAACCTGTAGGATTGAGTGTTTACTTCCTGTGATAATGTGTATTCGTTTTGTCTGGGTATAATTTTACGAATATGCTGAAAAATTTTCTTTTCGAACCATCTTTTCCACTTCCGGGACATGGCCATCTTCTTGTACTGCTTTTGTGCTCTGCGAGTGAACACTTCGACTAAACTCAAACACGAGGCTCCGATGTACAAGCCAAGAAAACCTCCTACGTCACACAGCAGAGCATTGAAGTCGTAGCAGAATTGCTGGGACAAAGTGAGTCTTTGATTGCTGAATGAAGAAAATGTCAAAGTGTTATCGGCGACATTATCAAAATTTTGATGAGCAATTATCATAATTTTGTTGCAAGCTCTGGCACAATTGCAGTCGTAATGCAGATTGATAAGTTTAATTGTTTTATGAATTTCTTTCATATACGTGCAGGTTAAATTATTTGCAAAGCATTCTTTAAGATCAAAATTGGACATGCAAGGCAATCTGAAATGATTTTATTGAATATTATGCAGCGGCAATATGAAAGTAAGCTTTGCACGGAATGGAGTTTTCTAGCAAAGGTTAGTTTACTGACTCAAGTGATTGCAAAAGCGCGAAAGTCGTGCCAACACATAATTTAATAGCTTTATACTAATTTTGGGATGATTGTATTTAATTGCAGAGCGGCGTGATGTCAGTTGATATGAATTTTTTGAAACATGAGTAATGGCATTCTAGCTCTTCACGTTCTTCCACACAAGGAAAACTTCTTCTGTTTAGAAATTTATACTGGAACGACAAATCAGGTTGCTTTTTCTTATCTTATCAGATTACAATGAGCAGAAATCTGAAGTAACTTACTCTCTTAATGGCGAATAATAATTCAGAATGGTTCAAAACAGATGAGATGCGCGGTATAAAGTCAGGATCGTATCTATTCGTTTTATTCTTTGTTTGCAAGTTGACTATTTACCATTTGCCAAAAGAATAAGTGATTAAGAAATGTAATTTTGTTTAGTCTTATCTGGTGACAAAATTTTAATTCATTGTGGGATGTCATATTTTATCCTCAATGCCCAATTGGCACTTGGATACCAATAATGAAACAAAATTCATTATAGTCGTGATAATAACTGTACCATTACAAATCCTAAAATATATCTATCGATATCATTTTCTATTTCACCGAGATCAAGCATGTTATACTTAATGGTAATTTTTGCTTGGCAATCAACGGGTATTTTTCCCTCTGACAATTCACCATTTAAAAATTTATAAAAATTATTGTTACAGACTTTCAGCAATTTGAAGATAATATTTACCGGTTGTTACAAATACTTGACTTGCTAGCATAAAATCCATTTCCGCAATAACTACATTGCTCTGAGTGTCGACACACGTTCCTTTAGATCCCTGCAATTTATTATTATCCATATAAGCTCGTATTATTTAAGAACTACTCATGGGTTTACCTTCCCGTAGGATATGGTCGTGTTTCTTATTAATGGCCTAATTCTGCTGGCATTCCATACTGAACTGATCTTTCTTTTTTCATCTATAAAGAAACGTGGCATAGTACCTTTGCATTCACTAGCTGTATCACTTCTTTTAGACATTTTATTTGCTAATATTTACCTTTCGGAAATGCATTGGATTTTTTTTCTTGTTTATTACAGTTTCTCCATACAGATCTAAAAAAATTCCTTTTATGAAAATAGATTTTTTTTTCAGTCAAAAGAAAGACCCAGTTTCAATTGTGGATTATTATCAAAATTATATTTGTCTTGGATCTAAAAATGAAAATATAATGCCATTAAATTAATTATCATACCATTCATTAAAATCCACGCTGCTAAATGGAGGGATTTAGACGACTTCCAGCAGAAAGTTTTTTAATGTCTGGAAAACTATTTCTGGCGGATTCCAGCAACTCCAACGTCTCCCATCGAGCGCAAATTGAGTAAACTCGGTAAAATTAAATACTTCATTAAAGTTCAATCCCATTAAATTCTCGATAACGCCATTTTAAAATTCCTGAGACATCTAGCGAGGAATTGTGAAAACACATAAACCTATAAATTTTCAAAACGAGACTTTTACAAGCGTCAATATTTTATTATTCAAATAAATAAGAATATATCACCTTTCACTTCGAGTCTGTTATTTTTTCTTCCATTATTACGTATGTTTGAATGTTATTTCGCGAAAGCAGTCGCCTCTATTTCATTTGCAGAAAATCCCAGCGCCCCGCGAATATGAAAGACATGTGTGCAAGAAATGCGAGGCAGGTTAGATCTGTGGTTAGACCGAGTCTAGACAAGCCCGACGAGACATTTAGTACTTTTGTTTCTGCTTATTCCCGTTGGATGGAGCCGTCGAGCTTATTTTCTTGAAGTAGCTGTAAAACCAAGCTTTTTGATTTGCTGAAATATATCACACGGTAGGATCTTATTCCGATAACTTTCCATTGTCTCTTCGATCGTCGTTGCTCAAAGGTGTACGTTAACTTTTATCGGTTATCAGGCAAGTTTTTTATTTGTTTTTAATCGAACGATCTATCGTTCACGAAATTTTTTTCTTGTATTTAAATTTCGATGTATAGTTTTTTAATTTTGAATATATTTGAGCCAATCAGGGTGGTCGGTTGATTATTTTGAATTTTTACAGGTAAAACATCCATTTCTTAAATTAAAATGAGTCGCAGAGGAGAAAACTACAACCAATCTTCCAGTAAAACTCAAATTTAATTTAAATTTATTTTAAAAAATGTATTTTAATGAATTTATCCGTTTCTAGATTCACGATGCGCCAATGTGTACACGGATGGCGCATGCGCGAACAACGGCCGTGACGGCGCTTCTGCAGGAATCGGTGTAAGTTGGGGCCGAGACGATCCCAGGTAAGAAAAATAAATTATTTTGTCAGTAGTTGAAAAAAATTTGTTTTATTTATCTAAAATACAAAATCAGAAAAATTCATCTCATTTTTATTTTATTTTTATTCAGGAATTTGAGCGAACCAATCGGTGGCCGCCAAACCAACATCAGCGCCGAAATCCGAGCGGCAGAACGTGGCATTCGCCAAGCCAAGGAGTTGGGTTATCAAGAAGTGACCATTAACCCTTCCAACCCTGAGATGGGTCATTTTGTGACCCCGTTTTAAAAAAATCATTTTTTTTATAACAAATAAATTTTTTTTTTATCTGATTTTTGCTGACTATTCCTTTGAAACATCACTAGACACTATACCACAGTTGAAATTTTTTTAATTTTTTAAGTTTTTCTGTAATTTGAACTCAAAGTTTAACTGGGTCAAAAAAGACCCATCTTAGGAGTCCAAAGGTCAAAAAGTATGATCATCAGCAGGCTCCGCTAATGTCAATCATGTCCACCACGTCCATATGGCGTTCACTACATGAATAGACAATCTAACCCCATTGGCTAGATGTTCGGAATTCCCTAAAACCCGGATTTTGCGCATGCGCAGAATCTGGGTCATATAATGCCCATCTTAGGGAGAGATGGGAAACAAATTCTTTCGGGTTGGAAGGGTTAATACCGATAGTAAATTCCTGGTTGACAGTAAGTTATTTATTTGCGAATATGTATTTATCTGATGATTAAATGTAAATTTGATTCAGGTAAGACTAAGTGGATGGACACCTGGCAGCAGAATGATTGGCAAAAGGCGTCTGGTGGACAAGTGAAAAATAGGGCTGAGTTTGAGGCTTTGAATGATGCTTCCAGAGGAATTAAAGTCACTTATGTAAATTTAATAATAATAATTACCGTATTTTTTCGATTCTAAGACAACATTGATTTTAAGATTTTCCCTCTTTATGGATGGGGGTGGGGAGTATGTCTTAAGAATCAAAGAAATAGCGTAGTTTTGTGTTTTTTCTGAAATAATTTTTCATTATTATTATTAATTAATCAGAAACATGTTCATGGTCACTCTGGAGATGCTGGCAACGAAGCTGCCGACAAATTAGCGAAACAAGGTGCATCCAGACGCCGTTAATAATTTTTGTATTTGGTTTTAAATTTTAATTTGATTTTTTTAAGTAAAGAAATGATATCTTTAACTTAGAATTTTTATTGTTTGGATTCCATAGTTGTGCATCAACAGAGAACCACGACTCATTTCGATTTTATTAAGAGAACATAGAGACATTAATGGTTTAAATGACTGTGTACGTACAGTCATGGACATAAAATTTGTCCCAATCCCAATTCTTACAACTAGGGTTGTTCACGAGTGCAATATATCGAACCGCGATATTTTCCGCAAAACTGCAGAAAACCAATAAAAAAATTGATTTTTACGGAAACCGCACTGCACTCGCCCAAAGAAATAACTGCACAACCCTATACTTAAACCCACAAAATAATAAATGATGCATGATGCAATTAAATGAAATCCGTTTCCCGCACGCATCAAACTTTGAGTGTCACATTTGCTTGAATTCTTTTTTGATGAAAAGAAAATCACAACAAATAAAATAAGTTAGTCGAATTCAATTTATTTTAGTTACTGATTAAATCTTATAATTGTAATAATGCTTCGAGATGTGTATTCGCAAAGATTAATGCCAAAATTTGCGGTAAAAAGTAAGCTATCGCTCTCATACAGGTTTCATTGTGATTTAGATTGTATAAGTTTTATAAATTGTGAAAAAAAGATTTAAAACTCTTATAGAATTTGCTGAGGAAAGAGGAAATATTGAATATTTGATTCAAAAGCGAGAAAACCGATAATCCCAGAAAGAATCCAAGAATAGATCCGATATCGCAGACAAGTTTTTCAAATGGGAGAACTAGTTCCTCTTTGAATACTTCTCGGAAATTACTTTCCAATTCATAACGTGCAAATAGAAGAGACTGATCAATGAATGGGGGGAATATTTGTTCATATTCAATTTGAGGAATGTAGAAAGTGTGTCGACACGGAGGATGGCACCTACATTTGGTCTTCAAAACCTCGTTCAAGTAAGTTTTGATAACTCGTTTAGCCGAGGTAGAATTGGTGCAAGAAGGCAACGACGAGTTGTTGATGAATGGTAAACTGATGGTGATAAATAAAATGAAAAACATAATGCAAAAACCCAAAATATATCATTAAACCTGCATGAAATGTTTTGTCCGTCTTCCATCAGACAGTCGTCCTCACATTTTCTAAATTCTTCCATCTCAAGACAAGGTTTAGTTGGCCTTTGCAACCGTGAAAACTGGTAATTAAATGTTATGGTATTTATAATTCATACATTGTTGATGCACACTGTTAGCTTAAATTGGCTGTGCACCACCATCTCACTGCCATCCACAGGGCAAGGTGGGTCAAGGGACCCAAGACCTGAACTTTAAATTTAAAGGCCCCATTACAGGTTTGTATTTTATTAGATATTCTACTTTCTTCAGGCAGTAGGCCTTCTATAACTGTTATCTATTAAGTTTATTGGCAACACGTGTATAGCTATGGGGTGCTATTATTGGATGTGCCCAGAGCCTCCCAAGGTCTTAAGTTGGAAACACAAGGATATGGGTAAAATTTAAAAGCTTGCATTTACTTGAAAATGCGGCTAAAAACTCGCCCACTTGAGCAAACACAAGCTTGCGTTTTTATTCAAAGCTTTGTTTTGAAGCGAGCTTGTACTTACCCGCTCCGATCAAACTGAGTTTGATTTACCAGCTTCAAGCTTGCTGGTGTTTTGGTCATGTGACTTTGACAGCCAATTAGAATCGCGAGGAAATTCTTGGAGGAGATTTTGGTGAGAATTTACCACTAGCTTTGTCTAAAAATAGCCGCGGATGAGATTAGGGCTAACATAACAACAATCGGTCTCCCGACCAATCCCGAGGCGCATAACAAACCGCTTTTGACGTCTGATTGGTGCTTACCGGGAAGAAATTCCTTGCGCCATGCACTTTTTTCACTCTTCCCGGTCAATGTTTCTGGTGCTGGCGCCCCCCGGTGGGGCCTTTACGAACCAAGCATCAAACGTCAAATGCGATTTGTTACGTGCATCGGGATTGGTCGGCAAAACGACTGTTGTTTTGTTAGGCCTAATCTCATTCGCGGCTATCATGGCGACTGCTTCGTTACGATGGGGCGAGGCCAGTTTGGATACGATTGACGATCTACGTTAGTTTCTATCGGTAAATTCTCGTATAAAATACACCTCATGCTTTAGTAATTGTCGGGATTAGGTCAGCACTCATCTTCTTGTCAGATAAGATCACTTGTGTCCTAACGGGCTACAGTAGCTAGCTTGAGTTTGCCAGTTAAGCTAGTAAGTCAAAAGCTGGTTAACCCTTGGAGGCATAAGGCTATACGGATTTAGGGACAAGCTCTTTCTTGAATAGGAAAATTTTTTTCCTATCCATTTTTTTTCGCTGAAAATTTGTGACTTTGTTTATCTGATAGTAAAGTAAATCTCAGGTGAAATTTGTATTGATTCATCATTTATTTAATTAGTTATTCATCTTGCAAAATTGGTGCCCCTTAAAACTCCAGCAAAACTTTTAAACAGGCTTTGCTGCTTTAGTAAAGAGCGCTTCAGTTAACAGCCTTTTTGCTTTTACAGGTAGTGTTTAAAACCACCACCAGATGGTTCAAAGTTCATTATTATTGCATTAACATATTGCGCCTTCTATAAATTTAGTAAAGAACTACAAAAAACCTAAACAGCGCTTCAACTAACTGACCTGAAAATTGTCCCAAAATCCGTAATGGCTTATACCAGAACGGCATATTTTACCCTTATGCCTCCAAGGGTTAAGTCAGCTTGTAAACGACTCCCTTTTTAAACTTGTACCAGCAAGCTTTGGGATTTTACCCGCTCTCTTGTGTTTCCACCTTGCATTTTGTGTTTAATTTATATTCGAAAAGTGAAACTTACAGATTGCCTTCTGAAAATGACGAGCATCCATGAATTATGCGGGTGAATCATGTAAGTGGTAAAATCCATTCGATTCTCTGTTGCCATCAAGAAAATCTAAAATTGAAATTGAAGTAAAACATAAAATTATAAATACTAAAGCTGTCCATTTGTGGTAGTTTTATACGAATAAAAGACCTACTTTAGAATGTGAATTACAACCTCTGTGTTTAATAAATTGTAAGATGCAAACGTACCCAGTTGCTACATTGTATTGTACTTCATCTGTGGTGATATTATTACCAGACTTTATTATAATTTATAAATGTGAAATTTAGTCAATTTTACCGTATTTGACTTTAGTGCACTCTCCAAATACGGTCGAAATGGGCGATTTAATCCCTTCCTTCGTATTTAAAAATGAAATGTCGAATTTGATGACGCTCTGTATTAAAAATTTAATAAAATCAATTTAAACTGATATCCCGACCGAACCCACGACTTTATGTTCGTTGTGACGAAACGTACCATGTCCAAAAAACTGTTGAGGTTAGACGAGGCTTCCCACAGACGATTTGCTTCGCCAGCAAATGTCGATGGTGGATCGAGTAATTCGGCAATGCTCAATTTCTCAACGCACTTTTCATCCAAACCGTTGTTTTCGATTACTGCTTCTTTTTGATTAATCACAGCATCATTCTCATTGCAAATAACTAATGTTGGCATTTCTACAATTCGGTCTTCCATTACTTCAATTGTGGTGTAAACAGGAAACGAGTAGAATGACATGATTCGTATGCTGACGTGATAGAAGCAGGCACAAATGCATGAAAGCACGATCAACGCTTTGATGCCCTTCAATAACCAGTGTGAATGAGTGTTTACTACGTGTGACAATGTTAGTTCATTGCGTCTAACTAAAATTTTATCAATTTGTTTGGAAATCTTTTTTCCTAAACAACTTGTCCACTTCTTTTTGCACTGCTTTTGTGCTCTGCGAGTGATGACCTCGACTAAACTCAAACACGAGGCTCCAATGTACAAGCCAAGAAAACCTCCTATGTCGCACAGCAGAGCGATGATGTCGTAACAGAAATGCTCGGACAAAGTGAGTCTTTGATTGCTGAATGAAGAAATTGTCAAAGTGTTATCGATGACATTATCGAAATGTTGATGAGCAATTATCACAGATTTGTTGCATGCTCTGGCACAATTGCAGTCATAATGCGGATTGATAAGTTTCCCTTTTTCTTGAATTTCTGTCATGTACGTGCAGGTCAAATTATTTGCACTGCACTCTCCAAGATCTGAATCAGGCATGTAAGGAAATCTGAAAGGATTTTGTTACACATAAAATAAATTTTGTTTCAAAGGTGAATTAAACAGAGCATTATATTTACCTGCACTGAGGCTTAATTTCAGTTGATATAAATTTGAGGTAGCAAGCTTGATGGCATTCTTGTTCATCACGTTCTTCCACACAAGGAAAACTTCTCCTGTTTAGAAATTTGTACTGAAACCACAAATTATTTTACTTCTGGTCACAATTCGTATCAATCTGAAGTAACATACTCTCTTAATGGTGAATAATAATTCAGAATGCTTCAAAACAGATGAGGTACGCGGCAAAGAGGTACCAACGAATCGATTCTGTTTATTCTCCGCTTGTAAGTTCACCTGTTACCATTTAGCAATACAAAATAAGTGATTCAAAAATCTAATTTGGTTCATTCTCATATGACAGCAGATTTATAATTCATATTGCAATCCTCATTCTTAATTGCCCATTGGATTTGTATGGAAATTAATACTGTATTACCCCGCTTGTAGCCGCATGCCGATAAACCTCGTTTTTAACGTCATGCCGGTGTAAGCTTAAGTGAGTACGATTTTTTTTTAAATTTGAGCCTAAACATGCTTAAAATGCATATTTAGATGTCTAAGATGTAGGAAATTGGCCTAAATTTCTATAAATTTTCCCAAAAATTTAGTAGTAATCTTCAGAATATTAAGAAAACTTTAATTTCAGGCCCAAATTTTAATTTTAATTATTCATCTGGGATCTTTTAAACAAAAAAAAATAGCTTTTTCACTTGCACCAGCGTGTTTCGCTCTATACCGGCATGCCGGTATAGACTTTTTGAGCGAGATTTGAAAAGCATAATAAACCCATGCCCAAGGACATGCGGCTATAAGCCGAGTAATATGGTAAAAGGACTACATTTTAAACTAGAATCCATCATTAATTTAATATCTTGAAATCTTGAAAAGGATATCCATAAGGGAGATATCCAGAACAGGATGTACAACAGCTCAAACAATAATGAAATAAAATTCTGCCTAAAATCTGGCCAACCATAAGAGTGTACCTTTTTCCCATTGGTCGAGCCATTTCACTTTTGCAGTGATACCAAAAAATAGACCAAAATACATGTTGAGTGCTTTCCAGACAAAACAACCAATAAAAAAATTCAAAAATTGCTTGCTTTCCTGACAAAGTAACCAACAAACAGAACATACTGAACAAACATGTATTTTGAAATAAGAACACCATAAAATATTGTTTTAAGAATTTAAAAACAGAACAGTACTACTTTTCCTAGTGAGAGTATACAGTCCATAGTTAAGAGTAATCAGGCTGGGCCAATGAGAAAAAGGTACACTCTTATGGTTGGCCAGAGTTTTGTCATAATAATTGCCCTACCATTATACTTCCTAAAATGTTCCTTTCCCTATCATCTTTTATTAAACCTAAGTCACGCTTGTTATACTGAATGATAATACTGGCTTGGCAATCAATGGGTATTTCTTCATCTGGCAATGACGCAATTAAAAATTTCATAAAAAATTGTTGTTATATTAAAGTTTTTGTTTTAAAATTTTGCAAATAATACAAACCGATTGTTACAAGCAGTTCGCTTCCAAGTATAAAGTTCATTTCATTAATAACTACATTGCTCTGAATTTTGTCACAAATTCCTTTCGACCACTGCAATAAATTATTGCCAATACAAGTTCACATTGTTACCGCACTACCCCGCCTTGGAGGGTATTCCCTAAAAAGAACCCAGTCAATCTGGTAACGATTATTCGAGTAGTGAATAATCCCTCGGAGAAAGTTGTTTAATTCGAGTGAACTCGAACTATTTTTATTGCGCATGCGTGCATTACTTCCGACACTTCCCCGTCGGTCGAAAACCGAAAGTGACCACGAATTATTTTCTGCATGTAAACAGAACAATTTGATCTCTAATTATTCACCACTTGAAATATTCGGTGCATGAAAACTTAGTATTAGAGGGTGTAAGAGATTCCACCCGTAAGTCATACCCCTCGACATTTGGCCAAACTTGCATTTTAGATCATTCCCTCCAAAGTGGAGCAATATGGCAGAACATAACCTATTATTAAGTTTACTTTCACATAAGATGTAGTTATGTTTCTTATTAATGGCCTACTGCTTGTAGCACTCCATACTGAACTGATGTTTCTTTTTTCATCTATAAAGAAATATGGAATAGTGCTTAAGCACAGAATACCTGTTGAGAAAAAAGCAATTTTGAAAGTATCACTTTGTTTTAGACATTTTTCAAATAAAATTTGCCTTTCTGAGTTGATTCTTTTACTGATTGATATATTAAGGCAGTTTCCATAGTAGTAAAGCTAAAGATGCCGATAGATATTCCTGGAAAGTTCTCGTTTTGGTTGATAACGGCAGAAACTTTGACCGGTGATGAAGTGTAGTACTTGATCCGGTCAAATGTCTGGTAGATGCATAATGCCACAACTAACATAATGATGAAATGCCAAATCACGGAATAAAAATGACGAAATTTGTTCTTGCGAATTTGAGGAAATTGGGGAAGTAAATGGGGAACTTCTACGTCCATTTCAATATATTCTGAGATCATTCTCTTCATTTGTCGCATATTTTTGTTGTGTGTGGGTTATACAAGTGCTAGTATATTATACTAGTAATGTGAAAGAATGAATAATTATTAATATTTCTTACCGCTATCTTCCGATTCAGAGTTCTGTACTAAGTGTAAGCAGTTAGTGTTTTTAATTTAAATTTGTATGTCAGTTCAATGTGTTTTACATCCCCTTGGTAACAATATTCTCTTGAATCTTTAATGTTTTTAATGTTTTTAATGTTTTAATCTTTTTAATGTTTTAATCTTTTTAATGTTTTAATCTTTTTAATGTTTTAATCTTTTTAATGTTTTAATTCTTTTTAATGTTTTAATCTTTTTAATGTTTTAATCTTTTTAATGTTTTAATCTTTTTAATGTTTTAATCTTTTTAATGTTTTAATCTTTTTAATGTTTTAAAATAAAAGAATAATAAATCATGAACCAATTATTTAAGTTAACTTTTCAAATTTTCAATAAGTTACGTAACATTATTGCGAACACCCCTTCCCCCGTCGTAACAACCCGTAACAAAATTTGAAACCCCCTCCCCCCATACATTAAGTAACGCGTTACGTAATTTATGGACGGCCCCTTTGTACTACCATTATGTATTTGTGTACTATAAACCAGGGGTGTCCAACCTGTGGCCCAGGATGGCTATGAATGTGTCCCTACACACTTACGTAAAACACCCTGTTCTAAACCTGCATGATTCAATGAGTATTTGGAAAAGTTTAGCATAAGCTTACTTGAGTGTGTATTAATCTTTAGCCAACAACCTGGAAGCTGATATTCTTATTTTTGCTTCTTACTGAACACAAGATCTATTAAATGTGTGTTTTCTTGCCAAGTTATCTATAAATAAAATTACAGTCATTTAATATTTATGAATTACTCAATATTTATGAATTACACATGAATCCAATTTCCTTCTCTCTGAGTACATAGTAATTTATTCTGTAGTTACGAACAAAAACACTCCCATATGACCTCACAGAATAAAAAGCTTCATCGATATGTTGTGTAGCGTATTTGAGAATTGTGCTTTAACCTGGCAAACGTGGGCGATATGCATGACGCGCAATATTTGAAATCTTCCATTGTTTTGGGGGCTGTGACTAAATGGAAATTTTTTTTTGGAATTTTTGATTAGTTGAAACGTGACCTCCTGATCCCCCTCTATACCCCCTATTTCTGTGTAATATGAATTCTGAGACACCCTGTATATCAACCTTAATACAGGGTGTTTCGTTTAAGACGTTTACAGTTAATTTCCAGAATAAGTATATGCTTTTTCAAAAAAGCAAGCAGACTAGCCTACAGCAAAGTAGGGATGACGAATCCAATAGTGCAATCAAATTTTATGCCAGACATGAAACAATGCACTTTTCATTTGCTAACTCGTTAGCTGGTCGAGATAGAGCAAAATTTCCAATTACAAAGTTGTAGAGCACCATCAAATTAGTACTATCCAACTTATCTTAGTCATCTTAAGTTAAATTTTTTCATTTTAAAATAAAAACCAACTGGTGTAGTGATCCAAAAAAATAGACCCAAACACCAGAATTGCATTACAATGTACAGACATTGTAATCGATTACCCATTGTTAGGAAATGGTTTTCTTTCCTGACAAAACAACCAATAAACAGAACAAACATGAGTGTTAAATTAACAAGTGCATAAAACTATTTTTTATAAATGGAAAAAAACATTATAATAAAAAATAATCAAAATTATATCAATTTAAACAGTCATAATAATCTCAAAAGTAAATAAAAATAAAAACTACTTCTCCTAGTGGTAGTATACAGTCTGGAGTTAGGAGTAATGAGGCTCGACCAACAGGAGAAAGGACTCTTTTGACTCTAACAAGAGTATAATTTGAAATTTGAATAAATAATAAATTACATCTGCTTGACCTTGAATAATAGCAACAAGGTTTTGTCTGGTATTGGAAATGCAAACTAAAATGAACACTCACCACTGCATGCAGTGGTCTGTTATTACGACAAACCTAGTGATAGTGATTTGTCAATACATCTCTAAAAGTTTTCCAAAATATCACTATAATTTGATTTTGTCGTATACCTCTATACTTATTTACACGAACTCATGATTTTCTTAAGTATTGCTTCAGTGTATCGATCGTTAAATTTTATTTATGTAGAATATTCAATTTCAAAAGTGAATGAAACTTGTTTGAAGTGATTTGATTACTTTTAAGTTATTTATGCTTAAGTATAGAGAAGGTTTTCTATCACTGCTCGTTGGGTGATAACAGTTGCCACAGATTATTAACTTCATCACACCTTTTTCTGATTGAAAATAAATTATAAATTTAGTTTATATTGACAAAGATGCAAACTGCATGTGGTAGTGATCAGTTTGGACTTCGCAGGAACACAACTAAAATTCATTCTTTAGGTAAGTAAATACATCATTTAAAATACTACTATATTAACATTAAATAAGAATGCAAAAAAAGAGAGAAAATATGATGGTTAATTTTTTTTCCATTCTTGTTTATTCTTAATTTACTATTAGAATGGATTTCAAAAGAAGAAATCGAAAAGTTCGAAGAATTACAAAAACCTATGTGGAAATTGAATCGGAAGAATCCACATTTAAAACAGTTGAAATCAAAAAGAACAAAACACTGTCAAAAATATATCAAATTTTCCAAATGCTTGTGGTCACAATTATACTTTCTTATTGCATATTCAAGTGTTGGGAACAGATGATTTATTACACTACAAACCCCGTAAAAGTTGATGTTGATATTACCGAAGAAACCTTGGGCGACTTTCCAGCAATATATGTGACCACAAGCCACACTGACGAGAGCAATGAACATGAATTCAACTTGGATGAGAAGTTTAAAGCCGGTCAGACAAAACTAAATCACTTGATATGAGTTTAGAAGTTAAACATAAAATTAAACGTTTCAGTCTGCCAAGCAGCCATAGGATTTAAGTTGGACAACCGATCAGACATGTATCAAATACTGAAAATGAGAAATCTCACCAAGCAGATAAAATCCATGACTTATTTGAAAGTAAGTAAATAAATCATTCATCTTACCACCTATGTTTTTGGGACTTTAATCCACTACAAAATTGGACTTTCTCCTATTAGCCGAGTCTCATTACTCCTAACTGCAGACCAGGAAAAGTAGTTACATATTTTTTTTAAATTTTTGTGATTATTATAATGATTAAAATGATATAATTTTAATTGTATTTTATAATCAAATGTTTTTTTCCATTCATGAAATATAGTTTTATGCTGTTTTTATTTCAACATACAAGTTTGTTCAGTTTATTGTGTGCGTTGTCAGGAAAGTAAACAATTTCCTAACAATAGGTAATCGATTACAATGTCTGTACATCTAATGCAATTCTGGTGTTTGGGTCTATTTTTTTGTATCACTACACCTGTACACCAGTGAAATGGCTCGACCAATAGAAGAAAGGCCAATTTTGTCGTGGATTAGAGTATAGTGTAATTCTTTAAAACCTGTATAAACACATTGTAACTAAAATATCCTGGTTTTGAAGTCAAGCGTAAGCAAGAAATTTGCTAAGCACGGATCAGAAGGGAATCACAACTCATTTCAAGCGAAGGAATTGTACACACTTATGTCACTTCTTACAAGAATCGAAAATGGTATGTTTTGCTATTTATATATTTACTCTCTAGTAAGTCCCCTAAACAAGTTCCCTAGCAAGAGCTTGTTGGCAAGTCCAGCAAAGGTGCACAAAGTGGAAAAATTGTAGATCTTAATTAAAGAAAACATTCAGGGGTATCAAAAATGACACACTGAAGGCGCTGAAGTGATTGTTCCAATAATCACAATCACTGCATTATTGATGATCCCCACACCAAGTCCAAGTGATAACTTTTATTTTTATTTTTATATTTATTAATGTTTGTTATTTATTTATTTGTTTTTGTTAAATTAAATTAATTATATATTTTTATTTATTTAATAATTTACAACCAACTTTTTTTTTCTTAGTTCAAGCATTAATTGATTTATTGACAAAGCATAGCAGGGCAATAATATTTAAATAACCTTTTAATAACCATTTAAATAAACACCTATCGGGTTGCCCTACCAATGGTGAATCGCCCAATGGCAAATCATGCCATTGACCATTACTACTAATGGAAAAAAAATGTGCACAAATTTGCCATTGGAAATATTACAGTGTGTTTCCAATGGCAAAGTACATACATTTGCCATTATCCTAATTCGCTTTCAATGGTGAAAATGTCTAAATTCGCCGTTGAAGATATAAAAATAGGTTTCTAATGGCGAATCACCTAAGGGCGAATTTCCAAAATTCGCCATTGGAAAGCTATTTTGACGTTTCCAATGGCGAATCTGGGAAAATTCGCCATTGGAAACGTTATTTGCGTTTCCAATGACGAATCTGTGGGTGTCATCTTCCAATTCCTAAGAAGGGCTAACCTTAGTGGTTTTTTGGTGCATAACCATTTTTTGGGGCGGCTTGTCGCGGCAGATTCATGTCGCGCTAGATGTGCACCCCTGTGGCTAATTTCTACCAAATCGCCATTAGAAAGGTCCAAATACGTTCCAAATGGCGAATTGGGAGAAATTTGCCATTGGGACTGCTTTTGGACAGAATAAAATAGAAATTCGCCATTCATCTGAATGGCCAGATTCGCCCTTAGGCGATTCGCCGTTGAAACGGCACCCCATAATATTGTCTTTATTTTTCTCCAACTAAGTGGAAAAAATTAAACTTGGACCAGAATACAAATTGAAAATTAAATTCACGGGTAAAACCACTTACAAGCAGGATCTCGGCGGAATGGTAAATATATTTAACACTATTGAGTAATTATTAATCATTTCAAAAAAATGAATTTGAAAGAAACTTTATATCTGATAAAGTTCATCTTTAAAATTATACAATAGTTGATCTAATTTGCTTTATAGATATTTTTAACTGCAAAAACAAGAAATATTGTTGCTCTTACTGTACCATCACATCATATCATGGACCTATTTAAATCCAACATTATCGCATTCACATTTAAAAGGGTATAAGATTCTTCATTTCCTTTAAAAATGTCGAGTAAACAATTAAAGTGGTTTGCTTCCATAGTATAAATTTATGAACCGAAAACTAGCCCCTTGTGTTGATTACTCGGAAATGGAAAAATGTCAAAATAGGTGTTTGTTCAATGAAATTTCTCGTCGAAATTATTCTTGCCAGTAAGTACATATCATTCAAACAATTCTAAAAATCCCATTTAGGAATTATTTATGTTTGGAACAGGGAAATAATAAACAAGAAGTAAAATAAAAATGATTCATTTTTGCAAAATTTCAGTCTTCTTCCCATAATTTACATTCTGCTAGTTGTCACTGTCGTTAGCTAGCAACAGTTAGCTATAAAATCGTTAATATTAGCTATTTTATAACTTATGTTTCGCTAGTGTTTTGCTACGGTGCTGTACTGTGAATGAATACCACGTTGACCTAATTCCAGCCGTATTACGCCTAACTATGGACTGTGCTCTACTAGGCGGAAAAGTAGTTCTGTGTCAAAGCATCACCTTTGACAATGAAACAAGTGTTGGTAATCAATCACAATGTTTGGAATTCGATTATAATTCTGGTGTTTTGGGCTACCTTTTTGTGCCACTACACCAGTGATACGGCAGGAAATAGGACAACATTGTATCGGCTCAAAGTACAGCTAGATTACATTATGGAAGGAAAACTTACATTTTAGCAAAGCTATTCTTAAACGGAACGGTCCGTACGCGTAACAATATTTAACATTTTTCTGAAGTAGCCTTCCACCGCCAGTTGCCTTTTTATTTTAATTTTCTTTACGTGTTTTTCAGGCAACCATTCTGGCCTAAAAAACAAACTGAAAACTGTATTGCAAATCAACACTCGTGCGAAATTCTTACACAATTAGTTGAAATAACAAAAACTATACTTCTTGATTGCCAATGCCCTACAGAGTGTGAAATAAGCAAGGTCACTTCACAATTTACCTACAGCGAAATCAAAGATTCAACCGTGGAACTCTACTGTTCTAGTAATTGGGTCAGCACTGCGAAGCAATACTTCTTCTACGACTCTATTTCTCTAATGTGTGACATTGGAGGTTGTCTGTCTTTTTACGCCGGGGTATCGTGTCTGTCGATTGTCGACATAATTATTCGCACCATTCGCAAACAAAAAAAACAAATCGTTTTCAACTTCAAGAAAAAGAGTTATTTTGAAATGAGAGTTCTCAAAATCGCTAAGAAATTGATGAATCAACAAAATCAAATTCAAATCAACGTTCAATTTGGATTTATAAAAAAGTTTAAACAGATTTTTGTTCTGCTCATGTTTGCTGTTGCGTCATATTATATTTACGAAAAAATAGTGGCGTATTCAGCGTTTTCTACATACCAGACTATTAGACTTGTTCGAGAAGAACACGTTCACATACCTTCTATTGTCGTATGCACCGATCCTGAGGAAATATATAAAGAAAAAAAAATAATCAAAGAGAAGAAACAGCTGAATAATACTTGTGTGGAAGATGTCGACATTTTGGATTTACTCGACGAACCGTCCAGTTTTGCGGGCAATGCTGAGGATTTGTGGGAAGAAACTGGAGACATGGAGAACTACGACAATGCTGAGGTAAGATCTAAATACTGTATATCTTCTAATTGCGCACCCGTGCACTATTAGCAAAAAAAAATTTTCTCCCGCAACACAATTGGTCATAAAATGAAAAGCAAAAAAAAAATATTACGGTATGACAAAATTAATATTCTTATTTTTTCAATAAAGTATATAGCAGATGCAGTAAAAGGCTTATTTCAAATTTCATCGTATGGATTTCCAAAAAGATCTTATATACAAACTGTATTTGGTAAATGTGTTCACTTAAAATCAGGTATAATATTCTACATTCTTTAATTTTAATTTTAAAATTAATAAAATAAAAATTATTTTAGCTATTGTTAAATACAATCCAAGGGACAGTGCAATGTACTTACCATATGCATCTCCCGACGGACTTCGATGCAACACTCACACCAAAGTATTTAGTGAAGTAGTATTGTACAGTTTAGTCATGTAAATCGTTCCAGTCCAGCTTGAAGCTCACCTGCAGAATGAGCATTTTTCGATGTATCCACCAGGTGGTGCAAAAACTCACGAAAAAGTTGTAACAAATTGACATTTAAATCACGTTACACAATCATCTAAACCTCTGATGTGAAGGCGATTGTAATCAAGCTGGACTGAGACAATTTTGATGACCACGACTGTCAGGGGCGTCTCTAGCAGGGGTGCAAGGGCAGGGCCCTCTCAACGTACTTCAGCGCCCTGGACTGAAAGAATTCAGGCTCTCTCTCCTTTGTGGTTGTCGAAACTAAAAAAAAAACATATTTAAATATACAAGTTATTTGTGAACACTTACAAAGACCCCTTGTAGGAGGCGTCTGGGCTGCAGCCCAGTTAGCCCAATGATTAAGGTGGCCCTGCGTAATGCGCCACTCCTTGCACCCTGACGACTGTACACATTGGCCTAAAACCCTGTTTTGGAGAGCATGCCCAAAAATCGTGAATCAGACCAGGTTGAAGCTAGGTTCACACTTGTGTTCACACTAGACGCAACGCAAGAAAACTGACGCAACGCAAGCTGCTTGAGTCCAAAAATTCTTGACGTTGACGCCAATTCCTGCTTCAACTTCAAGTTGAAGTAAGCGACGCAACGCAAGGAAAGGTCTTGTAGCCAACCAATCAAGATCGACTCCAACTCTCGTTGATTCACGTCCGGTTGGCGAGACTTTGCCTCATGCACCCAGGCCGCCATTTTTGGATTCTGGAACTAGTTCTAGAACTAGATCCAATTCCAGGTATCATTGAAACCGTGTGATTGGCCAGACGCAACATCAATTGTTTCTAGGGTTGCACCGAATACCATAAAGGCCGAATAACCGAATACTGAATATTCGGAACCGAATACCATGGCCGAATATTCGGTATTCGGCCAAATAACCGAATAAAAATTTAAAAAACAAATTTACATTGTCAAAAGCGATTTCCAAGCCAAATAAAGCAATCCCCAAGTTAAACATGCCATTTTCATGCCGAAAACTCAATTCCCACTGTTGAAAAAAGCAATTACCACTTCAAAAAAACAATTTTTACAACCAAAAAAGCAATCGCCATGTTTCACGTCAAAAATGCAGTTTTCACAAAAAATTGTAAGTTTTTCAGTAGAAATGCAATTTTTATCTAAAAATGTAAAGTTATCTGGTAAAATGCATTTTATAAGATGAAAATTATTAGTATTCACTCTAAGAAGACAAAAACTTGCATTGAAAAATGCAAATTTGTCTAACTTTGTCATTATTATGTATTCGGCCGAATACAGATTATTCGGTTTTTTGGCCGAATATGCCGAATAATCGAATATAATCCGAATATTCGGTGCAACCCTAATTGTTTCAGCTCTGTTCTCATGTGCCCTACAGTGTGAACAGACTCTGCGTTGCGTTCGACTAATTTTTCCTTGCGGTTGCGTCTATACTCTTGTTCGACTCAAAAGGGTGGCCTTCTCCCATTGGCCGAGCCGTATCACTGGTGTAGTGATCCAAAAATATAGACCCAAACACCACAAATGCATTACAATGTACAGACATTGTAATCGATTGCCTAGGTTATAACAGCCAAAATTTCAAAATTGTTTGCTTTCCAGACAAAGCAGCCAATAAACAGAACAAACATGAGTTTTGCATTTATATGTGCATAAAACTTTATTTCCTAAATGGAAATAACATTTTATAATAAAATACAATTAAAATTATATCAATTTAAATGGTCACAATAATCTTAAAAATAAATAAAAATAAAAACTACTTCTCTTAGTGGTAGTAATACAGACTGGAGTTAGGAGTAATGCGGCTCGGCCAATGGGAGAAGGCCACCCTTTTGAGTCGAACAAGAGTGTAGCAAGATACACATACCGTATTGTATATGAAAACTAAAAATCAACTAAAAAATTGATAAAAATCAAATAAAAAGTCGATCATCGCTGTTCGATTAACCCGTCGTTCAGATAATCGACGCTCTGTACATGAAATTTAATAAGAATCTACAATATTTGCCCTCAGATGTTTTTCATGCTGACAGAAGAACTAATGGATGTCATTCCTTTCACAATGCAACCTCATGGCTATTGGATGTTACTAAGTTATAGTCAGCAAACAGTAAGTAATATTGGGTGATGTTTTCTTTTGCACTTAATAAGTTTAGAAATCAAACTACAGATTTTGCGACTGAACTCACCAGTAAAACCATGCGTGTCCAGAAAGGAATTTGAAAGATGTAAAGCTCACTGCCTCGAAACTAACTTCTGGAAACAAAACATCAATTGCAGGTAAACCTAATATATCAAGCAAAACTTACTTCTATTTAATTCTTGACACGTCTAACCAAAAAGCTTACCATTTTTCAATTCATCGGCTTTACCTCCATGCAATACATCGGTTTCGGCGAAATCAGTGAGAAAATCCTATTTAAACGTCTTTTCGAATTTTCATGTCGGTCGTGACTGCAACTGTCACCCTGAATGCAATCAGACAGTTTACGCCGTATCCACCGACTATGCTTTCCCGGGGCTGACGTTAATCGGAACAAAAATTCAGTTTGGGACCAACATAAATGAAATATTTGAACAGAAATTTGTCATGCCAGTTGAAAAATTCATCAATGATATTGGATCAATTTTAGGCTTTTTTCTTGGAATTTCAGTTCTCTCGTGCTTGGAATTATTGCAAATGATTTCTCGTTTCGCTGATAATTGAATATCTGCAAAATAATTTATAATGTAACGTTGCATGTACAGGACAAGCTAATATACACAAAACAAAGACTGTAAAAATTACTCGATTTACAGCACCGCAAATTTTAATATTAATTAACCCTGCCCATGGAGGATAAAAATAACAACTACGTATCTTGCCAAATATTGAAAATCCTCTGCTAAAGAACCCGTCGACCCAACTTGCATATGGGTCCATTGATTTCTTGCCATGGTTGATAAGACCCACCCTGCTTCTTGTTAGTCACTGCTGGATACACAGACCGAGTGATAAATTTATTGTTACCACATTTCTTCTATTCTAAGACGCACTTTTTCCCATTTATAAAAATTGGATGCGTCTTACAATCACAGCCATTTCCCATTGAAAAACCTACTTCTTTTCCCCCATTTAACATCTCTAAAAATGAAGTGCATCTTAGAATCGAAGAAATACAAATACGGTATTAAAATTATTCTGAACATGTATTTTGGCCTATTTTTATGTATACCTACACCAGTGAAATGGCTCGGCCAATAGGAACTGGTCCGCCTCTTATGATGAGCCAGAGTTTAGTTAACCTTTTTGCTGCATGGCGCCCTTGTAGGTGGTCATGGTGCCCCTGTAGGCCAGTCACAACGTCCCTGTAGGCCTGCTGTGGCGCAGTTTGGGAGCCACTGTAATAATATATTAAAATTATTACGAATATGTAAAAGTACATTCAAATTATTATAAATATGTAAAAGTGTGTATTCAAATTATTATAAATATGTAAAAGTGTGTATTCAAATTATTATAAATATGTAAAAGTATATACCGGTATTCAAATTATTATAAATATGTAAAAGTGTGTATTCAAATTATTATAAATATGTAAAAGTGTGTATTCAAATTATTATAAATATGTAAAATTGTGTATTCAAATTATTATAAATTACCCTAAACGTAACTAAGATAATTGTTTAATAAAATATAACTTACAAATCACAATTGAGCTGCATATTGAGCGGTAGATAACTGACAACACAAATTTTCCAATAATTAGGAAACTGTTTCCGGCAAATTTCTAGACAATTTTATAAAAAAAAAAAAAAACATACATATATGTATCATTAAAAATTAAGATTCTATCCATGAAATGACCTAACCCTTCACTTACAAATTCCAGCCGATAACTAGGAAAAAAAAAACAAAAAAAAAAACAGACAAGCCATTTTAGAAAAAAGTGTCTTTAAATGAGAAACTATACTTTACACTTTCTGTTTTTAACAAAATCGCCATAATTTAACTTTGCGAACAATATCAGAAATACTAATTCTAAGAGCATAATCTAACTCAATTTAAATACAATGCGGATATACATAAGTGTTTATGGAATGTTATATTGTCCATTTGACAAACATTACTCATTAACAGCAACAAATAAAATGAATAAAAACTACCAAAAAAAATTTTAAAAAATTAAAACAACAACAAATAAAAACTTAATAATCAAAGTACAAAAATAGAATTCAAAATTCAAAATTCAAATGAATGTAACCGCAATTTGGACCGAAATACTGTCGTCCACCAGATAATACGGTTCCAGCTGGTCAAGTGGATAAAAAAGCCTGACACCGCGAGAGTAAGTGCTCTTTCTCTCGGCAGGTTTATTAATCTTGCTCTGAAATTTGGGCAATTTGTAAAAATAATGATTTCGCTCCTCCAACCGGTCCTCCAAAATAAATGTTAGGTCAAATTTGACCGGCCACACGAGCGATGCGTCGTTGGGACCTTCGACAACTTGAAAATAAACGGATAAAAATCTGCCCTTTGCATCTCGCAATCCGTTGGGGCAAAGCAGTAAACACAATTGGTAGCCCTCGTGGCTGAATTCGTCACTAAATAAAATCTCGCTTCCGCCTCGTCGAGCCTCGTCTTGGCGTTGGGAGAAGTTGTTCATTGTCAACGTGTGGTAGTACGTGTCCTTGTAATACATCTGAGGTGGTGGATAGAAGAAGAATGCTGGCGGTAGAAAAGGATCAAGAGTTTCTTGAGTTTCGTAAGCTTCTTGAGTTTCATAAGCTTCTTGAGTTTCTTGCCGGCCTATATATACATTTTAAAAATATTTTTATTTAGCTTGGTCGCCATTTTTAGGTATGGCCGCCCGGTTGCACCAAAACGCCACCAGGTGGTGTTGTTGTAGAAACCGAAACACGGTTGAAGCTAAAACGTGAAATTTCTTTACCGTTTCCACGGAATTGGAAGATTGGCGGAAAAGGATTAAATCTGCGCTCTCGTCGCGCAAGCTTGAATTAAAAAATAATATAATTTCAATAAAGTATTTGACTTTTATTATAATTTTCTTTCTCACCGATAAATGGCGGACAGTCGGAGATTTCTCAGACATTTCGTCGTGGAAAACCTAAAATTAAAATCTTTTTGTAAGAAAAATTCTAGTGCAAGTTCGTTATTTAGATATTTCATTAATTAATTGAATTTCCAGACAATAAACTAACAGATTAATTCATCAATTTCACTTACTCGTGGTTCGTTCATTGCAGAGTGGTGAAGCTCAGCGAGCAGCATGTACGATGATGCACTACTCATTCCAACGTCTCTTTGTCTACGGTGGCGCTGGCTAGTGGCGTTATCACGAACGAAAATAGCACTATTTTCTTGTTTTATTGTGTGTAAATTTGCTAGTTACTGCATCGTGCTGTCCAAACTTTCGCTGTCCTTTCTGTTACAAAACGATTGGGATTCCAAATTAAAATTAGTTCACATATTCATAATAATTTTTATATACATTTATTAATATTGAGATATGCCGTGATGTAAATTAAGTAATTTTTGTATTCTTTCTTGTGTATATTTGGCAACTGTATCCATTCAATGCAACAAATACTGTACTACTTTATAAATTTTTCACTTGATTACAATATAAATAAATTACCAGATTTAATTTTACTTTTCGTGCTCGTGATGTATAAAGGATTTTATTTCATTCAAAAATAATGACTTGAAATTTAATAGTTGTCACATTTATAGTCATTAACCATTTACGCCATGTTTTGTTTACATTTTGAGTTTGTGTGGTCTTAGCGTTTAGAGTGACCCCTCCATAAGTCATTTGGTGTTGTATCGTTTCCCCCTTCCTTGTGTAAACAACTGTCATGAGTATGACACCCACCTTAGTAGTGCCACACACATTGTAATAAAGTTTAATCAGTCTCACATTTTCCAGTCAAGTCGTGTCTATTTTGTCTCTCTCAAAGTTACATTAAATCACCATCAATCGTTGACCATTTCCCAATCCAAATCAAAACCAAGTTACTTAAATTTTGTAAATAAAAATTTAAATAACATTTCGCAAGTAAACCACACATGAAATTGAAATTCAGCTAAAAACTTATTTTATTTCGCCATTTAACTAAATAAAATAACCACAGAAAAATTCTAAACAAAAGATATCATCAATCATTAATTTAATTAAAACAAAAAAACAAAATTGAAATTATAAAACCAAATAAAGAAAACTAGTAACGACGTCTGCTAGCTCCTTGTCTCGCCAACTGATCGGCAGCATCGTTGCCAGCATTGCCAGAGTGACCGGAAACATGTTTCTGCAAAAATCAATTAAATATTAAAAATCATAGAAAAAAAAGAAAAAAAAAATTAAATTTACATATTCGACATTCATTCCTCTAGACGCATTATTCAAAGCCTCAAAGTCGGTTCTGTTGACGACCTCTCCACCAGACGCTTTTTGCCAATCGTTGCGCTGCCAACCGCCCATCCATTTGGTCGTACCTGAATCAAATTTGTATTTAATCGTCGACTAAAAATCCACACGAATGAATAACTTACTGTCAACCAAGAATTTACTATCGGTGTGCACGGTGACATGGTCATAACCAGAATCCCGCGCTTGGCGAATGCCACGTTCCGCCGCTCGGATTTCGGCGCTGCTGTTGGTTTGGCGGCCTCCAACTGATTCACTCACATTCCTAAATACAAAATAAAATTGGAATGAAATTTTCCCATTCTTTATTTTGGATAAATAACACAAAAAATTTTTTTTTTAAAAATATTTAACAAAATTTATTTTTCTTACCTGCGGTCATTCGGGCCAAAATATACACCGATTCCGGCAGAAGAGCCGTCGCGGCCGTTGTTCGTGCATGCGCCGTCCGTGTATACGTCGACGTGGCGCGGATCTAGAAAGAAATTCCAGAAATTCATTAAAATTTAATTTTAAATTAAATTAATCTTTTTTTTTACCGGAATATTGCCTATTGTGATAGTTTCCTCCTCTGCGACTCATTTTGATTGAAGAATTGGATGTTTTTCCTGTAAAAATGTAATTTTCTTTTAGATTTATCGCCGTGAAGAAAATGGCGGCAACCACCACCACGAGTGGAAAATCATAAAAATTTAAATTTTAAGATTTAAATAGAAATAATATCGCTCGAAATTTAAATATTTGAAGAAATTCTATAAAAGATAGATAAGATTTTTGAAATAAATTAAGAACTTGCCTGATTCCAGATAAGATTAGAAGTTTTTCACCTTTCACCAACGACGATCGAAGAAATAATGCCAAGTGCACTGTCGTGAGTGTAAAACTGCCACCCGAACTGCCACGTAATCCCCCTAGATTCTTCCACGTGACTTATTTCAGCGAATCAAAAGACTCAAAAAGCACTTTGACGCCAACTGGCGAGAATAATCAGAAACAAAAGCGCTAAATATCTCAATGGGCTTGTCTAGACTTGTCGCCGAAGCTCTTGCACATGTTTTTCATCTTCGCAGGACCCGAGGGGGCGCTGCACTTGAAAGCAGAAACGGACAATTGACCACTCACATGGGGATTGGGCCATATAATCCGATAACCCCAATTTTCATTGTTGTCGCATTCCAGCACACTTTACTACAGGCTTCCCGCGCAGATGAAAGCAAGGCGACTTCTTTCACAAGTTGAAAAATTCTTTTTATTTATTGCCCAAACGAAACATGTTTGCGTTTTAATGGAAATAAAATTGACATACTCGAAGTGAAAAGTGATATTTTCTCAGTTTTTAAAAAAAATATTAAGGTTTGTTAATGTCTTGTTTCGCCAATTTATCGATGTCTCTAGAATTTCAAAATGGCGGTATGAAAAAAAATTTAACCGAGAATTCTAATATTTTTTTTTTACCCAATTGCGCTCGATGGGGCATTGAAGTCCTTGGAATCCGCCATTTTTTTCACCGGTTTACCGGAAACAGTTTTCCAGTTATTAGAGAATTCGCGTTGCCAGTTATCTGCCGGAAGTCGTCGAATTCCAGTCCACTTGGCTTCATCTACAGCTCGAATGGCGGCTTGGATTTCACCTCCGTTTGGTTTGCTCATGCATGGACCTTTTATGAATATATATTCGTCCAATTTCGGGCCCCAAAATACTTCGATGCTTCCTCTGGTGCCTGGAAACACCGATAAACACAGGCAAAATTATTTTTTAATTTAAAAAAAATGAATATTATGTACTCGATGCTGTTTTGTCATCCGAATGGTTTCTGCGGTATTGATTTGTTTGCGCTTCACATTCGTCGCTTGAAAAATAAAATTAAGGAAACGAAATTTGTACTAAAATTAAAATAATTTGCACTTTTTGTCAGTGAAATTTACCACGGTTTGTCCGGATTTCTCCCTTTGCCACCCAAGCGACTCATCATCCTCGAAATTACCGCTTCTGTGCGATGGTTTTCGATTAATTAAAATGCCGTCAACAGTAACGATGTTGAGGTACCTTTTACCGATTCACGTTTTAGATTATTTTTCTTTCAATTTTTTATTTTTTGTTTAAAAAAAAATACAAACTGATTTTAATGAAGAAAAAAATTCGAAAACAATTATTTGTGGCGACTTAATTCCATCTCTAAATAATTATAGTAATAAGAGCAGATCCGCGACATCAAGGTACCTAAAACATATCCGCCATATCCGCCATTGCTAAAGGCTGCACCATGATCTTAGAAGCACGAACACAATAAACCGTGATACAGAAGTGTATTATGCTTGGTTAATTTGATTTATTAAAAAATAAAATAAAATGGTTTTACTTATATTATAATTTTTCTTTTATTCAAGGGATGAATGCAAAACGCGGGCTCACGGAATGGAATCCAGTTCAACATATTCAGTAGCAAATCGGACGCCAGGAATTCAAATAAAATACGCATTTTATTGCTAGTTGAAATTGAAAGTGAGCCTGAAATACGTCTAATTGAGCAGCAACATTTATTGGAAATATCATAATTTTTTTTTCGTTTTTTATATTAATGCCAACTTGGCATTAAAATATAAAAAAAATTATCAAAACCAGCTTGGCATATCAAGTTTACAATAATTTACCATTGTGACATAAATAGATGGTCAGTAATCCCTTGACCAACCACATTGCGTGTACTTACGAAAGTTGTACGTCCAATACAGCCAATAACAGAAATAACGCTAAAATAATGAATGAGGCTGATTCTCAACTCCATGGCAACCAAAACAGCTGTGTCTTCATGACTCATATTCTTAATAAAATCCATTTTTAGAGAAAATAAAATACGAACATTTATTCTGGCTAAATACACGATTATGCAAATAGTAGAAAAACATGATGATTAATTACTCGAATATTTCAACGCAATTTTTCGTCCATTAAATATATAAAAAAACTCTTCTTAAAAAAACACCCAAAACACTTCTAATTTCCATGGTGACCGACCTGGCCACCACAAACAGAGCTCGATGGTGGCTGCGCAAGTCCTGATTGCGCAAGTTCTGATGGCGCCAAAGAAGGCGCAAAAAACGAAGTACCAGTTGATGAATCAAGCGCATCTCGAACAACATCGTACACCTCTTCCTTCTGCTTATCCATCCCAAGTCGCTTATCCTCATGTGCAGCAGCTTCCTTCCTATTGCATTCATCGAAGTAGATTTTAGCAACCTCCTGCTTAGCCAAATACTCTCTGTTCTTATCCGCCCTGTGAATCTTGGAGAGTGAATTTCGAAGAACTTCATCATCCATGATTCTATGCGTTTCCAAAACAATAGCTCGCTGAACCTGACTTTCGGTTATTAACTCTTTGCACTCAATCATGCCATTGACACAGGTAACTATCTGCTTCAGACTGTGAAAGACACTGCTGATGATAGATTTTCGATCAATAGTTTCAACATCGAAATCGTGGTTAACCATAATTGCAATGAGTTCCTTCCATCCAGACTTCTCAAAATCCACCCAAATGACCCCACGGTTGGGCATTGGGGCCAGAAATCGAAAGTCATATTTAAAAAATAGCTGACGCATAACACTCAAGGTATAATCTGGAAATTTGGAACACCCATGCTGATCACATTCAGTGACATGGGGCACATTGGTTAGTTTGGTATCTGGTTGGTTAATCTTTTCATCAGTGCCAATAAGAAATGGTCTTTGCTGACCTGACCCTTTCAAATACCATTGAGACAGTCCATGGTCAACACAAATACCGACAGCCTTACAAAAGTCGTTGCCTATCAGTAGATCCCGAGCTGTTTTTGGTGTGACTAAGCACACAAATTTCACCACCGCAAGAGGTGCTCTAACAGCCAGTTGCACGATTCCAGACACACATGAGGTCTCACCTGATGCTGTGACAATGGAATCATTCACAGGCATGAGTTGTAGTCCCATTCGTTTATGCAGTTGGTCAAACAGCTGCTTCGACATGACACAAGTCTGGGCGCCTGAATCAATATATCCTATGAAGGAAATGTTTGACCAAACCATCTTGACACAAGGCGCCCCAATTTGATCACGATGCTTTTCGGTGACTTCGATGATTGTTTCTTGTGTGGTTGCGACTTCTTCAGGTGACAGCACCACAAAATCAGCAGCAACAGGAGTGACCACTTCCTCTTGAGTGGATGAACTATCACTGTCACTGGAACTAGAAAGAAGAATTAAGAACAGTTGGTAAAGATTAAAAAATTTCCGTATTAATAACAGGTTTAAGAATAATATTTCAGTTAGTAATTGAGTAAAATTGAGTAAAATGAGTATCTGGAAAACCGATTTATTTATGTGATTAGTTTCCAGAAAAGTAAAATTTGGATTTTAACTTAATTAAATAACTGGGTACTTGTAAAACACGATACCATACATGTAAACTTGGTTGGATGAAAAAAAGAGATGGAAATCAATTACAAAATAAATATAAGTGCAAACTCTGCGCTTGCATACGACGTAATTAAATATTGGACCAAAATGTGGGGTGGGACCAAAGCACGGGCCTAAATGTGCGCCCACTATTTAATTATTTAATTATCACAGTTGATTTAAAAGCGCCTATTTTGTCCCTGCCCCAAAATGTATGCCTGTGACAAAATAACTTTTTTCATACCTAGGGTCATTTGGGCTCCAATATACACTGATTCCTGCGTCTGGACCATTGGAGGAGTATGCGCCATTTGTGAACACATCTGCGCAATGTGAATCTAGAAATATATAAATTCATTAAAAATATTTTTTAAATTAAATTTAATTCGTGTTTTACTCGGCCAGGACCTGATGCGTGCATCACAAATTAGGCCATACTAAGCGCGGCCTCAGATTCACGCGCAGAATTAAAACAATAAAGAAATTAATTTAATTACTGCATTATTGTGCGCACCATCTAAATTTGTGAACCAGATGCGCCCATTTTAAATCCCCGCGCCCTAAATGCGCGAATTATTAACTGGAATAAAATAAAATTACTGAGAGGTTGGAAAAGGTTTCCACTTCTGCGATTCATTTTGATTGCAGAATTGTAAGTTTTTTCTGGAAAAATGGAAAATAATAGAAATAAACTGAAATAATATTAAAATTCCAAAAAAAAAAAATTATAAATTTATTTTTGTACCTGAAACAGTTGTTTCATACAAATTTTTGTCATGGTTTCTGCAATGTTGAATAGTTTGCGCTTCGCATTCGTCACTTGAAAAGTAAAAATAAGAAATTTAAATTTTTAATAAAATTAAACTAATTTGTACTTTTTGTGAATGAAATTTACTGCGAGTTATTCCCTTTTTCACTGATGCAACTCATTTTGCTCGAAATTATCGCGCCTGGGCTATAGTTCTCGGTTTAAAAGTTATTAAACTTTAAGTTGAGTTTAAAACGTGAAACTGAACATGGCCGCCATCAACAACAACGATTCACATTTTAGATGGTTTTGAAAATTCAATTTTTTTTTTTATAAAAAATAAAAACCATATTGATTTGAACGAATTAAAAATTCGAAAACGATTATTAGTGGCGAGTTATTTACATCTCCAATGAATTTTATTAATTAAACGCGAACGGCAGATCCGAGGTAGATCCCATCAAATCACGTGATTACAACCGTCCAATCACACTGAATGGATTTCCAAAACATGGTGGCCGTTGCAATCTTCTGTAGTTTTTCGTTGAAAACGATTACAAGAAGAGTCACGCAACCAACCCCGATTAGTGAGACGATTCAAAGAAAATGAGCCGAAAAGACGGTGAATACAACGCCGTTGCTGAAGGCTTCAACACCGGAGTGTATAATTTCTGACTAATTTAATTTGTTTAAAAAAATATCGAAATAATTTTAATTTAATTTAATTTTTCTTTAATTCGAGGGACGAATACAAAGCGCAGACTTACGGCTATTCCGGAACCCAATTTAAGATATTCAGCAGCGAATCGGACGCTAGGAATTTCTGGAGCGGACAACCTCACGAAACGAGTAAATTTTAATTTTAATTTTATTTTGAATTTTTTCACAAAATTGTCTCCATCCTAGGTACTTCCGGTGCCGGAATCGGCGTGTATTTGGGCCCAAACGACTCGATGTACGAAAGACAAAATTATTAGTCACCGGAAATGTTCAAAACAAGTACTCGTAAAACGTTAATTTAACTGTAGGAATGTGAGCGAGCCGCTCGAAGGCCGCCAGACTAATAATCCCGCAGAAATTGGTCAGACAAAGGCACTCGGAGACCAGGAGGTGACTGTAAACACCGAAAGTGAGATTATGGTTAAAAGTGAGTGATATAATCCGAATTAGCCGATTAAATATCAATAAATTTTCATTTTTTTAAGGTAAAACCGAATGGATGGGCAGATGGCAGCGAAACGACTGGAAAACTGCTTCCGGTGAACCGGTCAAGAACAGGGAGGATTTTGCGGAGTTGAATGACTTGTTCCGGGGAATGAAAGTGAATTGGAAGAATTAAATTATTATTTTTTTAATTATTTTTTTAATTTTTGATGATTTTAGGAACTTGTTTCGGATTATTCCGGGAATGTGGACAATGAAGGTGCTGATCAATTGGCGTGAGATGGCACTTCGAAGCATTATAAATTAAAAGATTTGATTAATTAAACACATTCTACGCAAGTATTTATTTTTTTGTAACTTTATTTTGTAAGATACGTCTCGCAAATAATATTTATGAAGTGCGCAATGGCCTTAAAATGAAGGAATGGACTTTTTACATTTTTTGCCTTAAAAACTGCTCATTCGATAGGATAGCGGGTTAGCTCGTGGCATTTATAAAGTGCGTCTCTTTTAACGTTGTGCAGTGGAGCCCAACCCAAAAAACTCCCCTAAAATTTATAACGTTCTATAATGGAAGTTTTATCGCACAAACAACATTTTTTTTTTACTTCGCACTTAAAATTAAGGCGGGAAACTATTAAAATTAAGGCGGGAAACTATTAAAATTTTCAACGTGCAAATTTACTATTGTTACCAAGACGATGTAACACATTGATATTTTATAGTAATTTCGTGAAATAGCGTGTAAACTGTGCTCGCACTTCCAGTACGGATTGGATGTTGAAAATAACAAAGAAAAATTAGTCTTATTTGTAAATTTTTGTGTCTAATACACAGTTTCCGGCGGCGACTTTTCCTTCATAGTTATGCTTAATTTTATGTTATACAGTCGAAACTCTATAACAAATTGCAAGGGACCCAAAAAATCGATTTGTTGTAACGAGAATTCGTTGTATCGAAATTTTTTAACATGGTGTTCTATGGCCAGTCAACCAAACCAGCCATTTTTAGGTATTCGTTATATCGATAATTCGTTATATCGCGATTCGTTATAAAGAGTTTCGACTGTATATAGTGTAAGGGAAAAGAGAAAAATTATGATTTGCGGTATGCAATTTTCCCTTTTATTTATGAAATTTTGTTCCAAATTTGTTCGTGTTCCGAATTTGCTCTTACTCGATTATTCCTGCAAATTTTACGATTAACTCTTTGGTGCCATGGCTTCATACAATAAATTATATTTAAACAATCAAACTTAACGATAAGATATTATGTAGATATTCGTAGCTGTTCTGCTTGATGCGGAGAATTGCAAATGTCGGCAATCACAAGTAGTCGTCATTTGCAATTTTTGGGCAATGACGTAAATAGCGGAAAATTACCTGATTGGTTGCGCTATTTCCAGTTATACTGCAAGCTACGTAAGTTCCAGTTAAGAGTTTTCCAACCAAATTCAAAATGGCTGCCATGAAAGTTAGTTTGAGGGGTCAAATATCGTTATGCTGCGTTCAGGCGATGCATCAACCACCTAAAACATGAGTAAAGGCATAATTGTGCTCAAACTCAAACAAGTGAGTCACACAATTTGTTAGTTGATTGAAATGATAGATATTTTAATGACCATTGTCTTTCAAGACTGATAAGCGTGAAACCCAAAAACGAACTCATTCACAGTTACTTAGGCAAGTTTTTGTCTTGTTTTCGCTGTTTGTAAAAACACCAAAAAATACAGAAACACCTATTGTTAAATTTGCATAAGTTTAAATCAATACAAATCTACCAAACAAATTTCCAAAGTCCTGGATACAAGTGGATGAATAAAGTTGAGATGGTGGTGAAATTCAAAGATGGCGTTGGAGCAAAGTAAAAGCACAACCACACGTTTTAGAGGTAAAAAGTACACTGGTTTTTATTCTTATTTTAAACACAAAAGGAAAGGTAGAGGAATGTGGATGACGTGTTCAGAGCACCAATGAAAACGGTGCTTGCACGTTAGGAAAAACCCCACCAATTAAGGGATTAACGTGGGGGTGAAACATCAGTTGAATTTGAAACAGGTCACCACACTCGAAATAAAACATCAACATAAATCTACAAAAAATGTAATATTTAAAAGTATAAATGTGAAATATATCAATATCACACTCAATCAATTAATTAGAAATATCCAATCACCAATATAAAATGAAACAACAAATCAAGTAAAATATGGAAATACAAATAGCAATGTAATGTAAAATGGAAATACCAATATGACACAATAATCGAACAATAATTCACTTTACGCGTAAAATCATCCGATTTTCACACTGCCGGCGGGGAGGGAGTTGTTTGACTCCACCTCCAAGCGCACAAGACGTTGTATTGGCCTACGCAATTTTTCTCCATTAGCGAGCACCAACTCACATGATCGGACTTTATCGTCCCGACCTCGTCTGACCTCGACCACTCGACCCATTTTCCACTTTAGGCGTGGTTTAAACGGCTCTTCCACAATAACGAGGTCGTTCAATTGAAGCTCCTGCGTGTTTGACTTGCCCGTCTGAATTTTTAGGTCTGTCAGGTACTCGCGAGACCAACGCGTCCAAAATGACAGTAACACACGCTGTTGGTAGCGCCACTGTCGAATAAACTCTTTCTGCGTTGGCTCGTGATCCTCCGTCGCTCCTGAATCAGGCAGGTGAGTCAGCATCACGCCGGTCAAAAAATGTGCGGGTGTGAGCGGTTCGATTTCCTCCGGATTGTCGTAGACGTAGGTAATCGGCCTACGATTTATCACGGCCTCGGTTTGCGCCAGAAATGTCCCGAGTTGATAAAAATTCAGGTGCGCGGATCCGATGGCTTTTCGCAAACACCTTTTCACAGTTTGTACCATCCTCTCCCAAAAGCCGCCCCACCAAGGTCCATTCTCGACGATAAACCTCCATTCGATTCCCTTTTGGGCCAAATAGTTCTGGAAAGTTTCGTCCTTCGTATGGTTCAATAGTGAGGCCAACTCCAGGTGCGCGCGGTGGAAAGTGGTTCCGTTGTCACTGTACATGATTTTCGGAAGCCCTCTGCGACTAATGAATCGTTCGAATGCTCCCAAAAAGTCTGTTGTTGCCAGCGAGGGTACCAACTCCAAATGAACGGCTCGGATGGTTGCGCATGTGAAAACTGCAATGTAAGATTTAGTTTTTCGCCCTTTTACTATCACTGGTCCTGCGAAGTCGACTCCGGTGACGGCGAACGGTTGGCATCTGGTTGTCCTGTCGGCTGGGAGGGCGCCTGGCACTTCTCGCATCAGTCGACCATTGATTTTTTTGCAAATGGTGCATCGATCCAACATCGATTTCAAGGTCCTCCTTGCGGATGGCGTCCAGTAAACTTCTCGAAATTTAGACAGCGTGGCTGTCAACCCGCAATGGAGGACCTGTAAATGAGAATGTCGCAAAATTAGATTTGTAAGTTCGTGTTTAGGAGGTAAAATCAAAGGCTGTGTAGCAGTGGGCACGTCTCGTGACTCATGCAGTCGATTTTGCAATTCGATTAACCCCATTTCGTTCAGGCGTGGATTCAAATCTCGTAGTTTGGAGTCTCTCTGAACTTGTTTGCCGTCCTTCAGTCTGTCCATCTCACAGCCATAAATTTCTGCCTGTGCAACTCGAATTAAGTTGAGTCTCGCACGTTGCAGCTCGGCTGCCGTCAATGGGCCTCGACCTCGGTGGCTGGCGTCCTCTTGTCGTCTCCCTGCGTTATCAGCGAACCTGAAAATCCATGCCAGCGTTCGGATTGCCTTTGAAAGCGATCCAAACCTGGCAAACGGAAAAACATTAGTTATCGTTGTCTGCACCGCCTCGACGTGGGTTTCCGTCATCTCGTCTTGTTCTTCGACCGACTCCGTCGGTAGGTTTGGCCAATTTTGGCGACTTTCGCGCAGCCAGTCTGGTCCTTCCCACCAAAGTCGCTCGACGATCATCGCCTCTGCGTCCATTCCTCTTGTTAGGCGGTCGGCAGGATTTTCAACGCCCGGTACGTGTTTCCATTCGTCGACTTTTGACTTCTCTCTTATCTCCAGCACCCGATTATGCACGAAGGTTGGCGGTCGTTTGGATGTGTTTTTTATCCAATGTAGACAAATCTGCGAATCCGTCCAAAAAAATATTTCGCCTGGCGTCGCTAATTCTCTGATTTGATCGGCGAGACGAACAGCAATCAGAGCTCCCATGAGTTCGAGACGTGGCAGAGTAAGCGGCTTAACAGGAGCCACACGACACTTTGATAAAATGAAATTAGTTTCAATCAATTCACCATTAGAGTTCTGGACGTATGCCACGGCCCCGTATGCCTTTGGACTCGCATCGCAGAATATGTGCACTTCGCACTGGTCAAATTCGTCCAATCCCAACCATCGTGGAATTCGAATTTTTCTCAGGCTGGGAATTTGGTCGATCCATTTCTTCCAATCAGTGCGCAACTCGATTTCTAATTCATCGTCCCATGGCAAATTTCTGAGCCACAGGGACTGGAAAAACATGCGCGCTGTCACGGTGAATGGTGTGGCAAATCCTAAGGGGTCGAAAATTTGAGCCGTTATTTTTATTACCTCCCTTTTTGTCGTTTTTTTGCAAGGTGGACAAGTTTCATCGACCGTCAGTCCCAATTCGTCTGAGTTCGGGTTCCACTTGATTCCCAACACCTTTGTGTCTTCATCTAACGCCAGCAGAGTGTCGGAGGGGCATTCTTCGCGAAATTTGGCTCTAAGTTCCGATGAGTTGGTTTGCCACTTGGCGAGTTCCATGCCGGCTTCTGTAAAAATCAGGTTAGACTGGCGGAATGTTACCAGTGCTTGAGCGACGGTTTTGAGGGATGAGATGAAGTCGTCCACGTACAGGCACTTTAACAACAGTTTTACAGTTTCTGGATATTTTTCTTCGTATTTGCGCAAGTGATGGCGAATGGTGGCGCTCAGCAAAAATGGGCTTGGTGTGGCGCCAAATAAAACTCGAGTTTGCCGCAATATTTTCAACAATGCCTTTCCTACACCGTCCCAGCATTCATCAATCCAGAAAAATCTCGTTGCGTCACGGTCCTTTAAAGCGATCTCGATCATGTGAAACGCCTTTTTGATGTCACCTATCATTGCCACTCTCCCAAGACGAAATCCTAGCAACATAAATACGAGTGAAGGTAGAAAGTTTATACCTTTTGACAGGCAATCGTTCAAGGAAAGGTAGCCTTTTCGGTGTGATGATGCATCAAATACGACTCGTAATTTTGTGGTGACGCGTTCCTCCTTGATCACTGGGCTGTGAGGCATATAGTAGACTGGTCCTGTCGAAGTTTGGTTCGGAATTTCTTCAACAATTCCCATTTTCAACTGCTCGTCGATAACCTTCTTATATTCTAAGTAGAGGTTTGGTTGTTTTCGGAAGCGACGAATCAGCGACATGATGCGTTGTTCTGCTCCTCGATAATTGTCGTCGAGCTCGCTGGTGTCCACGATCCACGGCAGTTCCACGGAATACTTTGAACCCGTCCATTTGATGGTTTTTTCGAACTTCTGCAGCGTTTCAGCGTCGTCGTTGTCTTCGACCGACTCGTGGCGCACTCCAATCGGTTCCAGTTCCCACATCCGGCGTAAAAGGTCATCTGTCGATGGAGTAAGCGTAATTTTGTTAATTCTTACCGGCGCAGCAATGACTCTTGTCCCATTTGTGGTCTGTCCGTGTAGTGTCCAACCGAATTTGGTCTTTACTGCAATCAAATTCTCCTCCAAAAATTCCGTTTGGCCTGTCATTACACGCCAGTAATGGTCCACTCCAATTAATAGGTCCACTTCCTTCGAATGCAATGCGACTTGTTTACAGGCCACCTCGATTTTTCTTCGATGTAGTTCGGCTTTAAGTTGCGCATTTGGCTGCTCTCCGGGCGTGGACGTGACGTGGGCAGTTTCAATGGCCTCGATCGTGACAGCTGGTGACTTCGAATTGGCGGGGCTGAGAGTTAATTCGACTCTGTTGCGTATTTCTGACTTCGGCTCTTGTCCAAACACGGCCAAGTTGATGGTTTCTGTCCCTAAAATTTTTAAGTTCAGTTTTTTTACCAATTCGGACCGTATGAATGTGCGTTGAGCTCCTCCGTCGATATAACACACTCCCGACGTCGACAGTTTTGGTCCGGCCATTTTCACCATCTGGACCATCAAAAATTCGGACTTGGGTGGACAGGTGGTGACTACTGAGTTCGAATGGGTGACTCCCTCGACGACCTCCGTAGATTTTGGCGTGTCGCACACGTGTGTGTGGTGCGCTCCCTCGCAGCTGTAGCATTTCATGCGAGTCCTGCACTCCTCAGTTTTGTGGGGTGCTTTTCCCAAGCATCGCAAGCAAATTCCCTTTTTTTGCAACTTTTTACGTCTCTCTTCCATCGAGAGTGGACATCGCTTTCGGTTGTGTTCTGTGGAATCACAAAATTGGCATTTTATTATTATTACCGAAAGTTGTGACGCTGATCCAGATCGAGGCTCCCTTTCTTTTCGTTTGAATTTTCCCTTATTGTTGTGGGCGTTATCCGTGAATGACGATTTGTTTGTTGCTGCATCAGGTTTTGTTTGAGTTTTCATCATGTCGTATTTGGCGTGTTTAGCGATGTAACTGCTCAGCCAATCCATTAGCCTCGTTACCGACCTCTCTCCGTCGCAGTCTTTGTCGTACTCCATAATCACGTTGCGTGGTATGGCGGACGACAGCACGGGAAAAATGGTACGCTGAATTTCTGCCAATGGTACTTCGATGTTCGCCAAATTCTCGATGTTGATTTCTACGTGTCTGTGCAGCTTCTGGAGCCCCATCCTATCTCGATCGCTGTTGACTAAAGGTAGGTTAATTAAATTTGACAAATATTTGTTTTCAAGCACGATCTTGTCGCCATATTTTTTTTGTAGACGCGTAATCGCAATATTATAATTGCCAGCTGTGATCTCCAACGCTTTGATGTCATCTAACGCATCTCCCATCAAATGCGTCCTTAAATGTAACAGTTTATGTGTCGCATCCAGTTGCTCGTCGTCGCCAACCTGAATGGAAAATGTTTTCCAAAACCCTCCCCACTCCTCAGGTTTGCGCCCGTCGAATTTGGGAATCTCCAGCGGTTTGCGTTTGATGAATGGCTGGCCGTTTGTCGGGGTCACACGTGGCGTCGCCGCCGACACTGCTGCGGTAATGGCCGCCGCTAGTGCGTCGATGTTCGTCGCCGGTGACGCGTCCGCGTCCGTTCGTAAATTCTGGGGTGGAACGGGCGGAAAATACGCTTGAATGTACCTTGTTAATTCCGCTCTTGCTGCTGCCAAACGGTCCTCCAACGCGTCGAGTGCCTGCACCGTGGTGTCGATTTCCTGGTCAGATTTGGCTTGATCCAAGGTGGCGTCGAACGTTGTTTGAGCTCGTTTGTGTTTCTGCTCGAGCTGCTGCATCCACAGTTCAATCGTGGCTTGCGGTATCGCTGCTCGTCCGGTCAGCGCGGTGGTTATCGTGGTTAAGAGCGTCTCGGTGACCAATATGGCCGCTCTGAACGCCCTGTTCTTCAACTCAAAAACTCTCACCATTTTGTAGATTTTGATTAGATGGGAAATTGAAATACTTCCCGGGTTTCGGCACCAATGTTAAATTTGCATAAGTTTAAATCAATACAAATCTACCAAACAAATTTCCAAAGTCCTGGATACAAGTGGATGAATAAAGTTGAGATGGTGGTGAAATTCAAAGATGGCGTTGGAGCAAAGTAAAAGCACAACCACACGTTTTAGAGGTAAAAAGTACACTGGTTTTTATTCTTATTTTAAACACAAAAGGAAAGGTAGAGGAATGTGGATGACGTGTTCAGAGCACCAATGAAAACGGTGCTTGCACGTTAGGAAAAACCCCACCAATTAAGGGATTAACGTGGGGGTGAAACATCAGTTGAATTTGAAACAGGTCACCACACTCGAAATAAAACATCAACATAAATCTACAAAAAATGTAATATTTAAAAGTATAAATGTGAAATATATCAATATCACACTCAATCAATTAATTAGAAATATCCAATCACCAATATAAAATGAAACAACAAATCAAGTAAAATATGGAAATACAAATAGCAATGTAATGTAAAATGGAAATACCAATATGACACAATAATCGAACAATAATTCACTTTACGCGTAAAATCATCCGATTTTCACACCTATTTTGGTTTTATTTTTGTTTACATTAACGAAGTGGCTACGTTCATGTCCGACATGAACGTATTATTTTCATGACGCGCTGTGATTGGTTGAGAGATGCATTGAAATACATTGACGAAAATCCTCATTTTGTCAACTTTGCTAAAAACGGATAAGGTTAGGTCTGGGGGGGTCAAGGGGGGGCTAAGCCCCCCCTTGTAAGAAAAAAAGAAGCTAAAACCTCGAAAACATTGAATTTGAGAAAAATTACGTTGAGGAAACAAACCGACCTGAATAGATCTCAGCCAATCACAGCGCGTCATGAAAATAATACGTTCACGTCGGACATGAACGTAGCCACTGCCTTAAATTAAACCATGAAAATTACGGAAATGACGTCATTTCCGTAATTTTCATGGAAGACGGTTCACACTTATTCGTGGATACGTTGCATCCGGGGTTTGCCGCAAATGAGCTGTGATTGGCTGCGAAATAAAATCGAACTAGAAATATTTTCTAGTTTTCCGCGCGATTTATTTCCCGATTGTAGCAAACCCGGATGCAACAATTCCGCAGCATATCATATCAAATTTTGGTGGGATTTTGTTTGTTGTTGCTTTATATTGGCAACAAAATTTTTTTTTTTAAATTACTTTATTTTCTATTATTGCGGTGTTATATTTAGGGACAAAAGGACAGGGTTTAGAAGTCTAATGTGTAATGCTTCCTTGCATTACAAATCCCAGCTTGTTTTAATTAAAAAGACATCTTTTTAAATTAAAAATACTTTTTTTAAATTAAAAATACTTTTTTTAAATTAAAAATACTTTTTTTAAATTAAAAATACTTTTTTTAAATTAAAAATACTTTTTTTAAATTAAAAATACTTTTTTTAAATTAAAAATACTTTTTTTAAAATTAAAAATACAACTTTTTCAATTAAAAATAGGTCTTTTTCAATTAAGAATACATATTTTTCAATTAAAAATGCCTTTTTCTACAATAAAAAGAATTTATGTCATTAAAATACTTTTTTTTAGGAGGCGGGGGTGCTGTTGCACCAACATTACTAAAAACTCGAGGGCGCGCTACCCAGAAGAATTGTGCCTGTTTGGATTCGGGATAAGCGAGCAAGGATTCAAAAACAAAATTACTGTAAGTATTTTTAAACTATAAATTCAATAGTGAAAGTTTCAGTGCGTTAATAACATGCTGTTATACATTTTTATAGTTCCGTTGTGTGAAAAGATATAAAACTAAAACAGGAAACTATTAAAACTTCGTAGTGACAAAATATTACCAAGACGATAAAGAAATATTGTATCAATATACACTATGGCGCCTAGAGTTTGACATCGCAAGTAAGCGCAACAAATGAAAAAAACGATCTCAGAATATGTTTATTCTTTCGGTTTCCCAATAGCGTAGTCAAGTTAAAATGCACGAACAATATGTTTTCGCACATTCTTATCTATTTCCGTCGTTAAAAAAGAGATAAAATGTGTAATGGCAAAACTGTTAAAACTTTATACTCATAAATTATTACCAAGACGATGTAGACACATTGCTCGTAAAATATGTTTACACTTTAGAGACAATTTGGAAGCGAAAAATTCAGCAGTAAGACGTACTTGCACGTCGGAAATTTTGCATACACCATGATGGTTCCTGGAATCAGACATCGCAAATATGTGCAAAGATTGAAAAAAATGGTCTCGGAATATATAGAAATGGACTTCGAAGTTCCCCATTTACTCCCTCGATTTCCTCAAATCCGCAACAACAAATTTCGTCATTTTTATTCCGTAATTTGGCATTTAATCACTGCATTAGTCGTGTCAGTGTGCATCTACCAGACAGTTGACCGGATCAAATACTACGCTTCATCACCGGTCAAAGTTTCCGCTGTTATAAACGACAACGAGGACTTTCCAGGAATATCCATCGGGATCTTTAGTTTTGGAACTATACAAAGTGCCTTAGAGATTGAATCAGCAAAAAATGCATATCCGAAAGGTAAATATTAGCAAATAAAATGTCAAAAAGAAGTGATATCTTTAAAAATTGTTTTTGTTTTTCCCAAGCAGCTGGTCAATGCTTAGGCACTACGCCACATTTCTTTCTAGATGAAAAAAGAAACATCAGTTCAGTATGGAATGCCAGAAGAATTAGGCCATTAACAAAAAACATAACCATATCCTATGGCAAGGTAAACATACAATGGGGGCGGCGGGATTCTGTTGGGACTCCGAAAGCTCCGAAATTTTGCGAAAATTGTTTTGGAACATAATGGGAGTTTGTATTGACAATAATTTATTGCAGGGGTCTAAAGGAACATGTCACGACTGTCAGAGCGATATAGTTATTGATGAAATGAACTTTGTACTAGGAAGTCAAATGCTAGTAACATCCAGTAAGTATTACAAATTTTAAACGAAAAACAAAATTTTCATAAAATTCTTAATCTTTGTTAGAGGGAAAAATACCGGTTGATTGCCATGCAAAAATTATCATTAAGTATAACGCGCTTGATCTAAGTTTAATAAAAAGCGAGGACCGGAAAATGCTTTTAGGATTTGTAATGGTACAGTTATCATCACGCCTGTGCAGAATTTTATTTTATTGGTTGAGCAAAGAAACCATTCTTGTTGTTTTTAAAACTTTTCTTCTTCTTCACAGTCATTGATCCCGGATCACTCCTTATTAGCGACGTCCATTTTAGCGAATTTTAGGTTTTTAAGCCCATTTGAGCGATCTCATGTTAGCGTAAATGAGATTACATCACCGCTGCTTAGGACACATTTTAGCGAAGCCCGTTTTAGCGAATTATACATTTTATCGAAGCCCGTTTTAGCGAATTATACATTTTATCGAAGCCCGTTTTAGCGAATTATACATTTTATCGAAGCCCGTTTTAGCGAATTATACATTTTAGCGACAATGGCGTCCACTTTACTGTGTGTGGGTTGGTGGATTCATAGTTGTTGGTTGTGTGGCAAGTGATGCAATTGCAAAAGGAGGCTTGTTTACATTAAAATTTACACTGATTTGGTGGAAATTCGTCAAAATTTGACGAATATCGACAAATTTCTAAACAAAATTGGATCAAATCGTTTAAATTGATCAAACCAATCAAAATTTGATCAAATCTCGTCACAAATCGCCAAAATCCATCGTAATTGTCTCTAATTTCATCACATGTTGTCGAATTATGACCAAATCCGATCAAAAACCACCACAAATCATCAACATTTTGTCGGAATTACTACACAAATACCAAATACCAAATACCAAATCACTACACAACCAAACCAATCCTTACAAATTTTTGACCACGTTTTAGCACCGCCTCATTTTAGCGGTCACACCATTTTAGCGAATTTTTGGGCGCTACAACGAGGTAGTCGCTAAAACGAGTCGTCGCTAAAATGGATTCGCTAAAGTGAGAATCGCTAAAACAATGTGCACTCATTGATCCTCGTACATCTCGCGGTTCGACAGAAAAAACGAGATGACGAGATTCTCTTTTTTTAGTTTTTAAAGTTTTTTTTTCAGTTTTAAGTCTTTTTTTTTTACGGTTTTTAGTAGGTGCATTCAATAAGTCTAAAACGTATGCAAAACTCGTTTCGTGTTTGCACGTTTTTTAATGCTCTTACACTCGATTGTCATTTCATTTCAATAGGATTGAATGTTTGTATATGTGTGTTTGACGTTTGCGCTAGGCAGTGAACGTTTTACCTACGCATTTTGAACAACGACCAATTAGGATCGAGTGCATTGTTGTATATAATCTGTAACGAGGAACTTACAAGTTACAAACTCGTGGACCGCGAGATGTAACGCAAAAACGGGGTCCCGGTACTGCACCGGGACCGCGGTACCCCTCGAGGGAACGCATACTGGGACCGCGGTTCTTTTTAGCTGCCGGTCCAATACCGCGGACCGCGCACAACTTTGGGACGCATACTCACATAAATAAGACGAGGAACTCCAGATTGTTGGGTTGTTGGCCTTTAATCCATTGTCTAGGCGTTGGAGTCTCCCATCTACCCGCCTGTTTGCAGTGCTGCGAAGGCACGCCACACCGGCCACTGACTTGCCGTACACATGGTGGGAACCCCATGGATGGCATGGCAGGTCAAACAACCATTTCGCCGTATCCACCTGTATGGCCCATGCAACTGCTCATGGAAGCTGTAATGGATCCATCATCGCACTACTGATTGTCGCAATGGTGAATGGGGAGGAGAGCAGAGACAGCACATGGCACGGCTACCCTTGCTGGCTTTAGGACCTTTCTTCCCACGTCTGTCTCGGTTCAGACCCAGTGCTTCTCTACCCCCCACACCACTCAGCTCCCTCTTTCCCTAAGCTGGGTCATGAGGAGGTATGCCTTTAGGGCAGGGGTCGGCAACCTGCGGCTCTTTCGATGCCAAGGTGCTGCTCTCCAAGATGCGGCGTCGCTAAAACGTGCGTTGCTAAAATGAAGTAGATTCATATAACTGGAGGAATGTAGTTCACACCCGTTTTAGCGATGCCGTTTTTTAATCTAATTAAACCTGACCTGACCTGACCTAACCTAAACAAACTAACCTAACATGACCTAAACTAACCTAACCTAGCTGAATCTAAGCAGCTGAAACACGGCGTCGCTAAAGTAATATACCGTACCGCCCCGTTTAAACGCCCGGGTTCAATAAAGCGCCGGCCCTGTTTTGGCGCCGGGCAGTCATCGGCGGTTCAATGAATTGGTGCCGGCCCCGAATAACCGCCGGGCCCCCAAAAATTACCGTTTTTTTGTAAAAAATCGATGATTTTTGCCGAAAAATTGCCATTTTTTGCCAACAATCGGCGAATTTTCGGTTATGCGCCGGGTTCAATTTAGCACCGAGTTTTAAATTGTGCTGCGATCCGGGTTTTTATCCACTTAATTTCTAATAAATTAAGCAGAAACCGCAGGTGAATGCTTTACAAGACTTATATCGCGGCCGAAACTTGTCTAGGGTTAAGTTTACGGAAATAGGAATAAAAAGACAGTTTATTATGGTAATAAAAATCACACAAATGTTTTATTCGATAAATTACAATATATACTAATTATGATTATGAATATCACAGAATAAAATGAGCGGGAAACAATGAAACAAAGGAAGGGCTTGCAACGACTGTTGCAAGCTACAAAGCGTCAGAAATGGCGCTTAAACAACTTGAAGTTGTTAGGCGAAGGCAAATTGTCTTCGTTCTACGAACTCACGAACGATGGTCGAAGACGATGGTTCTCGTGGGCTCCTTCTACGGCTCGTGCGACGGCTCGGCGGCGGTGGTTGACGGCTGTAGGCGTCCGGCTTTCGTACGATGGCGGTGGCTGTCGTTCGCGCAACAGCGACGGCGATGGTTCACGATCGTCGGGAATCTTCTCTTCTCGATTGCTGGAATTAGCGACGGCTAATTCAAGCAGGATTGCTGGCTTTGTGCGTTTGATACACAAAGATAGCAGGTGAAACTGAGTTACAACGGTCCTCTATCAATACTTTTCTTTCAGGAGCAAAAGCAGTGATGTTGAGGTTGTTGTTGTATTTTTCAGAGTCCCGATTTGAGCCAAGACGCGAGCCCAGCACGCTTCAATATTGCGCAGAAAACCTGCGCACTTAGCTCAAATGGGTGCAACTAGTGGTTATTACACCATATTGCACCATAACGGCTAATAACCGTTTTCACCCCGGACAACCTGGGGTGATATGTGCCTAGAGAGGATTTCTCCCCTCGGTCACATGATCTGACTTGGCGTGTGCCACAGTCAAATTAATTAGAAGATAATTAATTTAATCTTCTAAGTTGGTGAATATTTTGAGATCACCACACATCCCCCCATTTAAGACGAATCTTACATGGAGAGAAAATGAACGAACCAATTTATGATTCGTCCATGGTCTGAGTTCGCTCAGGCGTCAACGGGCGCATCATATCCGTGGTGTCGTCCCTCGGGTTGGACCGCTCGTTAACCGTACACAGGTCGCGACCTGCGTTTGGTCCGGAGACCATTCCAGGGTTGACATGAAGCCAAACCTGGATGATTCTTGCCGAGTTCGCTCGGTTGAAGAATCCTAGCGCCGCGAACTCGATTGGATCCTCTGGCGCTAATCGTGCTCTCAGGAGTCGATCATGGAGCACCGATGGTGGGCTTAACACCCGGATGTGGTCCTCGAGCCACATAAACACCTGCCTCGACAACTTGTGGTTGTTGCTAAGCAGTGTTCGCGTATCCGGCGTCAAATAGAAGTGCGGATACAGGCGCATTAGGGTCTTGAAAGCCGACTCTTTTTTCAGCGGCTTGACCTTCGTCTCCGGCTTGGCTGGCGGCGGCGGCGGACGTGAGTCTTCCGTCGTGGCATCGTCAAACTGGCACTGCGGGCCCAAGAAAACCAACGCGGGTGCGGAGGTTGACGAGGGTGTGACGCCTCGTCCCGGTGCTCGACCCACACCGGGGAGCTGACGGGTTTCGACTACCCGTTGAACTCCGGCTGGAGTTTGAGAACTTCCGGCGTTCTCTGGCCAAAATGAACATCCAGCGCCCTCTTGGGCCGACTGGAAAACAGCCAGTGACGCAGCTGCTGTGGCGCTTGTAACTGGAAGCGGTGGTCTTCCGGTCATTCGCGCCGTGGCCTTCGCAAAGGACCACTCGGTTCGCAACCGAACGGCGGCCTCTTCTTCGGTCTCACCGTTTGCTACGACTTGCTTTATTAGCTCGGCTAAGATCGTAGGCGGGTCGAGCCTGAGGTGGTACCACAGCTCGACTTTCTTCTCCGACAGGCCCATCGGCGCGGTCCAAAGGTACGTTATGGCCGCTAACGCCTGTCCTGGCGAAGGAAGAACACCAGGGTACAACACCCTAGTCATCCCCGGAATTAGCTGACGCTGAAAATCCATCAGACGGGGATCATCAATGGTATTGATGTCGGAGACTTCTAGCCTTTCAGCTAGTCTCTGCCAGTCCTTCTGCGACTCGGCGATCTGGGCGCTTTGGTATGCGTCCAGCTTCTGGAGCACTTCCTGCTGTGCTCTAATGGGTTGCTGCTCGTAGCAGGTCCATTGTGGGCCGAATGACTCACTAAAAAATGGCCGGAGTTGCAGGTTGCTAACTCCAGCCGGCAAGCGGGAAACATATCCTTGTTCGGGCAAGCGGCTAGCATGTCCAGGTACTGGCACGCTACAGTCGGGAGAAATATCACCGACAACACGTCTCATGGCGTATGGAGTAGCCGAGTTGTCCACTTTGAACGTGGAGGCGGTTCGGCTACTTCGGGCGGACTTAATTGTGGAGTCCGATTCAAAACTCAGCGAAGACGACGAGCCAAACGACTCTGGTGTCCGTCCTCGTCGCGACTGCGGGCGTGATGGCTGCGCGTCAGTCGAATATGGGCGTGATCGCCTCTGACGTTCCTCTCGATCGCGGCTTGATTCGCGGAACATCGGTCGGACTGGAACCGGCGGAGGGAGTTGCCCCACCCTCAAATCCTCGTCTTGCGGCGGAGGATTGATGGCCGCTGGGGCCGGAATTTCATCTTCTTGATAAAAAGGGAGAGCGCAACGCGCTTGCTCCTCTGCCTCGTGTTCTCGAGCCAGTTGTCGATTTTCGTCGACGCGAAGCTGCACCGCGGCAGCTCGGAGTGCTTTGGACGGGAAAAATCCCGGAAAATCGTTAAAACACCCGGCGAGCGCCAACTGGTGGAGCTCGGTTTGTGTGACGGGAAGTTGTGGGTTCCCGTCACGAACGGATTTGCGATACCGTTTAACGACTTCGCGTTGTGTCGTCTTGAGGTTCTTCCTCAATTGGGTTAGAGCACCGTAATTAATTCCGGTACTCTTTAGCGCTCTTCTGCGCTCGTGACGCTCTCGTGGCGTCACTGGCCACTGGTTGTGCAGCAACTCTGCTGCAAGCGGTCCTGGGGGGCTCTCGTCGAGCGTCCACTCGATTTCGTCGACACCGTCCACGTGAAGGCGCTCGATGAATCTTCCTTTTGCACCAAATCCTTGCAGCGCTGATCTGCTGAAGTCGTGGCGCAACTTCCACCAGGTATTGTTTGCCGTCTTCAGTCTTCTGATTTTTTCGGGCAATGCCGCTCGAAAAATCAGCGGGTGCTGAGTCGGCACGTGATCGGGAAGCGCGAATGGCGTTTCTCGATCCCTCTCGATCTATATTCGAAGAAAAATAAATAAATTAGTTTATTTAAAAATAAACAAATAATTTCTTATTTGAAATATTTTTTAAGCTTAGCGCTTGTGGCTGTGAGTCACTAAGGGATGTTGGTTGTCATGGCAACTCCCTTCGCACATGCTTGAAGCACGTGACTTTTATAGCCGCCATTTTTATTTTTTAGCGGCTTGTGTTTGAAGTCAGGAAAAGTGAAATTACTCAATTTTTCTGACTTAAACACTTGGTAAAAATTTATTCTAATAATTTACCCGTTGTTGAAGCGTCAATTGAACGTCTTCATTTGCCCCTTCCATGGGCATTTCTCCGTCCGCCTGGAGTTGGATCGCTTCCTCGTCCATTCTCTTTCGTTTTCCGGTAATTTCGGAAATTCTTTCGTCTTGAAAGAGAAATAATACATAAATCTTATGTTTTATCAAATTTTTCATACAGAAAAATTACTTACGATCAGGTTGTCGAACTATTCGGGTCGTAACGTAGGCGATGCGATGCATACACTCTCGAAACTTTTGAAAAAGTGACTAAGTTCGTTGATTGCAAACACGAACTTGGATTAGAGACGCTTTGTGACGTCACTAATTATAACGTATGATTAACGTTGTCATTCGAGTGGGTACTACGAATGACGTCACGAGATTGCTTTCTCGGATCTTTTGGGTAAACCCAAAAGGTGAAAGACAACACTATGTCTTGGCTCGCGGAACGCGAGATCTCAAGTTGTACTTTGACTTTCGCGAAGTACAATCCAACTTGTTTAGATTGTCATCAGCATCGTCTCCAATGTCAGATGAGTTATATACTTCATTGTTTGAAATTTTCTCTTTTTCTAAAAACATTTCCTTTTCTAGATTTTCATCAAGAGAAACATTTTCAAGTCGCTGGTTTATTTCATCGACTTCGTTATTTTTGAGTTTCGATTTTTTACTCGATTCCGTGTTTTCGACAGGAATTTTGGATAATTTAGCATCATCCAAGGTATTAACAATATTCTTTGTTTTTTGACCCACTTCCTCCCCTTCCAGCCAAATTTCTTGGTTGAAAACGGGAAAGTACGGCATTAATTCAGTGCCGTGAACAGCTGGATAAATTTTATTATCACTCAGCCGTCGAAGTTGAAAGGCGCCTCCTTGTAACCTTTTGATAATTACATAAGGCCCATTCCTTTTCGGTGAAATGCCTGCTGCTATTCCTTTAGCGGCATTTGAGAGAATATGAGACTCTCGCCAGACTAAATCATTTTGTCTGAAGTTGTCGAATTTCTTATCTGATTTTTCAGCTTCGACACGGCGTCTCAAATCTAAGACGTGAGACATCATATGCTGATACGTCTCTGCAATTATTGTTTCTAATTTCTGAACATATAAATGCGGATTTTTTGGATCAATGACTAAAATTCCTTCCGGAATTCTTGGATCCCAAGGAATTCTTAATTCTCGGAAAAAATTTAAGAAAGCAGGAGAATAATCTCTGCCTCTTGTTACAGTTGTTCTCAAACTGAATGCAAATTCGCGTAGATACTCATCCCATTGGTCATGAATATCTAAATAAATCGAAACTAAATATTTAATATCTCGATTGGTTCTCTCCACAGGATTGCTTTGTGGATGATAAATCGATGTCGGCGTTCGCGACATGTCGAATTTTTTGCAAAATTCTTTATAGACCTGTGATCGAAATTGTGGTCCATTATCACTTATGATTTGTCTCGGAAATCCGAAAGTCATTGATAAGTGATAAATTGTGTTGGCAACTTTTATTGCCGTTGGATTACACATTGGAAATAATTCGGGCCAATGTGTAGCGACATCTACGATGACGCAAATGTGGGTATTGTTTTTTCTGGTTCTTGGTTTGGGACCAGACAAATCCACACTGAGGCAGTCAAATGGTCCAAATGGTCCAATTTGAGCGCCTTCAATTTCGGTCTTTGATCTCGGCTTACATGCCTGACATCCTTGACAATGTTGAATAAAACGTGTAATATCACGTTTCATACCTTTCCAGGTATAAACTCTTCGAGTTCGGTACATTGTCCTCGCAATGCCTGGGTGGCCGGACAGTGGATGTCCGTGCATCAACCAAATGATTTTATAAATCAATTTTCTTGGCACAACAACTTTAAGTGCCCTACCATCCTCTCCCAATTCATCGGTAGAGGTAGGATGATAATGGAGTAACATATCTTCTTCAATGAGATAAGTACTCGCGTGTCTTTCAAAATTTCTTCTTTGAAGACGAGTTACTATGTAACTTGGGTATTGCTTGTTTAACAAGTAATTGCGAATATGTTGGCAAAATTTGTCTGCTTTTTGCGCCGCAATAATGTCATCTCTCGTTGGAGGATCACATTCCAATTGTTTGGCAATTTTAGCTGCAAATGCTTTAATTAAAACATTTGTTGTTGGCAGCTCGAATTTTTTAGCCATCATAGCCCTTAATTCGACGTCAGGGGTTCCTGACGGATCATGCATGTTAATACAAAAATTGATTAATGCTTGATCGTCTTCATTAACTATTATCGACTTGGGTAATTCATTCAATTTTCCCATTTGCCAACTTCGGCAAGGAGATGGACAATATGATAATAAATCATCATTATCGCCATCGTCTTCTGGTTCGTCAGGTGCGCTGACAGGTGCACGTGACAATGCGTCTGCTATTACATTCAGCGGACCTTTGACGTATTGTATTTCGAACGAATACGCCATTAGCTCCATTTGCCAACGAGCTAATCTGCCCGACGGGTCAGATAACGACATCAACCACTTAAGTGCTTGGTGATCCGTTTGTACAGTAAATGTAGTGTACTCCAAATATGGGCGAAATTTGCGCAATCCCCATACTACTGCGAGACATTCCAATTCTGTCACAGTATAATTCTTTTCAGCGGGTTGCAAGCTTCTGCTTGCATACACGCATGGCATTTCGACTTCTTGGCCATCCACAATTTTCTTTTGTGTAAGGGCTGCACCCAACCCTTGTCTACTGGCGTCAGTATGAACAATAAATGGCATGTACAAGTCAGGCATCTTCATTGTTTCAGCATTCGTAAGCAAGTCTTTTATTGCGTCGAATGCTGCTTGATGATGCAGTTCCCAATCGAACTCTGCATCTTTCTTCAAGAGAGGCCTTAGCGGTTCTGCCACAGTGGCCAAATTCTTGATTAGGCGGTGAAAGAAATTCACCATGCCTAGAAATCTTTGCAATTCCTTAAGATTGGTAGGAGCCGGAAATTGCGTAATTGCAGCGACTTTTTTAGGGTCTACTGCAAGTCCTTCTACTCCTACTTTGTAGCCTAGAAAAATTAATTCCTTTCTACAGAGATGCGTCTTGCCAGGGTGCGCATGTAAATTAGCTTCTGCCAATTTTTTAAACACTATATCTAAATGTTTAATGTGTTCTTGGAACGATTTGGATACAACAATTATGTCATCCAAATATGCCCATGCAAATTTTCTGTAAACGTCACCCAAAACTTTTTCCATTAATTCTTGGAAAGTAGTTGGTGCGTTTACTAATCCGAAAGGCATGACTAAAAACATTAGTCTTCCCATTGGGCTCCAGAAGGCAGTTTTTTCTCTGTCTTCAGGGCGCAATTCTATCTGCCAATATCCCTTGGTCAGATCTATAGTACTGACCCACTCGAATTCTCCGATTTCTCGCAGAATTTCCTCAATTGTTGGCATTTGAGGTGGGTTGTACTTAGTATGTGTATTGATGGGGCGAAAATCAATGCACAAGCGTGGGTCGTTTCCTGGTCGCATGACTAGGACTGGCCTCATTCCGTAATCGCCTTCAGCTTTGACGACTACGCCTTTGTCAATCATGTCTTGACAAAGTTGTCTGATTATTTCCCTTTTTTGAGGGTTTATGCTCTTAAAGGGGACACGGATGGGTTTCTCCGTGTCAAGCTCAATTTTGTGCTTAACCAGGTGTGTTTTACCTGGATCTTTAGAAATAATCCTTTTATGTTTGGATAACATCTTTTCTAATAATTTGGATTGCTCCAAATTTAAGTTAGCTTCTTTGACTAACTTTTGGATGAAATTCTCTTCATCAATTTTGCTTTGAGTTACACTTGCAGCGTAAGCTTTTGCAAAGGTCACAAATGAGGAATCGGGTTCCTCTATTTTCTCCAAATAACGATCCAGCAACGCTTGTGGAATGTAGGGTAAATCTGCATCCACAGGTTGCGTGAAATTCCAAGACATCGTCTGTGGATTAGGTTGGATTTTTAATTTATTCATAAAATCGCAACCCAATAGTACCATTGGATACTTATTTGGTATTACGATGAACGGATGACGTAACGTGCCATGTGTCCATCGAAATGAAAGATGAATGGTTCCATCTGGAGTGACTTCTTCACTTGCCGTCGTGACTCTGACACCAGGTCCGATAGGTCGTAGATATTCTTCTAGACCTAATTGATTAATAACTGAAGTGGCTAGGAAGCTCTTATTTGCTCCTGAGTCCAACATTCCAGTTATTACACCTTTTAACGTTTCTAACTTTAACGTCGGAAGGTCTTGGCTGTTTGGTATTCCAGCCACTTTGCACTCAAACTTGCGCAATTTATGATGAATTGTAATTGGAGGCTCCAAAGGCAATTCATCTAATAACTCATTGGTATCAAGAGTTGTAGCTGCAAATAACTTAATGCACTCCTCAATTCCAGGTGTCTCTGGAACTGAGCTTGGTCTATCGTCTTTAACTTCGACTTTATCTTTAATATTGGAAGTGTCATCTTCAGTCGGAGTTTCGCCGACAATCTCCTTTTTTAACTCAAGAGATTCTTTTTCTTTTAGTTCTGTTTGACGAATTAATTCATCAATAACTTCTCCAACATCTTCCATTATCTTCAGATTTTCATTCTCTGATTCCGATTTCGGAGGTGACGCAGCGTCCACTAGACCTGATGGATCTGCGTCTACAAGTTTTTTCGAAACATGTCAGTTATGATCTTGACTGCTTTTTCAAACTCAGCTGTTGACACTGGTTTGTCCTTTTTAGAGGATGGGCAGTCTTTTTGCCAATGCCCTAATTTTTTGCATAAATTGCATGGATCAGTGGCAGGCGATTTCTTTTTCGTTGCTGCTGGCGAGGCAGAACGAGAACGAGCGTCAGACCGGCGCTCTGGCGACACCGCAGGTGACTTTGAATTCCTTTCGGTATTCACCTTTGATGCGTCAAAAGAAACCTTTTTTGATTTCATTCTTGGCTTCCATTTGCCTGCAACGGGGTTATTTTTTGCTAACAACGCCGCTGCTTTGGCTAATAAAGCCAACGTCTCATCTCCTGCTTCCTCCTCCTCTTCAGCTTCTTCAGCTTCAGACGACGGAGTTTCAGCTCCAGTTATATTTGCATGTAACTTAGGAACTGAATGAGGATTTTTGACGTCCTTTTTGGAAGATTCTTTTTTCGAACTCTTCCCTTCCACCTCGTCTAGAAAGTCTTCGTAACTAGGTGGCTGCAACAATTTCAAACCATTAAAGGTTTCATTGTTTTGCTCAGCGAGTCTTTTCTCTCGCTTTAAGTACGCTGACCTTTCGCTATCTGTAAGGTAAGCTTTGTACTTTTCGTCAATGCGCAATTGATTGACCTCCATGAACTCGTTTAACTCGGAGAATTTCCCCGGGTCGGGAGCGTCCGACATCATCAGAATATTTTTACTATATTCTGTGAGGCCAGCTCTAAACTGATCATCTGCTGTTGCATCAGTAACAGCATGTGGCATTCTGCCAAGCAGATTCTCTGCTCTTAGCATGTACGAATGTAAGCTTTCGCCTTTTCGTTGCTTAAGACATCTCCAGAGCGTTTTGATGTCTTCGCTCGATTCACCAAATTTAAACATAAATTGTTTAACGAAGTCATCCCACTTCGTGAAGTCTTTCCTGCGAAACCACTCCTTGACACCGCCAACTAGTATTCTTGGTACTAGATGGGCCAATGCACCTTCACAGCTAAAACTGTGAACTTTGCCTAGTTCGAATATTTCCAGCAAGAGGTTTGACCCTGCTTGCCAATTTCCATTATAGGCATGTGGGATAACTCGATCCCATCTAATGAACTTTTCATCTGTTGTTTGATGAGTCCATTTATCAGAAGTAAATTCACTTATTTTTTGCAAAATAATTTTATCCCTTCTGCTTTTTCGCTGTTGTTGAGCATTTTGCCTCAACAACTGGTCAATCTCATCTTTCGTGTAAAAATCGGGTCTTTGAGTTCTACTACGTGTTCTGTGACGAGATCGCCCTCTCACACTGGGACGTGAGGAATCTGTATCTGACGCAGATTCATGATTCGGATTTGGCGGCGGATCAGGGTCCGGAGGATCGTCGCCATCTGGCGGACGACGGTCTCCATTTGGTGGTCCCCTTCCATTTCGATTGCCATTCGAATTGTGGTCACGTGAGTGGCCACCTCCATGTCCATCTGAACTGTCTCCACCTGGTGGGTCACCACCTGGCGGATTTCCACGGTGTCTCGGCCCATCACGGATGTCGTTATGACAATCTCGCTTTGGTGAGCCTTCTCGCGGATTATCGTGTGACCGTCTACGATCGTGTGGTTTCTCACGTTCTTTATTCTTTCTCTCTAGCAATCCGATTAATCGGTCACTATTGCTAAAGAATCGATCCGAATTTTGCGGAACGTTTGGGGAATGATATTCGGTCGGGTCTGGTTGTCGCTTTCGCTTTTTGCGACTGTGATGACTATTACGGCTTCCACGACTACTGCGTAAGTCATCACTGTCAGTCCAGCTTGATTGTCGACTGACTTTTGGTTTAGCTGATGTTAAATCAATCAACTCAGGTGATTTGGAAGCACCTTTTTGCAAAACTGGGGCTGGCTTTGCAAAATTATCTTCGCCGCAAACGTCTTGTACTTTTTGTACGACTACTGCAAAGTTCTCTTGTACCGTCAACAGATCTGCGCGAAGAATTTCGTTTTCACGAGCTTGCGCAGCTAAGTCGGCACGTAATAACTGCTCTGCAGTACTTTGACTTTTGGCGGCTTGACCAGCATCAATTACGGACTGCTGTCGAGCGAGAAATACTTCGTTTTCTCGTTGTGCTAATCTCTTAGCTCTTGCTGCTTGCTCTGCAGCATGATTCTCGTAATTTCGAGAAGTGGAGGGAATTACTTCCCTCGCTCGAACTGGGGCGGTTAGTTCGGCAGTCATTAAATTTGTGTTGGCTTCTCGCAAATTTGCGTTGGCCAATCTCAAATTTTCATTAGCAATTTCTAAATCTTTTTGTGCATGATTTAGTTGCTCGAGCCTTTGTTGTTGCTCTTCGTCAGTAATTAGCCAGGAAGCTTTTTCCTGCTCTAATTGTAACAACTTAACGTGATCATTCGCACGTTGTTGTTTTAGTTCGGCATTTTGCTGCTGCATTTCTGCATGCATTCGCTCGAACTCTGCTTGCAAGCCTGTTCTGACGATTTCAACGTCTTTTTGGCATTGTTTGCGAACCATAGCTTTGTGGATTTGTTCCACAGTCATCTCGCTAGTGACTTTTACTCCCTCGAGCCTAGCTTGCTCACGGAGTGCGTCCATCATGGTTACACGCACGGGAGAATGAGAAACTTCCATGTTGGAGTTCTCAGAATCTTGCTGTGCTGCACCTTGAACCGGTGATGAATTCAGCGAGTGCTCTGCACTTGACGATTGAATTCGTAAATTCAAATCATCGTTTTGCGTCTTGGAACGGCCACTTCCAGTTGGATTATTTAAGTCCAACTGGCCGCTTGGCGGGGATGGCTGTTGTCGCTCCAACGCTTGCGTGAATTCATTCACGATTAACTGTGCCGAGTTACAGTTAGCTGTTTGATCCATGGCTTCAAACAGCTCTTGTGACTCAGTCACTTCTTGATCCACGGCTGGTAGATCGATCGCCACTCGTCTCTTCGCTGGTCTGCCTCTCGGTCTCTTTTCGCCTGGAGTCGCCATTTTTCAAATGAAGACAAAGAAAGGATAGAGAAGAAAGATAAGCAAGATAAAAATGGCGGGTAAATTTTAAACTATCAAAATTTATACAATGACTATCCCGGCCGGGCCCCCACGTGCTGCGATCCGGGTTTTTATCCACTTAATTTCTAATAAATTAAGCAGAAACCGCAGGTGAATGCTTTACAAGACTTATATCGCGGCCGAAACTTGTCTAGGGTTAAGTTTACGGAAATAGGAATAAAAAGACAGTTTATTATGGTAATAAAAATCACACAAATGTTTTATTCGATAAATTACAATATATACTAATTATGATTATGAATATCACAGAATAAAATGAGCGGGAAACAATGAAACAAAGGAAGGGCTTGCAACGACTGTTGCAAGCTACAAAGCGTCAGAAATGGCGCTTAAACAACTTGAAGTTGTTAGGCGAAGGCAAATTGTCTTCGTTCTACGAACTCACGAACGATGGTCGAAGACGATGGTTCTCGTGGGCTCCTTCTACGGCTCGTGCGACGGCTCGGCGGCGGTGGTTGACGGCTGTAGGCGTCCGGCTTTCGTACGATGGCGGTGGCTGTCGTTCGCGCAACAGCGACGGCGATGGTTCACGATCGTCGGGAATCTTCTCTTCTCGATTGCTGGAATTAGCGACGGCTAATTCAAGCAGGATTGCTGGCTTTGTGCGTTTGATACACAAAGATAGCAGGTGAAACTGAGTTACAACGGTCCTCTATCAATACTTTTCTTTCAGGAGCAAAAGCAGTGATGTTGAGGTTGTTGTTGTATTTTTCAGAGTCCCGATTTGAGCCAAGACGCGAGCCCAGCACGCTTCAATATTGCGCAGAAAACCTGCGCACTTAGCTCAAATGGGTGCAACTAGTGGTTATTACACCATATTGCACCATAACGGCTAATAACCGTTTTCACCCCGGACAACCTGGGGTGATATGTGCCTAGAGAGGATTTCTCCCCTCGGTCACATGATCTGACTTGGCGTGTGCCACAGTCAAATTAATTAGAAGATAATTAATTTAATCTTCTAAGTTGGTGAATATTTTGAGATCACCACAATTGGCGCCGGGGAAGCGGCTGAAAAAAAAATTAAACGACCGGGCGTTTAAACAGTGGCTCTTTAAAAACTGGAAAATTATGTAAATTTTAACTTTTGGCTCTTCTGTCTCAAAAGGTTGCCGACCCCTGCTTTAGGGCCATTGGGCGGCGTGTATCAGCGATGCTGGTCACGTTTGGGTGGCCAAGTGGCCACATCCTTTCGTAATTAAGTGGCTACATTATCACATGTGTTGATTTCTGGTGTTACAACTAGTGGCAAAACATGAAATTTTTAACAATTTCAATTGCTCATACACAGTGGAGCTAGTTGGTTTCAACACGACTTTACAGTCTGTTCTGGATATCCCCTTTGTAGATATCCTTCTAAAGATATCACAGTATTAATGGATTCTATTCTATTCTATTCTAAAATGTCTTACCCAAGAGCCAATTAGGCATTAAGATTTAAATTTGATATCCCACAATGAGTTAAAATTCTGCTACAAGATGAGAATGAATACCAAATGAAATTTTTGACACATTCGTTGTTCTATTAAATGGTTAAAGGTCAACTTACAAGCTAAGAATAAAACTAATAGATATATTGGTACCTCTATGGTGCGGGTCTCATCTGTTTTGAAGCATTCTGAATTGTTATTCACAATTAAGAGAGTAAGTTACTTCAGATTTAGGCTCATTCTAACCAGATAAAAAATGAAAAACTTAATTTTTGGTTTCAGTACAAATTTCTAAACAGAAGAAATTTTCCTTGTGTGGAAGAACAAGAAGAGCTAGAATGTCATCACTCGTGTTTCAAAAAATTTATATCAACTGACATCAAGCCTTTTTGCAAGTAAATACAATCATCCCAAAATTCGCAAAACCGTCGAGTAAAGCCAGGAAATTGCGTGTTTAGTGTTTGATTAGTTCTTCCCTGGTTTTACTGCACGACTTTCCCGCTTTTGCAATCATTTGTGTCTAAGTAAACTAACCTTTGATAGAAAATTCGATCACTTTTATATTCCCGCTGCATAATATTGAATAAAATTATTTCAGATTACCTTACATGCCTGATTTTGATCTTAAAGAATGCATTGCAAATAATTTGACCTGCACGTATATGAGAAATATTCAAACAAAAATGAAACTTATCAATCCGCATTACGACTGCAATTGTGCCAGAGCATGCAACAGAATTATGATAATTGCTCATCAACATTTCGATAATGTCATCGACAACACTTTGACACTTTCTTCATTCAGCAATCAAAGACTCACTTTGTCCGAGCAATTTTGTTACGACATCATTTGTCTGCTGTGCGACACTGGAGGCTTCGTTGGCTTGTACATCGGAGTTTCGTGTTTGGGTTTTGTCGAAGTCATCACTCGCAGAGCACAAAAGCTGTACAAGAAGATGGCGTTATTCCGAAAGTGGAAAAGATGTTTTGAAAAGAAAATGTTTCAACAAATTCAGGAAATTGTAATCAGAAAAAATGAATGTGCATTGTCACATGTGGTCAATTCTCATTCATACTTAAAAGGATTAATTCAGGTTTTATTAGTTTGTGTTTGCCTTTACCAAGTCAGCAGTCGTATAATGTCGTTTTACTCGTTTCCTGTCTACACCATAATAGAAGTAGAGGAAGATCGATTTGTTCAAATGCCAACATTTCTTATTTGCAATGAGAATGATGCTGTGATTGATGAAAAAGAAGAAGTAATTGAAAACAACGGTTTGGATGAAAAGTGCGTTGAGAAATTGAGCATTGCTGAATTACTCGATCGACCATCGAAATTTGTTGGTGATGCAAATGGTTTGTGGGAAGCCTCGTCTAACATCGACAGTTTTTTGAACTTGGTATGTTTATAAAGAGCAGCAAGTTGTGGGTTCTGACGAGATATTACTCTGAATATAATTTATTTTCTTATTCAGCGCGCTATCAATATAGATGCCTCCTTTATAAACCTAGAGGAAGGAAATAAAACTTCTTTTTCGACCATATTTGGAAATTGCACTAAAGTCAAATATGGTAAAATTATCTAATACTGCATTTTTCTATAAAATAAGGAAGTTAGTAATAGAATATCACTTTAGATGAGGTGCAGTACAATATAGCAACAGGTTATGTCTGCATATTGCAATCGATTGAGAATAGAGGTTGCAATTCACATTCTAAAGTAGGTCCATTATTCGTATTAAACTGTTGTACGATACAGTGTTATTTTATTTTTAATTTTATTTTCAATTTTAGATTTTCTTAATGGCAACAGAAAATGAAATGGATTTTGCCACTTACATGATTCACCCACATAATTCATTTCTGAACGTCATTTTTGCACGAAAATCTGTAAGTTTCACTTTTGGAAAATTCTGTGTCACATTACTACAAATATTATTACTATTAATTACCAGTTTTTACGGTTGCAAACGCCACACAAACCTTGTGTAGACATGGAAGAATTTAGAAAATGTGAGGTCGACTGTCTAATGGAAAACAGACAAAACATTTCATGCAGGTTTAAAGATATACATACTTTTGTTTTTGCCTCATGTTTTCATTTTGTTTATCATTATCAGTTTACCATTCACAACCAACTCTTCGTTGCCTTCTTGCACCAATTCAACCTCGGCTAAGCGAGTTATCAAAACTTACTTGAGGGAGGTTTTGAAGACCAAATGTAGGTGTCATCCTCCGTGTCAACACACTTTTTACATTCCTCAAGTGGAATATGACCAGACATTCCCATCACTCATTGACCGATCCATTCTATTTTCGCGTTATGAGTTGGAAAGTAATTTCCGAGAAGTATTCAAAGAGGAACTAGTTCTCCCATTTGAAAAGCTTGTTTGCGATATCGGATCTACTCTCGGATTCTTTCTGGGATTATCGTTTTTCTCACTTTTGAATCAAATTTCCAACCTTTCGTCTTTTCTCACAAAATTCTGTAAAAAAAAAATTTAAATTTAAATTTAGTACTCATAAGCAGTATCTTACGTAGGAAACCACAAAAATTTTATCTACAAAAAAAACTGGTACTCAGAAATTTCATTCCAGTATTGGAATGTCTGTGATATACTTGTACTCTGTATGTTCCATGATGTAAAATTAAATTTTTGGCATTTCGATGCAACGGAAAGCTGATCTTCATTTCCAGGCACAGTAACGTTTGTGGCACAGAAAGTAGCGATTGGTCTTGACAATTTGTGACCGGTCGTAATTTTTTTTTAACCGGTTTCAAATATGGCAGCAATCAGTTCTGCCAACAAATGCAAACAACTGTATATTCTATTTATAAAAATAGATTATTAGTTTATAAATAAAATTATAAATGAAAAACAAACTATCGTATTTTACCGAATAAGAGTCGCCCTCGAATTGTAGCCGCCCTCGAATAGTAGCCGCGGCCGAGATAGGCGACTTGATATAAGAGCCGCCCTCGAATAGTAGCCGCGGCTATATACGTTTAATGAACGTAATAGTTAGATATTGGCCACTATTTAAAATAAGAGCCGCCCCCGAATTAAAGCCGCAGCTCAAAGTGGCAGTTTTGAATAAGCCGCGGCTCTTATTTGGTGAAATACGGTATGTAGCATTTCTATTCACCCTAACTGAGTACCACAAAAAGTCTAGTGTGACAGACTGGCATATGTTCTTTACCAGATGATTCTGACAGGCAGAAAAGCTATACATACAGAAACACAGCGGCGGACTTTTCTTCTTCCCGGCGATACACACAGCGGCAGGAAGCTCGGCGTGGTTACCATAGTTAGGCTTACGGAACCGTTTCTCCCCGTAACTCACTAAATGTGGTGGTTTTTATCGCTTCTAGCTGGCGTGCTGAAGCGATTGGTTGGTTCATACGTAGCTAACATTACGGAGGTGTACACAAAACTAATTTACTCACGGTAAAATATCCCTAGTCCTTGGTCATTCCTTGTCTTTGTGGCATAGGCTTGATCTTGTAGGACGATTGGATTTACGTGTGTTCAGTTCAGTTTTTGTGTTGGTTCTGCTGCTCTGTGCTGAGGCAAATTCCTCTGCACAAAAGCGGGGTGACAGGTGACCGAAGCCACCCAATGGTGAGTGAGTCGAGTTACTCCATCCCCTCAGGGCAGACACCTGTCCATTGACTGGATGTCAGTGCACTGAGGGAAGGGAGGCGCACCCGCGACTCCCCCACACCCACAAGAGAGTCATGGAGAAAATGCTACGTTTCGACCCACCCCAGTGGGGTCACTACAACTGTTAGTTTAAATATACCAGTGGTGGCGCTACTGTCCTCAACGATGGCGGCGGCGGTGGCGAGTAAGAGCTCTGCTTCCCCAAGCATAATTTACAATCACGAAAAGTGCAAGTATCAACTGGTGTTGATAGACACGAAGAAAACGCTGGCTTTGTTGGCTTAGCAAAGATAGCAGATGACTCAAATCACCTAAACGTTAAGACAGTCAATACTTGCAGTGGCAGAGCAGTGACAAAGTGTGTTGTTTGTTTGTAGGTGAATTCAAGTGTGTCAAAACTCATATCTGCGTGTGTTTTGATGCAACAAAGGGAATTGTTTCACAAAAACGGTTAATTTGCGGCTCGCCCCAGCCAAATTGGGGTGAGTCTAGGGAGTTTTCACCTTCAAGACACGGCAGGCTGGTTTGGCGCCTGCAAAACCAGAGTAATTAAAAATATTAAATATTTCTAAGTGGTGATAATTTATTTACAAAAAAAATTCGAGATCACCACAGGGTTCGGGATAAGCCAGCAAGGCTCCAGAAACGAAATTACCGCATTAAATATTTTTAGCTAAAAGTTCAATAGTGGAAGTTTTATTGCATGAACAATGTGTTTTCAAACATTTGTATGCTTCCGTTGTTAAAAAAGACATAAAATTAATAGTAGGAAACTATTAAAACCTCATGGTAACAAAATGTTTACCATAACCATAAAGACGTTTACATTGGGCCCAGCTTGTGAGCGGAGGAGGCATTGTTGTCAGATAGTGACGTCACTGATCCTCTCCAACTTCCTGTCATCTTAAATTTGTGAATTTAATAAAATTTCGTGTTATTTTCGGGTTAAATTTGTAGATGAAATATAATTTAGAGTCATTAACAACTGAAATTCGTAAATTTCACTTAATTTCAAGTCATTTTTAAATTCAAGTTATTTTCAAATTCGAGTTATTTTCATCAAAATTGGATTCATTTTCATCAAAATTTCAGTCATTTTCAAATTGGATTCATTTTAATCAAAATTCGAGTCATTTTCGTTTGTAAATTTTGCGTGAATGCTGTTTTCAGGCAGCCATTACATTGACAGGAAGTAACAGCTATGCTACTGGTATTACTTCCTGTACACGTACGCTTCTTACCCACAATCCCTCAGTTTGCAGTCTAGTAGTATTTAGGTCTGCGGTGAGACCCATAAACGGACTCATTCACAGTTAGGCAAGTTTTTGTCTTGTTTTTGCTGTTTGTAAAAATACCAAAAAATACAGAAACACCTATTTTGTTTTATTTGTTTAAATTAAATCGAAATCTTTTTCAATTGAAAAGACATTTTTTCAATGAAAAAGACATCTTTTTTAATGAAAAAGACTTTTTTTTTTCAATTAACCTTCCCATAGCCATGTTGGGTCAAAAAAATTACAGAAGTGGAAAAATCACTGTAATTCTTTATTTTCCTGAAAATTAATTAATGAGGTTAACTTTTATTCCTCAAAAACATTTTTTTCTTATTTTATAATGTCTAAATATGAATAGTTTTTCAATTATTATTAAGATAATTAAATATTTATAACATAAAACATCCTTAATGGGAGCGCCGTACACTGCTTTGCCATCTGTTTGCACTAGGTGGCATTTTTCAATTCGTCTTAAAACATGTGCTTTTACCAGGAAAAATGTGATTGTGCACATGGGCAGAAGGGTATGACGGTTACGTCATAATGACTAAATTCACCGATAGATGGCGTTTTCTACTTTTAGCGGCAGATTTAACCAGAATAGAAGTTTTAGTGCTAAAACTACATAAAACTGAGTTTTATGTGGAGCTAACATTATATCCTTGTATATTTATTGAGTTAGAGGCTTATTGGACCGTTTATGACATTATTCAGAGAATATATAAACCCAAGTTGAAAGGTTACTCACCTTTGCGCACCTGCACCAATTATGGGCACCCTGTGGATTGAGTCAAAGACTTAATCCAAAGTGTGTCCCCGCTATCCAGTTCCTGTCCTGACCTAGGAGAGAGCTAAGTCCTGGGTATCCAATTCCTGTTTAGCATCTGGAAGTCATCTAAATTGAGCAAGTGGCCTCAGAATCCGACCCCTCACTCAGTGATTGGAGGGATTCCGAGGACTCATGTCCTCATTGGAGCATTGGAAGTTCCATTATGCTCTAAGAGCATATATTCCCTTGCAACCGGAAATACAACGCTCTTGTCATGATATTTGTTGAACACTTACTTACTTGAGCCCGCATATATATTTATATGCATTCCCCGCCTTAAATGGTGCTGCTTACCATGACCTGTGGTGAAATGCGGATTGTTGCAAGACAATCTTTGGGTGCTATCGAAACGATAGCGCATCACCAACCTTTGATTGAGGTTGAAGCCACGAATAATGTTGTGTTTCGTGAGTACGACCCTGGGTGAAGAAACCTCCATCTTTGCCTGTGGTCATGACCATCCGGACTGGCGAGGAATCAGGCCTGGACGGGCATTTAGTACTCGCTAGGCTAGGTGACGCCACGGGATTGGGCGATGGATGATGTTTGCCGCCAAATCCTGTGAGGCAGACGGCGACTGTGTGATCGCGAGGATACCGGGCTGAGCGATGGATGACGCTTACCGTTCGGACCCGGTAGGATTTCATATTTGTACTTTTACAGCTTGGATTTAGCCAACTCAGTTGTATAAATCATTTCATCGTATCATGATGTAAAACGAAGTTTTACTCACGATAAAGAACTCGATTGACACAGAACCGGAAGTAAACATTACAGCAAAACAAATGATAACCAAATTTGCTTGTTGTAATCCAGATGACAACATAATGACCTTTGGCTCACGACATATACTCATCGAGTTATGTGTGACGCCTGAATATCATTAATTCCCACATGATGAATTATTTACGTCATACTTGATAACAAAAGTATGCGTAATCCAAACAGCATAACAGCAATACTCTATGCAAATATCTTAGATATTTACATGAGATTGTGACAATGTGGAATAAGTCAACCGCACAGCCTCGGATACCGCCATTACAGAACCGAACCAGAGACCAGTCAGCCCGACGATGGATGACATCTTTTCTCCATGCGAATACGATGTATTGACCCATCTATTTCGGAGCCAAGGACACCAATCGTATTATCACTGGCCATCTTTGTAGGCCATTTTATTTATATAACGGAGTTATACTAAATAAATGTCATATGATTTGAGAAAAACCCACGACTCCATTTTATTTACACTGTTGCAATAATTCACTTTCATTTATTGTTAAACTTGTTCTCGTGAGCTTTTAGTAGTTTGACATAGTCTTTCTCGACCAAGTATTGTTAGATATTTGCGCCGAAAGAACATTGTCACACGTGGAGGTTCCACCGAGATAGGTTGCAAGACTTGAAAGCTGAATTTTAGTGAGTGTAAAAGAATGGAAATTTTCAACTATTATTCGACCTGGATTATTTACCATCCTTCTGCTATCTAATATTTCGAAGAAATATTAGATAAAGGAGGCAAGGGGGAAAATTCCTATTCCCCTCCCCAACATGAAGGAGGGTGAAACCACAGGAGATATTCCAAGAAAGTGAATGTCCAGTTAGGAATGCACAGGTGACTAACGTCAACTGTGTCACTCCTTGTCCACCCAACCCATTCGCGGAAAAAAGACAATAGGCCTGGATTAGGACGATTATCGAGTTTGATGCGAGAAGTGACCATTGCTTCCTTGCAACTCGACTGACCAAGACGTCTCCAGACCGTTCCTGTGTGCCACCATCCTTTGTGACCAGTTGACCAGTTTTCAAGCCGTTTTTAGCTGTAAAGTTAAGTAGTATTTCGGTTATTATTAGTTTAAGCGTGCTCCTTATAAACGCCAGTTTAAAATTTAAAAGTGTAAATTTTTCATTGATAGTAGTTAAGTGTGTTCTTTTTACACACCAGTTTAACGTAAAGCTTTACATTCAGTGTAACGTTAGTATCAGAATCAGTTAGACGAATATATTACGATATATTCTTTCTTCCGCTAGTTGAGTTCTTTTGTAATTACATTTTTCGTAGAAAAACGTGATTACGTTCGTGTATTTAGACAGATTAGTTAAGTCAAGGATTTCAGCGCTAGAAACGTTAGTTATGTCTCGTAGTCACCCCGAAATGTTTGCTTCCATGAACCAAGGCGCTGAAGACGCTACTCACCATTCATCGGATGATTCTGACGACGAGGGAAATCCTCGAAACGTGGCATACGGCCTGAAAACGTATTGCCGCCATTTCAAGTTGGACCCTATACGCTTCGCCACGCTGGCAGAAGCCAAGCACTACGTAGCTTTGAATCAACCAGCTGAAAGTTCGCTGAATCACTCAGCCACTTCGCCCGATGAATTGATCTTGAATAGGGGGAAATCAAGTGGAAATGCGCCTATTACTTATGTGCAACCACGGGACTTACCCTTATCTCGAGAAAATTTGTCACCTCTAGACAATAACCAGCTTCCGCCACGTGTTTCTACACCAATTAGGCCCGTTTCACAGACCGTTGGAGGGAACCCCGACGGCGATGCAGGGTTAGATTTATCGATAAGGGGGAGTCCGACGGAACCCCCATCGATCCTACGGACAGATAATCAAAAATCGCAAGGTAGGCGCCACTCAGTGTCGCCTACTCGATATAGGTTAACTGGTCCCCCAGTCACCGAAAGAGTGGTTTTCAACTCAGATCAAGACTTTTCTCGTTCAAACCCTCGTCACAGAGAGGAGCAGCTCCAATTGACCTGTCGTCAACTAACCAATGGTGGACAGGATCGCAGTGAGCGAGCTGAGGACACTCAGCAACAGCCAACTCGTCGGGAACCGCTTGGTCCGAGACCACGACAGTTCACGGCGAACGCTACTCATCAATCTAACGGCGAAGATTTTTATAATCATGGTAACGGTTCTCGAACCAATCATGGTTATAATTCTCCGAGCCAAGGGGGACGAAGGAGTTCGACAACTCCTCCCCCCTTTGTTCACCCTCGCCCAAATTTTCAACCTATCTCGCCACACGGAATGAGAGGTGATAGACGTAGCGACTCGGACCAAAATTCGAATTTTGTGCCAAGTCTTTCGCGGGAAAACTTGACAGCCATTATTCAGGGGTTGACGGGTCAACCCCCAAGGAATGAGTCCAATTATCGGCGCAACATCTGTAAGGGATTAGACATCCCTGCATTTGAAGGCCGGCAAGAGGACGTAGCAAGATTTTTAGAGATTACTAAATCTGTCGCTAGTTTAAAGAGAGTCCCACTTGACGAGATGATCCATGACGTAGTACCCGGCTACCTACTTGGACATGCTCAGACGTGGTACAAAAAAGAATCGCACCGCTTTTTGAGCTGGGACATCTTTGAAGATGCGTTCTTAGAACGTTTCGATTTGGTCCCTCTCACCAGAGCACGACGATTGCGTAACGTAATCCAACGAGCCGACGAAAGCCTTTATGACTTTCTCTTGCGGTTTTCACAAGCTCAAGGGAAAGTACCTGAAGGCAGTCAAGAGGGAGTGACCCATCTGTACGACAACATCACCCCCGAAAGTTTCGCTCTTTTAGTTAACAAGGGGCTTTATGGAAAGAAGACGGTCGATGAAATTATTCATTTCGTCGGTCGTCATCGTTGTATGTTCGAGACGAGAGCGCAACACACCGCGCGCCTTAAATACGACAATAGCGACAAGACTTTGGCAAATACTCCCGTAAATGCTAAAGACAGTCGTTTTCCAAATAAAGCCGCTCTTCGCGCTTCTAAGGTTGATTATCCGTCTAAGACGAGTAATGAACCTAAAAGCGAAGACGAACCGGAGAGCGAAGACGAAATGGAGAGACTATTCACCACTTATACGGAAAATAAAACGGGCAAGTGTTTTTATTGCCATGAAACTGGGCATTTCAAACGTGAGTGCCCTAAGTGGTTAAATAAGAACAAGATGGGTGATGGCGCTAAGCGCCCAAACCCTTCCAACACCTTGTCGGAAGAGAATAAACGGCCTAAACCGAATTGGGTCACCGTCGACTTACTAGACAACAAACTAGGAGCTTTTCAGTCAAATATACAAAGCACAATGACTGAGTTGTTGTCCAAGTACTTGCTAGCACCTGCAGCCACCCCAGCTCCATCTATTGAGAAAAAGGAAACGTCAAAAAACTAGTGCAGGGGGTTGTGACTTTATCCCAACCCCCCACTAAAAATTGCCTCCTTCCTTTCTCTGAGTTCACTGATGATTTGTTTTCACCTCGAAGAGTTGAAATACCAATTATGGACGAACTGGCCGAGGTATTAGGCCAACTTGAACTTTCAGATGAATTAATTCCGATCCGAGATCGCGCAACTAGTTCCTCCGGAGGAGTTCAGGAAGGTATTGACTCTATGACGAAACAAATGGAGCGTATGACTATCTTTAAAGGTCCGTGGAATCGTAAAAAATTCTGCAACCTCAAAAGATTACATCATGGAGACTCTGTCGAATTTGTAAATGCAGTAAATGGTCGGACTTCCGATACACCTAGGATGCGAATCGAAATCGGAGAGCTCACCTATAACGCATTAATGGACTCTGGAGCGACTCAATGTTTCATTGGGGCACAGCTTTTGTCTCAGACAAGAGCCCCCAGTGATTATATACAGGAGTGCCCCCGAGGAATGCGAGTCTGCGCAGTGGGAGTGGATCATCGACCCATTGGACAAATCACTCTGTGTGTCAAATGGGGAGACGAGAAACAGTTTACACCCATTAACTTTGTTGTACTGAAAGAAAATGTGTGCGATCTCATAATCGGCCATAATTTCATGCGGCGAACGGGCATCAACTTAAACCCCATGCGTGCAGTATTCACCTGCGACAGGCTGCCTGGCTGGACCGCGCCTTACGAAATCGGAGATTTCGAGAGCACACTAGCCGGGTTACATACACTCGCCGTTGGCAAAGCAGAGACACATACACCAGAAAACTGGGCCGATTTATTAGTCTTAGACTGTGACGGCTCAGACGAGCAAAAGGAACAACTTCGGGCTGTAATTTTAGAGGCTAGAAATGCACTTCGCGACGAAGTCGGTTGTACGCATTTGGCCACACATAGCATTACTTTTAAAAAGGATGCTAAGTGGAAAATTCAGCCATATCGAATGTACAACCCCCAGAAGAAAGCGATCATGACTCGTTTGGTCGAGGAACTAGAAGCGGACAACCTGATTGAACCCGTGATAGGCTCCTGTCCATACGTTAGTCATCCCGTCATCGTTGCAAAACCTGGCGGGAAATACCGCCTGTGTATTGACTATCGTTGGCTGAATGCCATAACGGAGGTGGACGCAATTCAGATGCCTAGCATCGACTTGCTCATCCATCATACCAATCACGCGAAGTATTTCTCCTCTCTGGATTTAACCAAAGGATACTACCAAATGGCGATGAATGAAGCTGACAAAAAGAAAACCACTTTTTACACCCCTAAGGGGAAGTTTCAATTCAAGCGTATGCCGTTTGGTCTATGTAACGCTCCAAGCTCCTTTCAGCATTTGATGACTCAAGTGATGGGAGAAGCTCTACACGAACACGTTTTAGTTTACCTGGATGACCTGATAATTTTCTCAGAAAATTGGGAGGACCATGTTAAACACGTAAAAGACGTATTGGAGAGATTAGATAAAGCCAATCTAACGGTTAATAAATCCAAAACCAAGTTGGGACGAACGTCACTAAAGTTTTTGGGTCACCTCATTACACCCGAAGGGTTAATGGCGGACCCAGATAAGTTAGTATCAGTAAGAAAGTTTCCTACACCAACGTGCTCTAAAGATATCCAGCGCTTCCATGGTTTGGCAAACTTTTTTCGTAAATTTATACCAAATCATGCGGAGATTGCGTTACCTTTAACACGTATGATGCACACTAATGCTGTCTTCGACTGGGGCGAAGAGCAAGAAGCAGCTTTCAATCAAATAAAAGATATTCTGTGTGATGAGCACCAAGTGCTTCACATGCCGGATATGCTGAAACCTTTCGTAGTCATGACAGACGCGTCACATACGGGACTCGGTGCCGTGTTGTGCCAAGATGTCAATGTATTTAACGAAAAGACGCAGAAGTGGGTTCCTTCGCCAAAACCTGTTGCTTACGCAAGTAGAGTTTTGCGAGGAGCGGAAGTTCGCTATTCAACACCAGAGTTAGAATGTCTAGCTGTAGTGTGGGCCATAGATCGCTTCAGGCCTTACCTAGAGTATACTACGTTTACTCTAGAGTCAGATGCACAAGCACTTGGCTGGCTTATGTCAACGCCTGAACCATCGGGACGTTTTGGCCGTTGGGCGGTCAAAATTCAGTGCGGCGCCTTTAAAATAGTGTTCCGAAAGGGTGCTATGAATCAAGTTGCGGACGCACTGTCTAGAGCACCGCTCTCAGCCTTAGACACACCTGTTACTGACTACCTGGAACCGGAGGAAATTCATCAATTTTTCCCGACTTGGGTAGGCAACAGGAACACGAGTGTTGTCCCGGACGAGCGCCCACATCCCTTTCTCGCCAACGTTAATGTCCGTTTTGATGATTTCTCCGAGTCCAATGAAATCGAAGATTTAATTGATCTTGGAGAAAAGGGGGAAGGAGTAGATAGAAAAGAAACTCTTTTTAGCGCCCTAACCGACGTGCTGAACGAAGTCCCGCCAACGCGTGCAGAAATCGTAGCAGAACAGCTAAAAGATGCTTTTTGTAATAGAATTTTAATTTATTTAAAATCTAACGAAAAGAAACGAAAAGAATACACTGACCAAGAATGGATTATGTCCATTCAAAGTTACTGTCTCGACGAGAGCGGAGAAGATGGCAGCAGGATGCTCATCTGTTTCCAACCAACTTTTGAGGAGGAACTCAATGACTCGGGAAACGGGTTCAAGGCGGTAGTTCCTCGATCTCTCGTGAGACGAGTGCTATTTGCTTGCCACGGACATCCACTCAGTGGACACGCGGGCATGAGCAAAACGCTTGACAGAGCGAAACAAACATATTTTTGGCCTAAGATGAGCAAAGACACGAGACATTATGTCCGGGGCTGTGTTCACTGCCAACAATATAAACCAGGGCAACATCGCCAGCGAAGGGCACCTTACACGCCGCACAATATGACGACACCCTGGGAGACAATTTGCATTGATTTGATGGGTCCGAAACCCGCAGGTCGATCACAGTTGCAGTGGATTTTTGTAGTGATAGACCAATGCACTGAGTGGATTGAGCTATTTGCACTAACGAAAGCTACCAGTGAATCAATCGTAAACAGACTCAGTGAAGTGATTCATCGTTGGGGTTACCCCAAGAAAATCCTTTCTGATAACGGCAAACAGTTCGTCAGCACTATTTATAATGACTTTTGCAAAAAACATCATATAAATATTTCACACGTGAGCCCCTATCATGCAGCCGCTAATCCAACCGAAAGGGCCAATAGAAATATCAAAATGATGCTGGCTCTTTATTCTGATATTCATTCTAAATGGCCAAGGTTCCTAAACGAATTTGCGTTCGCCTCGCGAACGGCAAAATCGGAATCATTAGGATTTTCACCAATGATGTTGAATACAGGAAGATCGGTTCCCTTGCCGTTTGATCCACGTGTTTTACAACACGCTATCAAATTCGATAAACATAATCCTGAGGAATATGTTTACAGTATTCTTGATGTGCTCCGACGAGCGCATCAAGAAATGCACCGGAGAATCCAACTTAATTACGAGCGTCATGATAGAATACACAGGAATAAGTTTTACATTTGTGAATTCGACATAGGCAATCTAGTTTGGAAGGCGACCCATATCCTGTCCAATAAAGAGAAGGGAATCACGGCGGGCTTCGCCGAGAAACGCGACGGCCCTTGGGAGATCACGGCGGTATTAGGAGGTGGCGCCTATACTCTTCGAAAATTGGCGGATGATTCTATCGAAGCATCCATTAATATTCAAGATTTGTGTCCCTATATCCCGTCTTATCCTGTAGAAACTTGGTCGGCAGATCAAATTGAAGGTACAGACGATGTACACCCCACCCCGAGTTGGATGGAGGAACATTTCCCTAATTCTCTCGAAAAAGGAGATGTCCCTCCGATAACTACAGAAGAGCGTACTCTCGCACCCAACAAATCAGTAAAAAGAAAGAATTCGTCGCCTGTCAAAAGGTCGAAACGCGTTGCTAAACCCAACAAGAAATATGATGATTTTGTATCAAAAATCCAGATCGGTAAATTATAAATTTCTAAGAAATATATAATGTTATCGAGTTGAGCATGCAAAATAATTTACATAGATGCGCTTACCCCCTATTATTTCTTTGAAATAATTGGAGTTAAAATTAACAACCAATCAGAGTAGTCGCCGATTATCGAGACACCTGTTTGGAGAGTTATGTCCAGTCACTCTCGTTTTACGGAACGGCTGAACAAACATCGTCTTGAGCGACTTCTCGTAGATTATCATCGTCAATCTTATGTAAGATATTCGTATTATATTTCTTTCAAAGAATATGAGACAAATATTCACTTATTTATTTAGCAAACTCAACGTAAAGGATTTTAGTCAAGTTTTCACCGGCCACGACCTTCGACCTAGTTACTGTCAGCTGACTATCGGCACCTCGCTCGTTAGTCACCAATTCGGAATTTCGTCGTAAGAATTACATTGCTTTATATATATATTTCGTATTATATTCGACAATTATGCTCAGACTGTTGCTTTGAAAAATACGTAGTATTTTCCGGTAAATACGAAGAGACCACTTCTTACGAGACCAACGAGTGTTCAAAAGCTTCAACGCACTTTGAACTGAATTCTTTTTGCTATCAACGGAATCATGAGTGGTAAATATTGTTTAAATCTCAGAGTTAAATAATACATGCAAAAAATTGAATAAGGTTATGAATTCACAAACGGGAATATTTTAAATTACGTGTCTCAGTTATTAGTGTCGAAAATCCTCACTAGAGGACGCCGACGGATAAATGAACATCTAAGATCGAGATAACCCGATTTGTTTTCTGCCACTTATTTTCCTTTTTTTCGGAATAAGTTGATTATGTTGTTTTAGTCTTGGACTTATACAGAATAATCAATACACCTGCTTAGTATTCCTTTTTCTCTCTCGAAATTGTATTATGCATCCTTTTAAAGAATTCATAAGGCAATTTACGACTGTCTGAATTTAATTAATAATTCTGAGAATTATTAATATTTCTTTAGGTAGAGATAAAGATTATCGCGGAGACGGGAGTAAGCGCAGGCGAGAGCCTTACGATCACTCACCTTCCTCAACTGACTCAAGCGAACGAAGGCGAAACGAGAGAAAAAATCCACGAGCATCAGATTCTTCCACGGAAAGAAATCGTGCCATTATAGATTGGGCACAGAGTAATGTGCCGAAACTCCCGTTGCACCTTCAGTACATAGTCAAGAAGCAGGAGGAACCCAGGCCGTCCAAAGCATCGTCTTCTCACGTCGCGAAACAAGAAAAACCCCCGCGAGATAAGTTTTATTGGGCGCATCAATATCGATCGACTTCACGCGGATACAACACTAAGCGGTATTACGACCAAGACAATAAGGCATCATCATCGAAAAAGGAGAACAAGCCCCAGATTTCACCCAAGGCGGAAACATCTCGAGCAACTGCACGTAAGCAATCCCCTGCTCGCTACGTGACTTACACCACGGACACCGTCACCGAGCCGGCTGCTGTTACTAGTAAGAGAGCAGTCCACCATCATGGCGGATTTCAACACCCAGACGCCACGGTGAAGGTGACCATCCCTAATCCCGAGTTCATCACCTTGGAGGCACCTAAAGTCGAGGATCCTCAACGCATTATGGATGTATTGACCAACGCCGCCAAGGGATTAAAGCTGGAAACGGGAAGAAAGCGCAAGCAGGAGCGTGCCAGGCAGGATATCGCTGCTGGTGTACCACAAGGACGACTGGTGACGGCAGAAGACGAAGCCTGCTGTCCCTTTTGCTCGGGAACGGGCTGGGCAGTTGGCGCCGCGATTGGAGCCCACGCCATTTTATGCCCCAACTGCGGTGGCTTTAAGAAGAGACCCAAGGATGCCATTTGGAATCCAGAAGCAATCCCTTACATTGTGCGTGGATTAAGCACGATGACACCAAGGGTATGGGCCACTTGTGACCCATGCCAATTGGTGCACAATCAATTAGGAGAGGCTATTTTTATAGATCCTAGATTTATAGGCCTCATGGACACGCCCGATGGTACTGCTACAGTGAAGTGGACGCGCGAGGATGTCCGTCGCTTAGCGACGGAAACCATCGCGTTGAAAAAGAAACAAGTCCAACTACAGCAGGTTCAACCCGCCAAGAAGGAAGACCCGAGCGTAAATTTGGGAGCATCGTGCAGTCACGTCGAGACACCAGAGATGATCGACGTCACGACACTCGAAGCGTCATTCGCCGCCCAGGCTGCATTGCCAAAGGAAAACTCAACGAAGTTGATTTTCCCCCCGGCATCTGCGAAGGTCAAACGTCGTCCACGGACCCCCGTCGTCATTTTGGCTCCTTTCGTCAAGCCCGAAGGACTGACCAACGAGGAGGCAGCGAAATTGGAAATTCGTCACTACGTACCAACACTGTGGGAAACAGCTGCCGAGATCTCTTTCGACCTGTCCAAAGGACGACAACCGAGCTTCCAAAATGCGGTATTAATTATGCAATGGATTCTAAATCGTGAGCGTGAGGAATCCTTCGACGTCTTATCCAACATATGGATCAGCTTAGCTAATTATATCTCGGAGAATGGAAGTGAAGACATCAGGGCCGATTGGTACCAAGGTTTGCCAGATCCCAGAACCGTGTACGACCGTTTTCCCAGGGCGGACAGAATTCCCCTAGCCAGTCTTCGCATGGCGCCGCCGCCAATTACCGAGCCTTTCCTAGTCGACCCACCACGTCTAACTGAAGAAGAATTGAGGGCTGTGTCTCCGAATTCAGTCGCATCCACCGACTTAGTCATGGATTTGACTGCCCCACCGTCAGCACCTCTGGCGGAAAGTGAGGACTCAGACGTGTCGGCGAAAGCGGAACCCGAATTACCGTAGATAGGGATTTGAGTTCACCGCCAACCTCGACTATAGACGGACCGACTTGGAATCACCCTTGCTAATTTGTTTAGCGTACTTTTCTCCATTCAAAGTTAATATTTAATTATTTCTTGCCTAACCAAATATTTTATAATGATTTTTAGTCTAACAAATTATTGTTGTTTTTTTGAGTTAAAATTTATTCTCGTTTGATGTAACCTTTGGAACTTATGTTCGATTTTCTAACCTAAAAATTATTTTGTTTCGGTGTGGACCCGCCGCTGAATTTCAGAGAAAAACAAGACGGCCACACAAAATATTTAATTGTGTTATCAGTTGTCACGGTCCTGACTTTAGACAGTAATAATTTTCGAAATTTTAAGCGCATTTTGCGCCTTTCCTTTAATTTTCCCCTAATTTTATTGAAAAATTGCTCTAGTTTCTTTAAATTATTTTATTTTTCCCAAATCTAAATTTATTATTTTATTTTGTATTATTTTCCTTATTTTTGATATTTATCTTTAATTTGGCCTGGTTTTAATCACCCCATCCAGACAATTCATGAGAATTCTGCAATAAGTTGATATAATCGCGCTCTAAATTTGCATATTTCACCCCTGGTCGCCTGTTTTCTGCCCAGTCCCCATTGGGAATTGACTTGGCCTTTGACATGTGATCAGAGGTGACCTGTTCTGTCAAGACATTTTTGACAGAGAGAATAATTTTCGCCTTTGACTAGTCAACATCTTCTGTCTCAACTAGAAGATTTCCAAGTGCGATTTATGTTGCGTCTCAACGCATACGGTCATTATGCAGCCCGAATTCTCATGTTAGTCTAACTAACTACAACATTTATTATTTGCCCATTATTTGCGTACAAATTACTGGAAAAACGGCGTATTCGACGGTCTTAATTCGTCAATACATTTTATGCCACGACTGTGACTTCCTCCTCAGCCTAGACATTTTGAACTTATACTCGTCTCAATTGCGTATTCATTTCATTATCGACGGTTCGACGACGTTGTCTGCGGTTTGGTACCTGTTTGCGCGTTCACCCAACGTTTGCGCGTGTTCAGGAGAAGAAATATACTCTTCGTAAGTACGCCTAGCATATGACGACATTTTCCCTAGTGAAGAGCGATATTTTGGTCTTAAATTCGAAGTATCAACGTTCGCCATTTTGTACGGCGCCCGAATTGAATCCTGCACCCATAAAATACAGATTTCACGAATAGACGCTGTCTTAACCTAGCTACCACCCCCGGCAAAGTTTTAAGAGTTGCAGCGCCTGCGAACCTAAATTTTCTGGTTATTACAATCCCTGGAAATTCTTAAATTTCCGAAACCATTGTTAAAAAGTCGACTACGACGTGACAATCTTGGCGAGCTAGACAGGATTCAACTCGAAACGTGTTCTAAGAGAACACAAACCACCATTTTCTTCAGTGAAGACTACGCAAGTATAGGTCGTTATATTTATTTAATTAATTACTTATTTTTGCCGGCACACATATTATTATTTCAACATGGCTTCACGCGACGCTTTGTCGCAATCCAGTGTTTCGGACGTAGAAGCCGAACAAGCGCATACTTTGCCACTTCCAGACTCACCAACACATGAGCCGGACCAGCAGCAGGATCTATTGGTACAACCAATATCCACAGACGTACCATTTTCCAATCCTTGGAGGACATACGCTCAAATGGAAGCGGATCAACTCCAACATGAACGGGAAGCGGCTGCGGCGCGGGATCAATGGGAGGAAAATAGACGCCATTTGCAGGACTCACTCATGGAAAGAAGACAAATAGTGGACGGGATGCGAGCGGTTCGAGAAGACATTCAACGAGGACCGCCGCCTCCTTACCAACCTGCGTTTATGCAACCGGAACCACAACAACATCGAAGGAATCCACCTGCATTGACGATGGAAGCATTGATGAGAGTATTACGAGAGGATAGAAGGGAGTTACAACACGAACTTCGCCAGGAGTTGCTCGAATCGATGAGGCAAATTAGGCGCGAGCTGAACGACAGAGTGGAGGAATTTATCCATTCGCACAACGAGCGAACTCAGCCTGAACCACCAGCACCAGAAGCAGGTTCAGGGGCCACACGTCGTGGTCGAGAGGGCGCTCGGGGAGCCGACTTTTCTTTTGGAGATACTGGACGTGCGTCGGGACCACGACGCACTGGCTCTTATTCTCCGAGACGACGCCAACAACATTCACAACAGGGAGACACGACTTTCAATGTTCCACGGGACCCACCACCAGATCCTGACCCGGATTCCGCTCAAAGAGGTAGTCAAGGCATACCACTCAGCGCCTCAAGACAGCTGCCTCACACGAGATCTCAACTCTCGTTGGAGTCTGAAGATCAGCGTCAAGCCGCTCAGGTTGGAAGGTATAAACTTAAGGTTGAAAAAATTCCATACTTTGATCCGGATGAAGCTACTTTCGACACAGTGGACTTGTTCCTAGGTAAGCTATATGCGCACATGTTTACCATGGGAGCACCGGAGGGAATATATTTGAAAGTATACGTGGTTCTCGCGCTCCGAAATAGAGCGCAACGTTGGTGGATGGCTCTAACTCCAAAACCAAACAATTGGGAGGACTTTGAATTAGTTTTCAGGCAGGTATTTTCCATTAATTCAGCTTTAGCTAATGTTAAGTTGTCTCAGCGCAAACAAAAGCCAGGGGAATCAACTATGTCGTTCCTCAGCGAGATGATTCATTATTTAAATATTGCTGGATACAAGGACAAGGGCTTGCAGTGGGAACGAGTTCAGGGCATGATGCAAACTCAAGTCGTACAATTAATGCGCTCTTGGTGCATCAGGACGATCGACGACGCAGTCAAAATGGGCAACGACGTCGATAATCGCCTTCAGTTGGATTCGTTGCGGACTTTTGAGTACAAACAGTGCGGAGTTTCGGACCAAGAGATGCCTTTACCCGCAGGAGTGGGACCTGCCACACGTACCAGAACAGAGGAGGAGAAGTTAAATCAACAATCTACTTCGTCCAGGTCTGGTCGTTTTTCAAGATTCAACAAAGTATTTACAGCATTGCTCGAGGACATGTCGGCGTGCGCGCTCGATCCAGAGGATCCCAACGGCGAGGAAACCAATAAGGACCCGCCAAAGGAGTCTGCATCAGCGGCAGCACAGAAGTCTGATGTCCACGCCATGACTGCGACTACTGCGCCAACACCTAGAACGGATACACAGCACACATGTCCCAAGGACGTTGTCATTTTTCCAGCCGCTAAAGAAGCGCCTTCAGAGCCAAAGCTCCCGAAGAATGCTATGTGGAGAAAAACACCAACGGACAAATGGTTCATGTCTGACAGGCAATCCTGGAGGCCTGTGTGCCCCGTTTGTGGCAAGGAGTGGAGTCGTCAGTCGGGAAACGCAAGCGGCCTGCTCAAAGCATGAGTCCAGAGAGCGGGTCGGATATAAACATCAGGGACTCTACTGAGAAGAAGACTGAGGAATCACCAGACGTCGATGGAAGTACAACACAGTCTACTCCGACACCAGAGGCGCCATCTGCTGTTCGAGAAGACAACAACAAATCATTAACCCCGTCTACGGACATTAAATTAACTACATTAATCAAAACAGATTCAAGTAAATCAAAAACAAAAACATCCGGTGTCGTAACACCACAACTAACAAAATCAGCGCAACTTTCGTCTGTGAAAGCCAAGGAAACCCCCAAAAAACCAACTTCGTTGACAACACGGAGTGAGACGTTGCAAACAAACTTCGTTCTTTTGTCGCCCGAGGAATTGCAAAAATCCGAAGAGCCGAGAATCGAAATTACGAAGACTGATCGTTTCAATAGAGAAGCACCATATATCAAAATAACATGGGCTAACGTGAGTTTTGTCGCACTTTTGGATTCAGGCGCTCAGACATGTGTAATGTCGGAGTCATTGTTTAACAAACTTAAAGCCAATATGGGTTTGGAATTGCTCGAACTTCACGAAACAGTGCGTACAGCGGCCGATGACAAAATTCCAGTTAAGGGATCTGTTAAACTGTCGGTGCGCGCACCTTTGGCCGTTATTTCTTTCATTTGCTTAATTATACCCAAAACATCAGAAGACCTTCTGCTGGGAAGAGATTTCTGCAGAGCGGTTGGTCTGTGCACGGACTTTGAATTGTGCCAGTGGTATTTAAAGGGATCACAAGAGCGAAGACAATTCATGACTTTAGAACAAGCTAACAAGTCAGAATCTGTTCTTTTATTCCCCATCAAGAAGCCAGATGATACAAAGGACAGCGCCAAGGATGTACCCAAGGTAGTAATTAACAACATTAATTGTATTCTTCTAGAACATCGACCTTTGTCGCAAGAGATTTTCGAATATCCAAATGACGATGCTCAACACCAAATCAAGAGGATTCGGAATCGTACACGAGATCAATGGTCATTTATATGGTCACCAAGGAGGAAGGATTCTATTAAAAAATCAAGAAAATTCAATTCATCATTGTTTTCGACGCTTAGCCAACGCAGACGTGCAAGACGACAGCGGAGACGCCTTTATGAATTGTCACCAACAATAAAACAACTTAACACGCAGGGAAGACGGCTTTTGCGTCGTGTGGATGAAAATACGCTCATGGCCAGAGTACACGATCATTCGACGATTTCGGAGCCGCCTCTGGATGTTAACGTACTACAATATCAACCAAGCAGTGATCCAACACAGCTGGACTGGATTTACGACCAGCTGTGGTCATCATTGACGGTACCCCAAATTCGTTTATTAATTCAGACTCTTCGACCAATTTCGAAAGTATTTCGTGAGGAGGTTGGATTATGCAACAACACTCAGTTTGAAGTAAATTTAAAACCGGACTTTAGACCAATTCATGTGCCTGTAAGACCCGTTAACCCAGCAAAAAAGATGGTAATTGACGCTTATTTGGACCAAAAACTAAAACAAGGCATTATTCGTCGATCAAAAAGTGATTGTGCGGTGGCGCCTGTTGTTGTTCCAAAGAAGACTGGAGACTGGCGTACAGCTATGGATTTTAGACCGATGAATGCTCAAACTTTACCCGATGTCTACCCACTACCCGACATCGATAATATATTTTCTTATTTAGGAGGATCAAATTGGTTTTTGATCATAGATGGACGAGAAGCTTTCCACCAGATTGGAGTGCGTCCGGGTGACGAGAGATTTCTCGCATTTATTACGCACAGAGGACTTTTCGAATATGTGAGAATGCCGTTTGGACCCATTAATGGCCCAGCAACTCTGCAGAGAGCCATGAACAAGACTTTGTCGAAATATCTTTACAAATTTGTGTTCGTTTATCTCGATGACGTCATAATTTTCAGCAAGACTTTCGAGGAGCATGTACAACATCTCAAAATAATTCTTCAAGCCTTGGATGAAGCGGGATTCACGATGAACGCCAACAAGACGGAATTGTGCAGAACATCGCTCGAAGTTTTAGGACACATAGTGGAGGCTGGACACATTAAACCAAATCCAAATAAGGTGACGGCAATTCAATATTTTCCGGCGCCTACCAACATCAAAGAATTACAAAGATTCAAAGGAATGATTGGTTATTATCAGTCATTTTTCCCAAATTATTCAAAAACATGCGAGGTGTTTCGCCCCTTACTCAAAAAAGATTCTGAGTGGAATTGGACGATTCAACACCAAGAAGCATTTAATTCACTCAAGAGAGGATTGGCTGAACCAACTCTACATCGAAGATTCCCGGATTGGACCAAGCCATATATACTACAAACAGACGCCAGCTATTCAGGTTTGGGCGCTGCACTCATGCAATTAAATGATCAAGGTGAACGAACACCAATCGCCTTTGCATCACGTGCATTGAATTCTGCTGAGAAGAATTACAGCGTCACTGAGATTGAATGCTTAGCGGCGGTTTGGGCGGTCAAGAGATTTCGTGTGTATCTTGAGATGATGAATTTTTATTTAGAAAGCGATCATTTGTCGTTAAAGTGGCTTTTCCAGCAGCGAGAACCAAAAGGACGCCTGGCACGATGGGTTCTGTCCCTCAGTGAGTACAAATTTACATTTCTTTACTGTTCAGGAGCACAGAATCGTGTTGCGGATGCCCTTAGCCGTGCGCCTGTGGAACCATCGGAACCATTGGATGCAGACGACTCGCCTCTCGTTGATGAAACATGCTACATTGCTTATTTTGACGACCCAAATGATTGGCCAAAATTACCAATAATCAACATTATTGGAGTTGGATTAGCTGCGGCACAGCAACGAAATAACGCAGCTGTGATGACAAGAGCGCAAAGACGACAACAGCAAATTAAACCAAAATTGGGTAGGCCAAAAGGTTCTAAAAACAAGAAGAGACCGCCACCAAATTATCAGGTATTGACTCGAGCCAGAGCACGTCAACAAACACAAGTTTCGACGCCACCTGGAGCTGTTGCACCGTTACCACCTTTAATGTCGCCTCTGCCATCACCAAATGTGCCAACTGCATCGTTTCCAACTCCTAATGTGTTGAGCCCACCTGCAGGACCATCTGGAGCTGCGCGACCGAATTTTGACGGATATGGAGGTCCAGATTCGGATTCGTCGGACGATTCAACAGCTTATCGACCAGCATGGATGGGGCGTGCAGGATTTATGCCACAGCAAGTGCGTCAAGATCGATCACAATTTCAAAGAAATGCATCGAGACGCCCTGTTGCTGATGAACAACAAGACGAAGAAGAAGACGAGGCCGAGCGACTCCATGAGGCGCCGCAAGACCACCAACCATTTCGTCTAATACCAACTACCGTACTGCCTCGATTTAACGCCGGTCGTATCTAAACGCCGGCTCCTGATTAAGCGCCGGGCAAACTGAGGACGAAATGGCAATAAACGCCGGCCTTAAATGAACGCCGGGTTTGTTTAAACGCCGGGTTGAAACGTTTTTTAAACGTTTTGAGAGGTCTTTTGGTCGAAACATCGAAGAATAGCTAGCAATGAGTGGCTTTCCAATTTTTTTTTTCGGGTAGACGCCCGGCGCGAATAATCGCCGGGCTTTGAATGAACGCCGGGGGGGTCAACTAGAAAAAATGAATAAACGCCCCGGCGTTAAATCGAGGCAGTACGGTATTAACGAAATAATTCGTCGACAACACGAAGACACGTGGAGCGCCGAATTAATCGAATATCTTGATCAAGGACATTTGCCCAACGACCAAGTGCAAGCAGCGCGTATCAGGTATCGTGCCGTAGATTTTGCTATTTATAAGGGAATGTTGTGTCGTTATCCACCGATCGACATAAATAAAATTCGCCGTAGAAGACAAATCTATTTGCCCCTAATGTTACGCGAACAATATTTCAAAGCTCTGCATTACCCGCCGAGCTGCGGACATTTAGGAGTTGAAAAAACACTTCATCGACTCCGGGCCCGAGTTTATTGGCCAAAAATGAAGGAAGACGTTTTGCTTTGGATTCAAAAATGTGAACCATGTCAACGAGCTAAGCCGTTAAATCGCCTTCCATATGGACCAATGATTATGGCCAAACCACGACATTTGTTTCACACAATTTACATCGATTATTATGGTAAAAAGCCCCGATCGATTGGAGGACATTGTTACGCATTAGTAATTGTGGATGCCGCCAGTCGATGGTTGGATGTGAGATTGACCGAGACATCTGACTGGAAAACAACAATCAAACAATTGCAAGGATTTATTCAGCGATGGGCATTTCCAAAAGTTATCATCAGTGATAATGCGCCAGCTTTCCGATCAATGGAATTCCAGGCTGCATGTCAGAGTTTTGGCGCCATCAATCGCTACACGGCTGTTTATCATCCACAGGGGAACTTAGCCGAAAGATTAAACCAAGCATTAAAAAACTGCATTTTAGCTTATATTGAAGAGCATGTGCGCTGGGACGTTCACATTGGATATTTTGTGCTAGCAATCAACTCAGCATATCAGGCTTTGCTTCAATATTCTCCTTATCAAATGGTGACGGGACAAGAGGCGCGTTATCCAGGTGATTTCGATTCGGACACCGACGATGGACAGCCGCTGCCGCCAGCACGAGCGCGAGAGACGCATGAATTGATGAGAGAATTGCGAAATAATGCCACTGCAAATTTACAAAAAGCTCAAATTAGACATAAACGTTGGTTCGATCGAAAAAGAAGACCACACGATTTCAAACCAGGCGATTTTGTGTCTATTAAAAATCGACAATTACCATCAGCGGACCGACAGTTTGCTGCAGGACTTTGACAGAGGACAGAAGGCGTTTACGTAATCCATAAATTAACTGGACCCAACACTGTCATTCTTATGGACAAGGATGGTCGTCGAATGCTGCCGTATAACGTCGTAGAATTGCGCCATTGGTTCAATAATGATGATGATCTAGACCAAACAGACGCAACAATGATCGAAAAACATGTTGCTGCGTTTACATCGGAAATTGAAACCATCATCGCTTCATTTTCGATAAAATAACTTAATTTCTTTTCATTTTATAATTTTATTTCTTTCTTTACTTTACCCAACCTTCTTTCCTTCCTGTGTTTATAATTTTCCCTGCTTTAAACCAAATATTTACGGAGGATAGACGCTGAAAATAATAAGTAAAGATTAGTTTAGGAATTTGAAATTCATCAATTTAAAATGATGATACAAAAATCTACTAAGTCCAAACTCATGCTTCTTCGAAGTGCGTGATTAAATCTCGTTCACGCGAGAGGTCCGTGTCATATTTTATGACGAGGCGACCCCGTAGCGAGACCGCGTGTATTAAAGACATGTGAGGGCACGACTTAGCCACATTTTTATTTGCGTCTGAATAGTCGCGCCTCAAAAAACTTAACAATCACCCAATTTGGATAAATATTGTTAGAAATTGTGCGTCTATCACCCGTAAGTACTTTCTATCTCACAACAATTCATTTTTAATTGAATATTTTTGTTAAAAATAACTTTAATTTCCATTTCTTTTAGTTTCACTTTACGATAATTTATTATGGCTTCCTACGATCCAAAAGTAACGATTACGATTCCAAAACCAACCCAAAAAGGCTATCCAAAGTACCTGCCGATGCCACCAATCGAAGCTTCGGGCGAAGGACTGGTGCCACGCTTTCATCCTGACCACCCGAACGATCAGAGTTTTCCAAACTATGAACTGTGTCCAGTTTGTAGCGGAACAGGATTTGAAATATACCAACTGCGGGCGCCACGAGAATGCCGAGCGTGTCGGGGCGGCGGTGATTTGCGCCGTTGCAAATTTAGGAAATGGATGCGTCTCATGTTTGCGTATGTACTTGGTTATGAATCGATAGATAAAACTTCGTTGGCTGGAGTGGATTTTCCGCCGCCAAGGATTCCATTCGGCAGTGCAAACGCCATCGCTCGTTTTCGTCATGCGCACGCGTCATATTTGGCACGCATAAAGCAATTGGCAAGAGAGAAGGGAATCCGGCCGTTGACTTGGAAATATCCGGAAGGAGCATACATAATAGCTGGTGAACAGCCTGCCGAACTTCCGGACCAATTTGTGACGCCTGAAGGAAAGACCTACGATGTGGAATCGGGTATAGAACTGTGTTTGACAGCGCCCAATGTAATCGCGGATGCGAAAAAAGCGTATTCGGAGCCGGAGAGAGTTGCGGCCGATTTGCCATTTCAACATTCAAACCTGCGCCCACGACATACGTACGAGGAGCGAAGCACGCATCGTTTGAAGGAGTACACGCAGAAAGTGACGAAAAGGATTGGAGCGGAGGCGAATCGAGACACTCACTTTGTGACGGGACGATCCGGACCAGCATTGGACGTCTCTTCAGTCATCGTCGAGGAAAACGGAGCGGTTGGTGGAGCGCCTATTGCCTTGCCTGTCATCGAATCGACTAAAGAACTTTCGTTGCACGACCAAGTGGCTAAAAAGGTAGTAAAAAATGAAGAAAATAGAAGAGAAAGAGAAAAAATTAGCAATATCAACACGATGTCGACCCCGATTATCAAAACGGAATCGAGTGTGACGGCAGCGGAGGCGAAGTCAACCAACGTTACTACGGTGACCACTGCTGCGCCAATCATCATTCCTTACTTTTATGTCGTGAAGAACAAATCGTCTTCGATTGAGACGTCCGAGTCAAGCCAAGCTGCTCAATCTGTCGATACCACTACTGTGACCCAATCTAATGTGACGCCCAAGATGATGACTTCAGTTGCTGCGACATCGGTGCCGATTACGTACTCCAAAATTGCAACTTCAAACACACAAATGGACACAATTGCTGATTTTAACAAAAAACTAATTAAAGCTGATTTTTCCCCACAGGTTGACCAAGATATTAAGGCGTTGTTGAATTTCACACCGTCTTCGTCCATCGCGAATATCGCTGCCGAAATTGCGAGAGATGCGGAGGAGTGCGCAAAGATCCACGACGTCAAGAAATTGGAAAGCAAGATTTCTAATCCAATTGCTAAGGCCATTTCAGCGGTCTCAAACGGATCAACGTCGTCTGAAGGATGCGCATCTCTAAAGCCACGTTATCTCCAGGGATTCGACCGAAATGGATGTACGATGCGCCCAGACCGTATTTTCACTCAGATGTCCGAAATATTCCGGCGCCACGAGCTCGAGATACTGTACCCTATGGAAAACAGAGGTCAAGGACGAATCAACCTGAGATCGGAAGGATGGAGCGAACTTTTTAAGATGTCGATTAATTTGGATTTCAACGTCAGCGCCTCGGACTTCAAGACGGTCGTCGGAACGATTTTCGGACGCCTCGGGAACATCGCGAAGGAAATTGAAGCGAAAATGACAAAGGACTGTACCGGAGACGAACACGCGGTGCATCACCTCATTGTGCACGCCGTGCACTTTAATTTAAAAGAGATCATCACCCAAATGCATCAGAGTCGTCGCGACGCCGTTAAACGATTTCGTGAGGCCGACGCGCTCAGGGAGGCCCAGCGACTGGAGGACGAGAGAAATGCGCCCGCCAAACCACCACTGGATCCAGAGTTGATCATGACGGAGGATGAAATTAAGAACTTTTCAGAAAAGATTCTCATCGAGTTGGCGCCTGAAAAATTGGTGCAACAATTTGAGGACGCAATTGCCGAAAATCCGAAATTAGCAGATCCCCGAACCAAATATTCATTCCGATACGACCCCGTGATTGTGGCGGACACAGGAATACTCGCCTCGGAGTTGTCATCGGATGTGGATTATTCGATGTCGGATGTCGAGTCGCTTCGCGAGTCAACGGGCGACGAAGAGAACCACAAAGCATTCCTGGCGGCGCAAGAGCATAACAAAATTGAAGTAATTCAGGTCGACGAGCCTTTCAGACTTCCTGGAGTTGGACGGGCTGGACGTCGATCGCCATTGATGTCGAGGATGCCAAAAATGATTTTGACACCACCAAAGGAAAAGGACGACGATCCAGGCGAGGTTGTCACACGTGAGAGTTTGCGCGAACCGGTCGAGCCGAAGCCTAAGGAGAAACGTCTCGTGGAGCCAACTTGCGCGTTAGCAATAATGGAGGAGATTATCCCGATTGATGATATTTTCTACTCATTGCCATGGGAGCCTAAAATCGAATTGGTCGTGGATTGGAGTATTCTGACGCGCCTTTTCGAAACGATCATCTTTTCGGACTTACAACTTGACCACAGCGCGGGCGAAAAATTGTTGTCCCTCATTAAAAAATATTATGTTGGAGATTTCCTGTACTGAGTGAACAGAGTTAGCCAAAAGTGTTACGCGACTTCTAAACAACAGGTGAGAGTGATCCTCGTAAAAACAGCGCTTAGACTGGTCTATTATGCGATGGACGGTCAAGGCGCGTCTGCATTTAAAAAAAAAATAAAACTCATAGATTGACTTCAAAAACCTACAGTGACTTTGCGCCTTCCTAAAAACCCATATACGAACTGTTGTGTGTGTGGACTTTATTGTGATAATTGTGATACAAACGATAAGTGTTATAATTGTTTGAAATGTGATTGTTATGCGCCTCGATGAAGATTTTTTACGTAAAGTTCCGTGAAAACTCAAACGCCTACGAAAGAAGATAATATTCGTTTGCGAACTTTTTATTTTTTGATATTTATATTTTACTAATCATTTTTTGCTAATCATTTTTATTAATCATTTGTGATCATTGAAATTTTGCTATCTTTATATTGTGATAATTGACGCCAAATCAGCGCCTAATCAATATTTTTATTTGCTAATAATTTACATTTTTATAGAAATTTTGCCACCCATAGGCATTGTTAATTAATCTTAAATTATTTTATTTCCTAGTCATAACAAAAATACCATTGTTAATTTCAAGTGTTATCAAATAATTTAACAAATTTTATTATTTTATTTAGAATTTAGTCGTAATTAGCGCCTAAACGTCTATTGATTTTGTTAATTTTTAATCAAACGATTTTTTACAATATTCCTCTCCTAAACCCATTTGTTTGTGTTTGTTTGTTTTTGTCTGTAATTGCGCCAAGTTGTGCGCCTGTTGCGTCTGTCCAAATAAATCCCTACCTGTGTTATGTGTTTATTATGAGATTAATGTTATTGATTCATTATTTTTATTTATTTATATGTTCAAATTTTTATCAATCATGTTTGTTAACTCCATTTAGATGTTGATTATATAAAAACCATATAATAAACATCTAGGTGGGGGGGAATGTCACGGTCCTGACTTTAGACAGTAATAATTTTCGAAATTTTAAGCGCATTTTGCGCCTTTCCTTTAATTTTCCCCTAATTTTATTGAAAAATTGCTCTAGTTTCTTTAAATTATTTTATTTTTTCCAAATCTAAATTTATTATTTTATTTTGTATTATTTTCCTTATTTTTGATATTTATCTTTAATTTGGCCTGGTTTTAATCACCCCATCCAGACAATTCATGAGAATTCTGCAATAAGTTGATATAATCGCGCTCTAAATTTGCATATTTCACCCCTGGTCGCCTGTTTTCTGCCCAGTCCCCATTGGGAATTGACTTGGCCTTTGACATGTGATCAGAGGTGACCTGTTCTGTCAAGACATTTTTGACAGAGAGAATAATTTTCGCCTTCGACTAGTCAACATCTTCTGTCTCAACTAGAAGATTTCCAAGTGCGATTTATGTTGCGTCTCAACGCATACGGTCATTATGCAGCCCGAATTCTCATGTTAGTCTAACTAACTACAACATTTATTATTTGCCCATTATTTGCGTACAAATTACTGGAAAAACGGCGTATTCGACGGTCTTAATTCGTCAATACATTTTATGCCACGACTGTGACTTCCTCCTCAGCCTAGACATTTTGAACTTATACTCGTCTCAATTGCGTATTCATTTCATTATCGACGGTTCGACGACGTTGTCTGCGGTTTGGTACCTGTTTGCGCGTTCACCCAACGTTTGCGCGTGTTCAGGAGAAGAAATATACTCTTCGTAAGTACACCTAGCATATGACGACATTTTCCCTAGTGAAGAGCGATATTTTGGTCTTAAATTCGAAGTATCAACGTTCGCCATTTTGTACGGCGCCCGAATTGAATCCTGCACCCATAAAATACAGATTTCACGAATAGACGCTGTCTTAACCTAGCTACCACCCCCGGCAAAGTTTTAAGAGTTGCAGCGCCTGCGAACCTAAATTTTCTGGTTATTACAATCCCTGGAAATTCTTGAATTTCCGAAACCATTGTTAAAAAGTCGACTACGACGTGACACAGTTTTCTAATTTCTAGAATTATGTGTTTGTTTCTTGAGAAAGAATAAAGAATTTTAGTTTTTGTTTGAACATCCCAAAAGTGATGGCTATACTTTTTTCGTAGAAAAAATTAAAGCAGTATCTATTAAGATAATTCTTACAAATAATTAAAGGAGGGTTTAACACTCGCAGATGAAAGCCGCGCCGGAACCCCAACAACTTATAAAGCGATTAAACCGACATTTAGTCATTTATAAAGGTTGTATCAATCAGGAATTACAGAGTAGTTCCATTGATAAGGGGGACGTATGACGGTTACGTCATAATGACTAAATTCACCGATAGATGGCGTTTTCTACTTTTAGCGGCAGATTTAACCAGAATAGAAGTTTTAGTGCTAAAACTACATAAAACTGAGTTTTATGTGGAGCTAACATTATATCCTTGTATATTTATTGAGTTAGAGGCTTATTGGACCGTTTATGACATTATTCAGAGAATATATCATAAACCCAAGTTGAAAGGTTACTCACCTTTGCGCACCTGCACCAATTATGGGCACCCTGTGGATTGAGTCAAAGACTTAATCCAAAGTGTGTCCCCGCTATCCAGTTCCTGTCCTGACCTAGGAGAGAGCTAAGTCCTGGGTATCCAATTCCTGTTTAGCATCTGGAAGTCATCTAAATTGAGCAAGTGGTCTCAGAATCCGACCCCTCACTCAGTGATTGGAGGGATTCCGAGGACTCATGTCCTCATTGGAGCATTGGAATTCCATTATGCTCTAAGAGCATATATTCCCTTGCAACCGGAAATACAACGCTCTTGTCATGATATTTGTTGAACACTTACTTACTTGAGCCCGCATATATATTTATATGCATTCCCCGCCTTAAATGGTGCTGCTTACCATGACCTGTGGTGAAATGCGGATTGTTGCAAGACAATCTTTGGGTGCTATCGAAACGATAGCGCATCACCAACCTTTGATTGAGGTTGAAGCCACGAATAATGTTGTGTTTCGTGAGTACGACCCTGGGTGAAGAAACCTCCATCTTTGCCTGTGGTCATGACCATCCGGACTGGCGAGGAATCAGGCCTGGACGGGCATTTAGTACTCGCTAGGCTAGGTGACGCCACGGGATTGGGCGATGGATGATGTTTGCCGCCAAATCCTGTGAGGCAGACGGCGACTGTGTGATCGCGAGGATACCGGGCTGAGCGATGGATGACGCTTACCGTTCGGACCCGGTAGGATTTCATATTTGTACTTTTACAGCTTGGATTTAGCCAACTCAGTTGTATAAATCATTTCATCGTATCATGATGTAAAACGAAGTTTTACTCACGATAAAGAACTCGATTGACACAGAACCGGAAGTAAACATTACAGCAAAACAAATGATAACCAAATTTGCTTGTTGTAATCCAGATGACAACATAATGACCTTTGGCTCACGACATATACTCATCGAGTTATGTGTGACGCCTGAATATCATTAATTCCCACATGATGAATTATTTACGTCATACTTGATAACAAAAGTATGCGTAATCCAAACAGCATAACAGCAATACTCTATGCAAATATCTTAGATATTTACATGAGATTGTGACAATGTGGAATAAGTCAACCGCACAGCCTCGGATACCGCCATTACAGAACCGAACCAGAGACCAGTCAGCCCGACGATGGATGACATCTTTTCTCCATGCGAATACGATGTATTGACCCATCTATTTCGGAGCCAAGGACACCAATCGTATTATCACTGGCCATCTTTGTAGGCCATTTTATTTATATAACGGAGTTATACTAAATAAATGTCATATGATTTGAGAAAAACCCACGACTCTATTTTATTTACACTGTTGCAATAATTCACTTTCATTTATTGTTAAACTTGTTCTCGTGAGCTTTTAGTAGTTTGACATAGCTTTTCTCGACCAAGTATTGTTAGATATTTGCGCCGAAAGAACATTGTCACAAGGGTTTTTGAAAAGAAGTCAGAAATGACCGACCATGGCTGCACTTGTGTAGTATTAGCCATGGCTATGGGAAGGAATTTAGGAGGGGGAACAGTGAGAATTACTCAACTTAGACTAGTCTGATGTGGCAGAATTGAGCCACTCCAGACCAAGTCAAGGGATAAACATGAATAGGAAATGAGGTAAGACAAATTGGAGTGTCCTACTCCATCGGTCAATCCTGACCAATCGTTATGTTTTGGCGCTTTTAAGAGCAGCGCCACCTATATTGTAATTCCAGAATAAATCAGTCATTTTAGTTTAACTTACCTGACATGTCGCTTTCTTGACCACTAACCACATCAACGATAAATACACAATAATTGGCGACGAGGGGGATCGCAATCGACGACCCACAACCAGATGCTGCTTCGTATCTACTTTTTGTGAGTTTTTTTGATCGTTTGATGAACTTTTTGGCCGTTTTTGACCGTCGCTGACCACGCCGTCCCCGAAGTAGGCCTAGTCGTTCCGTGCTTCGAATTTTCGCGTTATTTGTGCCGTATTCCGCCTCCTTGCCATCAAGATGTCGGCGTTGAAAGGCACGCTTCGTGAATACGATTCCGGTGATGATTGGGAACTTTATTGTTTGCGTATGGCGAGTATTTTCGCCTGCAACAAAATAGTTGACGATTTGGAGCAGGTTCACACGCTGCTCGCGTACGTGGGCATGCCGACGTTGAAGTTATTGGTGTCGCTTACAGCACCCAAAAAGCCGGCTGAATTCAAGTACGACGAATTGGTAGCGCTCATGCAGAAGAACGCCCGCCCGAAGCCGCTCGTTTTGGCCGAAATACGTCGATTTCATCGGCGCGATCGCCAGGCAGGTGAGACTGTCACCGAATACTCGTTGGCTCTCCAAGATCTTGCTCAAAATTGCGACTTTGGTGAAAATAAATCGGACGAGCTGCGAAATCGCTTTTTATGTGGCTTGCAAAACGAGCAAGTCCAACATGCGTTAACCCTGAAAACTGATCTGACTTTCGACGACGCCGTTGCTTTTGCGGCTTCCGCTGAGGTGTCGTCGAAGGAATTTTCGACTATTGCTGCCCAGAATACTGCCGCCACTCCTGTGCATAAACTCCACGAGTCAAAGCCGCGATACGAGCCGAACAGACGAGGCGGGAGGCGTTTCACGAAGAAAAATGTTGCTTTTCCAACTCCACACCAACCATCCAGTAAAGGAAATGCGTCGGGGTGCTCGGCTTGTGGTAAATCGAACCACTCCCGCGATTCGTGTCGTTTTCGGGACGCCAAGTGCCACGGCTGTGGTAAAACTGGACATATTCGTCCGGTGTGTCGTTCTCGTGTTCCAGCATCGGATTCCACTCACGTTGTTCGTTTTAACGAGGACATGGATTTCTATCGAGTTCACACTGGTCCCGCAACTGCAGTTAATTCCGTGCATTTGCCACGTGTGAAGCCGGTTATGATTACCATTTGTATCGATGGTGTCAATCTCGATATGGAGATGGACACGGGGGCAGGTGCTTCTATTATTGCTCTTGATTTATATCTAAAACATTTTTCCCATTTTCCATTGCAGACCATCCCGTGCAACATGTACACGTATACAGGCGATCAAATACAGATGGAGGGAGTTATTGAAGTTCCAGTCAGGTTCAAAAATCGAAATTTTTTATTGCCACTCTGTGTCGCACGGGATGGTCCAGTTCCGCTGTTGGGAAGAGGTTGGTTATGCATGTTCGGGCTCCTTTCGAAAACTGCTGAAGCGGTCGGCGCGAAAATTTACAAGGCCGATTCCGTTGCTCCCCAGTCCGAGGTTCTCGATTCCACTTCAGCCAAAGCTTTGGAAACGTTGTTGCTGAAGCACGAGCACACTTTCCGAGATGAAATCGGTTGCTTTAACAAGTCCACTGTTCACATTGACGTTGATCCGGCGGTACAGCCGATTTTTCTAAAAGCTTATCCAGTCCCCATAGCAGTTAAGCCATTGGTCGAGGCTGAGTTGGCGCGTTTGCAAGCGCTGGGTATTATAACTCCGGTTGCATCATCACGTTGGGCAACGCCCGTGATGCATGTTAAAAAGTCCGACGGCACCATTAAGTTGGCTGGCTGTTATAATAGGACAATTAATAAGGCTATATTTCCTAACTCATATCCACTTCCTCTATTTGCAGATGTAACCGCGAAATTGTCGGGGGGGGAGACTTATTCAGTATTGGATATGACGTCAGCCTTTAACCAACTGGAGCTGGACGATGACAGCAAAATGTGTTGCACAATTAATACGCATTTGGGCCTTTTCAGAGTAAATAGGTTGTTTTATGGCATTTCATCCGCTCCCGCTCTATTCCAACAAACGATGGACCAGTTGACCGCCAAGGTGAACAGCGCTCAGCCGTTTATCGATGATTCTGCCGTGACAGGTGTGACTAACACAGTTCACCTGCAAAACTTGGATGTGCTCCTGTCGACATTCGGCGGAGCCGGGCTTACTTTGAATCGCCGGAAGTGTCGCTTTATGCAACGGTCGATCCAGTTCCTAGGTTTGAATATTTCTAAACACGGCATTTCCCCGATAGATTCCAAACTCGCTCCCTTACGAGATGCAACGCGCCCCAGTGATGTTACCTCTTTGAAATCGTTCCTTGGTCTCATCAATTACTACGGTCGCTTTGTTGCAAATTTGTCTACTCTGCTCGAACCGTTATATCGTTTAACACGTGACGATGTCGAGTGGAAGTGGACAGAGGAGCACGAGTCCACTTGGAAAAAAGTCAAGGTTGCAGTATCCACAGAGTCAGCATTGGTTCACTTTGATCAGTCTAAAAAATTGTTTTTGACAGTCGATGCTTCCCCGGTAGGCGTGGGAGCGTTCTTGTCGCACCTCGATCCAGATGGTACTCACAGGCCAATTGCCTTTGCGAGTTCTCTTTTGTCGGCCGCGCAGAAGAACTACGCACAGATAGAGCGTGAGGGATTCGCCATTATTTATGGCATAAGAAAATTCCACCACTACCTGTTTGGGCGTCGTTTCTTTCTGCGTACGGACCACAAACCCCTTGTCTCGATATTCGGAGAGAAAAAGGGATGTAATCAGATCGTGGCTGCACGACTGCATCGTTGGGCAGTATTTCTGTCCGCATACGATTTTATTATTGAACACGTGCCTGCTGTGGACAACGCCATTGCCGATGGCTTGTCTCGTAATCCACAACCGAGTGTGGACAGCAAAGAAGATTTGGAAGTCGGCATTAACAAAATTTATTCAAATCTCATTTCAGATTTTCCCATGACTGCTACTTCTCTCAAAGCTGCATATGCAGCTGATGAAATATTGCAAGCTGTTTTGCGACATGTTCGCACCGGATGGGAATCGCGGACGTTGGATGTTGCTGAATTTTATAAACAGCGAGACTCATTCTCAACCTTTGATGAATATTTATTTCTCTCCGACAGGTTGGTGATTCCGAAAGCTGTTCGTCGTTTGGTGTTGGTCGAGCTCCATGCGGGTCATTACGGCATTGTCCGTACCAAATCGTTGGCGCGAGCCACGGTTTGGTGGCCTGGAATCTATTGAGTTGTGGTGGAAATATTGTGTGTTTGGTTGTTTGTCGCCATATTGTATAGTTTGTGAATATTTACATTACACACTTTCCGGATATGTGTAATGAATGTGCTGCTATTTAATGTCTCGATGTCGCGTTCAATCGATCTCGATTTTTATTAATGCTGGTTCTGTACCGCGGTTGAACGTTTCCATTTAGCAGCATGCGCTGATAACATCGTCTGCTCAAAAGAGCGAGTCCTGTATTGTTATTATTGCTTAGTTATCGATTATGAATGTCATTGCTTTTATTTTATAATGTAAAGGACAAATCATTGAAATCCAACAATGATTTATCCTATTTTTCCGAGTGCAGTTGTTAGCCTCGAAGCGTGTACACTTTTATGTGATATTAAACATGGCGCACGCATGTCGGTGTCGCGCACCTGTTTAGACACTCGTCAACTCCTTTCTAACCGATGTTTTGGCCAGGAAATCGCTTTATATGGTAGCAGAGGATGGTTGTCGACGGCCTGACCAGTTTGTAAAGGATTTCCGACCTTTTTGGACGCGAGACGAAGCCAAGACGTCGCCCGACTTCGCCGCAAACGCGAACCGACCGACGCAGACGGATTTTCTTCGCCAAATCGATTGGAAACGATCGGCAACGTGTGCGGACATTACTACGGACATTTTAGTGTGTAAGCAGCTTTATTTCGAAATTTTTCTGTGCGAAATAAGCACTTTTTCCGACGTCGTTGTGAAATTCTCCTGCGGCGGCCATTTTGGATTCGGCCGTGAAGCGAATCGCAGCCCAGACGTGCATCTGAACCGATACACGCCAACACGACGTTATTTTGCCGAGGCAATCAGTATTGCCAGCGAGACGACGCCCATTCACGTCGACACGACGGAGTTTCGACGCAAAACGACCGATATTTGTCGTAGGATCGTCGAGGACGAAGATTTGTTCTGTGGCGACCATTTTGATCGTTTTTCATCGCCATCGACGGTGAATATTCGTTTTGGAGCTGTGTTTACGTGTAAGTCCACGTACACAGCCATATTTAGCACGAAGAGCCGTGATTTACACCCGACGTGGAATTACGAAGGCGCGGACGTGCGCAACGACGATTTCAAGAGGAAACCCTGGTTTTGCACGCAGGGTGCACCAGTTGAGAGGGTTTCTCCTCACATTAGCACCCCGGCGTGCGTGTGAGTTAATTCGACACGTGAAGCCGACGTTGAACACACCGTGGGAACCGATTACGGCGCAAGGATCCCGTAATTGGCCAACTTCACATCTAGACTGTTTTGATTTATTTGCATACTTTCGTGAAACTCTGTATAGTTTTAAGTTTTTGTTGTTGGTCCCTTGTTAGATTCGGTGCTACCCTACGTCCAGTCGGGCACGTAGCACTGTATTCTTGGCTGGGCTTATCCAGGGCCCCCAACCATCCCGCGACCCCAGGAGGTCGGACGGAAGAGTTGGTGGATTGCCAGTCAAGGTTTTCCAATCTCACTTATTGAGATTCCCCGGGTTGAAACTGTATTTTCGCCTTCCTTTTTGGTTTTTGGGACTAGAGACAATTGTGCATTGTGTGATTAAGTGCTCCTGTGAAGTGTGTGTGCGGAATAAATTCCGAAATTGTGTTCTCTCTGTGCATAACCAATTATTATTGTGCATTTTCCTGGTGTCGTCGTGATGGCTTCAAAGCACGACGATTACAAGGATATTAAAAAGCTCGATGGCACGAACTATGCCACCTGGTCCGTGCAGGTCCAGTTATTGCTCAAATACAACGGCGTTTGGGGACATGTTAGTGGCTCTGAGCCACCACTGGCTGCAACAGCCACTGCAAAAGAGAAGCGAGAGTTTAACGCTCGAGAGGACAAGGCAATGTCCACTATCTGCATGAGTTGCGCTGAGCCGCAGCAAGTGATAGCTGTTGCCTGCCCCACCGCTGCGAAAGTTTGGGAAGCCCTAAAGGACGCTTATCAACCGACGACGAGGGCACGTCGTGCTCGGTTGCGACGTGAATTCCTCAACATGAAACTTCGAGATAATGAGGAAATGCTAGTTTTCACCGGGCGGGTCGACCGCAAAATCGTCGAACTGAAGGACGTTAAAATTGAGGTCACCGATGAATTCCAGGCATTCCAATATTTAGATCTTCTGCCCCCACAATACGAGGCTGTGAAACAGACCGCGTATCACTGGTCGGATACGGAATTCACAGCGAAAAACGTTAAAGAACGTTTACTTGGCGAGTACAATCGCCTTTATGAACAGACCAATGAATTTGGCGTCCCACCTGTATTGGCAGACAATACTACCGCTTTCTATACTAAAGGGAAATGGAAACCTCGTGGAAAAACCCCAAATTCCCCCGGAACTTCGCGTGGAACATGTTTTACTTGCGGTGGGTCGGGACACTTCGCCAGGGAGTGCCCATCGCCGCCGAAACAGCAAGGGACTTTCCCCGCCAGCGCTGGCTCGCCAGCCCAATTGAATCGTGGAGGCACCCGTGGCAAAGGACGAGGCAGAGGGGGTCCACAGAGAGCAAATCTCACACAACTGGACCCCTATACAGATGAGCCCTACACTTTGTATTCTGCGGTGTCGGAAGAGAAGCCCACAGTGCCCTTATCTCTTGTGTCGCACGGAAACTACGATTCACAGTGGTACGTGGACACGGGAGCGACCGACCACTTTTCCTTCAACCGGAATTGGTTTTCAAACTTCAAACCGTTGTCTAACTTCAGCGTTCTACAAGGAGAAGGAAAATCGAAGATTGAAGGTGTGGGCAACATCGTCCTCACTTCGCTCTATGGACAAAGAACGAGGAAAATAACTTTGACGAATGTATTCTTCGCACCGAATTTTCGGAAAAACCTTATTTCGCTCGGGCGCACCGATGAGGCTGGGTTGTGCACAATTGTTAAAGATGGGAAGATGAGTATTTTCAAAGATAAAATCGAGGAACCATTGATTTCGGCAGTTCGGACTAGCGACAGGCTGTACAAAGTCAACTGCCGGGTCGAGGTTAATTCTGTAAACACAGCTGCATTAACTGCGCAACAGGATACAGCTGCTGTCCTCGATTTAATCAAATCATCCGTGAAGGATGAAAAATTTGTACAACCGCTACTAACCATTTTAGATTTTAAGTCAGCTTTACTAAAAAGTTTCTGTAAGCCGGATATGGGAAAATCCGCATCTAATTTGAGTACGCAAGTAAGCGAGCCAACCAAAGCGAATGCGCCTGCGGCGATTAATTTACAGAAAACAGTGAATGAGGTTCAGACACCTCCTGCTATTGTTCCCGAAGCTAATGCGACTGCGAAAGTTAACAAAAGCGGGGATACTGGGATCAAAATGAGAAAGAAAGAAATATCCCAGAGTATGGACACGTGGCATTCCAGAATGGGCCACCATAATGCTAAAGGCATTATTAAATTAACCGAATCCGAGGACGTTTTTGGGATCAATTTGTCTAACAAAGAATTATCCACTTGTGACGCATGTGCCCGTGCTAAGAGCACTAGGGCGAGTTTTCCCCCGATAATTACCATTTCCACTAAGGGAGTATTAGATTTAGTGCACATGGATGTTTGGGGGGCATCACAAGCTACTTCCTTGGGTGGGGCTAATTTTTACTTTATATTGGTTGATGATTATTCACGTTATATGTGGATCATAACGATGAAGACCAAAGGGGAAGTTTTGGGCCATTTTAAACGTTGGTTGACGGAAGTCGAAAGAACGACATCACGGAAAGTGAAATGCATTAAAACTGATAATGGAGGAGAATTTATTTCGCGGAATTGGGATGATTATGCATCCAAAATTGGTTTGAAATGTATTCGTACGAATACATATAGCCCGGAAATGAATTCTGTTGCAGAACGTGCAAACCGTACCATTGTCGGTGGCGTCAGAGCTTTAATGTTGGAAAATGATTTCCCCTATCCCCTTTGGGCTGAATTAGCGACGACCATAGTTTACTTAAAGAACCGATTCCCCCATGAAGGGCTTGGAGGAAAAGTGCCCTATACCGTGTTTTTCGGCAAGAAATTGTCTTTGCGACACATCAGGTGTATTGGGTCGAAGACATTTGTACATATCCCGTCCCAGGTCAGAAAGGGCAAACTGGAAGGAAGGGCTTGGGCGGGAGCACTCATTGGATACGCAATATCAACTAGGGGCTACAGGGTTTGGGATCCTGTACGGAATCAAGTTTTTGCGTCCAAACATGTCCGAATTTTCGAAGACTCATATTGGTATGAGATTGGCAAACGGCTACAACAGCCCATCAAGCAACCGCAGGGTGGCCAATTCAAACATTTTGGGGATTCTTCCTCGGACACCGAGGGAGATGATGATGATTCCGTTGCCCCTATCCCTGAAATTGTTGAGGAAGTGCAAGAGGCACTACCACCTCCTATTCCGCCCCCTGTTGAACCCCCGGTTCCGAAGGAGAAGCCTCCTTTACCCACAACCCCAAAGCCTGTTTTCAGACCTGAATTGAGGCCGCTTGTAAAACAAGCGATACAACAGCCTGCGATAGAAACTGTTGAAGGTGACTTGGTTGGGGATGCTGGTGCTGGGGATAATCCAGTTGAAGAAATTGGTGGGGCGAAGGGGGATAACGGCGATGGCGAGAATTACTTCAATGTTTATCCTGACGACGATGAGGAGGTTGATCTTCCTCCTACGATACAAGCTCGTCGTGGTTCGGGCAAAAAGGGAAAGAAGGTCAAAGATCCTTTGTCGCTGCCGCTGGATATGACTAAGTGGAGACGGGTCCAGTCTGTCCGGAAAGCCGGGGCAACGGCTGGGAAAATTGATGTGGTTTATTTCTCGCCCAATGAAGACAAACTTAGAAGTCGGACTGACGTTGCGCGATGGTGCGACGCAGAGGGTTACCACTACGACCCAGATCTTTTTGACTTCAAAACCTTAGAGGGTGAAGAACCCGAACTCCCTTTTGCCGGTTTCTGTGCCGTAGAGCCTGATACCTACGAGGAGGCAATGAGGCACACCAACAAACGGGACTGGGAAAAGGCGATGAAAGAAGAGACAGATATCTTCGACGATCGAACTGTCTATAAAGAAATTGATAAGCCCGAAGGAGAGTTGCTTTTGGGATCAAAATGGATTTATAAAATGAAAAGGGACCAGTCGGGTGCAGTCGCGCGCTACCGGGCTCGCTTGGTAGCACAAGGCTTCAAGCAGAGGCCGGGCATTGACTTTACGGAGGTATTTTCCCCCGTAGTCAATTTCGTCCTCGTTATAGTGTTTTTCTGTACCTTGGTGATACTGAAAGGTTGGAGAGATGTCCACCTTGACATCAAGGCCGCGTACTTGTACGGGGACCTTGATAAGGTCCAATTCATGGAGATTCCCAAGGGCTACAGAACAGCCGAAAACCAACATAAGTGTTGGATGCTGTTGAAGTCATTATATGGACTACATCAGAGTGGACGGATGTGGTACCAAGCCCTCCACGACCGTCTACTCCAACTGGGATTTGTGCCCTTGTTGGGTCTTAACTGTGTTTATGCGTTAGACAACGACGCAATTCTTATCTTTTACGTGGACGACATAGTTCTCTTCTCCAAGGATGACTACGTCGAGGAATGCGTTGTTCGATGGATTAGGGAATCCTTTGACACGGTTGATTTGGGTCCCGTGACCCTCTTGTTAGGCATAGCCTTTGATAGGTCTGGGGGCCAAATTAGGATCCATCAAAGGGCATACATAGAAAAACTTTGTAAGTTGTATGGGGTCGACTCATGCCTTCGGATTAGAGTACCTGGGACGCCAGGAACGATTATTCAGGGCGTGACGGAAAAGGAGCGGGTTGATTCCACTTTCCCCTATCGCAACTTAGTGGGAAGTCTCTTGTTCTTGGCGAGCAGGACAAGGCCAGACATCCTGTTCTCGGTCATTGTCCTCTCACAATACAATGAGAAACATTCGACGCGTCACATTAGTATGTTATTGCAAATTTTGCGATATCTGGCAAATACGTCGGATTATATGATTAATCTTTCCAATTGCCGAAATGATAATCTAACTGTGTATACCGACGCGTCGTTTGCCCTCGATGCAGACAAAAGGAGAAGCTTCGGGGGTCACATAGTCTATTTGGGTGGCGTTCCGATCATGTGGAACTGCCATAAGCAGTCAATGACTGCGTTATCGATCATGGAGAGTGAATTTCTGGCCGTGGTCGATGGCGTAAAGGAGATTATATGGCTAGAGAGGCTTTACGATGCCGACATCATGTTCAGCATCAATCGGAACACCCCATGCGTGTACGCGGACAGTATGCCCGCGATACAATACGCCAAAAACCGAATAGAGAATAGGGCGAATAAACATATCGACGTAAAGCTTCATTTCCTCAGGGACTGGTTTGAGCGCGGAACGTTTGCTATTAAGCATATTCCAGGGGCCCTGAATGTCGCCGATGTGATGACCAAATGGTTACCCAAGCCCAGACTTAACACCTTGTGTGAGCATTTATTTGTAAGGCGCAAATAACCAAACAAAGGGGGATATATTGAGTTGTGGTGGAAATATTGTGTGTTTGGTTGTTTGTCGCCATATTGTATAGTTTGTGAATATTTACATTACACACTTTCCGGATATGTGTAATGAATGTGCTGCTATTTAATGTCTCGATGTCGCGTTCAATCGATCTCGATTTTTATTAATGCTGGTTCTGTACCGCGGTTGAACGTTTCCATTTAGCAGCATGCGCTGATAACATCGTCTGCTCAAAAGAGCGAGTCCTGTATTGTTATTATTGCTTAGTTATCGATTATGAATGTCATTGCTTTTATTTTATAATGTAAAGGACAAATCATTGAAATCCAACAATGATTTATCCTATTTTTCCGAGTGCAGTTGTTAGCCTCGAAGCGTGTACACTTTTATGTGATATTAAACATGGCGCACGCATGTCGGTGTCGCGCACCTGTTTAGACACTCGTCAACTCCTTTCTAACCGATGTTTTGGCCAGGAAATCGCTTTAGAATCGACGCTGACATCGAGCGCACAGTGAAGAATTGCGATGTATGCCAGCGAAGCTTGCCCGATCCGCCAAAATCAAACACCGTCAGTTGGCCAGTTCCAGACCAGGTGTGGGGACGGGTACATCTCGATTTCGCCGGCCCGTTTCACAACTCGATGTTCCTGCTGGCGGTTGACGCCAAAACCAAGTGGTGCGAAGTGCGCAAGATGTCAACGACGACCGCTGCCGCCACTATTGACGTGATCAAGTCTTGGTTCGAAAATCACGGTTTGCCACTGCATTTTCACACCGACAACGGACCACAGTTTACCTCGCAGGAATTTCGCCAGTTCTTGGCGATAAATGGAATTCGTCACACTCTCTCACCGCCATACCATCCAGCTACAAATGGCGCGGTTGAGGGTTTTGTGAAGACTTTTAAAACCCAAGTTGATAAATTTCTAACCTTGAATTTTTCCTTGTCGGATGCCGTATCACGCTTTATCTCATCGTATCGCTCAACACCTCACGCCACGACGAAAGTCACACCAGCTGCCGCCTTTCTTCAACGTGAAATCCGAACTCGACTACACTTGCTGAACCCTCGACTATTGCCTGATGTCGACCAGATTGACATTCCGCGCCGTTTCGACGTTGGGGATCTCGTGTTTGCTCGAGATTATCGCGGTACGCCTAAGTGGATTCCAGGAATTATAAAGAAGAAAACTTCCTCATCCACGTACGACGTAGAAGTTGCCCTTGATGTGACGTGGAATCGCCACATTGACCAGTTGCGACGTCGCGCGGATCCGAGTTTGTTGCCACAAAATGGGGGGAAAGATTGCAGAAGTTCCCTGCTCCCTTATGCACTCACTTCACCGCCGACTGCACCGCCTGTGCCAGCGCTTGATCCACCACTCGTCATTCCACCAGCTGTCGTACCACAGAATGTTGTGCCAACACATGCACTACCGCTGCCCGTTCGTGCGCCATCGCCACCTGCTATTGCTGGCCCGAGTGCTCCAGTTCCTTCAGCGCTTAGCCCTCGACCAGTCCGAAACAGGAAACAAACGGACTTTTATGGTTTTCCACCAAATTAATACTTGTGTATGTTTTAAATTAATTGATTTCATTTTGTGTTAGTTTAATTCCCAACCTTGTTCTTTATTAGCCTTTATATACATGTGTTTAATGTTTAATTTGTTTTATCCCTTTCTTGATTATATAATTGGTGTTTCTCCCAATTAAAGGGGATGTTGGAGTGTCCTACTCCATCGGTCAATCCTGACCAATCGTTATGTTTTGGCGCTTTTAAGAGCAGCGCCACCTATATTGTAATTCCAGAATAAATCAGTCATTTTAGTTTAACTTACCTGACATGTCGCTTTCTTGACCACTAACCACATCAACGATAAATACACAATACAAATCAAATTAGGTTTAAGGATTGGGTTTATTAGAGCTAAACAATGATGGAAAACACACGGGTAACGCGTACAAAAAAACAACAATTTGGTTAGAAAACAGAGCGCGTAAATACCGGGCCGTGACACTACATCTTTTTCAATTAAAAATACATCTTTTTCAATTAAAAATACATCGTTTTCAATTAAAAATACATCTTTTTCAATTAAAAATACATCTTTTTCAATTAAAAATACATCTTTTTCAATTAAAAATACGTCTTTTTTCAATTAAATATACATCTTTTTTCAATTAAAATTGCCTTTTTCTACAATAAAAAGAATTTATATCTCCTTAAAATACGTTTTTTTAGGAGGCTGTTGCACCAACATTACAAAAAACTCAAGGGCGCACTACCCAGAAGAATTGTACCTGTTTGGATTCGGGATAAGCGTGCAAGGATTCAAAAACAAATGTACTGTAAGTATTTTTAAACTATAAATTCAATAGTGAAAGTTTCAGTGCGTCATACAGAGTACTGTGCGTCATACAGAGTACTGTGCGTCATACAGAGTACTGTACGTCATACAGTGCGTTATACGTGCTGTTATTCATTTTTATAGTTCCGTTCTGTAAAAAGATATAAAACTAAAACAGGAAACTATTAAAACTTCGTAGTGACAAAATATTACCAAGACGATAAAGAAATTTTGTAACAATATTGCATACACCATGGCGCCTAGAGTTTGACATCGCAAGTAAGTGCAACAAATGAAAAAAATGTTTTTAGAATATATTTATTCGTTCGGTTTCCCAATAGCGTAGTCAAGTAAAAATGCACGAACAATATCTTTTCGCACATTTTTATCTATTATCGTCGTTAAAAAAGAGATAAAATGTGTAATGGCAAAACTGTTAAAACTTTATACTCATAATTTTATTTTATTACCAAGACGATGTAGACACATTGCTCGTAAAATATGTTTACACTTTAGAGACAATTTGGAAGCGAAAAATTCAGCAGTAAGACATACTTGCACGTCGGAAATTTTGCATACACCATGATGGTTCCTGGAATCAGACATCGCAAATATGTGCAAAGATTGAAAAAAATGGTCTCAGAATATATAGAAATGGACTTCGAAGTTCCCCATTTACTCCCTCGATTTCCTCAAATCCGCAACAACAAGTTTCGTCATTTTTATTCCGTGATTTGGCATTTAATCACTGCATTAGTCGTGTCAGTGTGCATCTACCAGACATGGGACCGGATTAAATACTACGCTTCATCACCGGTCAAAGTTTCCGCTGTTATAAACGACAACGAGGACTTTCCAGGAATATCCATCGGTATCTTTAGTTTTGGAACTATACAAAGTGCTTTAGAGCTTAAATCCTATAGAAATGCATCCCCGAAAGGTAAATATTAGCTAATTAAATGTCTAAAAGAAGTGATACCTTTAAAATTGTTTTTGTTTTTCCCAAACAGCTAGTGAATGCACAGGCACTACGCCATATTTCTTTCTAGATGAAAAAAGAAACATCAGTTCAGTATGGAATGCCAGAAGAATTAAGCCATTAATAAGAAACACAACAATATTCTATGGAAAGGTAAACCTATGAGGAGTTGTAACATAATACGAGCTTACATTTATAATAAATCATTGCAGGGGTCTAAAGGAACATGTGACGACGTTCAGAGCGATATAGTTATTGATGAAATGAATTTTGCACTAGGAAGGCAAATGCTAGTAACAACCGGTAAGTATTGCAAATTCTTAAACAAAAACAAAATTTTCATTAAGTTCTTAATCATTGTTAGAGGGAAAAATACCCATTGATTGTCATGCAAAAATTATCATTAAGTATAACACGCCTGATCTAAGTCTAATAAAAAGCGATGACGATAAAATAATTTTAGCATTTGTGATGGTACAGTTATCAATACGCCCGTGCAGAATTTTATTTTATTATTTTATTATTGGGTGAGCTAAGAAACCATTCTTGTTGTTTTTAAAACTCATGGCTCTTCACTGTATGCTGGCAATTAAAATTGTAAATAATTTTGTGTTCAGCAAGTAATAATACTGTGACCGCTTGGCCACCTGGGTGACCTGCAGCACTGCCACACACCACCATACGGCCCCAAAGGTCATATCCTCTGTGGGTAATTGACTTAGCCTGGGGGAGGAGGGAGTGGAGTGGTGTGGTGAGGAGAGGAGTGAGAGAGTAGTGTTGGACACGGACTGAGAAGGACGTGTCTGCACCAGAGGAGGAGATGGTATTCATCAGAGAGACAGGGCGTGTCCCGGGTTGGACTCTGTACTCCTCACCATTCACCACGTTGATACTCAGTGCTATGGCGGATTCCATAGCGCAGTCTCCATGAGCGGATACGCAGGTCATAGGTGAGTACGACACGAATGTTTAGTCGAACCGACCACGTCACCCATTGGGCTCCCGCCCAGTGTGTGACGGGTCGGTTTCCGGTGCGGCGGGCCTTCGTGGCACCCCTGCAACGGGTAACGGGATTCCCCATACCCTTAGACAACTGTAATAAAGGCCAACCAACCAATATTAGGGGAGTTTCTGTTACTTACGTGAGTATGCGTCCCAAATTAGTGTCTTCAGTCCCCTGATTGCACTAGCGAAGACCATATCAGTCACAATACAGCCTTGTCTTCAGTGATCATTGTGACTGGTATGGTCTTCTCCATGGCAGCCTGGGGACTGGTTACCATGGGGTGAGATGCATACTCACGTAAATAAGACAAGGGACTCCAGATTGTTGGGTTGTTGGCCTTTAATCCATTGTTTAGGGGTTGGAAACTCCCATCTACCCGCCTATTTGCAGTGCCGCGAAGGCATGCCACACTGGCAACCGACTCGTCATACACAGGGTGGGAACCCAATGGATGACATGGCCAGTAAAACAACCATTTCGCCGTACTCACATGTACGGCCCACGCAACTGCTCATGGAGGCTGTAGTGGATCCATCATTGCACTACTGAGTGTCGCAGTGGTGAATGAGGAGAAGAGCAGAAGCAGCCCAGGGCACGACTACTTTTGTTGGTTTCAGGACCTTTCTTCACACGTCTGTCCGGTTCAGACCCAGCGCTCCTCTCTCTACTCCCTACACCACTCAGCTCCCTCTTTCCCTAAGCTGGGTCATACCACTCCTCGAGGAGGAATGACCTTAGGGCCATTGGACGGCGTGTTTCAGTAATGCTGGTCACGTTTGGGGGGACAAAGCGGTCACATCCTTTCGTAATTAAGTGGCTACATTATCACGTGTTGATTTCTGGTGTTACAACTAGTGGCAAAACATGAAATTTTTCACAATTTTAATTGCTAGCACACAGTGGAGCTTGTTTGTTTGAACACGACTATACAGTCTGTTCTGGACAACCCCTTTGTAGATATTCTACTAAAGATATCACAGTATTAATGGTTTTTATTCTATTCTATTCTAAAATGTCTTACCCAAGGGCCAATTAGGTATTGGGATTTAAATTTGATATCCCACAATGAGTTAAAATTCTGCTACAAGATGAGAATGAACCAAATGAAATTTTTGACACATTCATTGTTCTATTAAATGGTTAAAGGTCAACTTACAAGCAAAGAATAAAACTAATAGATATGTTGGTACTTCTATGGTGCGCGTCTCATCTGTTTTGAAGCATTCTGAATTATCATTCACCATTAAGAGAGTAAGTTATTTCAGATTTATGCTCATTCTAACCATATAAGATTAGCAAAAACGTAATTTGTGGTTTCAGTACAAATTTCTAAACAGAAGAAATTTTCCTTGTGTGGAAGAACATGAAGAGCTAGAATGTCATCACTCGTGTTTCAAAAAAAAAATATCAGCTGACAGCAAGCCTTTTTGCAAGTAAATGCAATCATCCCAAAATTTGCAAAACCGTCGAGTAAAGTCAGGAAATTGCGTGTTTAGTGTTTGATTAGCTCTTGCCTGATTTTACTGCACGACTTTGCCGCTTTGGCAATGATTTGTGAGGGTCTTTAGTGTGTGCTCTTTAGTTTATTCATTTTGTATTGTAAATTTTTATCTTTTGGAAAAAAATGCATTGACTTTAGCCTTCCAGGGTTAATATTGATAAAGAAAAGAGTCAACACCCTCATACAATATCCATTAGAGACCACAGTAGAGCCTCGATTATCAGAACAGCAGTAAGCGATTTTTTTATCAGTTTTTTTACCGTTCTTTATTGGTTTTTTTAATCGATTTTTAATGTTTTTGGACGATTTTCCCCTGTTTTTAATGGGTTTTAATGTTTTTTGACGATTTTCCCCTGTTTTTAATGGGTTTTTAATGTTTTTTGACAATTTTTATCCATTTTTTTTATTTTCGTACGCACTATAGTATGTGTATAAATTTAATTTTCGATTATCCAAACAATTCGGTTTTATGCACCCATGTCCACAATTAGTTCGGATAATCGAGGCTCTACTGTAGTTCTTTCCCCCAGCTATTTTGGAATACAAGGTTACCGTCTTTCTCTGAAAATTCGATTAGGACACCACTTTATATACACAATGGTTGTTGTCTTTGAAATACACACAAGTTGTAATTTTTGTTGCTCTTTCATTTGATTTTTAATGCCTTTGATACGTACCTAGTGACCAGAATTTTTCTGTCTTTTGCGAGGGTAATTAAAGTGCACTGCTCACCCTCGCCATCTTGCCATTAGAGATCCCAGCAAGGTTTGGCGCATAGCCTTCTATGTTTGTTGTGTCGTCGACGACAGTCCTAAGAACACGTAATTTTGACTCGACCTTGAATGCGCGCTCTGCCATTTCTCTTCCTTTTTACAGTTCCAAGAAACTCGTGCTATAATTTGTGACAGATCTGTGACCGTTTGGCCACCCTAGTGGCCTACGTCACTCCACACACCGCCTGGCGGCCCCAAGCCGTCCCCCTCTTGGAGGAGTGGACCGGCCTAGCAGGGGAGGTACAGAGCAGAGTGGTGTGCTGAGAGAGAGACGTTGCTGAGGGAGCCGAGAGTGAAGACGTGCCAGGTGTAGCTGCCACGGTCCTAACAATGGCAGAGACAACTGCCGACTCTGCTCCTCTCACCACTCACCACTGTGATGCTCAGTGGCAGGTTGAGATAACTGCTGCAGTACCATGAGTGGCTACATGGGTTGTACGGATAAGTGCGGCAAAGTGTTTGTCCGAGGCGTCATACCACGTCACCCATGTGGGTTACGCCCTGTGTGTGACGGGTCGGTCGCCGGTGCAGCGTGCCTAGCGGCACCGCACAGTGAGATAGGTGACTCAACCCCTAGACAACGATTAAAGGCTAATACCCAACAATCTGAGTCCCTGTCTCGTTCTTACGTGAACGATATGCGTCCCATCCCGAGTGGTAAAACCCCAACCACCTGGGCGGGACCATATCCAGTCACAGATCTAGCGAGGGAGTAGTTTGCCGCCACACTTCAGGCATACGATCAATAAACGGGCCTTTGATTACGGCTAGGCTCTTCTTGTATCTTGACCGGTGAGTAATTCAGAACGCGTTTACCCCTTTATATAAAGCTGGTTCATGACAAAGCTTTGTGTTATATTCGAATGCAACTCCATTTAAAGAATCAAAAAAGTTGTGACCAAATTAAAGAAGAAAAATTTAATTTTTTTGCCCAGTTTCTGATCACAATGCACCGAAGCAAATTCAGAATTGAAAATTTTCAATGCACTTTTGTATGTTGTGTTCAACTGATTTATGCAACCTTGATTGCGAACAATATGTTTTCAGCATTGTACACTAGCCTTTGCGAGAAAACATTATTTCGTGCTAATCTTACTATACTTTCCTATTACCGCTGCATAATATTGAATAAAATTATTTCAGATTACCTTACATGCCTGATTTAGATCTTAAAGAGTGCATTGCAAATAATTTGACCTGCATGTATATGAAAGATATTCAAACAAAAATGAAACGTATCAATCCGCATTACGACTGCAATTGTGCAAGAGGATGCAGTAAAATGATGATAATTGCTCAGCAACATTTCGATAATGTCATCGATAACACTTTGACAATTTCTTCATTCAGCAATCAAAGACTCACTTTGTCAGAGCAATTTTGTTACGACATCATTGCTCTGTTGTGCGACACTGGAGGCTTCATAGGCTTGTACATCGGAGTTTCGTGTTTGGGTTTTGTCGAAGTCATCACTCGTAGAGCACAAAAGCAGTACAAGAAGATGGCGTTATTCCGAAAGTGGAAAAGATGTTTTGAAAAGAAAATGTTTCAACAAATTCAGGAAATTGTAATCAGAAAAAATGAATATGCATTGTCACGTGTGGTCAATTCTCATTCATACTTCAGAGGATTAATTCGGGTTTTATTAGTTTGTCTTTGCCTTTACCAAGTCAGCAGTCGTATAATGTCGTTTTACTCGTTTAATGTCTGCACCATAATTGAAGTAGTGGAAGACCGGCTAGTTCAAATCCCAACATTACTTATTTGCAACGAGGCTGATGCTGTGATTAATGAAAAAGAAGAAGTCGTCAAAAACAAGAGTTTGGATGAAAGATGTTTTGACAAGTTGAGCATTGCTGAATTACTCGACCCACCCTCAGGATTTGCTGGCGATGCAGATGGTTTGTGGGAAGCCTCGTCTAACATCGACAGTTTTTGGCCCTTGGTATGTTTATAAAGAGCAGCAAGTTGTGGGTTCTGACGAGATATTACTCTGAACATAATTTATTTTCTTATACAGCACGCTGTCAATATAGATGCCTCCTTTATAAACCAAAACGAAGGAAATAAAACTTCTTTTTCGACCATATTTGGAGATTGCACTAAAGTCAAATATGGTAAAATTATCTAATACTGCATTTTTCTATAAAATAAGTAAGTTAGTAATAGAATATCACCTTAGATGAGGTGCAGTACAATATAGCAACAGGTTATGTCTGCATATTGCAATCGATTGAGAATAGAGGTTGCAATTCACATTCTAAAGTAGGTCCATTATTCGTATTAAACTGTTGTACGATACAGTGTTATTTTATTTTTAATTTTATTTTCAATTTTAGATTTTCTTAATGGCAACAGAAAATGAAATGGATTTTGCCACTTACATGATTCACCCACATAATTCATTTCTGAACGTCATTTTTGCACGAAAATCTGTAAGTTTCACTTTTGGAAAATTCTGTGTCACATTACTACAAATATTATTACTATTAATTACCAGTTTTTACGGTTGCAAACGCCACACAAACCTTGTGTAGACATGGAAGAATTTAGAAAATGTGAGGTCGACTGTCTAATGGAAAACAGACAAAACATTTCATGCAGGTTTAAAGATATACATACTTTTGTTTTTGCCTCATGTTTTCATTTTGTTTATCATTATCAGTTTACCATTCACAACCAACTCTTCGTTGCCTTCTTGCACCAATTCAACCTCGGCTAAGCGAGTTATCAAAACTTACTTGAGGGAGGTTTTGAAGACCAAATGTAGGTGTCATCCTCCGTGTCAACACACTTTTTACATTCCTCAAGTGGAATATGACCAGACATTCCCAGCACTCATTGATAAATTTCTTCTATTTTCGCGTTATGAATTGGAAAGTAATTTCCGAGAAGTATTCAAAGAGGAACTAGTTCTACCATTTGAAAAACTTGTCTGCGATATCGGATCTACTCTCGGATTCTTTCTGGGATTATCGTTTTTCTCACTTTTGAATCAAATTTCCAATATTTCTCACAAAATTCTGTAAAAAATAAATTTGAATCAGAATTTAAAAATATTCAATATTAAAACTTAGTACTCATAAGGAGTTTCCTATGCAGGAAACCAGTCTGCGCACAGAAATTTCGCCTACAGAAAAAACTGTTACTCACAAATTTTATTCCAGTCTTGGAATGTCTGTGAGATATGATCTGTGACATAAAAAATTAACTTTCTGACATGTCGATGCAAGTTTCCAGGATCAGAGAGTAGCGATCGGTCTTGACAATTTGTGACCGGTAGTAATTTTTTTTCACCGGTCTCAAATATGGCAGCAATCAGTTCTGCCAACAAATGCAAACAACTGTATATTCTATTTATAAAAATCGATTATTAGTTTATAAATAAAATTACCAAGTAGCCTTAAAAATTTTATTGGCATCCATCTTGTTTCTTCTTCATGGCCATTCACCATTTCTTTTCTGTTGCATAGAGCTATGAGTACCACAAAAAGTCTGGTGTGACAGACTGGCACTTGTTCTGCTACCAGTTGATTCCGATAGGCTTTTCTCTCAAGTCTACACACACAGAAAAGTCTGTGGGTGTACACTTTTGTTAGCAGATGATCTTCTGAGTACTAAGCTTAAGTACAAAATACAGTAAGATTTTTATCAGAAGTATCTTTCCCTTTATTGGCTGTGATTTGCAATAGTAGGTAGTTATTAAAATTTTTCTCTGTGTATAAAATCTCACATTAAAAATCTTGTACTAACATTGGCCTGGTCGCACATTTTGATCAAGAGCAATAAAAATTTTAAAAAGCGTGTTTCATCATTAATCAAGGAACCTTGGTTCATGGTTTCATCATGTTTTAGGACACAGACAAAAGATCGGTTTTGTCAAATTGATTGAATCAAAACGCCAAAAATCACAGTAACAAACTTTTCAATTGAAAATTCAATTTTTAGGAGGTGGGGTTGCTAGGAGCACCAACATGCCAAAAACAGGAGAGCACACTACTCCGTAGGAACGGGCCTGTTTGGGTTGCTGTGATCCGGGTTATTTCACAGTTCTGATGCAGTTAAACTCTCTTAGTCGTGGAAATAATAATTAAGGTTGTCTGGGAGTAAAATAAGTAATTTAACAAGTAAATTTAAAAAATTACTTTTTTGGAAAAGGCTTTTATATTGGTTTTTCAAATCGCCGCCAGAGTCCGCTACTACCGCAGATTTTTTCGTGATTGCCGTGTACCGCAAACTAATGGACTTTTCCACATTAAAATGGAAAAACAAAGTATATGGGCAGACAGGAATTTTATTTTAACCAGGATTAGCCAGGTTTCAGAATTTATTGAGCACTTTATAATTAAAAACGAAGCAGATTTAAACATCCATTTTAGTTTAAATACACCAGTGGTGGTGCTACTGTGCACTGGAAGTTGAAACAAACACACAAATATTAAAAGTCTTTAATAAAACAATAATTTATTAAATGGAAATTATACAATGAAAATGATAATAATAATTGAAGCTAATAATAAGAAATGAAATACAATGAAATGAAATGGAAATAAAGGAAATGAAAATGGTGGGGCGGCGTCTTCTCCTTTTTTACTCACTGACAGCGGCGATGGCGTCGACTCCGGAGCAGCTCATGGTGGTCCTCAACGATGGCGGCGAGTAAGAGCTCTGCTTCCCCAAGCAGAGCTTACAATCACAAAAAGTGCGTGTATTAACTGGTGTTGATAGACACAATGAAAGCGCTGACTTTGCTGGCTTAGCGAAAATGGCAGATGTCTCAAATCACCTAAACGTTAACAGTCAGCACTTGCAGTGGCAGAGCAGTGACTGTGAGTGTTTGGACGGACGCCACGTGGTCGGGGGAGAGCCACGGGACGCTGGACACAACACACACGATAAAAGATACTTCCAAAATACACAAGAGACACAAGTTTAGTTTAAGGTAAGCTTTATTATGTCTAGGGGTATGATGTGGGGTCTCCCAGTGCATTTCCCAATGCGATGGCTGAGCTCAGCCAGCCCTAACCGGACCGCGTGGCACAGCCGCCAATGGCCGCCATGACATGCGTGGTCGGTATTCAGTTCAGCCACGCCGTCGTAGCGTTCATGCGAACGAGAGACGGACGTGGCTTACTTGGACGCTCAGGTCCTGGTGGGCGACAGAGTCGCCACGCTGATCGTCGGATTCATTGTCATATTCAGCGTGGAGGAGTGATCACAGAAGCGACCGTTCATCACGCTGGGTAATCGAGAACTACTTGGCTTCTGCGGGGCCCCACCACTTCCGGAAGGGCACTTTCGGGGCCCAATTGGCCGAAGCCAACGGCCCGCAGCTCCACCTGGTTGCGGGGGACCGCAACAGGTTGTGCACAAGAAACACGTGGTGCGCCAAAGCTGTGGAGTGCCGTGTGTTGCAGGTAAGTGACACAGCCTGCATGGGCAGCTGGTCACATGACAAGAAAGTGTGTTGTTTGTTTGTAGGTGAATTCAAGTGTGTCAAAACTCTAAATTTGAGCTCGGCACACTTCATATCTGCGCGTGTTTTGATGCAACAAAGGGAATTGTTGCACAAAAACGGTTAATTTGTGGCTCACCCCAGCCAAATTGGGGTGACCCTAGGGAGTTTTCACCTCCAAGACACAGCAGGCTCGTTTGGCGCTTGCAAAACCAGAGTGATTAAAAATACTAAATATTTTTAAGTGGTGGTATTTATTAAAAAAGAAATTCGAGAGAAGCCAGCAAGGCTCCATAAACAAAATTACCAAATTAAATATTTTTAGCTACAAATTCAATAGTGGAAGTTTTAGTGCATGAACAACATGTTTTCAAACATTTTTATGCATCCGTTGTTAAAAAAGACATAAAATTAAAAGCAGGAAACTATTAAAACCTCATGGCAACAAAATGTTTACAATAACCATAAAAACGTTTTGAAACACTTTCACATCTGAGAAAGTGCATACACCATGGCGCCTGCAATCAGACATCGCAAGTACGTAAAAAAAATGAAGAAAATGATCTCAGATTATATAAAAATGGACTTTGAAGTTCCCCATTTACTCCCTCGATTTCCTCAAACCTGCAAGAACAAATTCCGTCATTTTTATTCTGTGATTTGGCATTTAATTACTGCGTTAGTCGTGTCAGTGTGCATCTACCAGACATTTGACCGGATCAAATACTACGTCTCCTCACCGGTCAAAGTTTCCGCCGTCATAAACGAAAACGAGAACTTTCCAGGAATATCCATCGGTATCTTTAGTTTTGGAACTATCCAAAGTGCTATAGAGCTTAAATCATATAGAAATGCATATCCGAATGGTAAATATTAGCAAATAAAACGTCTAAAAAAAGTGATATCTTTAAAATTGTTTTTTTTTCCCCAAACAGTAAGTGAATGCAGAGCAACTACGCCACGTTTCTTTCTAGATGAAAAAAGAAACATCAGTTCCGTATGGAATGCCAGAAGAATTAGGCCATTAATAAGAAACACAACCATATCCGATGGAAAGGTAAACCTATGAGGAGTTGTAACATAATACGAGCTTATATTGGTAATAAGTCATTGCAGGGATCTAAAGGAACGTGTGTCGACACTCGGAGCAATGTAGTTATTGATGAAATGAATTTTCTACTCGGAAGTCAATTGCTAATAACAACCGGTAAGTATTACAAATTCGAAAACAAGAACAAAATTTTCATTAAATTCTTGATCTTTGTTAGAGAGAAAATTACCAGTTGATTGCCAAGCAAAAATTATCATTAAGTATAACACGCTTGATTTCGGTGAAATAGAAAATGAAATCGATAGATATACTTTAGGATCTGTAATGGTAGAGTTATTATCACGACTATGCAGAATTTTAGTTCATTATTGGTATCCAAGGGCCAATTAGGCATTGGGATTAAAATATGACATCCCACAACGAATTAAAATTCTGCTACCAGATAAGAATGAACAAAATTACATTTTTAATCACATATTCTATTGGCAAATGCTAAAAGGTCAACTTACAAGCAAAGAATAAAACTAATAGATATGTTGGTACATCTATGCTGCGCATTTCATCTGTATTGAAGCATTCTGAATTATTATTTACAATTAAGAGAGTACGTTACTTCAGATTTATGCTCATTCTAACAAGATAAGATAAGAAAAACGTAATTTGTGGTTTCAGTACAAATTCCTAAACAGAAGAAATTTTCCTTGTGTGGAAGAACATGAAGAGCTAGAATGCCATCACTCGTGTTTCAAAAAATTTATATCAACTGACATCAAACCTCTTTGCAAGTAAATACAATTATCCCAAAATTAGCAAAGCCGTCGCGTAAAGTCAGGAAGTTGTCTGTTTTGTGTTTGGTTAGTTTTTGCCTGACTTTACTGCACGACTTTCTCGCTTTTTCATTCATTCGTGTTCGTGTCTAAGTAAACTAACCTTTGATAGAAAACTCCATCACTTTTATATTGCGGCTGCATAATATTCAATAAAATCATTTCAGATTGCCGTACATGTCCGATTTTGATCTTAAAGAATGCATTGCAAATAATTTGACCTGCACGTATATGAAAGAAATTCAAAAAGAAATTCTACGTATCAATCCGAATTACAACTGCAGTTGTGCTAGAGGATGCAATAAAATTATGATAATTGCTCATCAACATTTCGAGAATGTTTTCGATAACACTTTGACACTTTCTTCATTCAGCAATCAAAGACTCACTTTGTCCGAGCAATTCTGTTATGACATCATTGCTCTGCTGTGTGACACTGGAGGCTTCATTGGCTTGTACATCGGAGTTTCGTGTTTGGGTTTTGTCGAAGTCATCATTCGCAGAGCACAGAAGCAGTACAAGAAGATGGTCATGTCCCGAAAGTGGAAAAAGAGTTGGGAAAAGAAAATTATTCACCAAATTCATAAAATTGTAGACAAACAAAATGAATTCACATTGTCACACGTAGATAACACTTATTCCCACCGGTTATTAATGAGGATCAAAGCATTGATTGTGCTTTCGTGCATTTGTGTCTGCATTTATCAAGTCAGCAGTCGCATAATGTCGTTTTATTCATTTCCTGTTTACACCACAATTGAAGTAGTGGAAGACCAGCTCGTTCAAATCCCGACGTTACTTATTTGCAATGAGAATGATGCTATAATTGATGAAAAAGTAAAAGTAATCAAAAACAACAGTTTGGATGAAAAGTGTGTTGAGAAATTGAGCATTGCCGAATTACTCGACCCACCGTCGAATTTTTCTGGCGATGCAGATGGTTTGTGGGAAGCTTCGTCTAACATCGGCAGTTTTTTGCCCTTGGTACGTTTCTTTATAAAGGGCAGCAAGTTGTGGGTTCTGTCAACATGTTACTTTAAATGTAATTTATTTTCTAATGCAGGGTGCCATTCAAATGGATGCCTCCTTTGTAAACCAAGAGGAAGGAAGTAAAACTTCTGTTTCGACCATATTTGGAGATTGCACTAAAGTCAAATATGGTAAAATTATCTACTACTGCATTTTTCTATAAAATAAGTAAGTAAGTAATCGAATATCATTTTAGATGAGGTGCAGTACAATATAGCAACAGGTTATGTCTGCATCTTGCAATTGATTGAGAATAGAGGTTGCAATTCGCATTCTAAAGTAGGTCCATTCTTTGTATTAAACTGTCTTTGTATTAAAATTGTCGGCATGCTGTTATTTTATTTTCAATTTTAGATTTTCTTGATGACAACAGAAAGTCGACTGGATTTTGCCACTTACATGATTCATCCGCATAATTCGTGGATGCACGTCATTTTCACAAGGCAATCTGTAAGTTTCACTTTTTAAGATCAAAAGGCCTATCGTAACTGTAATTATATTTAATTCGTGATCAACCAATAAAAAAATTCAAAAATTGCTTGCTTTCCTGACAAAGCAACCAATAAGCTGAACCAACTGAACAAACATGTATTTTGACAGCATGAAACATTTGTCACGGTCCTGACTTTAGACAGTAGAAATTTTTGAAATTTTGAACGCATTTTGCGCCTCCTCCATAATTTTTCCCCATTTTGTTAGGAAATTGTTTTGATTTTTTGAAATTGTTTCGTTTTCTCTAAAATCTAAATTTATTATTTTATTTTGTTTTATTTCCTTTATTTTTATTATTTATCCTCAATTTGGCCTGGTTAGACTCACCCCATCCAGACATTCATGAGAATTTTGCCATAAATTAATATATTCGCGCTTTAAAAATTTACATTTTTTCCTTCTTGCGCCACTCGTGTCTCTGGTGCGCGGCCTGGTGCGGTCCCCCGCACCAGGTGGAGCTGCGGGCCGTTGGTTTCACCAATCGGGACTCGGAAGTGCCCTTCTGGAAGTGGGTGGTCCCGACAGAGGCCAAGAGTCCAAGGAGTTCTCTACTAGCCAGCAAGGCGAACGGTCGATTCCACGACCTCTCTTCCAAACTAACTACGACGATGACCCAACTGATCGGCGTGGCGACTCTGTCGCCTACTGGCACCTGAGCGTCGTGTAAGCAGCGTTCGTCCTGCGTTCTCTGTGAACGCTATGACGACGCAGCCGAACTGTATTCTGACCACGCGTGTCATGCGGCTAATGGTCGCCGTGCCACGTGGTCTTGCTACCGGTAGGGATGGCTGTCCGCAGCCATCGCATTGGGACATACACCTGAGACACCAATCATACCCCTAGACAACAATAAAGCTATTCTATACAGGGTGAGTCAAAAGTCTGGAAACACCTTTTTTTTCTTGAAACTGACCGAAGATATATCAATTCTATTTATTTAGGCATATAGGAAGTTGATGGTGGGCTATCCAGTGGTGACCTTAAATTTGACCCGGAAGATCATCTTCAAGGTCATTCAATTCCTAACTTTTAAATTGTAAAATTTCCAATTACAAAGTTGTAGAGCACCATCAAATTAGTACTATCCAACTTATCTTAGTCATATTGAGTTAAATGTTTTCATTTTAAAATGAAAACAAATCAGCTGAAATAAGGTCAGCCATTGTGGCAAAAATTAAATTTCTGCTGCAAAAATACTGAATTTCTTCAATAAATGTATTCGAATTTGCATTATTATGTAAGTAAACAAGAAAAACCACTATCTTTTTTTAATGTCTAAATTATTTTATTTTCATAAGAATAAAAAATTTCAATTTGCTGATTTGTTTTCTTTTTTTAATAAAACCATTTAAATTAAGGTGACTAAAAGAAGTTGGATAGTACTAATTTGATGGTGCTCTACAACTTTGTAACCGGAAATTTTGCGGTTTAAAAGTTAGGAAGTGAATGACCTGGAAGATGCCCTTTCCGGCCAAATTGAAGGTCACCACTGGATAGCCCACCATCGACTTCCTATATGCCTACATCACAAGAATTGATATATCTTCGGCCATTTTCAAGAAAAAAAGGTGTTTCCAGACTTTTGACAAACCCTGTATAACTAAACCTGTGTCTTTGGTCGTATTTCGGTGGATAATCATCGTGTTTGTTGTGTCCAGCATCCCGTGTCTCTCCCCCGACCACGTGGCGTCCGTCCAAACACTCACAATTTCACTCATTATAATAATCTAGCAAATTAAAAACATAACAAAACTACTTTTCCTGGTGGTAGTACACAGTCCACAGTTAGGAGTAATAAGGCTGGACCAATGAGAAATAGCGCACTATTAACTCGGCCAGAGTATAGTCGTATTTATTCCAACTACTGTTACATTTAATTACCAGTTTTCACGGTTGAAAACACCAAACAAGCCTTGTGTAGACATGGACAAATTTAGAAAATGTGAGGACGACTGTCTAATGAAAAACGGACAAAACATTTCATGCAGGTTTAAAGATATACATAATTTTGTTTTTGTTTTATGTTTTCATTTTGTTTATCATCATCAGTTTACCGTTTACAACCAACTCTTCGTTGCCTTCTTGTACCAATTCAACCTCGGCTAAGCGAGTTATCAAAACTTACTTGAAGGAGGTTTTGAAGAGTAAATGTAGGTGTCATCCTCCGTGTCAACACACTTTTTACATTCCTCAAGTGGAATATGACCAAACATTCTCAGGATTCATTAACCAATCCTTTCTATTTTCGCGTTATGAATTGGAAAGTAATTTCCGAGAAGTATTCAAAGAGGAACTAGTTCTACCATTTGAAAAACTTGTCTGCGATATTGGATCTACTCTCGGATTCTTTTTGGGATTATCGTTTTTCTCACTTTTGAATCACATTTCCAAAATTTTCTCTTTTCTTAACAAATTCTGACTAGAGGCAGAATTTAAACACATTAAAAATTCAGTATAAAATGCTATAAGATTTTCACCATTTACAAAGTTTGTAAAACCTAATCTACAGCCATATCAGTGTGAATTAAACCAAACACGTTTGGCACGATTAGTGGTTGCTGTACACAGTTTTCAGTAATGTAAAGAAACACGTTAAAACTTGGCTCATATTCTTCCTTTATTAACTGTGCACATGTCCTAATTGTTTTAGAGTGTAATATGTAATGATGTAATATTTACTGCAATGTGATTTACACAAACTGTTAAAAATTGTATTTTCAGCTAAACAATAAAAAGTTGAGAATTCTTGACAATTGTTGGTTTCTCTCTCTAATTCTCTTTTTTCCAGATACAAGAGTCTTGCAGGTCAACAATATATGTAGTCAGGATGGCCGAGCGGTCTAAGGCGCCAGACTCAAGTTTCCTTGCCAACCAGGTTGGTCATGTGATTTCTGGTCCACGAATGTGGGCGTGGGTTCAAATCCCACTTCTGACAAACTTTTTTTTTTTTTTTTTTTTTTTTTATTTTTATTTTTTTATTTTTTTACTTGACATTCAGCCTTTGAATTGATAATTCTTTTAAATTTTGTTTGCAAAATAAAGTCCCATGTAAAAATTCCATACGCAACCAATTTAAATGTAATCACAATACAACGCAGTGAAGTTTCAAGCGCACAAACACAACTACGGTAGTCAATGAACAGAGACACGTGCACACTGTAGCAATCACAACAAATCTCTGCAAAGTCCTTCCTGCATTGATTTAATAAATAGTATCGTTTTCCAATGAAAATGCAGTTTTACCAACTTCTATTTTGTTTTACATTTTAAATTTATCGTTGTATCCAAATTTTCTAACTTTTATAAGATGAAAAACGACGATATTTATCAATGTGAGAAATTATCTAGTTCTCCATTCAGCCTCTAGATGGCGACACGGTCAAAGGAAACAAACCTACTCTGTAATTTTGTTAAATCATTTCTTCTTTCGCCACCAGAAGGAGAAGTGCAAACAAGATGGCGGTGAAAGGTGTTCTTGCGTTTAGGTTTTAGGTTTTAGTTTTAGGTACCTTGGTTTAGTTGGACATTGGACATTGATATTGATAATAAGGTTAGTGGACCCTAGCGTTTAATAAATTTAGAAATGATTCTCTCAACGAGCGTTGTCCAAACTCTGGAGACGTGCTTAACTATGATGCAGCAGATTATTTTTTTTGCTTATTCAAAACCAATTAAGAGAAATTGTCGTGAATAAAATTGAACAAAATTTTGCTTTTTTAGGTGTTTTTATGAAAACCTCCGAATTCGAACGAATCAGTGCAGTTTCAGTCTCACAATTCATGAATGTTTATGCAATTGTTTAAACAAATGGTGAGTAACATCTTGTAACGTACATCTATTTAAAAAATGAATATTAATTGGAAATAAAAATACAGATACGGCGTCTGGACTCGTGAAGAAATGAGTTTGTAACTAGAAAAAAATTGGAACATTATGAAACTGTCTGGAAAATGTGTTGTTGATATAAATGAGAAAGTGCAGGTAAGCAACAACATTCTACAACTACCGGAGAAAAAAAATTGAATGGTTTAATTCCAGTCTTAAGTTCTATTGAAAAAACGAAATGGCTCGGACACTGAGGATCGATTGTAAGTAATAACATATTTTTAAAATAAAAAAAACATTAATTTCTGGTTGGCAACATTGAAATTCATTTAGACATTGAAAACAGCAAAATTATCTTTCTCAATTTATTCATTTCGCTAATTAACTTATATACTCCGTATAATTTTTGTCACTCTAGCTCTGAATAATTGTATTTATTAACATGTTTTTAAAAAGAATCCATAAATAATAAACTTGCACGCAATTTTTAATGCATTCAAGTATAAATTATAAAATTACAAAATTATAAATTATAGATTATAAATTGTAAAATTTAACGGTAACTGTTGCTTTTGCAACTCCTAAGATAATATTGGACAATTAAAAGTTACTTTGGTTTCACGATGTTTCCGAAATTTGGCTGATTCTTGTGGATGACAAATAAAGCACGCGTTCACACGGATTTAAATTTGACAGTGAATATTTTATTCAAAACAGGAAATAGGTAAATGTTCTATTCCCCCCCCTTAATCCATCAATAAAATGTCCCAATACAGAGTGGGTCACCGAAGTGACCCTCTGGTGGCCAAACATGGCGCCACCTCCAATTCCCCCCTAAACGTTGGCTTCTTCAGGAACTTCAGTTTCCACAGTCCCCCCCTCCCGGGGACGTTCCAACTCGTTTTCAATCTCGAGGGGACATAGTCGTTGAATCGGTCGGCGAAGTCTTGTTCGGTTGGGAAGCTGCAATTCACAAGATCTAATTAGCCCGTCGCGACCGACTTTCACGTCGGTTATTCTTCCGATTTTCCAAGTGAGTCTTGGCTGGTTCTGGTCCTCGATTAAAGCCAAGTCGCCTACTCGAAACTTCGTGTTGCTCGAATTTCCTCTTTGTTGTCGTAACTCGACGAGGTACTCATGTGTCCATCTCTTCCAGAAATGGGCAATAATCGTCTGGCGTTGTTTCCAAATTTTCAAAATCCGAACTTGTACTTCTGGTCGATCTGTAAGGCTAGGAACGTTAGGTAAACTTATTAGACGTTTCCCCACAAGAAAATGTGCGGGTGTGAGTGGATCTGGTTCTGCCGGGCTGTCGTAGACGTATGTCAATGGTCGTGAATTTACCACGGCTTCTACTTCGACCAACACAGTCGAGAGTCCTTCAAAGTCTAGAGACGTGCGTCCGATTGTCTTCTTTAAAGCGATTTTCACCGACCGCACCATGCGTTCCCAAAAACCGCCCCACCACGGCGCGGTCTCGACGATGAACTTCCAGGTAATTTTCCGCACATTCAGAAATTCTCAAAATCGTCCCACTAATACTTCGTTCAAAAATACACTCAATTCGCGATCCGTTCTCTTGAAAGTTTTGGCGTTGTCTGAATACACGGTCGTCGGTATCCCTCTCCTTCCCACAAATCGCTTAAACGTGTCAACAAATCGATCTGTTGATAAATTTGAAAGTATCTCCAAGTGTACGGCTCTCGTGACCGCACACGTAAACAAAGCGATATAAAGTTTTTCACCCTGATTGGAGTACAGTGGTCCTGCAAAATCCACGCCAGTTGTCTCGAATGGTGCACTCGGCGTTATGCGGTCGAGTGGCATCAGTCCCCATCGCTCTTTCGCCAATCGTCCCTGCATTTTTCGGCAGAGCACGCATTTGCTCAGTACCGCCTTGATTGTTTTCCTGGCTCGTGGGATCCAAAATCGTTCGCGAAAACTGCTGAGCGTGTCTGCCAGTCCTCCATGCATTGTTCGTTCGTGCTCTTTTGTAATAATCAAATTCGTTACATAATTGTTACACGGCAAGATGTATGGCTCTCGGATGTCGCGTTCAATTTCTGCTAGCGCCCATCTGTGTGTTGCACGCATCAATTCGTTCTCGTCTATCGTCGGGGAAAATTGCAACAGCGGTGAGGTTTTTTCTACGAGTTCTCCTTTCTGTAGACACTTTAGTTCTCGATGAAAATAAAAGTTTTGCAAATATTTTATCCAGTATCTCTCTCCCGTTTCAATCTCGTCTCCGCTCAATTCTCCCGTGATTTTATCTTCAATTCGCAAGTTTTTAACAAACCGTAATACCCACGCAGTCGTTTTCTTTAATTTCGACCATCGACCGAACCGTGTGTAGTCAATTATCTGGATTTGTTCATTTATCGCGTTCACTTGGACTTCTTCGCTCGTATCCGTTGTTTTTGCAATGTCAGTTTCAGTTGGCCAATTCGAATCGTCGCCACTTAACCACTGCGGTCCTTTCTGCCAAAAATCACTATTTGTTAGTTCTTGTACCGTTACGCCCCGTGTTAGTAGGTCTGCCGGATTCTCCTTGCCCGGGCAATGGCGCCAACAGTTGGTGTTTACTGTTTCCCCAATTTCTTTTACACGATTGAAGACAAATGTGACGGGACGATTCTTCGTTTCTCGCAACCAACACAGCACTATTTTCGAGTCGGTCCAGATTGTTACATTGTCGCATCCGATTGTCGACTGCAGCGTCGGCACAAGTCGGGCTGCCAGCAATGCTCCCATCAGTTCTAACTTAGGAAGGGTTAGTTCCTTAAGCGGTGCTACTCTACATTTAGAAACGATAAAGGAAATGTTAATTGCACTTGTATTCGAGTCCAGGACTCGAGCATAAGCTACCACGCCGTATGCCCGAGGACTGGCGTCGCAGAAGATGTGAATTTCCCTTTTTACATTAATTCCTCCCCAGTTTAATAAATATCGTGGAATTTTTAAATCATTTAGATATGGTATTTGAGCACACCATTCTTCCCAAGTTTTTTTCACATATTCTGGGATTTTCTCGTCCCATCCAACCCCAAGTTTCCATAATTCTTGGAATAAAATCTTAGCCGTGACCACAAAGGGATGAGCAAATCCCAATGGGTCGAAAATCATAGCTGTTGTTCTAATAATTGATCTTTTTGTGTATTTAGTTAATTCGACCCCGTTAATTAATTCCGCAATGTCTAAACTTAATTCATCGGTTCTTGTGTTCCACCCCACCCCCAAAACTTTAGTCTCTTGTTGAGAGAGAGATTCTTCACAAGTCGGGTCATCAGTTACAATTATTTTTCTCAGTTGTTCACAGTTAGTCTTCCACTTTGTTAGTCTCATATCCGCTTTCCTCAGAATTTCACAACTTTCACGGTACAGTTTTATAGCAGTCTTTAAATTGTTTATACTTGAAATGAGGTCGTCTACATACCGCTCGTCCTCCAATCGCTTGCACGTTTCTGGATATTCTTCCTTAAAGTTCTCAACATGATGATCGATGGTGGCCGAGAGGAGAAAAGGGCTGGGAGATGTGCCGAACGGTACTCGGGTTTGTCTGAGTTCTCTTATCTTCGCCGGTTCGGTTCCATTCCAGTTTTCCTCGAGCCAAAGAAATCTCATGACATCGCGTTCCTTTTTCTTCAAATGGATGCGATGGAAGGCTTTTTCAATATCCGCGATGGCTGCGATGACTCCTGTTCTAAATTTGAGAATCACATTTAGTAATTTTGGCAACAAGTTCGGTCCCTTGTATAAACAGTCGTTCAACGAGAAGCATCCTTTCGAGTGTGATGATGCGTCGTACACAATTCTGAGTTTGGTCGTTGCTCTTGTCTCGTCGATCACGGGTCTGTGTGGAATATAATAAATTGGATTATTTTCTTCGTTTTCTTGTGGTACTTCCTCGACGATTCCAGTTCTAAGTTGCTCCGCGATCACTTCTTTGTATTGCAAATACAGTTTTGGATTTTTTCTAAATCGGTTGACCAAACTCCAAAATCTTTTCAATGCTGGTTGTCGGTTGTCGTCCAGTTCTTTGGCGTTCAATTTCCACGGCAGTTCGACCTCGTAGTGGTCTTTTACCCACTCGATGCTTTCTTTGAATCGCTTTAACGTTTGTTCCTCGTCCTCGTTCCGGTCCACGGTCTCGTGTTTAATCCCGATTGCCTCCAAACTCTAAAATTTCTCCAAAAGCTCATTAGTATTGTCTATTGCAAGGATTTTATTTACCCGTACGAGCGCCGAAACTGTTTCTTTATTCTCCCCAGATGAGCCGTGCAACGTCCAACCGAAAATCGTTTCAATTGCCATTAAATTTTCTCCAAGTCGGTGTTGTTTTCCGGTGGTCACTTTCCAAAAATTGTCCACCCCGATCAAAATTGAAACTCCATCGTCCATTTGAACATTTCCGTTGCTTGCCAATGTTGTGTTTTTTCAGTTCGCTCAGTATTCTCTGGTCAGTCTGTCCCTTCAACGCTGGCGTGATCCACGGAGTTTCTAGTGCTTCGACTTCTAAATTAAAGGCAATGTTATCGCAATTATTTATTAACAATTTCACTCGATGTCTTTTTGCAATTGTTGGTTCGGTTGCTCCAAAAGTTAACAATGCAATATCTTGTTCGCCAACTCGTTCCAAGTTGAGTTCTCGAGACAATTTCTCCGTAATAAACGTTTTTTGCGATCCGCCATCCAAAAAACACTGAACTTTACGCTTTTTCGATTGTCCGCACGCATCTACAACGAGGACTTGCAAAAACATCACGGATACCGGTTGTTCCTGCTCCAAAACGGCGGAGGAAGTCAGCGTTTCAATCGGTTTCTTCTCTTCAGCGTCGCACAGGTAAGTGTGATGATTTTTGTCGCATTTCTTGCATCGAAATCGGGTTTTGCATTTGTACGCGATGTGTCCTTCCTTGAGACAACGATAACACCTTCGGGACTTCATGCACGCAGCTTTACGTTCGGCTAGTGTCAGTGGACAGTCAGGACTCGTGTGTTCTTCTTTTTGGCAGAACGTGCATTTGTACGTAATCGCTGCCAACGCTGCGGCGGAGCCAAGTGGATTAGTTTTTGTATTTATTTTCTTAGTTACCTCCTCTTGTTTTTTCGTGGTTGCTTCTTTCTTCTCGATCAAGTTGTTTTTCTCACTCATCGCTTTTGTCCTTTCGCGCATCTCGATCTCGAATCGGAAAAACTTCAAAAAATCGGTCATTGACCAGGGTAAATCGCCTCTGGATCTGGAGAAGTCGTGTTGCATCGAATCGGGCGTCGCACGAGTTAAAATTGGGCCCAAGAGTGCCCCAAACGTTGATGCATCCACTCCTAAATTTCCTAAACTTGTTATGTGGAGGTCGCAATAATCATAAAGTTCTCGAAGTGCAACAACATCGTCTGCATTTTTCACGGGCTTCACCTCGAGGAATTTTTGCATGTGTGCATTTATTATCAAGTCCGGTTTACCAAATCTACTTGCCAACAAAACGACCGCGCTGTCGTAATTTTCATCCGTTACCGTGAGTCCACTTATCGCGTTGGCGGCCAATCCTTCGACCAGCGATCGTAAATACACGAACTTCGCCGTTTTGGGAAGCGAAGTGTTGTTATGCACGCTTAACTGGAAGTCTCCCCAGAATTGAGTCCACGTTTCGGGTGTTCTCCTAAATTTGGCAATTTCCAGCTTCGGCAATTTCATACTTGTGCATTGTTGGCCTCCGATCGGCGCGTTAACGATAGCGGGATTAATAATTGGTAAATTTGGATTCGGTACTTGCGTTTTCAGTTGTGCGATTTCCTTCAATGCCAGTTCCAACCTGATTTTCGCCGCTACCAATTCGTCTTGAAACTCCTCGGCTGTTGTAGTATCTTCTGCGACCTCGTCCATTTCGGTGATTGCGTCGGCCACCAGAATGTCCAATTTCTCGATCTTTGGTCCCTTTAAAAGTAACTGTGCTTGTATGCACAAAAGCTTTACTTCATTTACCGGATCTTGCTTCAGTTCATTTTTCAAAGTGTTGAAAATGTTTCGAATGTTAGTCCTCGCGGCTTCCCTTTGTCTTCGGTTTTTCTCCAAATCTGCCATTGCGATCGATTTTCCTTGGTTTTCTTTTAAAAAGTCCCGGGTTTTCGGCACCATATGTTGCTTTTGCAACTCCTAAGATAATATTGGACAATTAAAAGTTACTTTGGTTTCACGATGTTTCCGAAATTTGGCTGATTCTTGTGGATGACAAATAAAGCACGCGTTCACACGGATTTACATTTGACAGTGAATATTTTATTCAAAACAGGAAATAGGTAAATGTTCTATTCCCCCCCCTTAATCCATCAATAAAATGTCCCAATACAGAGTGGGTCACCGAAGTGACCCTCTGGTGGCCAAACATGGCGCCACCTCCAATTCCCCCCTAAACGTTGGCTTCTTCAGGAACTTCAGTTTCCACAGTAACGTAATGATAATATAGTTGTAGTAACTGGACTCATGTAGAAGTGATGGTTGGTAACTAGTTACATTTTATTGCTAAATAACTACTTACCAAGTTACAATAATGCGTGCAACCCTGCTGGGGAGCTGCCTTTGTTGCCAATTGATTGAATTTAAATAATTCATATTTTCTATCAAATGTCACTAGAATTATTTAGCAAAAAAAAATTGCACGACAACATGAATTGACATCGTTAATAATTACTATGAGTTGAAGGCAAAGTTAATAACTACATGTAGCACACTAATTACATGGTGCGACTACCGATGAGAACATGAATTGACATCGTTAATAATTACTATGTTTTGAAGGCAAAGTTAATAAGTAGATATAGCACACTAATTAGATGGTACGACTAGCGATACAAGTTTTTCAATGTCATGTTAGTTGGAACATTTATTTTGTTTTGACACTATCTAGTGTGTGTCAAGCAGGCAGGAAGCAGCACAAGTGCAGCAAAAGCAATTTTATTATTCAGGTAAGAAATTGTCATGTTAACTTGCAAGTTTGGCAAATAGTTGCTGGTCTAGAGGTGTGTCCATTCTTCAGGAAGAGACTCTCTAGACTCTCTAGACTGGGCGCCTGATCTTCAAGCAGACTACCATATTACCTCACATAAGGTGGCATGCCGTTGGGAATTGGTTTAGCAGGTTTTTAAAATTTTGTCCAAAAAGGGTATACCGGCATGCCGATATAAAACGAAACATGCCGGTATAAGTGAAAAACTTTTTTTTCTTGTTTTTTTTTTTTAAAAAAAGCCCAGATGAATAATTATATTGAATTTTGGGTCTGAAATTTAAGTTTTATTCATATTCTGGAGATTACTACTAAAATTTGCAGCAATCCGGGTTTTTATCTACTTAAATTCTAGTAAAATAAATAGAAACCGCAGGTGAATGCTTAAAAAGACTTATATCGCGGCCGAAAATTATCTAGGGTTAATTTATAAGAGAGAGAAATAAAAAGACAGTTTATCAATTCAAATGTACACTTTTTATTACGTTTTAATACAATATAATATGAGAGAATAATATACGATAATGGAGAAGAGTGACAAGTCGCTGAATAATGCGGGAAACAAAGGAAAGGCTTGCAACGACTGTTGCAAGCTTAAAGCGTCAGAAATGGCGCTTGACAACACACAGTTGTTAGGAAAATATCTTTGCTATTTTCCTCTCGACACTCACGTACGATGGTCTACTACTAGAGAAAAAAAATTGAATGGTTTAACTCCAGCCTTAAATTCTGGTTGAAAAAACAAAATGTCTCGGACACTGAGGAGTCACGAGCCAGGAGGTGAACGCAGATCCTCTGTTTGCCTTTCAGACAACTGTTGTACCAATTAAGCTACTTACGCTCTGGATCGATTGTAAGTAATAACATATTTTTAAAATAAAATAACATTAATTTCTGGTTGATAACATTGAAATACATTCAAAACGGTAAAATTATCTTTCTCAATTTATTTATTTTGCTAATTATATATAATTTTTGTTACTGTAGCTCTGAATAATTGTATTTATTAACATTGTCACGGCCGGTGTTCACGCGTACAAGTTGTATGCCTTGTTTCCCCGTGTTTTATGTTGTGATTAAACCCAATTCGTCATTCTCATACCTTTGTTGTTTTGTTTTATGTTAAATTGTGAATTCGCTCTAGTTTATCTCTTACTTCTTCCTAACTTTACTCAATTTTCACCTTCTTTTCTCCTATTTCTTTCTAGTTTTCTGTCTTTCGTTTATAATTTCGATGCAATTTCTTTTGCATATCTATTTCAGTCAGCACGCGTCGTCATAAGTCATACTCATCAGTATGCACTGACAGCGCTGATTGGATTCTGACCTCTCTGTGATTGGGTGAGCTTGGACTGGTTTATTCCAGCCCAAGTTTATCTTCTCCCCTTTTTTCCTTTTCTCGAGTCAGTCTCGCTTGGACAGCCGAACGCGTAGGTGCTATTTGATAGCCGGTGTTCATTACCTAGCTTGATTCACTTCGAGAGCTCACTTCGCAGCTTTCTTTCCGCACTACGACACTGAAACACGGTCGTAGCTGTTTTTCATTCATCGTTCAGTGATTGAATTCACCATTTTAAACCACTCGTTTTCCGTATGTTTTCCACACCTTTTTCCGTTCATTTTTAGCGCCGTGACGCGTCTTCTGAGGCCTAACAGGATTAGTTGGCCATTAGTTCGAAGTTGTGTCTCTTTATTTCGCTTGCGCGCGTTTAGCTTAGTTTTGCCGCCTTACGCAAGGGCTTTAGCATTAATTAAGCGTTGAGTCAGGTTTGATGATAGAGTTTGGGTCCGTGCGTAGTATAAGCACGTGGAACTTGCCCATTCTTATCCATTCTTAACTCGACGGTTTGGCATTGTTTACGAGTCGAGACGAAGCGCGTATTCGTTTAAATTCGTGTTTTCCTGCGATATGTTGCGGGGAATTCTCGTTTAACTTTGTGTTATACACGATACGTTGCGAGCAGTACCCGTTTAACTTCGTGTGGTTACGCGATACGTTGCGAATCACGCGTGGACTTTTGATTCTCGCAACTGCTAGACATTCTGTCTCCGATTTTACAGCTCGGGATACCCGGCAACAAATAAAAATTAGTGTTGTGTACAGTATCTGGAGGGTGTTAGCTACCAATTTCCTGCGCACTCTCATCGCTCGGCAGGTACGAAACCAGGCCTTTAGAGCCATACTGTCTAGCGGCATCTTTCAAACGCCTCTAACTGCTACCTAGACTCGCGATTCATTACAACATGTTTTTAAAAGTAATTCATAAATAATTTTGCACGCAATTTTTAATGCATTCAAGTATAAATTATAAAATTATAAATTATAAATTGTGAAATGTAACGTTAACGTAATGGTAATAGTAACTAGACTCACCAAGAAGTGACGGTTGGTAACTAGTAACTTATTTGGCTAAATAACTAACGGCAACTACAACCCCCGGGGGTTGTACTTACCAAGTTACAATAATGCGTGCAACCCTGCTGGGGAGCTGCGTTTGTTGCAAGTGTTGGCAATTGATTGAATTTAAATAATTCATATTTTCTATCAAATGTCACTATTATTTAGCAAAAACGACTTGTACGAGAACATGAATTGACATCGTTAATAATTTCTGCTGTTTTGAAGGCAAAGTTAATAACTACAGTGGGGGGCAAAAGTAAGTTAACAAACACATCATGTTGATTCTAACGGCTGTATCTCTGGAAAAAAGAGAGGAAAATCAATGAAATTTTAACTGGATGCTTGTATAACATCCTACTTTATTCACCTAAAATTTTATCAAAATCTATCCATTAGTTTCTGAGAAAAAAATTTGTTTGTGACGTGACATCAAAAAGTAAGAGGCAAAAGTAAGTTAACATACCCATTATCCACAAACAATTAGCCATTCCCATTATAAAATATGCGGCAAATATTAAAATTTATCCTTAAACACATGTGTAGTCACTCATACACTTCATTAAAACATCCAAACCACAAGCAATCCCATTGTGAAACACTGACAAGTGAGCAATTGCCTTGACTTTATGCTTAGAATCATTTTTCTGCTGAAATATCCATGTCAAAGGCAGTTTATCATCTGCAAATGGAAGCATTACAGTCCTCCAATACTTTTTATAAGTATATTTGTCAATGATACCCTTAATTTAATGTTATGGACCGATATCCATATGGAAAAACCATCCCAATAGTTAAATGGCTTGTGGATCGGGGGGCGCTACTGTCGCGAAAAAATATATCGCGAATCCAGAAATCGCGATTTTCGCGATTACAAGCTCAAATGAAATATATCGCGAATATAATATATCGCGAAAAAACTAAAACGCGAGAAAAATAAACCGCGAAAAAATAAACCGCGAAAAAATATACCGCGAAAAAATATACCGCGAAAAAACGAAACTAAAACGCCAAGAAATATATCGCGAAAAGAGGAAACAATCAAACAACCCAGTTGTCAATCGTCAGCTTTCCTTCATGGCCGCATTTCAAATACGAAATACGGAGTAAAATAATGGCGCGTACAATTCTTGAAAATATCTTTTAACCAAATTACAAAAAAAGTAATGGAAAAGTAATCCAGTTTACAAAATAACAACAAAATAACAGCATAATTTCAACATCAACCCAACTTATATTAAGTACGATTAAAAGCTTAATTTGTATCAAACTGATCAACTTGACTTGGTTTACAAATCCCAGGCAATTGTGGTTTTCGCAAATAAATAAATGATTTCAACTTGTATTCATTGTAACTTTTTTTGGCATATCATTTCCAATTTTCTTGTAAACTTAGTTAATAAATTGTGGAGATTTCGGATTCGAGACAGACGACAGCGCGTCGCCAGAGGGCGTAACACGCACGTACGGACGTAACACGCACATTGTTGATACGTCCGATAAACGTTTATTGCAACAACCAATGGGAGCGGACCATTGTAGTATTCAAACCCATTGAATTGTAATTAACAATCACTTTTGAATTAGACCTAGCAGCGTGTGTTGGTTATTTTTCGGAATCAGCTTTCTCATTGTTGAGATAATTTACAAAATGTATACATAAATAAATAATTATAACATAAATTTCAAAAGTGACCCACCGTTGACGTTACATACTAACATAAAAAAAATCTGATGAAAACGGCCCCCTTAAAACTTTGCTGCCGTACACCGCGTGTGTGTGGCGATTTACGGATTCGCGATTTACAGATTCGCGGTACATTGGTTTCGCGATTTACGGATTCGCGGATACACAATTCGCGATTCGCGATTTAATTACGTGTGCAATTAAATCGCGAATCGCGATTCACGGATTCGCGGTACATCAGATTCGCGTCATGCTGTCTGACAGCAAAAAAATTCGCGATTTCTGGATTCGCGATTCGTTTTTTCGCGACTCTAAATGCGCCCCTTGTGGATTGTTTCCTGTATGGATATCGGTCCACAACATTAAATTAAAGGTATCATTGACAAATATACTTATAAAAAAGTATTGGAGGACTATTATGCTTCCATTTGCAGATGATAAACTGCCTTTGACATGGATATTTTAGCAGAAAAATGATTCTAAGCATAAAGTCAAGGCAATTGCTTACAGTCAGTGTTTCACAATGGGATTGCTTGTGGTTTGGATGTTTTAATGAAGTGTATGAGTGACTACACATGTGTTTATGGATAAATTTTAATATTTGCTGCATATTTTATAATGGGAATGGCTAATTGTTTGTGGATAATGGGTATGTTAACTTACTTTTGCCTCTTACTTTTTGATGTCACTTAACAAAAAAAAATTTTTCTCAGAAACTAACGGATAGATTTTGATAAAATTTTAGTTGAATAAAGTAGGATGATGTATAAGTATCCAGTTAAAATTTCATTGATTTTCCTCTCTTTTTTCTTGAGATACAGCCGTTAGAATCAACATGATGTGTTTGTTAACTTACTTTTGCCCCCCACTGTACATATAGCACAATAAATTAAGCTTACATGGTGCGACTAGCAAAACAAGTTTTTCAATAGAGAGTTTGCGGGATGCATTTTTCCCTTATTTTTCTCTACGTTACACTATTTTAGTGCCATATCGTAAGGGAAAAAATCTTTAGTGTATCGTTTTCAACACTAAATTAAAATATAGCGCAGCCAATCAGAATTGAGAACACTATATTGTTAGCTCCGGCCATTGCAAATGGCGATTATTTTGTTGTCCCGATCAAATACATTAGTCATAGGTACGTAGATTGAATGATAAGTGAGGCCTAAAATTGAATTTTAGGCCCAAAACCATACTTTATAGGCATAATAATGGAATTTTATGCAGAAATTTGCACATTTATGCCCACAAATTAAATTTTTAGGCCCAAAATTACTAACTGTCAGTAGTTAACTGAAATAGTGTAGCCCGCAAAAACTTAATTTATCATTTTTCCCTTACACTATTTTTATACCGTATAGTGTTTAATTGTAAGGGAAAAAATGCATCCCACAAACTCTCTAATGTCATGTTAGTTGAAACATTTATTTTGTTTTGGCACTATCTAGTGTGTGTCAAGCAGGCAGGAAGCATCAGCACAAGTGCAGCAAAAGCAATTTTATTATTCAGGTAGGAAATTTTCATAATATCTTGCCAGTTCGGCAAAAAGTTGCTGGTCTAGAGGTGTGTCCATACTTCAGGGAGACTCTCTAGACCGGGCGCCGTCTATATCAGATGCAGAACGGCGAAACCTGGCAGAACCAATGAGTTTGTGGAAAACCCGGATCCATACTTTCGATCTTCTTGATTCTTAAGGTTGTAAGCACAAAGCCAACCTGTTTGTATCTTGGCAAACTGTCTTTGTTGGCGATTAATTGAATTTAATAATTCATATTTTGTATCAAATATCACTCTGTAATTATTTGTACACAAATTGACATCGGTAATTATACTCTACTATGCTTTGAAGGCAAAGTTAATAACTATACACAGCAAACTAATTACACGGTGCCACTAGCGATACAAGTTTTTCAATTTCAAGTTACAAGAAAAATTTCTTTTGTCTAGTGGTCTAGTGTATGTCAAGCAGACAGGAAGCAAGTGCAGTGCAGCCGAAGCAATTTCATTATTCAGGTAGGAAGAAGTTTTCATATCAAGTTGCCACTGGGGACTCGCCGGTCAAGAGGTGGGAGAGACTCTCTAGACCGGGCGCCCGGTCTTCAAGCACACTCCGGCTAGATCAGGTGCTCGGTATTCAGTGTCGTGGCTGCCGGCCTTAAGCCAGAGTCACTTTGGGGGTTTCCCTTGGTTGAATCAGATACCAAATATTTCGCCAACCTGATTTTTCAGGTTGTCACGATGTAAACGAAATATTCGAATATGTCTTTTTGCTCGTTGGGCATTCGTGAAATCACGAATCGGTCACATTACTGCAATGCTTTCTGGGTACTCTGAATGTGTTTGTGATGGAAATTTTCTTGAAACAAACAAACATTATTTTTTTGTTAAAAAAATTCCTGTATATTGATTAATGATTTACTATTTCTAGGACCACAAAGCATGTTACTATAAAACAAACACTGGATGACCACAGGACGACCAAGCTGCACAAGTCTCGGTCTCCTATGTTTTGTTATATTTGAACCCGAAGTAGGAAGCAAAACAATAGCAGTAAGAATAATTAAACATTCTTGCAAATTAGAAAAATTGCATACAGTACCATGGCGCCTGGAATCATACATCGCAAGTATGTGCAAAAAATGCAAAAAATGATCTCGGAATATATAGAAGTGGACTTCGAAGTTCCCGTTTTACTCCCTCGATTTCCTCAAATCGGCAACAACAAATTTCGTCATTTTTATTCCGTGATTTGGCATTTAATCACCGCGTTAGTCGTGTCAGTGTGCATCTACCAGACATGGGACCGGATCAAATACTACGCTTCATCACCGGTCAAAGTTTCTGCCGTTATCAACGAAAATGACGACTTTCTAGGGATATCTATCGGTATCTTTAGTTTCAGTACTCTAGAAAGTGCCTTAATGCATCAATCAATAAAAGATGCATCTCCTGAAAGTAAATATTAGCAAAAACAAGTCTAAAACAAAGTGATACCTTTACAACTCTCTTTTTTTTTAAACAGCTAGTCAATGCAGAGACACAAGTCCACATTTTTATATGGATGAAAAAAGAAACATTAGTTCAGAATGGAATAGTAGAAGAATAAGCCCGTTGATAAGAAACATCACCATATCTTGTGCCA